>CM077087.1:150374769-151041071 GCA_039513925.1 Platanthera zijinensis
TTGAGGACAATGAACACCAGCGGGAAGTGCCATGGAGATTTTATGCTGGGCAGTGCTATGTAGCTCTTAAACTAGTTTCCAGTGAAATTGCCCTAAGGCGCAACAACAAATCAAGCACAGGGCATCCATTCAAACAGCTCAAGATCATGACGGTTCACATGGCACCGTCCACAAATGAAGACTATCGGAGCTCATGATGTTTACATACCAAATCCTTAGTGATTCGACCTTGGGGATAATTCGATTTTCAGGCGGGATGTATTGATAAGCTCATGCAGTGATGACACCCTTAAGCATCTTTTATTTTAGTAATCTATGTATTTTTACTTTACAGGGGCATTATTGTAATATTTTAAATAGATCTTACTCTATATAAGGGAGTGACTAGAGTGTCTTATGATATTTTTTGCATCTCTTAGGTTTTGGGATCTCTCCCTTTGAGTGAGACTTCAGGTGGGAACCATTCCTCAGAAGTTAGGCTCGAGTAATCTTCGTGGTTTTGTATTTTCATTCCAGTTGTGTAATTTCATGTGTTCTTGTTCGTGTTGTTGATATGTTGTTGCATATACATGTCAATGGAGTCCATGAATATTGTTTTATACAAATTTGTTCGTATTTGTGGTTGACCTTACAGACTCTTGGTTAACCCAGAGAATTAAAATTCCACCAGGAAAACCGGTTGAATCTTATTTTTTTGAAAATTCTCTAATTACTTCAAAAACTCTAAATTAAGGGAGTCCCTCTTCACAGTTCGTTGAAGGTTTTGAAACTTTTATTATGTTGTGGATCAGTAGTTGTAAAATTTTTCAGGATTCCAGTCTTCACAAATTCTATTAAATGATTAAGAATTGGTCTAGAAATCATAAAATTGGGGAGTTCTTTGCCAATGAAGGCTATGGAACCTTTGATTTTTTATGACAGATACCACAGGCTAGTTAAATAACTAATAGCCCGGGCTTCAGAAATTCAACTAAATATCTTAAAAGGTTTTTTGAGTCCCCCCCATCCCCCTCCCTCCAACACACACACACATCATAGCTGAAAGAAGGGTGTCTAATCTCTGTTTTTTTAGTGGAATAGTTGTATTTGGGAGTAATATGATTTCATATTTCTTCAGGCAGTTGAGAGTGGTGGAAATGCAGCAAAGGCTGGACTAAAGTCTGGAGACCAGGTCGTATACACCAGCAGTTTCTTTGGTGATGAACTCTGGCCTGCAGATAAGTTGGGATTCACCAAAACAGCTATCCAAGCAAAGCCTGACTCTGTTTATTTTGTCGTCAGCAGGTATACACTAGTCCAATACATCTCTTTAATTAAACTGTAAGTATATGTGAACAGTAGAAACCCAAAATTTTCATTTCTCCCAACTAATGCTTATGAACCTATACATGACTGAAGCTATTGAGAAAATTCGACTCTTCAAAGTACATATTTGATTGCCTATATAAACAAAGCGTCTCTAAAATGGTGATTTTTTTTCAACTTGTAGAAAAAACACGATAAATTGAGAAATAAAATAAATTTTATTAATTTCTCAAATAAATGTTTACATTCTTAAGATGAGTTTGTACACTTAAACACTTATATAGGAAAAGAGAGAGGAGAAGAAGTTTCAACCTAAGATGTGACACTAAATCCTAAAGATGAAGTAGACTCTAAATGAGCCTTATATTGAGCTTTTGAACATCTTTTCTTCAACACTCCCCCGCAAGCTGGAGCATACAAATCGTAAGTATCCAGCTTGGAAAAAACTGATAGTATAGCAGACGAGGTAAGATCTTGGTGAGAATATCAACAACTTGCCAAACAGTAGGAATATGCTGTAATTCTATTTCTTTAATTGAACCTTCTCCCAAATGAAATAACAATCAACTTCAATGTGTTTAGTCCGTTTATGGAAAACATGATTCTTGACTATGTGTATGGCAATTTGACTGTCGCAAAATATAGTGGCCGGCGAGGAAAGCTTGACTCCTAAATCACTTAGGAGACCTTCAAGTCATGTATGCTCAGACACAACAACTGTCATTAAACGATACTCGGTTTCAGCAGATGAGCGAGCAACTATAGATTATTTCTTGCCGCGTTAGGTGTAAAAAAGAGCTAAATAAAGACAAATTTTATTGCTCCAAAAAGATAAACAATATATAGGTATGCCCCTTATATATAGAGAATGAGGGAGATGAGAGAATACAACAAGAGATATGTGACTAAATACAATCCACACGGCATATGCGGTTTGACACTGTCAAACCGCAACACTGTACAAAGCAGCTGATCACCTAGCGGCAGTAGAGGTAAGACGCCAAACCGCCACTGAAGATCGCTAGACCGCTGCTGCTAGCCGTCAGACCGCAACTGCGGGTTGCCACCAGACCGCAGTTGCTGACTCCCACCACTGCTGCTACGGAAAGCTATCAGACCGCCACTGTAGGTTGCCAGACCGCAGCTGCGGTTAACACCCAGACCGCTGCTGCGACAAGTCTCCAGACCGCTGCTGCGGCTAACCTCCTGACCGCAGCTGCGGTTAACCCCCAGACCGCAGCTGCGGTTAACCCCCAGACCGCTGATGCGGCTAACCTCCTGACTACTGCCACGGCTAATCACCATACCACTGCTGCGACAAACCAATAGGCCGCTGCTGTGGCTAACCAACTTATCGCTGCTGGGGCAAACCTCCAGACCGCTGAGCCAAATCGCCAGAACAAGGAGACTAGCTGACCGCTGCGGTTAGGAATCAAACCGCCCGGTCTCTTCAAGCTTCAACACTTCCCCTCAAGCTGGAGCATATATGTCAACCATGCCCAGCTTGCTACAAACCTCCCCAAAAATAGTAACTGGTTTGGTGAAGAAATCAGCTAGTTCTCTCCCTGAGGTAACAAACGGTGTGCAAATTTGATTCTTCAAAATCTCCTCTCTGATGAAGTGACAATCCACTTCGATATGCTTCGTCCTCTCATGAAAGACTGGATTCTTTGAAATATATATGAATGACTTATTATCACACAACATTGACAGATGATGATCATAAATCTCTCCTAAATCCAGCATAAGAGTCTGTAACCGCTTCAGCTCACAAGCAGTTAGAGTCATACTTCTATACTCGGCTTCTGCACTTTACCTGGAAACTACAGTATGTTTATTGCTCTTCCAGCTGACCAAATTTCCTCCAATAAAGGTACAGAACCCAGAAGTAGACTTCCTATCTTCCTTATCATCTGCATAGCTAACATCAGAGTATGCCTCAACCTTCAAATGTCCCATTTCTGAAATAGAAGTCCTTTCCCTGGAGCACCTTTCACATACTCTAGAATCTTTACATCCGACTGTAGATGACACTCCTTAGGAGTTTTCATAAACCGACTCACTCTTCCCACTGCATAATAAATATCCGGTCTTGTGACTATCAGATAAATGAGTTTCGCCACAAGCAGTTTGTATCTAGTGATATCTTCAAGAAGAGGTGAGTCCTCACTCCAACACTTGTCATCTCCAACAGGCATTGGAGATCGAACAGGTTTAGCCCCAAGGAGACCTGTCTATTTTAAGAGATCCAAAACATACTTTCGCTGTGAAAGAACTATGGAACCAGGTTTTTGAAATATCTCAATTCCCTGAAAGTATTTAGGAGACCCCATATCCTTTGGTAACAAAATGCTGAAGCAGATGTTTCTTTGTCATATCCACACCCTTTCTATCATCCCCTGTAAGAAGAATGCCACTGCGCATAAACCGCAAGAATAACAAGACCAATCGAGGTTTTGTGGATGAACAAATAATGATCTGCAGTACTCCGAGCAAACCCAATAATAGAAATAACTTCGTTGAACTTGTCAAACGAAGCCCTGAGACTTTGCTTAAGACCATAGATCACCTTCTGCAGTTTACAGACCCGAGACTTCTTCTGAGCAACATACCCCGAACGTTGCTCCATATAGACTGTTTCCTGCAAATTGCCATAAAGAAATGCATTCTTCACATCCAAATGAGACATTTCTCAGTCTCTGTTGACAGATACAAAAAAAAGAACGTGGATTGTAGTAATCCTAACAACAAGAGAGAAAATATCAAAGAAATCCACACCATAGGTTTACGTAAACCCTTTGGCAATAAGCCGAGCCTTGTAACGATCAATAGTACCATCAAGAAGAAATTTGATGACAAAGACCCAGCGACAGCCAACCACATTAGCTCCTGGAGGGGTTGAAACAAGAGTCCAAGTATCCCGTTCAGTGAGAGTTTCCATGTCTTCATCCATAACAGCTTTCCAATGAGGAATAATAAGAGCATCTTGATAAAAGGTGGGAAGAACATTCGCCGATAGAGCAAGAGCAAGACTTTTAGACGAAGGAGATAGCTGCGCATAAGAGACCACATCCCGAAGAGGATGTTGTGTGCATGATTGAACACCTTTCCGAAGAGCAATCAGAAGATCAAGATCTGTGCTGTCTACTGTATCAGTTCCATCCGAAGGAGAGACTACTGGCCCAGGAGTTGTTGGCAGCGGCTTAGTGGAAGAATCAGAGACAGGAGGAGAATCAGAAACATAAGGAGAAGGAAGAAGTGTAGGCTCTGGAAGAGGTGCCGACACAAGAGGAAAAGAAGCAAAATCATTAGAAGAAGGGAGAATAGAGGGAGGAGAAAAGAACGTAACATCCTCAAAAAAAGTGACATCTGCAAAAACATACTGTCTCCGGAGAACATGATCAAAACACCTATATCCTTTCTGTGTTAGACAATAACCCAAAAAAATGCACTTAACAGAGCGAGGAGAGAGTTTGCCACGACCAGAAGGAGAGTGAACAAACGCTGTGCATTTAAAGACACGAGGAGGTAAAAGAAACGGAGTCGCATCAGGATACAAGACAAAAAATGGTGTTTTGCCATTTAGAACCGAAGACGGAACTCGATTAATGAGAAAATAAGAGAGATGAACAACATGACCCCAATAAGACTTGGGAACATCCATATAAGTGAGAAGACTACGAGCCACATTCAGAAGATGACGATTCTTACGTTCAGCAACGCCATTCTGTTGAGACGTGTAAGGACAAGTAGTTTGATGGACAATGACATGATTCAAACAAAAAGATGTTAATTGATGACTAAGATATTACTTAGTATTATCGGTGCGAAGAATTTTAATAGGGGTATCAAATCATGTACGAATCTCATTATAAAACACAGTAAAAAAAAAAAATTCAGAGCGGTCGTGTAACAAATACAACCACGTATACCGAGAGAAATCATCAATAAAGGTAACAAAATACAAGCTACCTTTACCAACAGTCGGAAGGGGAGCAGGTCCCCAAACATTCAAATGAACAAGGTCAAAAGGACGAGAATAACTGTGTTCATGCTTGGCGGGAAAAGTGGATCGGTGATGTTTGCCAAATTGACAAGCCTCACAATTAAGAGAAGAATCTCCGCGAGATAAATCAGGCGGAAGCTGATACAGAATCCGGAGAGGAGGATGACCAAGTCGAAGATGCCACTGAAGTAAAGAAGAGGAGGCAGAAAAAACAGAAGCAATATAAATGTAGAACAAGCTGCCTCTTTCAGTCCCAGCAGCAATCAACTCTTTGGAGTGAGAAATCCGAAAAGCAGAAGTAGATGCAGTAAAAATAGCTTCACAATTCAATTGTTTGCAAAAGGCAGTGACAAAAAGAAGATTGCACGAAAAATTCGGGAAATAAAGAGTGTCCAGAAGCTCAAGAGAATGAGTAACATGCACCGTGCCAGACCCACAAACCGGAGACGGAGAACCATCCATAATAAGTACCAGAGGCAACCGGCTACTCTTGTCAAGAGAAGAGAAAAGACGAGAATTTCCCGTCATATGATTAGTAACACTAGAATCAATGAGCAACTTCCTGTAGTAGCCAATTGAGCAACACTAAAAGTAGCAAGAGAAGAAGAAGGAGATTGAGTGGACATAGAAAACAAGAGCAAACCACACGGTTTAACAGAACAAACCGCGGGACCAACATGCAACAAAAAGAAGGCCGACAAAGAGAACCTGCCACCAAAAAGGAGAAGAGAAGATAACCCGCGCGAGAAGAGAAACAAACCGCGCGAGTAGAGAAAAAAAGGAAGAGACCGCGGGAGTAGAGCAAACATCCCGCGCGAGAAGAAACACCAACCCGCAGGAGTCTAGGAGAAAGAGGGATGCGCGAACACCAGTGTAACCGCGCGAACAGAAAAGAAAGCAAATGAACAAGTCACAGGAAATGTGGCAAGCAAAGGAGGGCAGGGCGGGAAGAAGACCGCGGGAAGAGATCGCGGAAAGAAGACCAGATGCGGTTAGAAAAACAAACCGCGAGCAAAAAAGAGCAAATGACCGGTTAGCTCTGATACCATATAAAAAAGAGCTAAATAAAGAGAAATTTTATTGCTCTAAAAAGATAAACAACACATAGGTATGCCCCTATATATAGAGAGAATGAGAGAGATGAGAGAATACAACAAGAGATGTGGGACTAAATACAATCCGCGTGGCTTATGCGGTTTGACACTGTCAAACCGCAACACTGTACAAAGCAGTTGATCACCTAGCGACAATAGAGGTAAGCCGCCAAACCGCCAATGAAGACCGTTAGACCGCCGCTGCTAGCCGTCAGACCGCAACTGCGGGTTGCCACCAGACCGCGTTGCGGACTCCCACCACTGCTGCTACAGAAAGCCATCAGACCACCACTGTAGGTTGCCAGACCGCAATTGCGGCAAGTCTCCAGACCGCTGCTGCAACTAACCTCCTGACCGCAGCTGCGGTTAACCTCCTGACCGCAACTTTGGTTAACCCCCAGACCGCTGATGCGGCTAACCTCCTGACTACTGCCACGGCTAATCACCATACCACTGCTGCGACAAACTAGCAGGTCGCTGCTGCGACTAACCAACTGACCGCTGCTGGGGCAAACCTCCAGACCGCTGAGCCAAACTACCAGAACAAGGAGACTAGCTGACCGTTGCGCTTAGGAATCAAACTGCCCGGTCTTTTCAAGCTTCAACATTAGGTAATGGGATGTGATCCAAAATAAGTATAGTATCCACTTGTGGAATGTCGATCATCCAATGAATCAACATAATCAGAGTCAGAATATGCAATTAGAGATAATAGAGACAAAGAGGGCATGTATACAAATCCTTGTCCGGGAGCAGTCTTTAAGTATCTAAGAACACACTCAATAGACTGAAGATGAGAGATTCGTGTCTCATGCATGAATCGACTGATAACTCCAACATCAAATGTTATATCATGTCTTGTAACAATGAGATATATCAGCTTTCCCACAAGCCAACGATAATTCTCTGAGTTCGGAAGGAGAAGATCAGAGTCTGAGGCATGAGCGCAGAGCTTGCGATTGATATCCATGGGGGTGTCGGCAGACTTACATCCAGAGTAGCCCGCATCATGGAACAAGTCAAGACAATACTTTCTTTGAGATAAAACAAGCCCATCAGGTCGCCGATCCACCTTGAGACCTAGAAAATATCGAATTTTTCCCAGGTCTTTTGTTTGAAACACAGTCGCACAGCGGAAGCGTGGTGGACCCATAACCCACAGGTCCTAGGATCGGAACCTAGCTCTGATACAATGTTGAAAAAGCATGAGAAATTGTGAAATAATATAATTTTTATTAATTTCTCAACGAAATGCTTACATTCTTAAGATGAGTTTGTACACTTATACACTTATATCGGAAAATAGAAAGGAGAAGAAGTTCCAACCTAAGATGTGAGACTAAATCCTAAAGATGAAGTAGGCTCTAAATAGACCTTATTTTGGGCTTTTACACATCTTTTCTTTAACACAACTCATTTCTCATGTTGATAAAATGATGCATATGCAGGAGTTCTGAGGAGATTTCTCAAGTTGAAAATCAGCGTTTTATCAGCATTGAATTAGCCCACACATATTTTGTCATTTTCTAAAATGTGATTTTTACATCAGGAAACTAAACAAGCCCTAATTGTACCTTCAAGTAAGTGGATACATGTGGAATGACTTAGATTTAAATCTTTAATGAGAGTTCCAAATACTTGGCAAGGATAAATACTTTATTGGGATACCGCGTGCTCTATTTCATAACTAGTATGATATGTTCAACCATGTGAATACAATTTCATCATATCTACAGAAAAGTTTCCGCCAAGAATCATGCCATCGAAGCATCACTTGCACAATATCTCCTGTCAAGAAATAATGTTACTGCACTTCTCTCCTGTCGTAATGAGAATGTTTATTATATGAGAAAACTATGTAGCCTTGTACTCTTGATATAAATTTGATACATATTCGCATGGGCCACGTTGTCTTGGACGTGAAGAATAGGTTGTCGTAGCTTTAGAGTTTATCTTGGGTGTGATGAGAGCGGCATTTGGTACCATTCGCGTGAATTCAGCGATGTATTGCCCATTCCAAAACTTTCAATTTTAGATTTTGATGTCTACAAATCCTTTTTATGAAGATTTGCGGTGTGTTTTTGATTTAAAACACTCATCTTGTTTTGTTTATAATGTTTTTATTACAATATTAAACATCAAATCTTGTAGGAGGGGGTTGCAATTGGAATTGCTTAACGCGAGTTCTTGAGATCAAGGACTTCGTCGTTACGTCTAAAAGTTGTCATTACTCTGTAAAAGGTAGGAGACTGTATGATGAGAGAATACTTCGGTTTGTGATTAGTTTGGTGAAGGAGAAAAATTCGGGTCAACAAGAGCAAGCTTCGCACAATGTAAAATTTTAGTCGTGCGTGATAATGTGCTAGTTTGTTCTTGCTGATCCAAGGAAAATCGAATGCTCGCTCATGCTTGGCTTTGATTCGAGATGATTTATTGTCCCATTGCAGTACTATTTACCCTTATTTATATTACTCTGGCCCATGGTTATCAGTATCGCGATTCAGATCGTAGGATCGTGATCTTACGATCCTACGATCCATATTTTGTAAATCGATCCGGATCTTACCTAGGATCTAAATCGGTACATCTACGACTGGGATCGCGATCTGGATCTTAGGATCTTTAGGATCGCGATCCTGACCCGATTCTACCGGTTTGGGCAAAGGTAACTAGAAATATGTACAACCCTATCCCGACCCCATTCAACCAGACCAACGCTCATAACCATTGTTTAACCTTATCCCAATCCCGCCCTCATACCCCATCGCTCATATCATGCGGCTTTATCGTATCTCAAGTGTCGATTGTCGATTGCAAACGGAGGCCAAGGGCGGCTACTTCAGTCGCTTCCAGTACAGATTTATTTTTATTGTTACTAAATATTGAGTGTTTTACCTGAAACTGAAATTGAACTTAGTATGATATTATTTTTTTGATTTAGTTATTCAAAATTTTTTAATATAGTTATTCACATACTACTCAAGTTATTAATTTTTTTGTTAATTGAGCATGTAATTTAATGATACAATATTCAATTTTATTTTTTTAGTCTTAATTTATGAATGTTGTAGGATCTTGCGATCCTCGATCCGATCCTACGATCCGATCCGATCCAACCTCAAAACGATCCCACCTAGGATCTCGATCCTGACAACCTTGCTCTGGCCCCGCTTGACGGACAGGCTGCACATAGAAGCTTCTTAGATACAGAGAAGGGAGGGCAGGGTACCAAAATGGCTACATGAAATTAAAAGTAGCCGTTACAAATTAATAATGATGTGACAGATTAGAGAGCGTGCCGGCACAACGGGAGCTGTCACGAGTTCGTGTGATTGTTTGAAGGAAATCCTCTGGAAGGATGGAGGTTGGGATCCAACTTCATTGCAAAAACTTTAGAGAGTGAGCGAATACTCGTGAATACTTTAGGACGTAGTCGCTGATGCGTGCATTTCATACATGTTTTCACCCTAAATTTCAGTGTAATCGTCCTATTTCGTGCTAGATGTGTTTGGAAAATGCTCATTTTTATATTATATGCATATCTGGACTGTGTGGACGTGTCTTTCTGCAGGTGTGGATTTTTGTGTCTAGGGAACATATGTCAAAAATTGCTCACGCATGCCTGTGCTCTTTACGGTGCACGTGAGTGTCTCTCCTGTTCCCTTGACCGTAACTTAATTGTCAATCCGAATTCGCGCGTGCGTTATTTCTGCATGTGCATACGTGCGCGCACAATCATTTTGGTTCGTTTTCTGGGATTTGGTAAAGTTTGAATTTGCGCGTGCGGTATTTTCGCACGTGCGTGCATGCACGTGCAATTGCGCGAGCGTAGCCTGGGCGCCCAATTTCTCTTCTACTGTTTACTGCACGCACGCAGGTGCGATTGCTTTTTCCAAACAGTCTCATTAAACACTGTACGTGATTTTAGGTCAGATCCTTCGCATGAGAGCGCTGTTTTTCCCACTTTCGCCCGAGAATAATTGGGGTTCACCCCGTCTCTTCTCCGGCCTCCCCAAGTAATCTAACGGTGGAAGAAGGTGATTGCAAGGCTTCCATTGGAGCTTCGAGCCGGAGCACTTGACGTGGAGGCAGACATACCCGAGAGAAGACTTGAGGAGGAGGTAACAACTGTCTCCCGTATTGTGGACGGTTGCTTTTGGGTATTGTATCCACAATAACCCTGATTTGAATAAGGGTCCAGTTAAGCTAAGATGAAGTGAGTCTGTATTTGATGTTTTGTTTTAGGTATGTACGTGCAGATCTACATTGCTAAGTACACACCAATGTCAGGTTACAGTGGGTCAGTAAACACAGTACTATACAATGTAATCCTTCATTGTGTAGGGCAATGTGTTGACTCACGTGTAATCTCTCTATTGGGGTATACTTCTATGCCAAGTGTATAAGGAGGATCAAGGAAGAAGAGAACTTGAATTCAGAACAAAAATTTTACCCAAGTACAATTCGTCGAGTATTGTAAGGGATATTCGTCGAGTATACTCATTAATACTCGTCAAATTCGTCGTATATACTTACTAGCACTCGTCGAATTCATCATATGTACTTGTGGTAGAATATCTGAAAAGTTGGAAAAACAGTTAAGTAAAATTCGTCGAGTATCATCAAGTATACTCGTCGAATTCGTCGAATGTATCTAACGATACTCGCCGAATTCGTCGAATATACTTATCGATACACGCCGAATTCGTCGAATCATCTCGACGCTATTTCTCTGATTTTTTCCAAGGAATTTTCGTCGAGTGCATCGATTTCGTCGAGTGCACCAATGGCGTCGAGTGTGTCGATGACGTCAAGTGCGTCGACAACATCGAGTCAGCCAGCCGATACTCGTCAAATTCGTCGAGTATACAGCCGATACTCGTCGAATTCGTCGAGTATGACTTCAGCTTTAGGCATTGAGTGGCTAGCTGGTTTGAGCTGAATTTCTCTAAGTCAATTTCGTCGTATATCATTGCTAGTTCGGCGAGTATACTCAGCTATACTCGACGATACTCGACGAAAAAGACTTGGGTTATTTTTCAGCCTGATTTTCAAATTCGGCTCGGGTTGACGACGGACATGTACAGTAAATTTCGCAGGTCTGTTTTGGAAATTCTTTTATAGCCGTTACCTTTACGGGTGTCTATAAATACTTAGGGTGGATTTTTCATCAACCCTAATCGTGCTAATTGTCCAAAGATTCACAATCGCAAAAGATTCCAAAAAGAGAAACCGTCGGCTCCTGTATGTACGCGACTTCCGTTCGGCCGACGCAAGCTGTGCACGATTCAATCTCCCTCTTCCGATTGAACTGGATCTTTGTATTCTGAAGATCTCTAATCCTTCAGATCTAGTCTTTTCAAGATTCAAAATTCAAAGTCTTCAAAGTTTCCGATTCTACCGTGTTCTCCAAGATTTTCAAGTTCGACCTAAAGGAAGAACGACGGATAGAAGACTTCAGATCTTGTCAAAGTTTATTTGTAAATCTTTTGTGTAATTTTCTTTTACATTTGTAGGAGATTTATCTCCGAGTTGTAGATCCATTTGTGGATCGAGTGGTAGATCCGTTTGTGGATCGAGTTGTAGATTCGGTTGTAGATCGAGTAGTAGGAGAGGTTGTTCTCCGAGTTGTAGGAGTTGCGGCTCCGAGGTGTAAGATTTGTTGAAATATGAGAAATGTTAAGTAGCCGAATCTAGCCCTTCGTGGTAGATAGGTGAGGCGGGACAATGGACGTACCCAATACGGGGAACAACTATAAATCTCTGTGTTCTGTGTGCTCTCAATTTTTAAAGTATTTTTATTCCGCGAAAAGACACAGACATCACCTATTCAACCCCCTCTATGGTTTTAGGTAGACTCTAGATACTTTCAATTGGTATCAGAGAGGTGTTGTTCGGTATAAGGTTAACGCCTTGAACAAGATCCCGTATCTAGCGTTAAGAGATTCCGCTCAGTAGCCATGGATAGAAGCAAGGACATGTCTTCTATGAAGTTACCTGTGTGCACTAAAGAAAACTTTCCCATGTGGAAAGAACGAGTCCGATTCTTCATAGAAGCAGCAAATCCGAGAATTTTTCTAGATTGTGGAAGAAGGACCCCATATTCCGACACAAGCCTCTGCCCTGAATCGAGCAATCTTAATCCCTAAGAAGATAATGGATTTAACCAAGGATGAAATTGCCTTGGTCTCCCTGGATAAGAAGGCAAAAACATTATTGCAAGTACAGTGGACGATTCTATGCTTCAAAATTTATTCAATTGCAAATCTGCCAAGGAGATGTATGACTGTCTGGTTGTTCTCATGGAAGGTACAAAAGAAGTTCGGGACAATCGCAGATCATTACTGATTCAAGAGTACGAAGCGTTCAAGCAAGGATCAAGTGATACTATTGTAAACAACTTCGAGAAATTCTTTAAGATTGTCAACAGTCTCAGAAATTACGGCCGCACCTTCACTAATGGTGAATTAAACGACAAATTCCTCATATCCTTGACAAAGGATTGAGATTCTAAAGTTGTAGCCATTAGGGAGTTTGGGAAGTTGCCGGAGATTGACCCCCAAAACCTCTTCGGAAAGCTGCTCTCCTACGAGCTTCAAATGAACACCAGAAAGAAGGAGAAGCAAAGCAGCAGAACCTCAAGCAGAGAGAAGTCTGTTGCTCTGAACGCTGAAGGTTCGAGGAAATCCAAAGCCGTGTCACCAGTAAGGACACGAGCTACAGACACTCTAAAAGACTGTGAGCCTAGCACGTCAGGCTCCGAGCTATCTGATGGAGAATTTTCACTCATCTCCAAGCAGTTCAAGAGACTGCTCAGCAAGAGGAGACAGATGAAAAATCAGTCTTCCTCATCTGATTTCAGAAGATTACATCGTGATGGTGATCGATCCAAGAAAATCTACAACAAAGAGGACATGTATAATTCTAAACCGAACAAACATTCTTCCTCTGACGTTGTGTGTTATTGTTGTAATAAGACATGACACATGATTGCGGAGTGTCCGTACAAGAAAAAAGATGGATCTAAGAAAGAGGAGAAAATATGTTTTAAGGGCAAGACGAAAGAAGGAAAGAGCTTCGTCGCCAAGAAGTCCAAGACTCTCAGCGGCAGTGACTCGAGTGAGTCTAGTTCAGAGAATGAAGAAGCTTACTTTGGGCTTATGACTCGATCAGACGAGGAAGTTGGCGACTCCGAGTATCACGGGAAGGTAAACTCGCACACGATACTCTCTGAATCGGAAACGTCAACGAATGGTCATGAAGGCTATTCTTCTGAGGAAGACGATTCCGACTTGATGACTCAGCATCAGAAACTATTGAAAGCTTTTGACAAATGCCGCATGGTAGTCAAAAAACAAGCAGATTGTCTCCCTCAAGGCAGTGGAAACAAGTCCGGAGGAGGAATTTTCAAAATTACTTCCTCTCAGAGATGAAGTCCACTCCTTGGAAGAGAAATCAAAATGCCTGGCTGAGACATTAAGGCTTAAGGAGAAATACTTAGATGAGTTAGAAGAAAAGCTCTTGGTGGAGAAGAAACTTGTTGAAAGCTACTCCAAGTCGAGAACTGTTCTCCCTCTCATCGATGAGTTTTCAGCTCCAAAGAAGGCTAGTGGTCTTGGCTACATAGCTGAAAAAGGAAAGGGTGCAAGAGAGCTGCCACCAAAGGAAAAGGGAAGGTACCTCAGAGTCAGCCCACCCTTAAGAAGGTGATTTTTCCCACGAATAAATATGACTCTGAGACATCCTATGGGCACTATGCTAGGCCTACCTTTGTAGAGCCCAAGACGCGCTATCAAGGATGGACCCGTCCCCGAGACTTTGGGGCAAGTGTTTTTAAGGCTCCTTATGAATAAGTAAATCTAAAAGAGTATGGTCCTTATGTTCATAGACACAATTTTAAGAAGGCACCGAAAGCCAAAACTGTCGTACCTAAGGCTAAGGTAACTGGGAAGCCTTGTGTGTGCTGCAATCAGGAGGCTTCCACCTCCAAGTCTGCAGCCCCTGCTAGACCTCCCGTACAAAAGGTAAAACAGGAATACAAAAGAAGGTACAACATGTTTGATTGTTGGTGCTACGACAAAATTGGTCATTTTGGCGCAAATTGTTGGTTTAACCCTGTTAATTTTGAAGCTCCACGAGTTAACAGTGCGAGACCGACCACTCACAACGTTAATGTTTCTAGTGGTGTCAAACTAACGAAAAACCTAGGACCCAAATATGTTTGGGTTCCTAAGGTAAAATGATTTATGGTTGCAGGTATGTCCAAATGCCTATAAAACTCCGATCTGGTATTTGGACAGTGGATGCTCTCGGCATATGACCGGGACAAGAAACCTACTGTAAGAATTTACCCCAGTTGAAGACGGTCCAAAGGTCTTCTTTGGAGGGTCAGACAGGGGAATAACCAAAGGCTATGATATGATTTCCAACGGGATAGTCTCATTTACAGACGTGATTTATGTTAAAGTATTACAACATAATTCTGATAAGTATAAGTCAACTATGTGACAAAGACTATATTGTTGAGTTCTACAAGGACAAGTGTTTGATAAAGTCGTCTGCAAATTTGGAGACGATCTTAACGGACACTTAGAGTAGAAATATCTTTTGTTTAAATTTTCTATGTCTAGACAACTCTACATCAGCGTGCTTTTTGGCTAAAAGTAGTGCGTCTCTTTGTGACCAATGACACAAGAGATTAACACATATTAATTTCAAAATAATAAACATGCTATTTTCTCACAACTTAGTGTGCGTTGCCCCTAGCATTAAGTGCCTTAAAGAGAGTCTATGTCACGCATGCCAGATGGGTAAGCAGACAAGGGCTATCTTTAAGGGCATTTCTGAAAAAGATTCATCTAGGATTTTGTATTTACTCCATATGGATTTATTCGGTCCAATGCCAATTCACAGTTTAGGAGGTAAAGTATATACGTTGGTAATTGTTGATGACTACTCTCATTTTACTTGGTATTCTTTTTGAAATACAAGTCAGACATTTTTGAGTCTCACTAATTTTGTCCGGCAAATTTAGAACAAATTGAACTGCTCAGTGGTCAAAATCAGAAGTGACTATGGAACAGAATTTGAGTGTGGCGCCATGACAGAATTCTGTGGAAGTCAATGTATCTTTCATGAGTTTTCCTCCCCGCATACTCCACAATAAAATGGAGTTGCTGAGAGAAGGAATAGAACCCTAATTGAAGCATGTAAAACTATGTTGAATGATGCTTCACTACCAGAGTACTTCTAGACCGAAGCAGTCAACATAGCTTGTCGCGTGCAAAACAACTCACTAATCAACAAGCACCATCGTATGACTCCCTATGAACTATTAAAAGGCAGAAAACCGACTGTGTCTTACTTTAGAATATTTGGCAGTAAATGCTTTGTACTTAATAATGTGAAGTATTACCGCACAAAGTTTAGTGAAAAATATTTTGAAGGTATTTTCGTAGGTTATAGTAGCCATAGTAAGGCGTATATGATTTTCAATAAGAAAACCCTGCTTGTAGAGGAGTTTATCAATATTGTATTTGATGAGACAAACATGCTCCATATCAGCTTGTCTAGTGTTATTGGTGCAGATGCAGGTACCAGGTTCAAGGAACTAAGCTTGGATGAAGCAGTCAAGGAAGATGCTCCAAGCTCAGTCAAGGCCGTCGATCCAAGTTTGGTGGATGAAGAACTTCTAGAGGAAGAATTGCTTCAACCTACAGAGGATGCACCAGATGTTGCAGAACCTGCTGGAGGGAGAGCAAGAAATTTAGGGTTCAGACACCTCAGAGATCACCTAGCTGATCAGATCATTGGAGAGCCAGACGATGGTGTTCTAGAAGAGGTACAACTAATGAGGTTTTGCATCTTAGTTTTCTGTCTCAGGTTGAGCCAAAGAAGTTTGAAGAAACAAACAAGGATGCCTCTTGGATCATGACAATGTAAGAGGAGCTCAACCAGTTTGAAAGGTGCAAAGTCTGGGAGTTGGTTCCCAGACACAAGGGACAGAACGTGATCGACACCAAATGGATTTTCAGAAACAAGATGGACGAGAATGATATAATCATAAAGAACAAAGCCAGACTTGTAGCTCAAGGGTATAAATAATAAGAAGGGATCGACTTCGACAGGACCTTTGCTCCAGTGGCCAGACTCGAGGCGATTAGGTTGTTACTTGCGTATGCTGCCCTCAAAGGCTTCAAGGTCTATCAAATGGACGTGAAGTCAGCATTCCTCAGCAGGAATCTGAAAGAAGAAATATACGTAGAACAACCCTCAGGTTTTGTCAACTCTACTTTCCCTGAATATGTTTATTTTCTTAATAAAGCTCTTTACGGCTTGAAACAAGCTCCATCGAGCTTGGTATGAGACGTTGTCTAACTTTCTTCTTGAGAACAAGTTCACAAGAGGAAAGATAAACAAGACATTATTTCTTAGGGAAACAAACTGCAAGATTTTGCTAGTGCAAATCTATGTCGATGACATTATTTTGAGCTCTACAGAAGACAACTTTTGCAAGAAATTTTCCAAACTTATGCAAGAGAAGTTTGAAATGAGCAGTATGAGTGAGCTGAATTATTTCTTAGGAATTCAAGTGAAACAATATGAAGATGGAATTTTCATTTCTCAGACGAAGTTCACCAAAGAGTTACTGAAAAAATTCGGAATGAAGAACGCAACCTCGATGAGGACTCCAATGGGTTCAACTATGTCTCTGCACAAGGATGAGAAAGGGAAGCCTTTTGATGAAACCAAGTACAGAAGCATAGTTGGATCCTTGCTCTATCTCACTGCCAGTAGGGCAGACATAATGTTCTCGACATGTGTGTGCGCTAGATTTCAGGTGAACACGAAGGAATCTTTTTATGTCGCTGCAAAACGAATTTTAAGGTACCTTAAGTGTACACCTAATCTTGGCTTATGGTACCCAAGAGGTAATGATGTCGAGCTAATTAGATTTTCAGATGCAGATTTTGCAGGTAACAGAGATGACACGAAAAGCACTTCCGGGACGTGCCAATTCCTCGGAAGAAGGCTTATCTCATGGAAGCAGTAAGAAACAGAAATGTGTGGCAACTTCAACTGCCGAGTCAGAGTATATCTCTGCGGGTAGTTGTTGCGCACAACTTCTATGGATAATGAATCAACTTGAGGACAACAACTTAAAGTTCAAAGAGATTCCGATGTATTGCGACTCCTCCAGTGCAATAGCGTTCGCAAATAATCTAGTCTCCCATAGTCGGACAAAGCACATAGAAGTTCGATATCGCTTCATCCGGGAGCATGTGGAGAACACGGATATAACTCTTAACTACGTCCCGACGCATTAGCAGGTCGCAGATATATTCACGAAGCCGCTGGACGAGGCTAAATTCTCGTTTTTCAAAACAGAACTAGGTATGCCAAACAAAGACTCATGAAGATGGACAAGAAGACAAAAATTCACTCGGGAAACTCTTCATGAAGCAAAAAAATTTGTCCAAGCCAAATTCGTCGAATATCGGTCAGCAGAACTCGGCAATTCGTCAAATATACATGGATAATTTCGACGAATTTGACTCTGTATCCGGTTAATATCGTCGAATCTTACTTTGGTCAAAAATCACTTTCCTATATTGGATCCAAAGAGTCACGGCTAATCAGGTACGCGTCTTTCCCATGTCAAATTTAAATTATATATATATTATTATAAGGGTTGGGGCAAGCCGCAACACTTCGTTGAAGCCAGAAGCCGTCACGCCGAACTGCTTTCCTCCCGACAATTCGTTTCCCGGTACTTTTCATCGTCTTCCGCCCGTCACACTACTGCCGTTCTTCTTCTAGTAGGTCATTACAAGCATCATCTCCAGGCGATTTCATCCCGAGGGTTGATCCCGCCGCCGAATTGTTCTCGCCGATTCAGTCAGTGGAAGAAATCGATACCAGTCCGTCAGACAAGTTCAAAGCCGTTCCTCTTTCTGTTTGCTAATTGATTCTCCATGGCTCCTAGAAGCACTAACGGTTTACTAGGTGGTGGAGAACTAGTTCAGACAGGATTTATATCAGGTTCAGATGAGTTCAGAAACGTGATTCTCATGCTGGAAACTGCATGCCTTTCTTTCGTGCTAATGCACCCGTGCAAAGTTTTGGACAAGGATGTTTTTGAGTTCTATCAGCATGCCAAGCTTCGCAGGGAAGATTCAGTTATGAAAAGCAAAATTCGTTCGACCAAAGTCAAAGTGAAGGTTTCCCCACTAACAAGGTACTTGCGGCTTCCTGCTTGTGAAGAGGCCGATTGCCTTGAAGAGGAGGACTTCGCCAGAGCCCTTTTGTTCCGTGGGCTGCCAAGAGGCACAAAAGCAGTTAAGAGAAAAAGGATGAACGAGGAAGGAAAGTTACTGTCTGACATAATTGGTAAAATTCTGTTCTGCAAGACCGATTCTCACGACTACCTCTCTTCAGAGATGTTCATGATTTTAGTGGCAATTATCTGCAGAAAGAGAATGGATTGGGGTGCACTGATGTTTACTAAGATCAAAGACGGTCTCAGCACTCCCAACTTTGGAAGGATTATCAGCTTGTTCTTGAATCAAATGGACAGAGACAAGTTCGATATGACCAAAGTTGTGCCTATCTATCACCTCAAGAAAATCGACTCATCAATATTCTCAAGGTGGGATAG
Organism: Platanthera zijinensis; assembly: GCA_039513925.1. Classification (NCBI taxonomy): domain Eukaryota; kingdom Viridiplantae; phylum Streptophyta; class Magnoliopsida; order Asparagales; family Orchidaceae; genus Platanthera; species Platanthera zijinensis. Next base: position 150,393,833 of record CM077087.1, read on the forward strand.
GAGGATCTTGAGGCCAAGGGGAGCCCCATATGTTCATGAGGAGGAGGAAGAACAAGTTCCTGTGGATAGGATTCCTTCTCCAATCCCCAGGGAAACTCCTGAGAGATTGAGTGCAGGAGGTGAGGAGGAGCCAGCTGAAACACAAGTGGCAATTGATTCAGTGCCCTTGAGTGTTATTACAGTTGTAGAGATTCCAGGTCCAGTTCCAGCTGCTGAGATTACAGTTCCAGAGACAGGTAATATTCTGACAGAGGTTGCTGAGATTGCTCAGACTGCTGTTGATGAGATAGTGCCTGATGAGGCCGAGGTTGATGTTACTGCTGAGGATGATTTGAATGTGGATGACTATGAAATAGATGCTGATGAGGAAATGATTGTTGCTGATGAGACCAAAGCTGCTGATAATGCTAATGATGGTTCTGAGCAGGTGTCAGTGGACAACCTGATTGTCCCTTTACCAGAGATTACTCCTGCTTCAGCTTCTGAGGGGGAGGTGACTCAGTCCTTGATATCTGTTGCTACTCAGGTTGACAGGTTTATCCGCAACCTAAAGAAGAGAGTTTCACTGGAATCAGGTATTTCTCCAGTTGTTCCAGAGGAGGTAGTGAATATTTCTGACAAGGAAGGAGATGCAGAAGAGCATGTTCCTGTCCTATCTGTTGCTGAAGATCTAGGTTTGATTTCTAAAGCTCATTTATCTCCAATAGATGAGTCCTCCAGTGAGTCAGAAATCCGTCAAGATCTGCACTCTCTTCCCAGTATTCCTCTTCCAAATGTTCCTAGTTCCAGTGCTGATAGTTCCATCCTGAAGATCATAGAAGCCATGTTGGCCAAACATCAACAACAGTTTGAAGCCACAATGCAAAAATTTCTGAAAAAGGTCCAGGAAATAGAGAAAGATATGAACAACGACCTTGCAGCTGTCAAGGTGCGTTTCAATAAGATAGATGAAAGGTTAGACTCATGGTTTGTGCAGGGTCGTCAAGCTCGAATTCATAATATGGTCGGGCTAAAGAGTAATGTAGAAGTTCTTCAAAATATTGATAAGAACGCTGTAACAATGATTGAGGCTCACAATCGCTCAATGACTCTTTTGTTAAGACAATGGAATCGTATGCCAATGCTGTAACAGATGAAATCAGAAAGTGGGAGGATGCCGTTAAAGCTAAGGTGAATGCTATTGAGGCTGCAATGCTTGCAAACTTCCAACAAGTCAATGTCTACTTTTATGACAATTTTGTGTGGCTACATGGACAGATGGTTTGCCCTCAAGTACTTGTTGTGCCTGCTCATGTTGAAGTTCATCCTGCTGAGGATTACTCTCAATATTGGATAGACACACAGGAGCTCTCTCAGGACAGATCTGCTACGCTGCTGCTGCTGCTGCTGTGTTCCAAGATGTTCAAGTGGCCGAAGATATTCCTCCTCCAGTGTACAAAAGGAGAAGATACGGTGAAGACACCTCTGCTGTTAGGTCAGAGCTAGTTAGAGAGATGACTGAGGTGTGGAGTCCAATTTCTAGAGGAATTATCTTAGACTCTTTCAGCTTTTTCGATGTTTGGGGAAAAACAGATGGAGCCACTATGACAGAGATGAGTGGCAGAAGTATGAGTTGGCATGTGCTAAGAGAAGGATTCACTTCAGTAACCACAAACACGATGATCCAAATGCACCTCTAGCCCCTCCAAGATACTATCCAAAGCCCAAGACGTATTTTGCTAGACAACTTCAGAAGAGCCAGGGCGGGCAGGACTGATGGTTTATTTGTTATGGATTATTATGTGTGGTTATGGTTGCTCCCTAAATATGAACTCTTATTGATTTATATATATATGATTTAATGTTTTGACTGGAATGCGCGTTGTGTTTAATTTTCTTTTATTCTTATATCATTTCAGTTTATGCTTTATTATTATCGTTGTGCAATTCACCTTAACTTATAAGATTCTGACTTCTTCAAATAGGGGGAGATTGTTGGGTATTGTATCCATAATAATTCTGATTTGAAGAAGAGTCCAATTAAGCTAAGATGAATTGAATCTGTATTTGATGTTTTGTTTTAGGTATGTACTTGCAGATCTACATTGCTAAGTACACACCAATGTCAGGTTACAGTGTGTCAGTAAACACATGACTATATAATGTAATCCTTCATTGTGTAGGCCAATGTGTTGAATCACGTGTAATCTCTCTATTGTGGTGTACTTCTATGCCAAATGCATGAGGAGGATCAAGGAAGAAGAAGAACTTGAATTCAGAAGAACATAAATTTTACCAAAGTAAAATTCGTCGAGTATTGTAAGGGATATTCGTCGAATTTGTCGAGTATACTCATTAATACTCGTCAAATTCGTCGTATATACTTACTAGCACTCGTCGAATTTATCATATGTACTTGTGGTAGAATATCAGAAAAGTTGGAATCGTCGAGTATCATCAAGTATACTCGTCGAATGTATCTAACGATACTCGCCGAATTCTTCGAATATACTTATCGATACACGCCGAATTTGTCGAATCATCTCGACGCTACTTCTCTGATTTTTTCCAAAGCATTTTCGTCGAGTGCATCGATTTCGTCGAGTGCACCAATGGCGTCGAGTGCGTCGATGACGTCGAGTGCGTCGATAGTGTCAAGTCAGCCAACCGATACTCGTCGAATTCGTTGAGTATACAACCTATACTCGTCGAATTCGTCGAGTATGACTTCAGCTTAGGCGTTGAGTGACTAGATGGTTTGAGCTGAATTTCTCTATGTCAATTTCGTCGTATATCACTGCTAGTTCGACGAGTATGCTCAGCTATACTCGACGATACTCGACGAAAAAGACTTGGGTTATTTTTCAGCCTGATTTTCAATTCCGGCTCGGGTTGACGACATACATGTACAGTAAATTTCACAGGTCTGTTTTGGAAATTCTTTTATAGTCGTTACCTTTGAGGGTGTCTATAAATACTTAGTGTGGATTTTTCATCAACCTTAATCGTGCTAATTGTCCAAAGATTCAAAATCGTAAAAGATTCCAAAAAGAGAAACCGTCGGCTCCTGTACGTACGCGACTTCCGTTCGGCTGACGCAAGCTGTGCACGATTCGATCTCCCTCTTCCGATTGGACTGGATCTTTGTATTCTGAAGATCTCTAATCCTTCAGATCTAGTTTTTTCAAGATTCAAGATTCAAAGTCTTCAAAGTTTCCGATTCTACCGTGTTCTCCCAGATTTTCAAGTTCGACCTAAAGGAAGAACGACAGATAGAAGACTTCAGATCTTTTCAAAGTTTATTTGTAAATCTTGTGTAATTTTATTTTAAATTTGTAGGAGATTTATCTCTGAGTTGTAGATTTATTTGTGGATCGAGTGGTAGATCCGTTTGTGATTCGAGTTGTAGATCCGGTTGTGGATCGAGTGGTAGGAGAAGTTGTTCTCCGAGTTGTAGGAGTTGCGGCTCCGAGGTGTAAGATTTGTTGAAATCTGATAAAGGTGAAGTATCCGAATCTAGCCCTTCGTGGTAGATAGGCGAGGCGGGACAGTGGATGTACCCAATACGTTGAACCACTTAAATCTCTGTGTTCTGTGTGCTCTCAATTTTTAAAGTATTTTTATTTCACGAAAAGACACAGACATCACCTATTCACCCCCTCTAGGTGACTTAGGTAGACTCTAGATACTTTCAGTAGACAAGGAGTTTGAAGATGCTGGTGGACCAAGCCGTGTCCTCCTACGAGTCCGAGGTTGATCTTGTTATTTCCTCTGTATCAGGAGAGGTAACTTGTATTTCTCTCCTTATCTTTAAAGTACTTGTAATATTTATTGAAGTATATTCTAAAGTATTCTACACACCATGACCATTTGGTGTAGTTGTTCATAGGTGAATTTTCTATTGTGGATGGTTTGGTTAAGAGGTGTTTTTGGTTGTGTTGTGATTTGCCTTTGTGAATGAGCTTTTGAGCTAGAGTTTGTTGATATTTGCTTGTGAGGGAGAGCTTGGCTTTGCAATTGGAAAGTGAGTGCGAGATAGTATTGTCGACCCGGGGTGTTCGCAAAGAGGTTAAGGAAACACTCATTGGTGCAAGAGAAGTTGTGATAGCGACCCACGCTTTAGCTTAGTTATCTTTTCTTGTTGTAGTTTTGTTAATCAAATAAAGCAATTTTAAGTCGCGCTTAACTAGTTGACCATGGAGTTAATGGATACTACCGACCGTATTCCCCTTGGAGACGATAATTCCCGAGTGTAAAAACTCACAACTTTATTATTTGCGGCCGGTATCCTTGCCGATCATCAGTCGCCTCTACAAAGCACTAGGCGTCTCGATCCATAGGGCCAATGGAATGTATGTGAGTTCTCCTTGCAAGTATTCACAGACACTGCCATGCATAGTTGTTGTTGAGACCTGATGCTCACCTTAGAGGTTAGTAGTCATAAACTTTGGGTTGCAGGTTGTAATATCCTGAGTATTTATGTGTTACGTCATGATCGCACTAACACATAAATACCCATGATATTACACAGTCTGTAAAGATCCCCTTTAAAATCAAGGAAGCCCTTATACCCATAGAAAACATCCTGACAAATGAGCCACTTATTAGTAGAGGATCCACCCCCTCTCACTCGATCCACAACCCATTTATCAAAACCTTTGCTTTGTAAGTTCAATACATCATAACACAAACAGTTGCTGAGTTATTTAGATTATGCGGAGGCAATAAAAATTACAGTGGAAATGGAAGCATGATGGAGTATAGATAAATAATAAACCCATGATGGGGCGGTGGAGTCAACGATGAACAAAATCATCAATAATATCCCGTACATCCAATACAATAATAGGTAACTAAAACCAATCTCATCTCAGATTAAATTCTCACATCAACGTAGACCGTCCGTGTTTTTCGGGTCATCTCATCTTTAGCTGGGACCCGCCTACGCTGGTCCTCTACCACCTGCTCTAACTGTTTGGTCCTAAAATAGTAATGTGCGTGCATGTAAGCTACAAAAGACCATGTGAATTCTATGCTATCCCCCGTCCTCCTAAAGGGTTCTAAGAGGAGTAACTGTAAGCTAAGTTGTTAAGGCACGCGTGCGCCTAGGTAGCTTCATGCCCTCCCATCAGCCAACTTCTCTACAATCCCTCCGTTTACCTACGGGAAACCAAAAGACAGCCGTCCCTCTCCAGACAAATAGATTATTCCCTCCCATCTTGAATTACTCTTGATATTAATTCCAACACCTGTAATTCTTTTCCTGTGCAGCAATCTACAACAACAACGACACTCAAGCCTTTCTCCCACTATAGTGGGGTCGGCTATATGGATCTTTTGTTGCCATTATGCCCTATCTTTTGTCGTAATCTCACTAATGCCTAAGTACATCATGTATTTCCTTATAGTTTCATTCCAAGTCTTTATTGGGCTACATCTCCCTTGTTTAACATGCCTAGTGACTAGACTCTCACAATGCAATTGGTGCCTCTAATGGTCTCCTCTGCAGCAATTGGTGCCTCTAATGGTCTCCTCTGCAGCAATCTGTTAACGATTATTTATTACAAGATAAATTTATATATTAACATGTGTAATCATAAAATAAAATTTTATTATGAACCTAAGCTATTAGTATCTTTTGATTTGATTTTTCTACACCCTCACATCCTTTTGTTAGCAACTGTTTTACTTGCTAATCGATAAATTGATTTTTTATTTGATGCTTTGTTATATGATATGCCCATTAACGTAAGTAATCATTTAGAGTTGGTTTATTAAAACGACATATTTGTGAACGATATTGAAAAATATCCATCCAAATATATATTTGCATTATTTTTGACATAAAAATTTAAAAGGCGTCGTCATTTGGTTATTCTTCTTTTGTATCATCTTATTTAATGTTGACATTCATTTTAGTGTGCTGCTATATGGTGGTAGTTTTATTGTATGCGTTTTTTCTCAATTAATAAACTATATTTTTTTCTTTTTTGCGCCTCATGTGATTCAGTGACGAATCTGTGCCTAGCCTCCAGGACCCCTTTGCACGTTGGTGCGCATTTGATAACTTAGCATGTAAGGAGAGTTAACACAATAGCTTAAACATAAAATTTTAATTAAAAGGTTATCAAGAGTTATGACAAGTAAAAAATCCATTATCATATAACCGGTCTTGACTGCGGTTATATGATAGGGTTCCATGGTGAGCACATCATAATTTACTAGGGTGTATGATACGTCGCTATCGTATATATAATTAATGTTGGCAATAGATTCACTTACTCTACTTTTAGAAAAGCAAGCATGCATATCATGTAGTATATGATAAGCAATTATCAAGGTGGTATTCCACTGATTGCTTCTGAATACTTTACTTCTTTTCATTACATTATTATACCAAAACTTATAAAGATAATTTAAATAATGAAATAAGTGAGGCATGAAAATGAACTCTGATATCAAAATCAAATGAAGATAACCAAAATATATTCCTATTTAGTTAAAATAAGTTGCTTATGCGATGTAGTAAAAATAATGAAATAGGAATATATTTTACTACATCGCATAAGCAACTTATTTTAACTAAATAGGAATATATTTTGGTTATCTTCATTTGATTTTGATATCAGAGTTCATTTTCATTACATTATTATACCAAAACTTATAAAGATAATTTAAATAATGAAATAAGTGAGGCATGAAAATGAACTCTGATATCAAAATCAAATGAAGATAACCAAAATATATTCCTATTTAGTTAAAATAAGTTGCTTATGCGATGTAGTAAAAATGAGTATTACGTAAAGATTTTTCTTTTATGATAATGATTACTTTGGACCGTGAGGATTCCACATCACTCCAAACTCCTTGGTCCAGATAAACAAAGACTAACTTCAGGGTAATCTATTCGGAAACCCAACTCGTTATATACAATTCCCTAAACATTATGCTAACGTTCTTTAAACCCTACCACTTTGGCTTTGACACCAAGATGAGAGCTTTACGTTGATCTCTCTTGAGATTTGTATGCAACTCTCTTTACCTGCATGTCATCTATTCATAAAACAGTCCGCGTAGGACTTTGAAATTTTGAGACTCATAACTAAGCATAGTATCTCGAGACTACTAACTTAGTGCAATATCCAACGCAAGTAAATCGTAGGAAATCATGAATCATGAAGATAAAGTAAAGATGAGTGATGTAGTATAAAATTTCCGTCATCCAAACAAGTAGAATTTCAAGAGAACTCTAAAATAAATATACATAAAGTTCAAAGGATAGAAGAGATACGAGGAGAATTAAGATGCCGAATATCATACTAGACCATCAATCTTCATGTCCAGTGTCTTCCTTCTTGATCTCTCCTTCCTTGTGGTTCTTCTTCTTCAATGGTTTACGACATCAGAACAGCCAAATCCAGTGTCTTCAAGACAATATAATGCATATATAGGCACGAGTCCACTGGACATATAATTGAAGTCCATGACCTAGGTCCACGACTTGGACATCAGGCGCGCAACTTGAAAAAGTGTCTTTTCTCTTGAAACTGTCTCCCAACTACTGTGTACGGACATATGCCACACCTTGGTTAATTATGCCATGTATCTCTTTGTTTTGGGCTAATGCAAAAGTGCTCCAATTATCCTCAAATAGTTGTGTCTGCTTCTTCATAACTTGAACACGCATACATCAAGATATAATCCTATAAACACATATATCAATCATATTTTAGCTTTTTTTGTGGAGTGAAGAATAAAGTTCATATGATTAAACATCGTCAAATATTCACACTTCGAGTGTAAAATAAGCTATGTATAAAAGTTCATCAAATTTAAAAGAGCCTTAGTAAAGTATCTTATGACTCTCCTCTCTGCATATGTGATGGAACTAGCTTGGTATACACTACCCCACAAAGATTTTACTTATATATTTTAGCTATGTATCATATGAAAAATAATATTTTAATCACTTTCTTATTCTATCCTTAATTTATATGTAATGAGTTCGCAATATTTTTCTTAGATGAGATCATATAAGTTTATTTCATATAAAACTAATCTAATGATATATAACTATGACGAATACTAGCCTTTAATAAGTCATATTCTCTCCACTTTTCAAGAAACAATGGATTGAAATAAAGATCAATTTGGTCTTTTATTAGGTTATGATGGAGCTTAGGTGATTGGGTAAAGATATATGATTCAAAGCGGAGACACAGACCCGTAACGGAGGACGAGTTTTGGGCCCATTTGGGGCCGATTGACTACTTACCATATATGGCGTACCCGGATCGATGGTTCGACTCCATGGACCCGTCTTTTCGACACGATTTCATATATTATATTGTCATATTTGCTTTATTTTTGATGTAATCGGGCTACCCCATATCCGACCAATCATAGCCGTTGATGGTGGGTTGCCCTAATGTCTCTTTATTATATATAAGAGTGTATGTGGGATGCTATAGGTATTGCAGAATTTTGAGATTGTGAATCCCGGATTCCAGCGATCCCTCTACGGTGCCGACTCCATGGAACTCTAGGTGACTCCCAGGCCTTCTCCTTCCCCCCAAAGGTAACCCCTAGCCCTAGGTTTCTTTCTTCACCATCTAAAGCCTCCAACGCCACCTTCACAACCCTCCAAACCCTAGCCGCCACTCATCCAGGCCGCTGTACAACAACATTCACCCCCTTCCAGCCACCTCCTTGCCGCCGCCGCCCCCTTCCAGCCACCTCCCTGTTGCCGCCACCCCCTTCTATACACCTCCTTGCTATCCGCCACCCTCTCCAGCCACCTCCCTACTGGCCGCCGCCCCTTCCAGCCCCTCACAACCATCCACCGCCCCAAGCCTCCAACAACCTCCCTTCTAGATCTACCCTCTGCTCATCCGAAATCTGTCCCTCCACATAGATTTACCTAAAACCAGCCCCCACCTTCCAAAACAGCCACCTACACTCAGATCCAGCCGCCGACACTCAGATTTCAACCGCCGCATCGTTGCCTCTCGCCGGATCTCCCGTCCTACAGCAGCCCCGCAACTTTGTGAGTTTCATTTGTAGTATGGACGTTTATTTACAACATTATTATATGTGATTTACTTGTGCTTATTAGATCTATAACTTCGTAGTGTTTTGCTTTGGATTATTTTTATGCTCTGCAGAATTTATTTGCTGCACGCTCTCTTTGGCCCTCCACATGGAGGAAAATCGAAACTTGCTTTGTCCTAGAGAATTATTTTATGTTTGCTAAAATTATCTAAGTGATTTAATTATTTATTGCTTAATTTGAATTCACCGTCGGATTTGCATTGCATGTAAGGTTAGGTCATCGTTCATCCACCGCCTATAGATTCGTCCTGCATCAATTGTATATTAGAGGTAGGCTGTGAACACTCTTTTGATACACAGTTGTAGAGTCTATCAGTTTATTTCTTCATGGCTAGGTATCACCAATATTCCTCTCCTTTGTTTGGGGATCCCGAGTCCACTTACACCCGCTCCTATAGAACCCTTCAGGGAGATCCTCACGTTACTATGATGATTATTCTCGATCGTTGCATACCACTTATAGAGATTGTGTTGATCACCGACACGATCCCACTATTCTAGAGACGATCTGTATGATGATTGTCGTCGTTCATATCCATGCACGCGAGCGGGTCATGTTGATCATTTAACACGACTCGATTACCTTAGAGATGATTATTATGAGAGAGATCTCGAGTGGAAATTTCGGACTAATGCCCCTTCTTTTGACGGCTCATCTAGTCCCAAGTCTATTAATTATTACCTCGTGGATATGAAATATTATCTTGATTATTTCAAAATATTTGGTGAGCGTCGCATAAAATTTACGAAATATAAGCTTCTAGATCAGGCGAGAGCGTATTGGTCTAGCATTGAGAGATCCCGCGAGCGAGGTCGTCTTCATCACATCACTAGTTGGGTGGATATGAAGCGTATGTTGTGTCAATGATATTTGCCTCTATCGATTAGAGTCGTTTGCTCGAGCAATTGTTTGCCCTTCAGTAAGGATCCATGTCTGTCACTGAGTATAATGATCGTTTTGATGAGTTAGTTGTGATGAGTGATATCCGAGAGGAGCCATTTATGACCACTTTTCGATTTCGGTCTGGACTTCGATCTGATATACGTACTGAGTTGGCTTATCACAGCTTAAAGTCCCTTGAGCAGACATATCAGCTTGCCCTTCGTCATGAACAGTTCTTGAGATCTGCAAGAGCTGATCGATTAGATTCATACCTTGACCTCTGCAACACGAGTTGAAAGGATGAACAGTTGTGAATAAATGCTCAGTGAATTCTCTAGAGGGGGAGGGGGTGAATAAAGATTTAAAATATTTTTACTTAAGTTATCTAATCACATTCAGATTTGCATCAACAATTTCAGTAACAATAAAATAAATAAATGCAAAAATTAAAGTGTAGAAAATAAAATACGGACAACACAAAATCACAGCACACAAGACACAAAGCTATTGTGGTTTCCAAAAAATTTGGGTACATCCACTCTTCTATCAGTATGGTAGAAATACACTATCCCAGTGCCTGAGTCTTTTGATAAGGAGAATCTCAGAATCAAAATAGATCTTTTGGTAAGGAGATCATGAACTGACACTAGATTTTTTGATAATAAGATCTTGAACCAAAGACTGAGTCTTTTGATAAGGAGACTCTTAGAAACAGAGACTGAATCCTTTGAAGAGGGATTCTTAAAACTCTTTACTAAAATACAAATTGAAAATATAGAAGGGAAAAAGAAGAGAAGATGAAGTCTTCTAATGATGAGTCTTCTCTCAGTAGATTTTTGAGGACTGTTGACACCAAGGGTATTAGATCCTCTGTATTTGATGAATCCTTGCTAGAAGTAGTTGCAATGATTATAAACCTTTTGATACAAAGTGTTTCTGATTATCTCTTCAGAATTTCTGTTGTTGCTGTAATAGAAAACGAGGAGAAAAGAAGATTGCTGTCGGCTGTGAGATAATAGATTTCTGTATCTTCTGTTGTATTCACCTTCTCGATAATCTGAGTATATCATTCATTGGACAAATTCAAAATCTTCTCTAATCTGGAGAGTTTTCTTCTAAAGAAATAAGATAGTAATCTTCCATAATTGTCTTCCTCAATCTCGATATCCTCCTCAAAATTTTTCCTTATAAATTCTTTTGAAATTGGATGGAGAATCCTTTCGATTAGCTCTCTTCCAACAACTCTAAATGTTCAAAATAATTCCATAGTAAACTCCGGGAAAAAAGCTTGGACAGATCCTCCAAATTTTCCATTCTGAGTTCATTTCGACGCTATTTCGACTTGTAGTAAAAGGTGAGTCGAGATCTGCCTCTGAATTGAAGTCTAGTCGACTTATACAAATAATCGATGTTGTATCACTAACTTATCAACACATGCGTCATATTCTTTCTTAAAGTGGCGTCAACTAAACTTCTTTTATTTCTTTGATTTCCAGTCAAAGTGATGTAGACTTCCAGACGACACTGCGTCAACTTCTAGTCGACGCATATTGACTTTATTTGATTTTCTTTCTCTATTCAGTGTGCCTACCTCATGCTCTTGACTCAACTGACTTCCTAGGACATCTATGACCATATTACTCTCACTATACAATATGGGTAATAATCATAGGTTGCAAAATCACTTATAGTTTAATTTGTTAAGTTAAATCATAGGGTTTTTCCTAACACGAGTCCCTCCCATACTAAGGTCACCACGATTCCTACTATTGTCATGTTAGAAACGACAAAAATGATACCTGACATGGGTTTCTCTCACCCTATTGAGGTACTTAATCCGGTGAGGGGTCTATCTTTTTTTTTTCCCACTCTTTTCTTGTGACTCCGACTGAGAGTGAGTCTGGGCGTCCTATTGATTCTATAGTGTTGTGTCCCTCACTTATACCCCTTCTTCTATCATGCCCTGGTTTAGTTAGCGCCCCTACCATATACTCATTTATTGACGTCGCACCCATCGACACATTCTTGAGAGTTGGCCTGTGTCACTCTCCCCTTGTCATTATTCCGATCCACATAGAAACCAAGAGCCAAGATTCGGGTGTTGTTCTTGTAGTGCCTAGCTCACCCATTTTTGGGGACACTACCCCTTACAGTGGTACTCATCTGGAGGACCATGACCCTGTTGACGAGTTTTATGACGAGCTCCCTGTTGAGCCTCCTGATGAACCACCACGTCCTAGTGAGGATGAGATTCAGGTGAGCCACTCATTTATGAGAATTGATTTATTGACGTCTCTCCCATTATTGCCTTTGATCTTGCCTCAGAGAATAGATCTTGAATGGAACATCAAGTATATAAGGATTTTCTTAAGTACACTTGAGCATACTCCCGCTATTTCGAGAGCCTACCTTATGACGCATTGCACTCTTGATGAGTTTTGAGACACACCACTTACTGACCCATCAGATGAGTTCTTTCTTTTCAGGGGCACTTGACACATTCTAGAGTCACGTCTTCTAGTCGATGTACATGATTTTCACTCCGGTGGTCGTCACATTCAAGATGACTTAAAATACATACCTCATGTTGAGCGCTCTGATGTGTCACGTTCCCTGAGAGACATTTGACTCTTTACAAGCTCGTATTTGAGTGTTGATATCTCACACAGTCATTTCGGTAGTCGTTTCATACTCGATGAGTTTTTCTACTGTCCATCAAAAGAACCTCCTGATAGGCCACCACATTTTAGAGACACCCCAGTCATTATTAAATTTTCCCAAGTGAGTGTGTCATGACTGTTGTGTTTCATTTGTATCATTGACATGAATCTATTGAGTCATTTCTTCATTATTTGCATGTGTTTGTTGAGTTGTTTGTTCATCATTTGCATGTGTGTCATGAGTCGGTCCGACGGAGGATTAATTTAAGTGATAAATTTTTTAAATCGCATGCAGATGTTCACTGACATAAGCAGGTATTTCATGGGCGAACATGTGATGGTGAGAATCCGTGTTGTGAGACTCTATGGGAGGTCCGCTAAAAGTTTGAGCGTTAGACGAATGGATTCCTACACAATCATGAGATGAATCAAAGCAAATATCTATGATCTTGATATTCCGATGAGCATGAGTATCCGTCCTATATTTAATGTTGAGGACTTAACACCATATTACAAGCCTCACGAGCACGTGGACTCATTTCGTTTAGATCCTCGTGAGCCTACACCCCTACAACATTTGGAGCCTACACCCCCTCATCCTCATTCCTACACCCAGTCCACTTCTGAGCTTCACCTGTCTTTGGGTCATTCGCCTAGGCTTCATCGTCTGCACCAGTGATCGCACCGAGACTTCCAACACATTAGTGGATTATTGAGAGCGTTATAGATATCGTGGCTCATGCATGCATAGCCGCGCCAGTCAGTCGGACCAAGTAGTAACCATTGACGAGGAAACTTTCCTGTCGACGACACTTGGACGACCTCTGTTGGATCTCATCGAGTCTTACCTTGCATATATTGAAAAAGTTTCGATCTCTATTCATCAGGAGATGAATTCTTTCAAGTCATGGAGAATGATGCAGAGCGTAGACATGAACCCGCAGCGGAGGACGAGTTTTTGGGCCCATTTGGGGCCGATTGGTTACTTACCATATATGGCGTACGGCGTACCCGAATTGATGATTCACCTCAACAGATGCGCCCGACCCGTCGTTCCGACACGATTTAATATATTATATTATCATATTTTCTTTATTTTTGATATAATCAGGCTACCCCATCTCCGACCAATCATAACCATCGATGATGGGATGCCTTAATATCTCTTTATTATCAATAAGAGTGTATGGTTGTATGGGGAATGCTATAAGTATTGCAGAATTTGGAGATTCTGAATCCCGGATTCCACCGATCCCTCCACGGTGCCGACTCCGTGGAACCCTAGGTGATGGCTGCTAGGACTTCTCCCGCTTCCCAAAGGTAACCCATACCCCTAACCCTCTTCCTCCATCTAAATCCTCCACCGCCATCTTCATAACCCTCCAAACCCTAGCCGCCACCCTTCCAGGCTATTGTCCAGCAATATCCGCCCCCTTCACCTCCTTGCCGCCGCCGCCGCCCCCTTTCCTGCCAACTCCCTGCTGCCGCCACCCCCTTCTTGTCGTTGTGTTCACACTATTCCTAATTCCGTTTATTTCATAAATTGTTGTTTAAGATTTTGCTTGTGGTCGTGTTGATTCCGTGGAGGATTTGAATCACAGAACTCCTGAGAGATCCACTCGAGCAATATTAACGAACCTCCTAAATTCCAAAGTGACGAGTGGGGTTTGCGCACGTAAATCGATTTGGCCGCTCGACTCTCTTTGTTATGAAAAATCAAAACCCTAATTACCAGTTTTATTTTATCCAGACTAAATTATTTTACAAAAAAAAGAAATTGAGTCGAGTTTACATCACTTTGATATCAGAGTTAGGGTCGGTTCGCTCGTATTGCGAATCAACGATCCAGGTTCCAAATTTTTTTAAAACGAATCTATTTTAAAATTTTTTAAGTATTCAAAAAAAATAATGTCTTTTAATTTTAAAAAAACTTTATATTATTATTATTCTTATTATTATTTAAAAAAAAATGGTCTTTTCTAATTAACTTTTCGTTTTTTTAATTAATAATAATAAAAAAATAAATAATTTTTTGAGATTTTTTTTTAAATGGAAAAGCGAGTCGATCACCTAGAAAATAGCGTAGGGGATCTCACTTATCGTATGAACGACTTAATGAAAATTGTTGATAATCTCACCACCACCATGGGAGGTCTAGGGCATTTAGTGGACGGATTACACAGATCAATCGACACCATTGAGGCCACCATACACTTAAATCGAACACCTAACCCAGTGGTCAAAGTTGACCCTAACCTTAGGCCACTAGAGCCTGCCCAACCTGAACCACGCAACCCCCTTCATTGGGATGTAGGGATCAAACTAGACGTTGGTGATTTCGAGGGACATTTAGAACCCGAGGGATGTCTAGACTGGTGTGAACGAATGGATCATTTCTTGGCTTGGAAGCAATTGTCCCAAGCTAGGCAAGTTGAGTACGCCACGCTTCGACTGAAAGGGTCCACCCTAGTTCGACTGAAAGGGTCTGCCCTAGTTTGGTGGGGACAATTAGAGCGATCTAGGTTCAATATAGGAATGACCCCGATCACTACGTGGAACGAATTTAAAATTCTGCTGCGAAAACATTACATTCCTTCTGATTATACGCAAATCCCGTATCATAAGTTCCATAACCTACGACAGGACAAATCTACCGTGAATGAGTACATGAATGAGTTTCTTGTACTCTAATCTCGCCTCGACCTCCGAGAGGACGATGATATGATCGTGCCCCGTTATCTGAACGGGTTGCACTATTTCATTAGAGATCAATTAGAACTCCTTGACTATACGGATTCAGGAGTGGTCTCAAGCCGCGCACGTAGAGTAGAAATCCTGCAGAAACGGACATCTGGGAACATGTCTACTGATCGGTCCCACTCGACTCATACCTTCACTCCTGCTGACAGGACTGCTGGATCCTCTCGAGTGGCAACACCCACGAGCACCCTAACACTTCCTTCCCCATCCAATAAAGGCAAGGAAGTTGTAGGCATTAGACCACAGCCTGGAACGTTTAGGTGTTTTATGTGCATGAAGCCGAGTCATAAGTCTTCTGAGTGCCCGCGAGGCCACTTCGTCGCCGTCATCGATCCTGAGAGTGGATCAAAACCTGAATATGGAGTATTTCTTATTGATTCCCAGACTGACCCGACCCCTGATACTGAGTTAGAGAGTGAGTGTGAAGTTGAGGGAGAGCAACCCGACTAGTTAATATGTGTTCTCCAATATAGTCTCCTAACTCCTAAGACTCCCGCTGATGACGACTGGTTGAGGAACAATATTTTTCGTACCACCGCCTGCATATAGGGGCAGTTCTGCTCCATCATCATAGATAGCGGTAGCATTGAAAACTTTGTTTCTCAACGCATGGTAGATAAGCTGAAGTTTAAAATGCAACCTTTAGGAAAACCCTATAGTCTGTCATGAGTCACTAATAACACTACCATTCCTATCACGCACCAGTGTCTCGTCGAATTTTTCATATGCACTACATATCTTGATGCAGTTTGGTGTCATGTGGCCACTATCGAGGTCTGTCACATCCTATTAGGACGACCTTGGCAGTATGATAAACACGTTATCCACGACGGTGTAAAGAACTCTCACTCCTTCGAGTGCAATGGAAGCAAGATCGTTCTTCTCCCCCAGAAGAATAGTCTTGTTCCCAAAGTCCCAGAAAGGACTTCACCCCCTTCTACCACTGTCTTCACGATATCCTTTCCCCCGCCACCATGTTACTGACTGGTTCCCAATTCCAGTAGGAGATGAAGGATAATGATGTCATCTATATGTTATCCGGTATCGATTCCACCCCTACTACATTAGACATCCCTAATACAGTGCGACCTCTCATAGATGAGTTCTTAGAGATCATGCCGGAGGAGTTGCCCGATCAGTTACCTCCGATGAGAGATCTACAACACTGCATTGACCTCATCCCAGGAGTTAGCTTACCTCATTTACCCCATTATCGCATGAGTCTGAAAGAGTATGAAAAGCTACATAGACACAAGTGACCTATCTGATTTTAAAGGGTCACGTTAGAGAGAGTATGAATCCGTGCGCCGTCCCCGCACTTCTACTTCCTAAGAAAGATGTGACGTTGCGTATGCGTGTGGACAGTCGAGTGATTAATAAAATTACGATCAAATATCATTTTCTGATTCCCCGGGATGACATGTTAGATATGCTCAGTAAATCCCGTGTGTTTTCGAAGATTTATTTAAAAAGTGGATACCACCAGATTAGAATTTGACCTGGGGACGAATGAAAGACTCATTCAAGACGAGGGAAGGGTTATACGAGTGACTGTTCATGCCTTTTGGGCTCTCCAATGCTCCCAACACGTTCATGCGAGTGATGAATCAAGTGCTTAGACCACTCATTAGAGTCTGCGTAGTGGTGTACTGTGACAATATTTTGATTTATATCATTGATCACGATCAACACATGATTCATCTTAGGCAGGTCTTAGAAATTCTATGTGAAAATAAATTATATATAAATCTGAAGAATTGCAAATTTTTGACGGATAGCCTGACCTTCTTAGGGTATATCGTTTCATCTGAGGGCACTAGAGTTGATAGAGAGAAGGTCAAGGCGATAAAATCATGACCTAGCCCTAGGGCGATTACCGAGGCTCGAGGATTTCATGGGCTAGCTTCTTTTTATCGACGGTTTATTTGGAATTTCAGTACATTGATAACACTTGTGACTGATTGCTAATAAAATACTATCTTAAATAAAGATGAATTAAGCCATATCAAATATCCTTATACTTACTCATTTGCTCGTCCCGAGCAAATCATTCTCCATAAGCGTAAGAAAATCTATTGCTACTTAGTATTTGAAAACAAGAGAGTAAAATGCGAAGTCTTGCGTCGACGTTTGTAGAAATTCTAGCAGAAAAACTTTCTTCACATATGATCTAGCTTATGCATTTTTGAAAATGTGTTTCAATTTTTTTTTACTTTTAAATAAAGTCAATGGAAATCTTGAAGTTATGAAGAGGGAGAAAGTAGCGTGATTGTTAAGATTTAAATTACTCAATGTCGACGCCCGGGGTCTCCAAAGAAATCCATCAATGACGATGGTAAGACTTAAGCAGGATGTAAGGTAAGACTCGGTGGTTAGGTGTGAGGTAAGACAAAGATAAACATGAAGGCTTATCACACTTAAACAAAATTCATTGAGCTAAAAAGAATAAGTACTACCATAAAAAATGGTACCCCCATACTTGAATTTTGCTATGGGAATGCTCTTTGAAACCTACACTATTTTTTTCTTTTATGCTTTTCTCATTTCAAAGTTTTTTTTCCTTCTTTTTATATGGGAATTTTTTCTTTCTTGTCCTTTTTTTTGGACAAACACCCATAATAAATATTTTTTTCAAAATTTTTGCTTTCCATCCATATCACCAAAATTGACCATAATTATTTTAATACAATTCTAGCTCAAAAAATTAAGCGTGCAATTAGGTCTGACTTTTTTTTGGCTTTGGTGATAAATATGGTGGGGGTGAATCAAAGAAATTGGTATTAATCTCAAAATTGTGTAAGCAATGACAGTATTTTTTGGTTTGGATACAAAAGATCAAACTATCCAAAGAAAGACATAAATCATTTTCGTAAAATTTAATTAGTATAGAGCGCTAATGCTTCGAAGGTGTTAGAGAGAAGTTCTAGATATCGAGAAAGTACACCCTTCCTATCAAATCAAGTAATAACTTTCTAGCGATATTCTA
This sequence comes from Platanthera zijinensis, assembly GCA_039513925.1. Taxonomy (NCBI): domain Eukaryota; kingdom Viridiplantae; phylum Streptophyta; class Magnoliopsida; order Asparagales; family Orchidaceae; genus Platanthera; species Platanthera zijinensis. The sequence goes on from CM077087.1 coordinate 150,412,212, forward strand.
CACGCTGATCTAAACAACTTTTTGATAAAATCAAGTTCAATTTAGAAGTAATATAAAACATCTCTACACAAAAGAAAAAATCATAAATTTTAGATTTATGCCAAAAAATTAATTCAACACAAATACTACCCAAACACATGCGTTTGACTAGAAACAACATGACCAACAATTTTACTCAAAAGATTCAAAATTCTATTATATCACGAAAAATTCATATTTCACATGAAAAATTAAATTTACTTGAGACTTACAATTGAGCAAGAATTAGGAATTTTTGATAAAAACTTAAGGCAAACCAATTTTAATTTTCCTAATTTTTTTGTTAAATCCTACACTTCTCAAGGTCTACCCTCTGAGAGGTTCACACTGGTACTGAAAGTTTATTAGATGGATGACCAAGCCAAATCTCATTTTCTAGGAAATTAAATTTTGATTTCCTAATTGTTTTTAGGATTTTTGGGTTTTTTTTGCTATATAATTTTTTTGTTTTGTTTTTTTCTAATTATCATCATTTTTTTGATTTTTTTAAATTTATGAAACTAAACTATAAAACTACGTCCCCATACTTAAAATTAAACATTGTCCCCAATGTTTAAAACTAAGTATGAAATTCATAATTTAAATTAAAAAAAATAACAAGAAATGTAATAAGGAAACTTCCCTGATTGGTCGTCGGGGGTGGCTTCTTATAATCTCGGAAAACCTGCAAAACATGTTAAGACAAGAAAAACAAACAAAAAAATACCAAAGGATAACTTAGGGGTGTCTCCCACAAGCACTTTGTTTATCGCCACGTAGCTTGATTAAGTGACGATTGTTTTAAATTTTGGAAGTTTTAGGGTTTCAATTTTTTCGGGGAGGGGTCGCTGAGGTGATATAATTTTAAAATATCCCCTCGAAGATGCCCGACATATGGAATGCACACTCTGCCTTAAACAACTAAAACTCATCACGAACCATGAAATCGTCTCTCTGGCCTGTCATAGTCAAATCAAAAATCTCTGCCATCTTTGGATCTAAGGGCAGGGCATCACGAATCCTCTCTTTAATGTTGCACTTTATCTCAATCCATCCCAAACTGACAGATCTAAAACTAGGGCGCGACACCACACTAATCTCTAGCCTTTCCAAGGCTCGCACCAAATCTTCCTGTTGAGTGATGAGAGCATAACTAGAACTCCTTCTACTGAGAGCGTCTGCTACAACATTAGCTTTTCCTGGATGATACTGAATAGTCACCTCATAATCTGCTAAAAACTCGAGCCACCTACACTGCCTCATGTTGAGCTCCTGCTTATCAAAGATGTATTTGAGGCTCTTATGATCTGTGAAGATCTCACACCATACGCCATAGAGATAGTGTCTCCAAATCTTCAATGCATGGATGATAGCTTCTAACTCCAAATCGTGCACATGATAATTTCTCTTGTGTTTCTTCAGTTTCCTGGACGCAAAAGCTATAACCTTTCCATACTGTATGAGAACACAACCCAGTACCTGGCCTGAAGCATCACTGTAAATCTGAAAGCCATCTACACCTGAAAGAAGACTTAGCTCTGGTGCATCTGATAATCTGGTCTTCAACTTCTCAAAAGCAGACTCGCACTCCGATGTCCAGCTAAAAGCTCTTCTCTTCCTGGTAAGCGAAGTCAACGGAAGGGCTATCTTCGAAAAGTCCTGAATAAATCTCCTGTAGTAGCCTGACAAGCCGAGAAAACTACGAATATCTGCAACTGTCTTCGGCCCTGGCCAATCTCTGATCGCCTCAATCTTCTTTGGATCAATGACAAGTCCATCTTTACTAACCACGTGGCCCAAGAATGCCACTTCTAGGAGCTAGAACTTGCACTTAGAAAACTTATCATATAACTGATTCTGCCTAAGAGTGTTCAAAACTGTCCTCAGATGTGTAGCATGCTCCTCCTTGCTCCTGGAATATACTAAGATATCATCAATAAAAACAATCACGAACCGGTCCAAAAACTCTCTGAACACCCTGTTCATCAGGTCCATGAATGCAGATGGGGCATTGGTCAACCCAAACGACATGACCACAAATTCGAAGTGCCCGTATCTGGTACTAAATGCCGTCTTCTGGATATCCTCATCTCTAATCCTCAACTAATGGTATCTCGACCTCAGGTCTAACTTGGAATACGTGTAAGACCCCTCGAGTTGATCGAACAAGTCATCTATCCTTAGAAGAGGGTACTTGTTATTAATAGTAAGTTTATTCAACTCTCGGTAGTCGATACACAATCTCAAACTGTCATCCTTTTTCTTCACAAAAAGGACTGATGCTCTCCACAGCGATGTACTGGGTCTGATAAATCTCAAATTAAGCAATTCCTGTAACTGGATTTTTAACTTAGCCAATTCCTTGGGCGCCATGCGATAAGGAGCCTTGCCCACTGGTGTAGATCCAGGAACATGGTCAATCTGAAAATCAATCTCTCTTGAGGGAGGAGCACTAGGTAGCTCATCGGGAAAAACATCGGGAAACTCACAGACCGCTGGTATCTCCTGCAAAAAGGCTTTAGCTTCCACATGCAACAACACGAAAAAGGCGGAACACCCTTTACTGACATGCCTCATAGTTTTTACTGAAGAGATGATCAGCTTGGAGACTCCTTTCAAACATTGAAAGATAATGAGAGATTGATCAGGTCCTTCTAGCTGAATCTTCTTACTCCTGCAATCTATCTTGGGATTTACGTCTGTCAGCCAATCCATGCCCAATATTAAATCAAACTCAGCAATAGGCAAAATGGACGCCTCCACTACGATTTTAGCTTCTCCAAATAAAATTGGCGCCCTACAATTACAACTGGTCTGCATCACCGAACCGTTTGACATCGTGACATCTAACGGAGTCGGGTTGGTGACGACTTCCAGGCCAATCTTAGACGCAAAATATTCTGTTATGAACGAATGTGATGCACCCATGTCAAAGAGGACCTTAGATGGTATGCCATGAACTATGAGGATACCTATGTGCAAACTTATAATATTAACCTTTAAGTGTTGCTGGGAGAAGGAGAACTAAATATTTCAAATTAAGATTCCAAATACTGAACGGTGTATGAAGTCTCGTAAGTGGACGGTGATCCATACACTGAACCACGAGAATTATGCCCACAATCTTCTGTTGAGCATTAATCACCACAATGGCTATAAATCCTGCACCATCTGCAACGGATATTCAGACTAACAAACATGGTGCAACGAGAGAGAATTCACCAATAGAAATATTCTAAACAAGAATTAACTACACACAATCAAATTAAAATGAAATCCCGCTTTTGAAAAATTACAAACTAGTAAAGGACAAAGGAATATAGAAGACAAATTCTAAGAACTAAAATAATAAAGAAAATTGTATATGCAAATGGAAAAGGCTTCTATCTCACGACTCCCTCTCTTGAAACTCACACGATTGTGTTCCCCGACAGCGATGCCAAAAACTTGATGCGCAGACGACAAGTGCACCGGTCGCACAAGTAATATAAAATGAGCAAGTTTTCCCAAAGATCGATCTCACGCAAAACAAAGTAAGGTGGAGTAATTATCGAGGACTTGAGATTGAATTCCTCATGGTCGGGGTTAAGACGGGGCTTTAGGTTTGCGGAAACAAAATAAAACAACTAAATCAACTACTCCTATGTAGACCGCTATGCACTGTCTCGCTCGGCGGGATGAAAACTACGCAGGCTGCTATGTACTGGTTCACATGTCGGATGGACGAGTAGGCAAGCGGATGGAATGGTTCGCACCGACGGATGGTTACACGGGCCTTTAGCACCGCTTAGCTTGGCGGGATGGAAGATTAGTCTCACGGAATGGGCAAGTAGGCTAAGCGTAGTGGGAGAGTAGGCTTACAAAATGAGTGAGTGGTGGTGGAATCGGTGCACTTCAAGCACAAACTAAACACAACTAATTTCATAAACATGAAATCAACATTGCAAATCAATGTTTAGAGGCATACATCATCAAAATATAAAAGATTACACTTATCAACAACAATCCAAGAAAAGAAAAGGCAAGAGATACAACCGAATCCGGAGGCTTTTTATAGATTCTCGATAGGAATCGCCGGGTTGTCAATCCACATCCTAGCTCGGTCCCAACCATCGTTCGGGGTAGAGGAGGGTTGTCACTTCCTCCCAATGGACTCGTCTTCTCCGGTAAACTACAATCCGACCACATTCGAAGCGAAGAACTCCTTGCTTGGCGATGAATATGAGCGTAGAATCCTCTGCTTGATGCGCTTGGGTGATGTGAAGCGGCCTAGGGCAAAGCCCTCACGGATGGGGGGAGAAGAACGAAACTGGAACTCCTCCTGCGACGACATTGGCGAACTGGTTCGGGATCTCTCGAACTAGGGCAAACCTGCGGTATTTAAAGAAAATGCGTCAGAATTTAAATCACGCACGGTCGAACGCACGATCGTGCGTTCAAACTGTGTGATATTTATAAAATTAAAACAAGCCAGGCCAACGCTCCGCCCGTGCGATTTTCCTTCACGCACGGGTGCATCAACCGTGCGTGAACAGAAACGCACGGGTAGCGACAAAATCAAAAAAATCAGGCCAAACATGAGCCCGTGCGATTTTCCTCTCGCATGGTTGAAATCAACCGTGCGTGAAGAAAACATACGACCCAGAAAAAATCACCGAAAGTTTGGACAAGCAGGTACCCCGTGTGATTTTGTTCTCGCACGGTTGAAATCAACGTACACGAGCAAAACACATGAGTAACGGCTGTAACACCCCATCCCAGTTAACCACAAATCAGCCGTCCGGCCGGGTCAGCGATATGAAGAAACCAAGAAACAGTATTAAAACTAGTACATAACTGACATAATTGAAAAAACTTAAATGAAAGCTTACAACGGAAGTTGCGTAAAAATCTAAGGTTAAATGTATACCTCATTCTAGTGATTTCACAGAGTCACTAAAAGAAAGAATAGGAAACAAATAACTGCATAACTGAAATGGTACAGTAAGTCTGGTACAAGGAAATCTTAAACATTAAATATTACATCAAGTTCATGAATTTAATAAAAAGGTACCGAAAGGAAATAACTGAAAAGAAACCAAACTACAGGGTGGACTCCTCAAGAAAAATGCTCATCCTAAGAGCAACCTCCCATATGAGTCTCCTGTAAAAACATGCCCAAAAATGGGCCAGCCCCACGGGAGACTAAGAAAATCCATTCCTACTAGTGACACTAAAATTATTTAAAAGTGAATGCATGCTTTTAAAACCAGTTTTATTTTACAGAAAAACTCGTGCTAGTATGCTATGCATGCTCTGTCAAATATAAGTAACATAAGTGTTATGTTCTATGTTTACGTACTCTCGTATGTTTACTCAAAATCCGACGCTTGTTTTCTAGGTATTTTCTAACGTACGGTCTATTTTTGAGTTCTAAATGGGTCATGTTAGCACTTCTATTCCAAGCTCTAAGCAGAGTAATTCCTTACTCGCAACTGCAGGCTAACGATCTGAGTCTACCTAACGAACTTAGGTGTTCTAGTGTCACGCAGACACAGACTCGAATCTAATAATGGTCAAAAAGGGAAGACACTCTTCCAAAACTCTGAGGTCCATAAGGTACTCTTCGCCTTATGGGAAAGATAATGCGCCTCTATCAAGCACATGAGGTGGACTCATATGTTCTTACTAATCACCTTTGAACTAGTACTACTCTGGAGGGGACATATCTTTTCGGTGTACTAAAGGCTGTTCATCATATTGATATGGTTGGCTAAACGTTGTATTCATGCCTTCAGTATTACCTATTCGTATCTATATGCATTTATGTGTAAAAATTTTGTATCGGGCACTAACCCGTGACCTAACCGTTGAGGGATTTGGAAACGCTTATTCTCATGCAACTAGTGACATTATGAATACTAATTTATCATTTTCCAATCTATACTTGTTTATCGACGCATCTAAAATATTTTACACGGAAGTACACAAATATTCATAAGGCAAACTACTTGATATGTCTAGCCAAAAGAATTAGAGTTTCTTACAGCGGCATTGCGGCGTTCATAAACTTGGTGTGGAGGCATAGTCTCCTTCTGAAATAGACTGAAACCCTATTGATCTCTGCTTAGTCAGGTACCTTCTCGAGAATCCTAAAAGAGTGTAGTTAGCAAACTATATTCTCATTAAGAATTAAAGAATACTACTCCAAGGTAACAAAATGCCCTTACCACTACTACAATAGTGGAGGTTACTATTCCTGAGACGGAGTGCGTTCTTTTCTACTCTGGGTGTTGGCACGCACAACCCTAACAAAATTTTGTGCAACCACAAGGGAGTTTTAGCATTATTGTTGACTGAAAATGAGGAACAAGCAAAACGCTGAACTTGAGCGGAAAAAGTAAAGGCCTATCGCAATCGAGAAGCCCCCACTGAAAGTTCAGAAGTTTTAACTAAGGATAAAACTCGATTTCTGACTCGGAGAAGGAGGAAAATACCGATTAAGGCCTGGAACTAGAGAGGAATGGCTGAAAGTTGCTCCTGGACGATCTAGGGCCGCTGCACAGCTTCAATCTCGCGGGAAAACAACGCCCTAATACTGCCGACGGGTGGACAGTGGCTTCGACGATCGGCGAGGAAGACCTACCAGGATCGCTCGACGTGAACTACCGAGGGGGGAGAAGATGCCGACCGAGGATGCAGAGGGCGGCAGGGGCCTCGATTCAACGCTAGGAGGCGAGGAACCGCGGTTATGTTTCCACTCGGGATCGATCTCGACCAGGAGAACTGGAATAATCGCGCAGAGGAGAGGTTTGCGGGTTTTAAAACCCCAGCGGCGAACCGGATGGTTACGGGAACTGCTTAAGGGTACAACCGACACCCACTTTTGAGATGCACAACGGATTACACTAAATTTACACAAATTCCATTATCTTTTAAACTCGAAGAGGAATTTAAAATATTCAGTCCTCGCCCTGTAAACTAAAACGCGTTGAATACGGACTCAACAACTAAAATAAATCTCTAATATGTAGTATTGGATTTAACCGTACAAAATTCGTACCTCGACAAACGCTGCCGAAATCAGATTCTCTCGCGATCTGATCTTACAATTTTACATTGTCGAGTCAAAACGAAGAAAAGAAAATATACGGATGTTACAAATCTCCCCTCCTAATAAAATTTCCGTCCTCGAAAATTACAAACATACCTGAGTCAATGAGGAAAGCAAAGAATTCATTCTTCCTTAATTCATCTTCTCTTTCCCAAGTATACTCGGGCCGACCACAATTCATCCAACTTTCACAAACGGAATCTCTCTGCTCCCGAGCTTCTGAATCCTTGAGTGCACGATTCTGACTGGTTTAACATTGATCTGAAGATCTGGTTCAATTTGTGCTTCCTCGGTACTGATTATCTGACTATGGTCTCTAACTGCTCTCCTCAGATAGGAGACCTGAAATACATCATGTAGCCCACTCATTTCCTCGGGTAAGGCCTAACCTATATGCAACCTCACCAATGCGCTCCAATACCTTGAAAGGACCAACGAATCTGAGACTCAATTTCTTCATTCGTTTGATTCGAGAGACTCCTCTAACCGATCTGACCTTCGGATATACGTAATCTCCAATACTGAATACCACTCACTTGTGCTTCTGGTCATAATACTTGCTCTGGCGATCCTGAGCTATCTTCAAGCGTTCCTGAATGAGCTTGATTCGATCAGTGGTTTTGTCAATCCATGATTCCCTGAAGGTAGATCTCTCTTCACTTTCAGCCCAACATAACCGTGTCTGACAACGCCTACCGTAAAGAGCCTCGAACGGTGCCATCCCAATACTGGCCTGATAACTGTTGTTGTATTAGAACTCAACAAGAGTAACATACTTCTCCCACTTCCCTCCAAAGTCCAGATAACCTTCCGTAGCAAATCTTCCATGATTCTGTTTGTACGCTCATTTTGCCCATCTGTCTGGGGATGGGAAGAGGTACTGAAATGGAGCTTAGTGCCCAACCGCTCTTGGACATACCTCCACTCCTTAGAAGTAAATCTACCATCTCTACCTGAAACTATGGTCTTGGGAACACCGTGAAGACGAACAATCTCATATATATATAACTGCGCTAACCTCGGACCCTGATCCGACTTCTTAATGAGGATGAAATGGGCAACCTTGGAGAGACGGTCAACTATAACCCATAAGGAGTCGTTCCCACTCTGAGATCTAGGTAGGACATGAACAAAGTCCATTGATATGTCCTCAAAATTCCACTCTGGAATGGGTAGTGGCTGTAACTTGCCTCCTGGTCTCTGACATTCAGCTTTGACTAACTTGCAAGTTTCGCACTTCCCAACATATTTAGCAACGTCACCCTTCAAGCCTGGCCACCAAACAATCTTGTTAAGGTCTGCATACATCTTCGTACTGCCCTGATGAATCGAATACCTGGAGTTGTGAACTTCATACAGTACGTCCTCCCGAAGATGACTGACATCAGGGACGCACACCCTACCATCGAACAAAAGTAAATCTTCACGAATACTGAATTTCTCCTTCTGACCTACCTGAGTCAAAGCCCAAATCTCTGACATCTTTGGATCCAAAGGTAGAGCTGTCCTGATCCTATCCTTGATATCACAAGTAATCTCCATCCAACCCAACCTTGCGGACCCAAAGTTAGAGCACGACACTACACTAATCTCTAACCTCTCTAACTCTTGCACCAGCTCCTTCTGCTGAGTAAGGAGAGAAAATCTTGATCCTCTACGGCTAAGGGCATCAACAACCACATTTGCCTTTCCTGGGTGGTACTGAATGTCCACCTCATAGTCTTACAGGAACTCTAGCCATCTGCACTGCCTCATATTGAGTTCTTGCTGATCGAATATATACTTGAGACTTTTATGATCCGTAAAGATCTCACAACGGACCCCATAGAGATACTGCCTCCAAATCTTTAGAGCGTGGATGACCACTGTTAGCTCCAGGTCATGCACGGGGTAGTTCTTCTCATGGACCTTCAATTGTCTAGAGGCGAAAGCTATAACCTTTTCGTACTGCATAAGTACACAACCCAAACCTTGACCCGATGCGTCACTATAAATCTGAAATCCATTTGACCATAACGGTAAACTCAGAATTGGGGCTGCCATTATTCTACCTTTCAGCTCTTCAAAAGCTAGCTCACACTCCACCGTCCAACTAAAGACTTTTCCCTTCCTAGTGAGAGAGGTCAACGGTAGAGCTATCTTCGAGAAGTCCTTGATGAAACTTCTGTAATATCCTGCCAAACCCAAAAAGCTACGAACCTCAGTAACGACCTTCGGTCTCGGCCAATCCTTTATCACTTTTATCTTTTTCGGGTCGACTGAGAGACCTCCCTGACTGATGACGTACCCCAAAAATGCAATCTCTGGTAGCCAAAATTCGCACTTAGAAAATTTTGCATACAACTGGTTCCTCCTGAGAGTACCCAACACGGTTCTGAGGTGAACAACATGATCCTCTGCACTCCTGGAAAACACCAAAATATCATCTATAAAGACGATAACGAAACAGTCTAAGAATTCTCGAAAAACTCTATTCATCAGATCCATAAAGGCGGAAAAGGGCATTGGTCAGCCCAAACGGCATAACCACGATCTCATAATGTCCGTATCTAGTACTGAACGCCGTCTTCTGAATGTCTGCTTCTCGAATCTTCAACTGATGGTAGCCTGATCTTAGATCCAACTTTGAAAACGTACAAGCACCTCAAGTTGGTCAAACAGGTCATAAATCCTAGGAATAGGATATTTGTTCTTAACCGTCAACTTGTTGAGCTCGCGGTAGTCAATGCACAATCTCAGACTACCATCCTTCTTTTTCACGAACAGAACTGGTGCACTCCAAGGAGAAGTGCTGATGCGAATGAAACCCAGATCAAGCAACTCCTGTAACTGGACCTTCAACTCTGCGAGTTCTCTGAGGGCCATACGATAAGGAGACTTGACCACTGGTGCTGCTCGAGGCACAAGATCGATCTGGAAGTCAATCTCTCTAATAGGAGGGGCACTATGTAATTCCGATGGGAAGACATCATGAAATTCTTGAACCACAGGTACCTCCAGCAACTCAGTCTTGGCTTCTGCATTCATCAACACTAGAAAGGTTTCACAACCCTTGTTGATGCATCTTACAACCTTCAAGGACGATATAATCAGTTTGACCACTTCCTTCATGCCCTGAAAAATAACAACGATCTGGTTGGGTCCTTCAATCGTATTAGCTTATCCCTGCAATTTATCTTGGTGTTGACAGCCGATAACCAGTCCATCCCCACGATCAAATCAAAACCCGCGATAGGAAGAAACAAAGCTTCTACAACAACCTCTGCTTCTCCAAATTACACTGGAACCTTACACCTATCTCTGGTCTGCAAGAGGGATCCATTAGACATCATGACCTCTAACGATACTACCTCTTGTTCTCCGGGCACTCCATTACCTCAAGCAGCTCACGGGTCTTAATCAGCCAATCATCAGTCTCCATTGGCGTCTCTTCTCCAGTGTAGTTGGAGGGGTGAAGATCCAGAGATTCCTCAGATAACGCTCCAACCCTAGATCCCCTGCAGCAGACACTGGAAGTGCGGCTTGATCTGTGGCAGGCAGTGCATTTTTGAATTCCACCATGGCTAAGGCCACCGCTCTAGCAATAATAACGGTCATATCTGCTGAGTCTGGCACTGTTGGTGCTGCAGGTGCTGGAGGCGCTGCTGGGGCACTATTATCATCCATAGCTATCTCAGGTGTAGTATTCTGGCGAGAAGGCTCGCCGGCCTCACTAGTACTTGGTACATATATCACGTGAGGAAAGGAATATTTATTGATGCCTGAGAATAAAATTAAAGAAAATAACGCATACACATCTTGAAAACTAGATAGAATTTGATGACTCTAACGTTGAAAAAGTAGTTAAGCTGGAATCCTATAGCTCTGTGAATTTTCTAGGTCATGAGATCCTAAACCTGCCTCTGATACCAATTTGTAACACCCCATCCCAGTTAACAACAAATCAGCCGTCCGGCCGGGTCAACGATATGAAGAAACCAAGAAACAGTATTAAAACTAGTACATAACAGGCATAATTGAAAGAACTGAAATGAAAGCTTACAGCGGAAGTTGCATAAAAATCTATGGTTAAATGTATACCTCATTCTGGTGATTTCACAGAGCCACTAAAAGAAAGAATAGGAAACAAATAACTGCATAACTGAAATGGTACAGTAAGTCTGGTACAAAGAAATCTTAAACATTAAATATTATATCAAGTTCATGAATTTAATAACAAGGTACCGAAAGGAAATAACTGAAAAGAAACCAAACTACTGCGTGGACTCCTCAAGAAAAACGCTCAACCTAAGCGCAACCTCCCATCTGGGTCCCCTGTAACAACAGGCCCAAAAATGAGTCAGCCCAACGGGAGAGTAAGAAAATCCATTCCTACTAGTGACACTAAAATTATTTAAAAGTGAATGCATGCTTTTAAAACCAGTTTTATATTACAGAAAAACTCGTGCTAGTATGCTATGCATGCTCTGTCAAATATTATTATTAATATAAATGTTCTGTTCTATTTTTACGTACTTTCGTATGTTTACTCAAAATCCGACGCTGGTTGTCTAGGTATTTTCTAACGTACGGTCTATTTTTGAGTTCTAAATGGGTCATGTTAGCACTTCTATTCCAAGCTCTAAGCAGAGTAGTTCCTAACGCGGAACTGTAGGCTAACGATCCGAGTCAATTTAACGAACTCAAGTGTTCTAGTGTCACGCGGACACAGACTCGAATCTACTAATGGTCAAAAAGGGAAGACACTCTCCCAAAACTCTGAGGTCCATAAGGTACTCTACGCCTTATGGAAAAAATAGTGCGCCTCTATCAAGCACATGAGGAGGACTCATATGTGCTTACTAATCACCTTTGTACTAGTACTACTCTGGAGGGGACATATCTTTTCGGTGTACTAAAGGCCGTTCATCATATTGATATGGTTGGCTAAACGCTGTATTCATGCCTTCAGTATTACCTATTCGTATCTATGTGCATTTACGTGTAAAAATTTTGTATCGGGCACTAACCCGTGACCTAACCGTTGAGGGATTTGGAAACGATTATTCTCATGCAACTAGTGACATTATGAATACTAATTTATCATTTTCCAATCTATACTTGTTTATCGGCGCAGCTATAATATTTTACACGGAAGTACACAAATATTCATAAGACAAACTACTTGATATGTCTAGCCAAAAGAATTAGAGGTTCTTACAGCGGCATTGCGGCGTTCATAAACTTGGCGTGGAGGCATAATCTCCTTCTGAAATAGACTGAAACCCTATATATCTCTGCTTAGTCAGGTACCTTCTCGAGAATCCTAGAAGAGTGTAGTTAGCAAACTCAATTCTCTCTATGAATTAAAGAATACTACTCCAAGTTAACAAAAGGCCCTTACCACTACTACAATAGTGGAGGTTACTATTCCTGAGACGGAGTGCGTCCTCTTCTACTCTGGGTGTTGGCACGCACAACCCAAACAAAATTTTGTGCAACCACAAGAGAGTTTTAGCATTATTGTTGATTGAAAATGAGGAACAAGCAAAACGCTGAACTTGAGCGGAAAAAGGGAAAGGCCTATCGTGATCGAGAAGCCCCCACTGAAAGTTCAGAAGTTTTAACTAAGGAGAAAACTCGATTTCTGACTCGGAGGAGGAAAATACTGAACAAGGCCTGGAACTAGAGAGGAATGGCTGAAAGTTGCTCCTGGACGATCTAGGGCCGCTGCACAGTTTCAATCTCGCGGGAAAACAACACCCTAATACTGCCGACGGGGTGGACAGAGGCTTCGACGATCGGCGAGGAAGACCTACCAGGATCGCTCGACGTGAACTACCGAGGGGGGGGGGGAGAAGATGCCGACCGAGGATGCAGAGGGCGGCAAGGGCCTCGATTCAACGCTAGGAGGCGAGGAGCGGCGGTTACGTTTCCGCTCGGGATCGATCTCGACCAGGAGAACTGGAATAATCACGCAGAGGAGAGGTTTGCAGGTTTTAAAACCCCAGCGGCGAACCAGACGGTTACGGGAACTGTTTAAGGGTTCAACCGACACCCACTTTTGAGATGCACAAGGGATTACACTAAATTTACACAAATTCCGTTATCTTTTAAACTCGAAGAGGAATTTAAAATATTCAGCCCTCGCCCTGTAAGCTAAAACGCGTTGAATACAGACTCAACAACTAAAATAAATCTCTAATATGTAGTATTGGATTTAACCATACAAAATTCGTACCTCGACAAACGCTGCCGAAATCAGATTCTCTCGCGATCAGATCCTACAATTTACATTGTCGAGTCAAAATGAAGAAAAGAAAATGTACGGATGTTACAGCAGCAGAACCCTCATTTCGGCACAAAGGTCACGCACGGGCAAAATGCCCGTGCACGAAGGAAAAACACGACCGCGCGATTCCCCAGAATTCTGAAATTGGGTTGGGCACACCACCCGCCTGGCCAAAACAACAATAAGAACACAAGTACACCTAAGGAGCACCATGTGCTTACTCCCTGCAACAACGGAGCGCAAAAGCGCACCACAACGGACCCAAAACGTGCACTTTGTGTAAAATCCATATCGAGTGAAAATATAAGCATTAAAGACCAAAAAGTGTATTGCGTGTGCGTGAAAACTAACCCTGATGAGTCCGAAAACATTATAAAAATCGGACTCATTACTCAGCGAGAGATCTCCTACCTGGGTCATACCGTTTCTGCTCAAGGGGTAGCTATGGACCCCAATAAGGTGGAGGCGGTCCTGCAGTGGACAATCTGCGCTCCTTGCATGAGATCCGAGGCTTCCTCAGCTTGACCGACTATTATCGTCATTTTATTCGCAACAACGGCAAGTTGACGCTACCTCTCACAAGCCTTCTGCGCAATACAACCGACACGACGTTTCTGTGGTCCCCGAGGCAGCTACCGCTTTCACAGCCCTGCAGCAGGCAATGGTTACGACCCCAGTTCTCGCCATGCAAGATTTCACTCAGCCCTTTATAGTGGAGTGTGATGCCTCCGGCTCGGGCATTGGCGTGATGCTTATGAAGGCTGGGCGGCCGATGGCGTACTTCAGCCGGTCCTCTTCTACCATTCGATCCCGCTTGGCTTACGAGAACGATTTGATGGCACTCGTCTTGGAGGTTCAACATTGCGGCCGTATCTCTTGGGGCGCCATTTCATCGTCTGCACAGATCACCACAGCCTTCGGTACACCTTCTCAGCCAGAAGATGACTACGCCATCGCAACAACTTTTGGTGACAAAGCTCTTGGGTTATGACTTCACGATGGAATACCGTTTCGGCAAGTCCAATTTGGCGGCAGACGCCCTATCTCAACAGACAGCATTCGCGGAACTGACAGCCATTTCTCGACCAATTTGGCAGGAGACGAAGACGTTATAGAGAGAGGTGGACATCGATCCGGACTTGCGGGCCATCATCGAGCATTACGGACGGATGCCGAGGCCTGTCCCCCGTACAACCTGCTTGGAGGGCATCTATTATATCGGGGCTGCTTAGTCATTTCATCATCTTCACCCAGCATTCCACGACTTCTGATGGAGTTCCATACCACTCCAACAACGGGCCATTCTGGGGCGTTTCGTACCTACCGCCGCCTCGCAGCGACACTCTTGGAAAGCATGATGCGACATGTGGAGGAGTTCGTGGCAGCTTGCCTCGTCTGCCAGCGCTCGAAGTATGAAGCCGCATTTCCGGGAGGTCTTCTGCAGCCCTTACCCATTCCCGATCTCATATGAGAAGATGTGGCGATGCATTTCATCACACGCCTCCCACAATCCTCGGGGTACAACTGCATCCTGGTGGTGGTGGATGATTGTCCAAGTACGATCACTTTATACCCTTATGCCACCCCATTATAGCTCCAACGATGGCTGAGGCATTTATTTCTGGCGTCGTCCGACTACACAGGTTTTCTCGATCCATCGTCAGCGATCGCGATCCAGTCTTCATGAGTTGGCAGTAGTTTTTCAAACTCCAAGGCATACAACTCCAGATGAATTCGGCTTACCACCCTCAGACAGACTGACAGTCCGAGGTTATGGACCGCTGCTTAGAGACATACTCACTATTTCGTCTCCGACCACCCCCGTGAATGGAGCAAATGGTTGGGGTGGACCGAGTTCTCTTACAACACGTCCTTTCAGTACTCGGTCGGCATGACCCCCTTCGAGGCTGTTTACGGCCGACTGCCGCCCACCGTTATCCAACATCTTTCAGGAGAGTGTCTCGTCGGGGCAATGTGCACCCAGCTGTTGGAATGGGATGAGATTCTCCAGATCCTGAAGACCCACCTCCTCCACGCACAACAAAAGCTCAACCACGCGAACAAGCGTCAGCGGGATATTCAATTTCAAGTAGGCGTCGCGGTATTCGTCAAACTTAAACCTTACCGCCAAACGTCAGTGGCGTCTCGATCTCATCCCAAGCTATTGGCTCGTTTCTACGACCCGTTCGAGGTGATTGCCCGCATCGGCGAGGTGTCCTACGGCCTATGCCTACATGCCCATAGTCACATACATCCAGTCTTCCACGTATTCCAGCTCAAACGGGTGGTAGGAGACCACCCGGTCGAAACGACTATTACACCGGATATGGCATTTGATGGCTTCACTGTTTACCTTCCTAAGGCAATCTTGGACACCGCAAAACCATCACTGTGGAGGGTCTGGTCCGAGATCAGGTCCTGGTCGCATGGTGCCCACGGCCCCACTTCGAGGTCACGTGCTTGGATCGTGACGATTTTTCGTAGCCAGTTTCCGGAGTATTGCCTTGAGGACAAGACGAATTTTCCAGATGAGGGTATTGTTACAAACACGGAGGTGGGCGGTTTAGAGGAAGGAACATCGTGGACATGACGCGTGTATTCTCGAAGGAGTCGACCGACGGATGGGACGACCACTGGACGAGTGGCTTGATTTTCGCCAATATGCTATTTATTTCTGTTATGTTATTGTATTTCCATTGTCGCACTTTATTTCCCGTCATGTTATTTTTTTTCCATTGTCGCATTTTATTTCAGTTTCTCTTTGGGCGGGAGAGGTTATATAACTCGTGAATCCTTCTCTTGTAATTTTGATCTTGGATTTGGATTGAAAAGAATTGGAACCTAGGGCTGGTCAAGAGGAATTTTCCTCTTGGAGTGCTTTTATCTAGGGCGTAACAAAAGCCATGTTAGGCTGTCTTCTAAAAAAAAAAAACCTGAACACCTTTCTTAAAAAAGCTCCACATTCAAACAACCTAAAAATGACGGTGGCAATGTGAATAGTGCTTTTCCCACCGCCACCCCCCCAAATTAAAATACATGAATATAAAATATGTTTTCTTTTAAAATTTTACCTTGATCTAAGCCAAAGTTTGTAAGGATGGAAAATCAAAAGTGCTGTAATTTTTTTAAGAAAAATAATTTATGTCATAGAAGAGTTATGAAGCATGATTAACATATATGGGAACTTGTGCAAAAGATGAAGAAAAGTAAAAAATAATCAATTAACTAAGAAATTCTCTTTGTAAAGATCTAACTTGGTGAAGGCACCATGATAAATTCGTTCTCCATAATACAACGTAATACGATTCCCCTTAACTTTAAAAGTACCATCCTTGTGGTCGAACATCTTAACTACCCATTGGGAAAGATAGTCTTTACTGTGAGTGACCCGGATCAACGAGACTTTAATTTGTCAGGGAACAACCGCAATTGAGAATTAAATAATAAACTTTACCACCAGGGCCAATGGGTGCAGCCTTCCGTAAATGGCGGTCTGCAAAGCTTTTGTTTGCTCTTTATAAATACAAGAGTTTTCGTATGCGATATTACGCCATTCATCAAGCTTATTTAATTGTAAACGTTGCTTATCTTCAGATAAGTTTAAATCCATGTTTAGCTTTTTAATGACCAACAAACCTTTTGTTCTATTTCCATGACTGATGGCAAGCCTTTCCATAAACTAGGCGATATGATGGTGTTTAAATCGGTATCTTATATGTGTTTGGGTCTGGATGTTACAAATCAAATAAGTCTAACAGGATTTTCATCCCTGAAATTTGATTGGGTTGTGAGGAATTTGAGTGCAAGAAAATTTTAACACGTTTCTGAACAAAATTGTAAAGCATTTTGTTACCTGGCATGAAGAGGTCGATTACTGGTCACACCTATGATCCTCGGGTTCCCACGTGGACTCCTTAGTCCCGCAGTTGTCTCACTGGACTTGGACAAGAGGAACCTTCTTTTTCCTCAACACTTTTGTCTCGGTATCCATAACCTGTAATGTGTCGGTAGCTTCTCCGGAGATAACCGGAAATGGAAATGACGGCGGGGAGATATTATGGAGCTGCTGCTGCGTAAACAGAATGTGCTCAGGAGAGAGAACCGTCGCAATCTCATGCAAGGGATAAGAACGTGAATTGATTCATGCTTGTCTTCATTCATATCCCAAGGGGTATTTAAATAACTCACAAAACACACCGTTGCAATGATGGCTCACTAATATTTAAAAACAGTCTCCAAGACTTCTGAAATTGGACTTAAAAGACATGAAGCTAACATGATTCAACTGACTCATACTTGCGACACTAATGACTCATGGATTTAATATGATACTTGAAGCAAAAGGGTGATTAGTCTATTATGCCCATACATTTTCTTACATCCGAACACTTGATCTCCTTTTTGGAGTACAATGGTATGTAAATTTGGCATCTTCGACCTTGTTATCACAGAGGTGCAGTGGTGGATGTTAAGCGGTTGCCCAAGAGACCTGCCCCACCTAGATTTGGCAGGACCTTGACAGAATCTCAGAAGGCAAGATTTGTATTTTAAATTTTACTCTCTATATCATCAATTGAAGCATGAATTGTTTCTCTTCTTTTTTATCAGATAAATTTGCCGTCATTTTCTCACTTATTTTATATTCTTTCATGCAGGCTAGAGCAACTCACATATGCTTAGATTGTGGATTCATTTACACGCTACAAACACCTTTTGATGAGCAGGCATGTGTTAAAACTCCTGGCTATTGGCACTTAATTTTCTCTTAAGGCTCATTTTGGTTAGTTATTGTAGAAACCGGAAATCCTCAAAAGCTTTAATGATCAAAAAAAGTATCTATACATGCGGAGAATACACAAATATATAGGAAGAGAGAAGAGGAGAATCCCAAATACAAGATGTGGGATAAACCTAAATACAAGTGAGCCTAAATACAGGGCTTTTCCAACACTTCCCCGCAAGCTGGAGCATACAAGTCGTAGACACCAAGCTTGGATAGAAACTGGTGATATAATGGTTGAGGTAGGGCCTTCGTCAGAATATCTACAACTTGCCCAGAAGCTGGTACATTCTCTAATTCCAGCGTTTTCATCTGAATCTTCTCACGAACAAAGTGACAGTCAACTTCTATGTGTTTCGTTCGCTCATATAATACTGGGTTCTTGGCAATATGAATAGCAGCCTGACTGTCACAGAATAGAGTAGTCGGCGAGGATACTTTAACTCCCAAATCCCCAAGAAGACTCTCAAGCCAGGTATGTTCAGAAACAACAACATCCATAGCACGATACTCAGCTTCGGTAGATGAGCGGGCAACGACAGACTGTTTCTTACTGCGCCATGTAATAAGATTTCCTCCAAAGTATGTTCAAAAATCAATGGTGGACCGTCGATCGTCAAGTGAGCCCGCATAGTCCGCATCAGAGTAAGAAATAAGAGATAGAGACGAGGATGTCTTATACACGAGTCCTTGTCCTGGAGAAGCCTTCAAGTATTTGAGAATGCGTTCGACTGGCAGAAAATGAGAGACCCGAGGAATATGCATAAATCGACTGACTAATCCAACCGCAAAAGAGATATCAGGTCTCGTAACAGTCAGATATATCAGTTTTCCTACAAGGAAACGATAGTACTCTGGATTTAGAAGTAGTGAATCAGAGTCAGATTCATGAGCACACAATTTGTGGTTGACTTCCATCGGGGTTTCCGAAGGTTTACACCCAGCGAGACTAGCATCTTGCAGAAGATCAATGCAATACTTTCGTTGGGATAGGACAAGGTCATTAGATCGCCTTGCAACCTCAAGACCCAGAAAGTATCAGAGGTTTCCCAAGTCTTTGATTTGAAATACAGAATTTAAGTGCTGCTTGACTTGTTGTATCCCTGCTGAATCATCCCAGTGAGCAAAATGTCATCTACATAGATCAGGATAATAACAGTTTTTGTAGAATATTGACGGGTGAAAAAGGAGAAATCGGTCGAGCTCCGTTGGAAGCCAACCTCACGAACAACCTTACTGAATTTTTCAAACCACGCCTGAGGAGACTATTTGAGACCATAAATAGATTTCCGAAGCAGGCATACACGAGACTCCCCCGTGGTCTCAAACCCAAGCGGTTGGTGCATGTAAACTGTTTCAAGAAGATCTTCATTGAGGAAAGCATTTTTGATGTCAAGCTGATGTAGGGGCCACTAACGATGGACAACTAAAGAGAGCAAAACCCGAACTGAGTTTAACTTGGCAACGAGGGAGAACGTTTCATCATAATCAAGGCCGTATTGCTTAATAAACCCCCAGACCACAAGACGAGCTTTCAGACGATTGTCCCATTCGCAGCATGTTTGATAGTAAAGATGCATTTATAGTCAACACAATTGTGTCCAGGAGGGAGATAAACAAGATCCCAAGTCTGATTCGCCCATAGAGTTGTTATTTCCTCATCCATAGCAGCACGCTACCCTGGGTGTTGGAGAGCCTCCTGTAAAGAGTTAGGTATAGAAATATAGGAGAGAGAAAGAGCAAAGTCACGAAGTGGAGGGAGGCGATGTAGAGAGACAAAGTTCGCCAAAGGATGAGCCGTAGAAAGTGATGCCGAATCAACAGGCCGCGAGAGCACACCAGTAGAGGGAAGCTGCTACAAGACATCAGATGGAGGAGGACGACGAGTTTAAACATGGATGATAGGTGGTTTGGGCCAAAATGTTGGTGGAGGAGGGGTGGGAAGTAGGGGTGGACGTTGAGACGTGACAGGAACCGTGGGTCGAGGAGGAGGTGGCAAAAAAAGATCAGTTGGAATGGTGTGAAATGGTTTATCTTCACAAAAAGTGACATCAGCAGAAACAACTATCTTCCCAGTGGTGGGAGAGTAGTAGACATTCCCTTTTTGGATGCGAGAGTAGACAACAAACATAGCCTTTGTAGCGCGGAGAGCTAGTTTGTCATGTGGTGGACCCAGGTTATGGACATAACACGTACATCCAAAGACGCGGGGTGTAAGAGAGAAGAGGGGCTTGGAAGGATACAGGAGGGTGAGTGGGGAGCCACAAAATAGAGTACGGAGGCGGGCATGCAGTTGATGTGGTGGCCGACAGTGGAGATTGTAAAATTCCAATAGATAGGATGAACCTGCATTTGGAATAGTAGAGAACAACCAAAATTCAGAAGATGACGATTTTTTCGTTCGGCGATTCCATTCTGTTGAGGGGTATACACACAAGAATTTTGATGGATAATGTCAAACTCGACGCAGATATGCGAGAAGGTCTGACTAGTATATTCACATGCGTTATCAGTGAATTTTTTTTTAAAAGTTGTTGAAAATTGACTGCGAGTTTCGGTAATAAATGTGCGAAAGATTGACAGAAGATTTGCACGGTCACGAAGTAAGTATAGTCAAGTAACACGTGAGTAATCATCAATAAATGTTACGAAATAACGAAAGCCAAACACACTAGGAATCTTATACGGTTCCCAAATATCTGAATGAACTAAAGATAAAGGAGCGTCGCTCCGGATACAGGGCGAAGTAAAAGATACACGATGCTGTTTACCAAAGATATAAGATTCACAAGACAAGTTTTGAAGAGAAACATCAGGAAGAGCTTTCTTGAGAATCTGGAGAGGAGCATGACCGAGACGACGATGCCAATCAGTGGAAGAAATAGCCGAAAGAGCGGTAGGTGGAACTTCCAAGAGATACAGCCCGTTGGACAGCCGCTCTTTACCAAGTATACTCAGTGTTAGTCGATCATGTACAACAAAAGAAGAGCGTGAGAAAGTTACACAATAATCAAGGTCTTGTGTAAGACGGCTAACAGAGAGAAGGTTGAATGGGGATCCCAGAACATGAAGCACCGAGGAAAAGGAAGGGGAAGGAGTAAGAGGCATATGAGCAGCACCAGCAACCGGTGTTGTGTCACCATTAGCCACAATAATAAACTTAGGATAAGCAGAATCCAAGTATTGAGGTGGATTTTGTGGAGAGAGATGATGCATGACACCCGAGTCCACAATCCAGTGAGAGCTGTTGGAGAGGCAGGATATAACTTCGTTGGAGATCGAGGCCACGGACCCAGAAGATCTACTAACCACTCCTTGTAACTCTTGGAGTTAAGCACGCAGCGCTGCAATGTCGTCACTGGTGGCGGACGGAGAAGTGGTAGTAACATAAGCAATGAGGTGGGGAGGCTACCCATGCTTACGGTAGCAATTGGCCTCTAGATGACCGTCCTTGCCGCAGTGAGAACATTTGAAGAGGGGACGACCACCACGACGCCGTCCTCGAGACTGGCGATCGCTACGAGTCAGTGGACCGCGAGCAGAAGGAGCATAAGTAGCCACGGGCTGTTGGAGGAGAGCCGGAGAGGTAGGTGGAACCTCTGGTGGAGGAGTGACTTTCAGAAGCATGAAGCAGGCGTCCGAGAATGATGGAGTAACAGCGAAAGACCAGATATGAGCTCGAACACTGTGAAGATGTGAGGGAACATGATCCATCATCATAGCAATCCCAACTGCTTCTTTCTGCATGCTTTGCGTAACCAAATCTGTGGTAGGAGGTTGATGTTGTATCCATGCTTCTACTAAATTTTTAGTCCGAGCAACAAAGGAGGTCAAATCACCAGAACCCCCGAGATCAAGTGACTGAAGAGCACTGATTATGTTAAGCAGATGCGGAAGATTGTCCTTTTCAGAATTTATGGAGTGAAGATCTGTCCACATGACATGAGCCATCTCATGATACATGACCATCCAATACGGTTCAGTGTCCAGGGAATTGAGAAACCACGATTGGACACGACCATCATCACGTAGCCAATCCTCAGTAGGAGCAGTGGGGGGAACCTGAGTCAAGTGATGGAGAAGGCCTTTAGTTTGCAGAACACGATGAACAGAGTGAACCCATTCGACAAAGTTTATTTTACCCCGGAGAGAGATAGTCGTGATTCGTAGCTCATCGCGTAGCTCAAGAGGAGCCGACGCAGCCTGTCCAGGAAGGGAAGAAGCCGCTGTCGAACCTGATGAAGACATGAACGAAAAACAACATGAAGCTAACTGTAAAATGGAAGACGACACTGGACAAGTAGCGGACAACACAACGGATAGCTGCGGATAGCACAACGACTATCTGCGGCGAGAAGAAGCCACGAGAAGGATCCCTTCAGCAACAAAATAAATATGAGAGAAAAACGAATAAGAGGTAAATAAACCGCAAATTTTATTGCTCCAAAAAGGTAAGTAATACATATGTATGCCCCCTTATTTATAGAAAACGGGGGAGGTGAGAGAATACAATACACGATGTGAGACAAAATACAAGTCGCGCGGACTGAGCGGTTTGACATACATAAACCGCTCACTACACAAAACATAATATTACATCCTCCGGATACAAGAGAAGGCCGCCACTATCTGTACAAGACCGCAGGCAAGCCGCTAAGCCGCACCTGCGGATATCCAACAGACCGCAGTGCGGCTAACCACTAGGTTGAGGCTGCTGCAAGCCACCAAACCGCATACTGCGGGTTGCCACCAGACCGCATAGAAGATAACCATTACACCATTGCTGCGGCCTCAA
This sequence comes from Platanthera zijinensis, assembly GCA_039513925.1. Taxonomy (NCBI): domain Eukaryota; kingdom Viridiplantae; phylum Streptophyta; class Magnoliopsida; order Asparagales; family Orchidaceae; genus Platanthera; species Platanthera zijinensis. Next base: position 150,435,169 of record CM077087.1, read on the forward strand.
TCAGACCGCCACGTCTTCACAAGATCACTGCGGCTAACACCCAAACCGCAACTACAAACTCCTGCCAGACCTGATGCAACCAAATTCCATACATCCAATGCGGCTTCATACAGGCAGCTGCGGCTACACCAGACCGCTGCGATCTACACCTAAACCGCTGTAGCTCCCACTGGTCAGAACGTTGCGGCTTCCACTGAACAAACACCCCAACAGTTCGATGAGATAAACTGCTAGAAGATCAACAGAGCAGACCGCGGCGGCTTGATCGACTAACCGCCCGAACTGAGTTCCAACACTCCCCCTCAAGCTGGAGCATATATGTCAACCATGCCCAGTTTACCACAAACCTCTGTGAACGAAGTAACAGGTTTCGTGAAGAAATCTGCCAGCTCTTTATCAGAAATAACGAATAGAGTGCATATCTGATTCTTCAGAATCTCTTCTCTAATAAAGTAGCAATCAACCTCGATATGCTTTGTTCTCTCATGAAAGACCGGATTCTTCGAAATGTATATAACTGCTTTATTGTCACAGAATATTAGTAGGAGATGATCATAAAACTCTCCTAGATTCAACAAGAGAGTTTGAAGCCACTTCAGCTCACAAGCAGTCAGAGCCATGCTTCTATACTCTGCTTCTGCACTCGATCTGACAACTACAGCCTGTTTCTTGCTCTTCCAACTGACTAGATTTCCTTCAACAAAGGTGCAAAAACCAGATGTTGACTTCCTATCGCCCTTATCGTCTGCGTAGCTCACGTCAGAATAAGCCTTTACTTTTAAATGTCCTCTTTTCAGGAACAGGAGTCCTTTTCCTGGTGCATCTTTCACATACTCAAAAATCTTCAGAGCTGACTGCATATGACACTCTCTGAGAGCTTGCATAAACTGACTTACTTTCCCAACCGCATAGCAGATGTCTGGTCTTGTAACAGTCAGATAGATGAGTTTACCAACAAGACGTCTGTACCTGGTGACATCTTCAATGAGAGGAGAAGACTCACTCCAGCATTTGTCATCTCCAACAGCCATAGGGGACCGAACAGACTTAGCTCGAAGAAGACCTGTCTCTTGTAAAAGATCTAGAGCATACTTCCTCTGTGAAAGAACGAAAGATCCGGATTTTCGAGATATCTCAATCCCTAGAAAATACTTAGGAGACCCCATATCCTTCGTAACAAAATGCCGGAGCAGATGCTGCTTTGTCATATCAATGCTTTTCCTATCATCCCCAGTAAGAAGAATATCATCCACATACACCGCTAGAATTTCCAGTCCAGACGAGGTTTTCCGAATAAACAAAGAGTGATCTGCAACACTTTGAACAAACCCAGCAACATAAATAACCTCGTTAAACTTTTCAAACCAGGCTCTCGGACTCTGTTTAAGACCATAGATGGCTTTCTTCAACTTACACACCTGAGACTTCCCCTGAGCAACATACCCAGGAGGTTGCTCCATATAAACTGTCTCGTTCAAATCCCCATAAAGAAAGACATTCTTGACATCTAACTGAGACATTTCCCAATCTCTGTTCACAACCACAAAAAAGAGAACACGGATCGTAGTAATCCGGGCAACAGGAGAGAATGTATCAAAAAAATCCACACCATAAGTTTGCGTAAATCCTTTGGCCACAAGACGGGTTTTGTAACGATCAACTATACTATCAGGAAGATACTTGATAACAAAGACCCAACGACAGCCAACCACATCAGCACCAAGAGGAGTAGGAACAAGTGACCAAGTACCCATTTCAGTCAGAGTTTTCATTTCCTCATCCATAGCAGCTTTCCAATGTGGAATAATCAGAGCATCACGGTAAGACGCAGGAAGAACATTGGTCGAGAGGGCAAAAACAAAATTCTGCGCCTGAGAAGACAATCTTGTGTAAGATACCACACCACCAAGAGGATGCTGAGTGCACGAACGAACACCTTTCCTGAGAGCAATCAGAAGATCAAGATCAGTCCTGTCTACTTACTTAGGTTCATCCGAAGGAGATGCAGACAAACTAGGAACCATGGGCAGCTGCTCAACAGAGGAATCAGGTAGAGCAGGAGAGTCAAAGATAGAAGAAGAAATAGTAGGCTCAGGACAAGGTAAAGAAATAAGAAGAGAAGAAACTGAATCATCAGAAGAAGGAAGAACAGAGGAAGGACAAAAGAATGGAACATTCTCAAAGAAAATGACATCGACAGAAACATACTGCCGGCGGAGAACAGGATCATAACACCTGTATTCTTTCTGAGTTGGGCAATAGTCCAGAAAGACACATTTAATCGAGCGGGGGGACAGTTTTTCGTGACCAGAAGAAGGAGAATGAACAAATGCAATACACCCAAAAACACGAGGAGACAAAGGAAAAGGGTTCGCATTAGGATGCAGGATTGAAAAGGGAGTCTTCCTATCGATAACAGAGGACGGAACACGATTAATAAGAAAACAAGAGAGAAGAACCGCATGCCCCCAATAAGACTTGGGAACATGCATATGAGTAAGAAGACTCCGAGCCACATCTAGCAGATGGCGATTCTTTCTTTCAGCAACACCATTTTGTTGCGATGTATAAGGGCAAGTGGTTTGATGAACAATACCACGATCCATACAAAACAATGTAAACTGATGACTAAGGTGACGTTTGGTTAAGCTTACCAACTGCTGTGCGGTTGGAACGCACCGTCACTTCGATAATAAGCAGCGTTTGGTTCGAATTTTCTCCAAACCGCCGTTTATTTACATCCGCTCTTTTCTTCATGTTGCAAGCCACAACTTTTTTCTGCGGTCAACCGCAAAAGCCGCGCTGCTGCTCCCGATCTCGCGCTGCTGCTCCTGATCTCCTCCGTGCGTTGCTGCTCCCGATCTCCCGATCCGCTCTTCTTCTTCTTCTTCTCGCGCTGCTGCTCCCGATCTCCTCCGTGCGCTGCTGCTCCCAATCTTTTTCTTCTTCTTATTTTTCAGAAATTTTTGGAAATTTTTTTTATGCTCTGCTTCTTCTATTTTGATTCCAGAAATTTTTGTTATGTTTCTTTACAAAATTTGATTTGTTATTTATAGAATTTTTTGACAAAATTTGATTTGTTGATTTTAGAAATTTTTGTTATGCTAATGTCATAGCAATCAACTGTATTTGCATTTCTTTTGTGTAAGCAAGCTCCCCTAAAGTCATAGTTATTCCGAATTTGTGCGTGAACCATAATTATAGCTCTGTTTATAGCTTTTTTTATCCGTAGTTATTGAGATTGGAGACCATAGGAAGACTGTTATCTTCTCCAAGCCAACGAGAATGTTTATCCCTTTTGGTTCTAATTTTAACCCAAACCAACGAGAATGTTTATCCCTTTTGGTTCTATGGCTCTGTTTCTAGCGTTTCAATTGAATCAAACATTTTTTTAGGTGTTGGGTGTTATTTTATGAATGAAAAAAATATTTATTCCAAAAAATTAATTGTTGGTAATTTAAAAATTCATTTAAAACTCCGTTTTGTTTTCAAACAACTTTTTGAAAACTCCGTTTTGCAAACTCCATTTCACCCAAACAGTTTTTTAACAAAACTCCATTTTCCAGAATCAACACTTTTTCTATCAGCAGCTTACCATCAGCAACAACCCAACCAAACAGAGCCTAAGATACTCCTTAGCATTATCAGATCTAAGGATTTTAATAGAAGTATCAAACTATGTATGGATCTCATTTTAAAAATCAGAGAAAATTGAATATAATTCAGAACGTTCGTGTAACAAATATAAACATGTACAACGGGAAAAACATCAATAAATGTCACAAAATATAAACTATCCCTACTAACAGTTTGAGTAGGAGCAGAGCCCCATATATCAGAATGGAAAATATCAAACGGACGAGAAGAACTACGTCCTTTGCTGGCAGGAAAAGTAAAACGATGATGTTTTCCAAACTGACAAGCTTCACAAGGAAGAGAAGAATCTCCCCGCGATAAATCAGACAGAAGCTGATAGAGGATCCGAGGAGGAGGATGTCCAAGCAGAAGATGCCACTGGAGTAGAGGAGAGGAGGCAGAAAAGGCTGAAGAAGTATCAAGATAGAACAAGCCGCCACTCTCAGTCCCAGTAGCTACCATCTCCTTGGACTTAGGAATCTGAAAAGCACAAGTAGAAGCAGTAAATATCGCTACACAACCCAACTGCTTACAAAGAGCAGTAACAGAAAGAAGGTTCATGGAAAGTTGGGGACATAGAGAGTGTCCCGAAGCTGAAGAGAAGAAGTAACATGCACAGTGCCAGACCCGTGAACCAGGGACGGAGAACCATCAGCAATAAGAACAGGAGGCAAGTGGTTACTCTTAGTAAGAGAAGAAAAAAGCTGAGAATTCCCTGCCATATGATTGGTTGCACCGGAGTCAATAAACCACCTACCCGTGGTAGCTAACTGAGCAGCACCAGAAGTAGAAAAAAAGTAGCAAGAAAAGTAGCAGACTTCTTGGCAGAATCAGCAGAAGCAGGACGAAGATGAGGGTGTTTGACCCAACAACGATCAATCAAGTGGCCAGTTTTGCCACAATGAGAACAGAGAAATTTTGAATAACCACGACCGCCATTACGACCACCCCGACCACCATAATTATCATGACGAGAAGGATGAACAACAATATCAGGAGAGGGAGAGGAAAGCAAAGGACGCTGAAGTAGAGTAGTAACATCAGAAATACGGGCAGCAGTAGCATCGAGAGTCGGAGTGGCCGCCTCGCCAAGAATCTGTTGACGAATCATGTTATAGGAGTCAGGGAGACGAAGCAAGTAGCAAACCACAAGGAGCTCCTGAAAATGTTTTTGTTGCTCAGCAAGATCAGCAGAAAAGGGACGGTGTTGAAGAAGTTCAGCCCCAAGACTTTGGACCTCCTGATAAGCAGCAGCAGGAGTCATAACAGGACGAGCAAAAAGATCCACATATAGAGTAGGCGTGCACAAAAAGACCCCCGGGCCAGATAAAAACCGGTCCCTGGAAGGACCGGTTTTTTCCGGTCCGGTCCCGGACCGGTCCCTGGCAAAACCGGTCCCGGTCCGGGACCGGTCTTCCCCCTAAAAAGGGGGACTGCCGGGACCGGAATACCGGTCCCAAACCGGTCCCAAACCGGTCCTGGACCGGTCCGGTCCCGGGCTAGCCCAATTATTTTTTTTTATTTTTTTTAATTATTTTAATAATAATAAAAAAGTAAAAAAAACGGCTCTAATTAGAGCCGTTTAACAACGGCTCTAATTAGAGCCGTTGGGGAGGCTGGTAGCCTCCCCTGCTGGCTGCTGCCAGGCATTATTACCTGGCAGCTTTGCTGCCAGGTAATAAGCCTGGGACCGGTCCAGGACCGGTCTTTTCCTGGGACCGGTCTTGGACCGGTTCCAGGGAAAAAAAGGGGGCCTTGTTAGGCCCCCTGGGACCGGTCCGGGACCGGACCGGTCCTAACCGGGACCGGTCCCGAGCCAGTCCTTACCGGGCCGGTCCCAACCGGTCCCGTTGGGACCGGTCTTTTTGTACATGCCTAATATAGAGTATAGATGCGCGAAGTCTGAGCCTCCTTGAAATATAAAGCAGCAAGATGATTCCAGGCAGCTTTGACAATCTGATCATGTCTGATGACAGGAAGACATTCATCAGACAAACGGTTAGCCAACCAAATATGGACCAAAGCATCAGACGCATCCCAATCATCAAAAGAGGATGAGCCAACAGGAGGGGGGTCATCAGTCAAATGGGAGCGCTTACGCTGAGAGCTTAAAAGAAAGACATAAGAGACATTCCAGTCAGGATAGTTTGGGTCTGTAAGCTTGGACACAGTACCCAAATTACCTGAAACAGACACAGTAGGAGAAGCAAGAGAGAGAGGAGAGGAAAAAGTAGCAGAAGAAGACGGAGTGTCCATGAAGTGGAAGGGCAAGCCGCACAGACAAGCAATCAAACCGCGCGAACAAGCAGGAAGCAAACCCGCGAGAAAGGAGAAAGAAACCGCTCGGTCTCGGTGTCAACACACCAGCAGCAGGAAAAGGACTGCGACCAAAGGGCGTGACTAAAAGAAGCAGAAACCGCCCGGTCTCGGTGTCAACACACCGACAACAGGAAAAGGCTGCGACCAAAAGCGGTACCAAAGGAAAGAAACCGCGCAGATAGAAAGGAGGACAAGAAGCTGCGCGAACAAGTCGCAAACAACGCGACCAGAAGATCGGGAGGGGAGCCGGAAGAAGGGAGGGAAAGGGAAACTGCGCGGTTAGAAAAAACGAACTGCAGGAAGGCGGACAAAGAGAATGGAGCAAATGACCGGTTTTCCTCTGATACCAAGTAAAAAATGAGAGAAAAACGAACAAGAGATAAATAAACCGCAAATTTTATTGGTCCAAAAAAGTAAGTAATACATAGGTATGCCCCCTTATTTATAAAAAACGGGGGAGGTGAGAGAATACAGTACACGATGTTGGACTAAATATAAGTCGTGCGGATTGAGCGGTTTAACATGCACAAACCGCTCATTACACAACATAATATTACATCCTCCGGATACAAGAGAAGACTGCCACTATCTGTACAAGACCGCCAGACAAGCCGCTAAGCCGCACCTTCGGATAGACAACAGACCTTAGTGCGGCTAACCACTAGGCTGAGGCTGCTGCAAGCCACCAGACCGCATACTGCGGGTTGCCACCAGACCGCAGAGAAGATAACCATTCGACCACTGCTGCGGCTTCAATCAGACCGCCATGACTTCACAAGATCACTGCGGCTAACACCCAAACCGCAGCTACAAACTCCTGCCAGACCTGTTGCAACCAAACTCCAGACATCCAATGCGGCTTCATACAGGCAGCTACGGCTACACCACACCGCTGCGATCTACACCTAAACCGCTGTAGCGCCCACTGGTCAGAACGCTGCGGCTTCCACTGAACAAACATCCCAACAGTTCGCTGAGATAATCTGCTAGAAGATCAACAAAACAGACCGCGACGGCTTGATCGGCTAACCGCCCGAACTGAGTTCCAACAAACAAGGACCGGCAAGCAGCGGCTAGGAGAGGTCGCGATTAGAAACCGCTCCAGCGACTAGAACAAATCGCGAGTAGAGACACTCCAGCGACAAGCAGCGGCTAGGAAAGGTCGCGAGTAGAAACCACTCGAGCGACAAGAAGCGACAAGCAGCGGCTAGGAGAGGTGGCAGGAAAAAAATGTTCAGCGACAAGAGGCGACAAGAAGCGGCTAGGAGAGGTTGCAAGAAAGAAATCTCCAGCGACAAGAGGAGCGGAGAAGAGCAGACTGCGAGCAGCGAAAAAGAGCAGGCCGCGAGTGGATCAACACGCAGTGACCGCTAGCGGATAAACACGCGATCGGCGGAGAAGAACAGACCGCGAGCGGATAAATACGCGAGCAACGCCACCAAGAGGGCGTGCGGGTAGAAGAGGCCGCCAGTAGAACTACTCGAGCGACAAGCAAGGAGAGACCACGAACAGCGGGAACATGATGAGACTGCCGCGATTACCCAAAAGAGAGCGCACAGCCGCAAACCAGTGGGGCCCAGGAGGGAACAGTGTAAGTGCACGAGGGAGACCCAAAGACGGAGCAGCAGATGCGCACCGAGGAGACGGCGGTAAGAAAGAGGGAGACCGCACGGTGAGGCGGATAGGAGACCGCAAAGAGGGAGCGGTTGGCGAAGAAACAAGCCGCCCGGTAGGACCGGTTTATGCCTCTGATACCATATAAATACCGAAAATCCCCAAAAGTTTTATTGATCAAAAAGTATCTATACATGAGGAGAATACACAAATATATAGGAAGAGAGAGAAGAGGAGAATCTCAAATACAAGATGTGAGATAAACTTAAATACAAGTGGGCCTAAATACATGAGCCTAAATACATGGCTTTTCCAACCGTTATAATAATTCCCTGTAACACAATCTACAAATTTAGACATATATTTTTAGTTTTTTTGCAATAGTGGAAATAAATTTAGAATATAGTATTACTAAGCACCCGTTGAAATTATAAAACGAACATTTTGGATTCCTTGTAATTAGACAAACAAAACCCTTGTTTTTTAATTGTTTTAATCATGTAAGACCAATTTATTACATAAATATTTACGTAAGTTTTTTTAATTTCCTATTAAAATTAGTCTTATTAGGTTAAGAATTAATAAAATAAGAGTTCTTATATAGAGAGAGAACTACAGGGGTTTCAGATGACCTTTTTATAATTTTAGGATTGCCTTATGTACTTCGCCCTAATTTACCGAATGATCTCCATACTTTGACCTTGAAATTAAAAGGCACAATGAAAATTTTAAATTAAATTTTTTTTTATAGCCGGAATCCTATGTCTGCCCTCAGTGCGTGGCACCGAAGAAGCGTTTTGCACAGTACGATGTCAAGCGTGGAAAGGCCATCGGGGGTGGTCTACCGCCAATCAGTGTGATTCTCGGTCTTGTTCTTGGGATTGCCGGGGTTGGAGCTTTGCTCGTCTATGGCCTCCAATAGATCGTTTAATTCTTGAAGACCAAATTTTTGCTCAGAAGGCCATTCCCAGATGATGAACTGGTTTTATTCTAAACATCTTCATTACTCTTCTTAAATGCTCAACTGCTATTATTTTTTCATACGAAACTATGGCCACTGCATGAAAATGCACAACAATTGGAATGATTGTTTCTATTTGTGTATATAAATATGGTCCGAGAACAAATATACCTTCAGTGCTGCATATCCAATTGACCAAATTTTTCTCTAATGCACACCGTGATCTTTTGGAAATAAAATTTGAAATGGTTTTAAATTGCCCCTTGTTTCCAGGAAGCATCATTTTTCCAATCTGATCTATTGGGGGGGGGGGGGGTTCCTCTCTGGTATGAGGGGAAAAAGGGGGGGGGGGGCGCCGGGTTCCACTCTGGTATCAGGGGGAAAAAAGGGGGGGAGGGGGAGGGAAGAGAAAGAAAAAGAGGGGGAGGAGAAGAAAGGGGGGAGGGGGAAAAAGAGAGGAGGGGAAAAAAAGGGAGGGTGAGATGTGGGTTTTGTTCGCTGCATTTAAATGAAAAAAAAAACCCAGTAAAAGGGGTTGTCATTAGCATGAGAGAAAATAAAGTTTTCAATTTTTATTTTCAAAAAATTGTACTGCTAATAACTATATGTGAGCTGCCTATATAAATGCCCTAAATTTTTAGATCTCATCTACTAATACAAATGCAGAAATTAAGATATAAAGTAAAATATTTAATTTGAGATTTTTTTATAATACGATAAATACTTCATTTTTAAGTTTGATTTAGAATAAGTACACACATTTTAATTAATGACATTAAAATTTTATTGATAACCGATAAAACATTTTAACGTACCGCATTACCACCAAATTATTAACATATCCAATTTAAAATGCACACCAAACACTAATCTAATTTTTTTTGAAATTGTGTCCATTTTGCTAGTAGTTATAGTGAGTAATAGGTAAGAATATTGTACGATATGTATATGTGTGAATGTGTTTATATAAACATATATACTGATTTTAAGTGCAGTCGAACACTCGAACTAAACATTCAATTTTTTTCAACTGCAATTTAATAGAAAAATTCACATTAAATTTGTGGTTATGAAATTTATGAGATATGTGAACATATCCTCATGCTCTATCCTAACAAGAAAAAAAAAAGTTAAGTCCCCGTTTGGGGGAGCTGTCATGCTCCGGCTTGTAAAAAATGCAGTTTCTTCCAAACCTTGCATTTCGAGCTTGTTGTAGTCAAAAATATAATCAATTAAATATATAATAGTCATGATCAATTAAATAAGAGTAATGTTATAAACAATCATTCTTGGCGATGGTCTTAACCATTGTCATGCCAAACATACATTCTATGACATTGGCAATTTTGACCAAACTTGGTTGAATAAAAATGTCGCACTAAATGGAGTCTTGGTGGTTCTTAATAACTTAGGAATTATAAGCAATAAAGTAGACCATGTGCATAAGAGATCAATTCAAGATGATGGTACGCCCATCCACGGTTGGAGGAAGCAGCGAGAAGCATCTCTTGGAATGCAGAGATTGACTGTTTTACTTCTTTCCCGTAGCACGAAGATCACCGGAAACGGCTAAATTCCTTTTCTTCATAGAATTGACAGAACTGTGATATTTGTGTCTCACCGTCTGAAGAAAAATGGTGACATAACGTCCTAGTATAAACATAAGAGTTTCAAAAACAATTACCGAAGCTTCTTTTCCTTTGAAGCTGGCCTTGACCTATATATATAAAATAAAAGGTAGCTGGATTACATAGGTACCAAGTCTTGGGAGAGAATACAAGAGAGGGCTTGGGTCAGGGGCATTCCCCTTTCCCACACAAAGTCTCTAACACATGCAATGTTGGCTCTGTGCTGCATAGTTCTTATAAAAGAATGAGATAACTAAGCTATATTTAGTGAAAAAGCAACAATGAAGTAATGTCAACAAAAATCAACCAAATTACTAAGCCAAAGTCCCAGAAGACAATATTCAAGTGAGCTATATGGGAAAACGGTCAAATAACTTAAATGTAGCTTCTCTGTCCACAAACAAGAGGTCAAAAGTTAGAATCGACCAAAAGAAAATAAAGTTTGGAGCAGTAACATTAACTAAACCAACTATTTTCTAAAAAAGCTTGAGTTCTATCAAGCAACATGGTGAAAATAAATCAGTAAACTAGAGCAAGAAAATAATCATGGAAACACTATGCAGCCTCGGCAGATGAAATACCCTCAGATTCATAAAGTGAACCAATATTCAATCAAGCAACATGGTGAGTTCTATCTAGATGCAATGCCTCTGTTAAGAAGCTTCTTATTACAAAAAATGGTTGTCCACCACAATGTCTTAGAACAATAGCACTAGAAATAAAACTTGGAACATGTGCTGGTTCCAAGTCAAGAACTTTAGTATATGATATCAAGGATTTGCTATGAAGACCCTTCACCTCTTGAAGTTGTCCTGGAAACAAAAATGGATGCGTGAATCTATGAAAAGGTATACCTCTTCAACTTCTCAAAGCTTTAAACTCGATAAAAATATTATATGGTATACCTTGCAGAATTGGAATTTGGGACTTGAAATCAAGCATGCTGTGAAAGTCTGATCTTCTCAAGCTTGAGTCACCTCAACAAGCCTAGTGAGATTAGAAGAAGGAAAATTTCAATAATTGAGAACGAAAATTTTGAAGATAGAAATGAAACCAAAGGCCAAATATTGTCTACCTGCTAGCAGCTCTTTTTCTTGTTATCATCCTTGACCTTTTGCTTGAGCTGCCCATCGGATCGGGCCCGAAACTGGTTCATCCCCAATACCCGCGCGACTCGCGCCCAGTACAAGAAACGCCTGGCTAGACTCTTCCAAGACGTTTGATCACCAGTCGCCGATTTCACATGGGAGCGCTCTGCTGGACTGGTCAGCAAGTAATTGAGCAGCTCCTTCTCCGCTTGGGAAAACGGCTCCCCTGCAGATGGGGCGGGGACGGTGGCCGCCAATATCTGATCCAAACCAGGCAACTGATGATCGACCATGAATGGCGGACGCAAAACAATCTCGTTGGCAGCAGACGTGTTGGCCACAGCAGGTTCCTCCGCCGTCGTGATGACTGTAGAAGAGGTCGGTTGATTTGAATTCCGGGTGGTCGGAGATGCGGCTGGAACTGATAGTTCGGCCGGCGGCGACGGCGAAATATTTAGGGAGCCTGGATCATCGTGCTGATGGGCCGCCTCGGAATGCGATTGCAAACGATAATGACAACCTGGTCGTGCTGATGTGGTGGATGGCGCACGCTTCTTGAGACGTGCAAGATACTCCCAACGATTCTGAATCTCCTTGTGGGTCATCTCGACCAGATCATCACGACGGGAAGCAATGCGGGCGTACGCGGGGGCGATCACTTTGGTCCAATGAATGTTGCCGGCATGCCCGGCATCAATCTCTTGTTGAACCAGTCGATCAATGATATTGTCTGATGACCCTTCAATGAATTGTTCGGGCGTAGATTGCAGATCCGATGCATGAGGTTGACTTGAACTTTGATTGGCGCCGGTTGCCAAGGTGACGATTCGAGTTGTAGTTGTTGTCACAGTCTCTTCCAACTGCACAATGTTGAAACTGGCAACATGGGACGATCGCAATGGAGCAATCACTGATGCGGCTTGACTTAGGGCAGTAATGATGCTGCGTTTGGGCGCTGCTCGTTGAATGGGCAATCTGAATCGGGCTTGGGCAACCATATCCTCCAAGTGTTGCTTTAAGACCTGTTCTGATTTCGGCCGAATGAACCGTTTGAAAGCAAAATTGGTGGTACGCAGAGCTGAGACTAGAACAGACCAGATTCGGTGCAATTGAGGAAGATGCAAAGATTCAATAGGGAAATCCTTCAGATCCTGGACTTCATCGGACAGAAGAAATTTGATAGCAATCGTTCGGAGCAAGCGACGCTCCAAAGGGTTGATCATTGGTGAAGTGCTCATGACAGCTTCCCATAGATTAAGCCCTTGTAATGCCGACTGACGTTCATTTCCTGATGCGTTGAGGCTGCGAGATTTTTTATGATGACTCGATGAAGAGCTGCACTCATGCGATGTTGGTCCTGGCTTGCGGCGCTTGCGATTGGACTGAATGGAATGGGGTGTGTTGCTAAATTTGACGCCTGATTCGGAGCCAATCAAAGGATCAACGTCGTCGGCATGGTTCGGATCACCATCATCCCGTGGTGCAGCATTGTCTTCTTCAACGATGTGATGATCATCGTGAGCCCGCTCGACAACACCAGCGGCAACATCAAGGGCATCGTGGGCAATCGCATCGAACGTGTGACTCGACCAAATTGCATTATCGGTGATTAATTCCGCGACCATTCCAAGTGATTCCAGTTGCCCTGCAGGAATTTCGGGTAGTTGAGGAAGAGATTGTCCAAATGCTGTTGTCAGTCCAAATTCGTCGTCACAATCATCAATCGAGAGAGGCAATATGTGAAACATCGTCGACAGAGACGTAGGCGAGGGAGTGATGCCATCGGTCGGAAACAGTGCAAGATACTGAGTGAGAATGATATGCATCCCAGAGATTGGCAAATACGCCCAGCGAGGATCAAATTGGAGTTCGCCTCGAAAGTTGATTTGAGCGACAACGGCATGGAGCAACAAGTTCCCTCCTTCCAGGGATATGGTCTCCGGGCAAATAGCTCGTCCATGACGCCACAAGTTTTCATTCTTCCTTGATCCACGGCGCAGACTCGAACGAAAAAAGCGATCCACGACGATAGTCAACGCAGATGCGGGCGGCGTTAAGCAATTTCTGATGTGTTTTTTCTGTGTCTCGTGGCAAGCGAGAAGTTTGCTCGTCACGATGCGCTTGGATGAGGGCACATCAGTCTCGATTTCCCACTTTTTAATGCGATCCAACAGTGCATCCAATTCAGCTTCAATGATGGAGCCTTCCCGCATTGGAGCTTGTCCAGTGCCAACAATGATTTCGGCCACGACAGCCATGAATTGGTCGTGCCGAGCACGATCCGTGCTGTTCGAATTGTCCCGGTATCTTGTGATCAGGTGGTGATTGTCGAGGAGAACAATGATGTTCTCGAACTCTTCCAGCCATTCCCGATCATCACAGCACTTGTCCAGGTACATGATGAGCATCGAAGTATCAATACTATAAGCGTTGTACCGTCTCAGCAAACCCCGACTAACAGATCGACGTTCCGCATTGCCCGTTGTGCTTGTGAATTGATGGGAGAGGATTTGTTGGCGCTCGTTCATGACGGAGTGCAATCCAGCAACGGGGGCGAATTTCCTGACGTTGAACTCATCTGTTAATTTCATGCGTCCAGGCACGTTGTGATGATGGTCGGCCGAGAGATGAGTCCCGGTGATGGCGCCTTCCATTCGTTTGTAGAACGGGAGTTGGCGAGCAATGCAGTCGTTGACCAGGCTTGTCAACGTCGATTCCACTGGCCCGAGAGTTCCATTGTACCCGTTGCAATGCTGAAAGAACGACGGAAAATCTGGAAACACTGTCGGTTCCTGAGGCGACGTCGATTGCCCGAGTGCGGCATCCCGAGAGCGCATTTCCAAATACCACGACACGTGGCCACGATATAGCGCGGCTTGACGCATGTATCGGGTCGTTCGGGCACAACGAATCACCCTAGCGACATCAGCACTGCCGGAACGGGACGTGTACAAGTCGTACGACATTTGAACAAGACCGACGTCATGCGCGCTTTGTTCGAACAGCTGCACTGGATAGTTAAGGACGATGGGTGTCGGGATCAACTTCTCGGTTTTGGCCCCGTCCATTACATGGAACGTGGCACCACAGCCGCCCGAGCTCTTCGACTTCTTGCACACGTATCGAGCATAGAGAGCAAATCCGGTGGTGTCGATGCAATCGATGATACGCGGGGAACTGAATTGCTTGCGGAAAAGAAAACCAACTTTGTTGCAAGATAGGCATGCACCCGCTGTCACGTTGACGCCATACTGCCGTTCCGGATCGATCACGAACAACGGTTTCAGCAGATACGCGTTCAGGTCTGGACGCTTGCTCCACATTGGCACGGGAGGATCGATTCGGATAGGAGGGCGCATGCCATCCTCGATCAGTTTCAGTTGGATCTTGATCCAATCCTCCTGAATCTTGTTCAACGTGCCGGATTGCTTGCCACAAACGCACGGCTCGCTAGTGGGGCGGTCAAATGCTGACGAATAGAATGGCGGCGTTTGGGTCGGAATCGATTCCGGCAAAATTTCAGGACAGCGACGGACGAGGGTCTCCTCCGATCGTTGTGTTTTCGCAATGTCCCGCAACACAAGGTCGATACCGTTCATTGCCGATGATGACTAACAGACAAACAATCTGGGATGAATCAGGCAAAGTGAGTGGCTTCCTTTTACCTCCTGCAAGTTTTGAGACAAAAAACCAAAACTCAATTAATAACATGTACTCATACCTAATTACAAGCATATCATAGCTACTGTAACATGCCTCAGCATGGTTTTGGTTGGTCATCTCCAAGTGTCTGCGATGTGATGTCTGCGATGAATCAGGCAAAGTGAGTGGCTTCCTTTTACCTCCTGCAAGTTTTGAGACAAAAAACCAAAACTCAATTAATAACATGTACTCATACCTAATTACAAGCATATCATAGCTACTGTAACATGCCTCAGCATGGTTTTGGTTGGTCATCTCCAAGTGTCTGCGATGTGATGTAATTAACAAAATCAAATAAAATTTAATTCCATTCAGGGTACACGGGGCAATGCCCCTACAGCCAAGCCGACCGTACCAGGCCTGCGAGGGAAATTATTAATCGCTTAAAAATTAGGATTGATACTGACATTATTTCTAAGAATTTTGGCCAATAAATAAATGGAGACTCCCTCCATTTTGTTGTTTTAGACAACAAGAAAAAGCAAAGAAAGCCATGTCAGTACCTAAAAGCCTCTAAACTCTTATCAGTTTGGTATAATTTGTTCTTCAAACAACAAGTTTGTCACCATATTTTCTCCGTGCTGCTCTGTTTCTTTGATATGGCCAATTCTATGATTATCCATCTAAATTTAGCATGACTGACATCTATTAAAAGTTGTCTTTTGGATAATCAACCTTTGTAAACAAAACTATTTGGACTGCGGGTGGTCTATTTCGATCGATCACAAACAAGCTAATTCTTCGTCCACAAAGGGGAACCAGCCCAAAAGCTTCTCCTCGTCTACCGCATCCCCTGTTTTACCGTATATCATGGTAATCCTCCCAGAAGAAACCAGACCATCATCCCCTGTCTTGAACTGATAGAAGAACAAAGGGCGGAGTACAGGTTCGCCGATTTAACTAATTTCAAATTTCATCATATTTTTTGCATTTAATACATACAAAAAACACTAGCTCTACAGTGATGACCAACATGAGAGAGCCTAATATAAAAAAGAACCCTTAGTATGCCCCAAGTTGTTCAGTGAGGACAATGACATATTGGAGGAGCGTTGTGCTTGGGATCCTCAACATACTGGAGCTAGTTGATGTGCATCATGTTGAGGTATTAGGTGACAATAATGGAATCACCAGAAGGGAGAAAGGGAGGACTTTAAATTTTTTTTAACTTATTAGGTAGGGCATCCCAGAGATTGTGTAGCACATCAATGATGAACTAATAGTTGAAGATGTATTGCTCAAGCACCACTACAATCTCTTTACAAAGGGCAAGATGAGAGACTCTAATTCATGCATACATTTCATTCCAACTTCTCTATTTAATTCTTTAACTGACACTAGGAGTTTCCAAGGGAAAAAGTGGAGAAATCATTCTTGAGGGAAAGTGGGGGCTTCCGTCTGGGAGTGAGGATATTGAGGAGCTAGTGCCTCTAAACTCTTATCAGTTTGGTATAATTTGTTCTTCAAACAACAAGTTTGTCACCATATTTTCTCCGTGCTGCTCTGTTTCCTTGATATGGCCAATTCTATGATTATCCATCTATGGCGACTGAAGGGAACTTAGCAGCGCTTGGAGTTTCATGGGGCCGAACAAATCCATGTCCGGCACCAGAATGAAACCAACAGCAATTGCAACTGCAAGCACAATAACACCACTCTTTATGCACGTGGCTCTTCGAGTTAATCTACCAAGCAGAACCTTGCAATATTTGTCTGCCTCCCTGATTGACACTTCCAAGAACCCAAGAACAGCCGTCTTCTTTTCATTGTCCACCACCGCCGTCCGTTTGTCTCCCAACGTCGTTGTTTCGACGACGATTCACATCCGTTCATCATCCACCATCGCCACTGGGTCATTTTATGACCACCGCCGCAGCGCTGCCACCGCCGCAGCGCTAACCCAAACTCAACTATGGCATAGGTGTCTCACAGAACTATTTAAAACATATCATTGATCCATAATTAAAAGTAAATTTACATAACACAGTTACACATATGACCATACTATTTGCGTCAACATACATAGAGTTCAATAAAAATTAAATTACCTGCGACTCTTAAATGTAAACTATAAGGGAAAAGAAATTTGGGTCTAAGCTATATGATTCTGCATGATACTCTTATCTATTGTAATGAGAGATTTATGGCTAGGATTGTAATTAGAGGAGTTAATCAGATATGAACATCTGAGTTTTTTTTTACTTCTAGTAGAAAATAATAGAGACTAGGTGTTAACACAGATTAAAATAAAGTCTCGGTTTGGGAGGACTTATTTTCACCGGTCAAGCGGTTATGATCGCATGAACCGGGTCTTAATTAAGGTTCCGTTCATGCGGTCATAACCGCTTGACCGGTGAAAATAAGCCCTCCCAAACAAAGCCAAAGTCTTAAACGATTTGAGAGTTTTATGACTATTCTATCAAGGTTTAAAAAGACAAGAAATTTCACTCCAAAAAAAATTTATTTGGCACTTCAAAAACCCCTACAGTCAAACTAGATAAAAATTATCTACTATAATTTTGGACAGAAAATCAGAGAATCAAAAAAGCTTATAGAGAAAATGACGAATTGGCAATGCAAATTACATGATGTGAAGAGGACCCAAGTCTTATAAAAGAAATGTCACAAAATGACTAATTGCCAAGGTAAATTTTATGGTGAGAATGTGACCATAAATTTTAGAGGAATGTCACAGAAAATTTAGAGTAATCTCACCATGATTTCGCTGCTCATAATCAATATAATTGCTAGAAAACACAGTTAATCAAAACAAGGCACTGAACAATAATCATCAAACTATGTAAAGACATCAGGAAATCAACTAAGTGCATATGGAAGTGGTTGCCTGTAAACAAAGTTGACTCTAACTCAAAAATGATGTCAATTTATGCTTGCCTGTAAACAAAGTTGACTCTAACTCACAATACATAGAAGAGGAAGACCTGAAATCGGAAGCCTGGAGCCTAACGGACGGTGAAATCGGGAGCCTGCAGTAGGTTGAAATTGGGAGACAAAACTCAAAACCTAGCCTTGCAGGAGGGGGTCGCCGGAGCCCTAGGAGTGCTCTGGAAGTAGGATCAGCGCCCGGCGGAGCTTCCCTGGAGGTTTGCGTCGAACATGATGAAAGATGGATGTAGTTGTGGATTTAGGCGGCGCTGAAGTTCGGGGCTTCCGTCCGGGAGAGAGGAGGTCGGGGAGGAGCTAGGGCAGCAGCAGTTACGGGGAAGAGGAGAAAAGCTGGAATGAAAACTGCCGGGGTATAATGGGGAAGCAGCAGTTACGAGGCGTTCGGCGGGACTGGCGAACGGGAACGGGGAAGAACGCCGCTGGATGCGTGGAAACCCAGCAGCTTCGGCAAGAAGAGAAGGAGATCCGTCGCCGGCGGCAAGGAGGAGAAGAAATCTTGGGCTACCACTCCGCTCCCGTCGGGAAGATGCCGTGCTCTGATTCAGTCGGCGTGGGGGAAAAGAATGCGTAAAAGGAGAATACACGCATGGCAGTTTTTACTAAACTGCCGGGGTATAATGGGGAAGACGGAATTTCAGTCCGATTAAGCGGACAGGAGTGAGGCCCGACCGGGGGGGGGGGGGGAGGGCAGAGAAAGAAAAAGAGGGGGAGGAGAAGGGGGAGAGAGGGAGAAAGAAAGAAAAAAAGGAAGGGAGGGAGAGAAAGTAAAACAACGGTAGAAATCATCTAATTTAATACAAACAAGTTGAGTTTATTTAACTATTTGTAAGACAACAGTATGAAGAAAGACAATTCTCTATTTGTGTTAACTATTTTTATTCATTTATTTATTTTTGCTCGAGATTTCAAGAGAAGTATCTCAAACAGGTGAAATTTTCGCATGCTGCATGGTATTCCGACACTTAACTATTTTATACGAGAGATCATTCTAATGAAGAGCAAAGTCTAGATTTCGAGTTCCTAGATCAACCTATCTCAGAGAAGACCTCACTTTTAATTTAAAAGATATCTCCTAATTTTTGTCTGTTATTCCCTTTCTTCCCCCTGACAAGAACAAGCAAAAGAATCCATGGATGACTCTAGACAATTTTCGCACTTTAGGATTTAGAACCACATGTCAAAATTACATCTAGCATGGACACATATCTCTATCTGGACCGAGGACTCAAACATTTGTCTCAGAGAGGACGATTCAATGAGAATCCCAATTAAGACTGCCACCGCTTCCTTGACAAACAAATGCCAGCATTGCTCCTACAAACAGATCCTCTGAGTGAATGTCGTGGAGAAACTTCTTTTAGTGTGAGATTCATGCAATAAATCATGCAGAGAATTCTCTTTCTTACACATTGAATATATTACTTACAAAAATACTATTTACTAGCAATACAAATTATCATTCTTAGAGATAATAAAGAAAAAGGGAAGAGTAAAAATACAGCCAGGAAGACAAAAACTAAGAAAAAATGGACAGGTCAATATTGCTACTGACGTTAATAATATTATCCTTCTCCTTGGAATAAAACACAAGCCATCCTGCGTGGAAATTCAGCCTCATCTCATTTGAATTCACGACTTTCCGGCACCATAAATGTACATACAATCTCTTCCATTAGCCTCTCAAACGGCGCATCAGAGCCCCCGTTGCAATAAATAATGGGCCAGGGGGTGCGGGGAAAATTCACAATGTGCATTTCTTTTGCTCATTTGATTTTTCCTATAACTCTCTTTTCTTTAAGCTACCATACCTGCAAATTTTTCATTAAAAATTGTCAGAAACAGAGAAAAAATACATCATAAATGTTTTTCAGATGTAAACTAGCAATGCCATCTGTAAAGGCCTCTACTACCATCAAGTATAGAAGAACCTGAAGTAAATATGAATCCTGAAGTTAATAAGCTGCAATTGAAGTGAAGGCTCTTTAAAACTGATTGATTGTAAGTGAAATCCGCCCAGGTTCTGTGAATCCCCTGATGATGACAAAAGAGTCGTTAATAAAAAATTAAGATAGTATCGAAGTAGTCAGCTTATTTATAAATGCACATATCAGATCAGTGAGAAATTCATGAATAAACATAAGGGCAACGAGAGATTCATGAATAAACATAACAGGGAAGTGAGCACCTAATGCTAGCAACTCTTTTTCTTTTTATCATCCTTGACCTTTTGCCTGAGCTGCCCATCAGATCGGGACCAAAACTGGTTCATCCCCAATACCCGCGCGACTCGCGCCCAGTATAAGAAACGCTTGGCAACCTCTCACAAGACATTTGATCACCAGTCGCTGATTTCACATGGGAGCGCTCTGCTGGACTGGTCAACAAGTAATTGAGTAACTCCTTCTCCGCTTGGGAAAATGGTTCCCTTGCAGATGGGGCGGGGACGGTGGATGCCAATATCTGATTCAAACTAGACAGCTGTTGATCAACCATGAATGGGGGATGCGAACCAATCTCCCTGACAGTTATGTTGTTAAAGGCGCGCCCCAGGCTCGCCTAAGGCTCCAAGCTCATCAGGCTTAGAGGTTTGCGCTTTCGTGCGCCTTTGGACAATAAAGGTGCGACTATGTGTGATTTTTGTTGTAAACTTTTTATTTCAAAATAATTAAAAAATTAATGCAATAACTCAATAATTTTTATATGATTGAGTGTTTTTGAAATATAATCGATCGTTGAGGCATAAATATGATGCAAGCAAATATATTGATTTTATTTTTTAAGAGATATACATGATAGTAATTAATGATTAATGAGTAAAATATATGAAGAATCTGTTCAAAAAGATGAATCGATGTTTGATGCTGATTATTTAAAATGAATATGACTGCTCCTTGTCTTCTTCGGGCCCACGCCTACATCTTGAGCCTTGGGTGTAGCCTCCAAGACCCCTTTGCGCCTTATTGCGCCTTGCGCCTTAGTGCGCATTGCACCTTTAATAACTAAGGCTAACAACGGATGTGTTTGCCACAGCAGGTTCCCTCTGCCGTCGTGATGACTACAGAAGAGGCCGGTTGATTTGAATTCGGGGTGGTCAGAGATGTTGCTGGAACTGATGGTTCGACTGGATGCAACAGCGGAATGTTGAGGGAGCCTGGATCGATGTGCTGGTAGGCCGCCTCAGAATGCAATTGCAAACGGGAATGGCGACCTGGTCATGCCAATGTGGTTGATGTCGCACGCTTCTTGAGCCATGCAAGATACTCCCAACAATTCTTGATCTCTTTATGGGTCATCTTTGTTGGAGCATGCGTTCCACATTCCTTGGTTTGAAAATAACAAATCCCGACTGTATTTTATCATAATGTGTTTATGGTGTGCAGATATCTCTAGATTAATACTTTGATAATTTTTGATTGACATTGAGCTGACGAATTTTCAAAGCAAGAGATATCGCTGACGATAGCTCTTTATCGTCGGGTTATATCGTGATGACGTCAGCCATTTTCTCGACGGTTAAGTGCGCATCACATTATTCACCGATATCACTGGGCGATATTTATCTATCGCGTCGCGATAGCGCTCGATCAGCATGATCACCATCATTCCGGTGTTGTTACTACAGAGTGAGACACGTGGCAGGCTGAGGTGATATCACGCAGACGATATCTACCTATCGCGAAGCGATAGTGCAAATTGCTTAAAAGGGCTACATTTTGTGCATTTTGGAAGATATACCTCCAGGAGCTTTTGTGTTGAGAATTCCCAGCCTGATAACTCCATGGAACCAGAAAACTCCTAAGTGTATAAGCAAGTTGAAGAGTGTAGAAGAGACCGTTCTTACTTTACAACTTCGGCGACCTTTGTAAGGATTTATCGTCTTTTTCAAGTGCTCTAAAGTAGAGCGAGTTTTCATTTCAGATTTCTATTTTGTAATTTTTCTTTATTCTGTGTAATCGGTAGAGAAATCAGCGCCTTGTGCGTGGCGAATAGGTCCTTGTGTGGCTTAGGGGGAAATCGTCGCCTTGTGTGCAACATCTAGGTCGTGTAGTGATCTAGGGGGAGGCTAGTAGCTGTATCTAGGGAGTGATATGCTTTTTAGCATTCCGGTACTTGGGAGTAGGACCAGTGAAAACTCAAAAGAAGTTTTTCATTTGTAGATTCGATTTCAAGCTCTATTGGAATCTTTGTTTATGTTTTTCATCACTTATGAAATAAAGTTATCATTTATTTTTTGTTAAATTTCGGAGTGTTTGAAATATATTTCTGGTTGTGAAAACATCTTAACTTTCTCAATTATTTTACCTATGTTTTACATTTAAAAAAACATTATTTGCCCTTATTCACTCCCCTCTAAGGGCACCTCAAGATCTAACACTTGGTATCAGAGTAAGGTTACTCCAAATCAGTTTCACCACCCGGAGTAATGACGCATAACGATCATGCTTTTTCTGAGGGGCAAGAGATTAGTAGACCTCCCTTATTCACTGAAACAGATTATAACTATTGGAAAACTCGAATGCAATGTTTTCTAATCGCATTAGATATTGAAGTATGCGGCATGATAGAAACTTGCTACACTCCACCTACAACGGTAGTTGAAAGTGTCACTATGAAAAAACCTAAGGATAAATGTGATGATACTGATATACTGAGATGCAAAAATAACGCTAAGACAATGAACGCTTTATTCTGTGTGTTAGATAGAATTGAATTTAATCGAGTGTGTGCATGTGAAGCTGCATATGATATTTGGAATTTACTTGAAGTTACTCATGAAGGTACATCACAGATGAATGACTCAAAGTTGTTTCAATTAGAGTCAGAATTTGAAAAGTTCAAGATGAAAGTCGATGAAGATATAGATTTCATGTACACGAGATTCAGTAAAATTGTGAATGACTACAAAGTTCATGGAAAGAACTTCTCAAATGGTGATTTAGTATGAAATATTCTTAGATCGCTTCCCCCAAAATTCAATCCGAAAGTGACTTTCATCTCGGAGTCACACTATCTAAAGACTCTTCAAATTGAGAATCTCATCTGAAATCGTAAAACTTATGAGTTGAAGTTAATGATTCAACAACAAGAATACAATTTGGAGCCAAGAAAGAAAGCATTGACGTTGAAGTCCAAGAAAGGTGAGGAAAGTGAAACGGATGAAAATGATGAAGAAGGTGAGGAGAGTTTGTTCGTAAAGAACTTTAAGAGATTTATGAGGAATCCTGAAAGAAGAAATTCGTTCAAGAAGTTTTTAACAAGAAAGAATCTAGATTTAAGAAAGGAAAAGAAAAAGCTGATGTTGTGGATGATGAAGAGCGCTCGCCACCGGAATGCTATCATTGTAGAAAATTCGGCCATATCCGGAGCAAGTGCCCAAAGAATTTGAAAGAGCTGAAAGAAAAGAGGTTCAAGAAGAAGGGCAAGAAAAAAGTTCTCAAGGCAGAAACTTGTGATGACTTCTCATCTGACGAGTCAAGTGGATCAAGTTCAGAAACTGACGAGTAGACTAACATATGCTAGATGGGAAAGAGCGTCTCACCATCTGATAATGAGTGCAGTGCCCAAAGCGACACTGAGGTAACTCCTCCAACTTATGATGAGCTATATTTTGAATTTTTGAAAACTTGCAAATATTTTGATAAAAGTTTAAGAGATATTGATTTGCTAAAATCTAAAAACAAAATTTTACTAAAAGAAAATAAAAAAACTCTCTCTTGAATTAAAAGTACTTGGGAAGGAGAATGTTACTTGTTAAGAGGACGAACACTTTTTGGCAAGGATAACAGAATTAGAAAAGACTTTTGCTAAGTCCCAATTTAATATTGATTTTCTTGCGAAAGAAAAGAGGGACTTAGAAAGATCTCTGAAATGTTCTCAATCCCAAGTATAAGATGACAAAAGGCTTTTGCGAACCGGTGTGTCATGTTAGCCACTGAAAACACGGCTTTGAAAGCTCGGGTCATGATTTAGAAATTGCTATTAAAAAGTTTGGAGAGGGTCAAAAATCACTGGATATGATTTTGTCAAACCAATGCTATGGATCTGCGAAATATGGGCTCGGATACACTTCTGGAAACTATCGCCCGACGATAGCCACTTTCGCCGGCGATAACAAAAATTTCAAAATCTCAAATTCTTTGGATAAAAATATTAAATATGCTATCACCACCACTTCCAGTAAGAGTTCACAATTTTTTTTGAAAAATGCTTAATGTCTCTTTATCACGTGTGCCAAATATAATAGGTTTAGTCACACCACAGACTCTTGTAGGAAAAAAGACCATAGTTTTGTTAAACAAGTCTGAGTACCTAAGGCTTCCACCTATTCTATGAGAGGAATTACTTGGGTAACCAGATCTTTACTTTCATCTTCTTTCTAGGTGTATTGACAGACTAAGGACAAGGAAGACGTGTGGTACTTTGACTCATGATGTTCAAAGCACATGACAGACAACAAGTCAATGTTCCTTAGCCTAGAAATGAAAAAAGGAGTAGTGACTTTTGACGGCAATGGTAAAGGAAGGATCATAGGCATTAGAATAGTGGGTAAGATTTTTTTTTCTATATCAAATGTTTTGTATGTAAAAGGTTTAAAACACAATTTAATTTCTATAAGTCAGATATGTGATATTGATTTAAATATTTTATTTGACTCTTCGACAAACCTTTGCAAATTTTTTGATTCTAAAACAAATAATATTGTTTTTTACTACACCAAGATCTCAAAATGTTTATATGATAAAATTTCATGGTCTTTTACATTCATCTTTAAAATGTTCAAAAATGAGGAGTTAGATTTGTGACATAGACGTCTTGGTCATTTTAGTGTCAATTTAATTTTAAAATTGTTAAAAGATAAATTAATTAAATGATTACCTACCTTAAGTGGAAATTTATCCTCTTTATGTTTGTCATGTAAAAAACGAAAATTTTTTTAAAAAAATTCAAATGTAAAAATGTTATTTGTACTATTAGAGCTTTACAATTAATTCACATCAATTTATTTGATACTACACAAAGTTTAGGAGGTAGAAAATACACTTTTGTTTTGATAGTTGATTATTCACGTTTTTGTTGGACTATTTTCTTAACTTCTAAATCTGCTGCGTTCTTAGAATTTACTAAATTATGTATACGTATTCAAAATGAGTTTGACTTAAAAATAAAATGCATTCGTTCAGATCATGAAGATGAATTTGAAAATGATAGGTTTGGCTCTTTTTGTAGTGAGTTAGGAATTAAGCATGAATTTTCTGCTCATCGCACACCGCATCAAAATGGTGTAATAGAGAGGAAAAGTAGGACTCTTCGAGAACTAGTCTGTACTATGTTATCTGAATACAAATTACCTAGATCGTTTTGAACTGAAGCTATAAATACTGCATGTTATGTTATTAATTGTGTTATGTTTCGATCATTTTTGAAACTAACACCTTATGAACTGTATTTTCAAAAGAAACCAAATGTGTCTTACTTTAAAATTTTTGGTTGTAAATGTTTCATTTTGAACACCAAAGATACATTAGAAAAATATGATGAAAAATATGATGAAGATATATTTATTAGTTATTCTCCGACTAGCAAATCTTATAGAGTTTATAATAAGAGATCAAAATTAGTTGAAGAAACAATTCATGTTAAATTTGATGAGTTTATTCCTTTTAAAGAAACTAATCCTACAGGAAATGATGAAGAACTCCTTCCACCACTAAAAATGGATGATGATGAAATACTTGGAGATCAGGAAGAAGATAAAAAAGAAAGAGAAGGTAAAGTGGAAGAATATGTGTCTCCAAGTGAACTAAGATTTTCAAAAAATCATCCATAGGATTTGGTCATTGGAGAACCATCAAGAGGCGTAAGTACTTGTTCTTCTTTGCATGATTTATTTTCAAACCTTTGTTTTGTTTCCAATATAGAACCAAAAGATGTTTCAACCGCTTTAAATGATGAATCTTGGTTTTTAGCTATGGTTGATAAACTTAGTCATTTTGAAAATAGTAAGGTTTAAAATCTTGTAAAGAGACCTTATGATCATCCGATTGTAGGAGTTAAATGAATTTTTAAAAATAAATTAGATAGTGAATATAGGATCACTAGAAACAAAGCCAGACTTGTAGCAAATAGTTATTCTCAAATTGAAGAAGTAGATTTTGATGAAACTTTTGCACCCTTAGCACGTCTTGAAGTAGTCATGATTTTTTTTGCATTTTCTAGTTTCAAGAGATTTAAATTATTTCAAATGGATGTGAAAAGTGCATTTTTGAACCGGTATATTAAAGAAAAAGTTTATGTAGCACAACCCCCCTGGTATTGTGAATGACAAATATCCTAATCATGTTTATAAATTAGAAAAAGCGCTTTATGCTTTTAAACAAGTGCCTCGCGCTTGATATGAAAAATTAACTTTATATTTGTTGAAAAATGATTATAAAATATGTAGTGTTGATTCTACACTCTTCATTAAACATATTAATAATGAATTAATAGTTTTACAAATTTTTGTTGATATTATTTTTGGAGCCACTAATGAAGAGTTATGTAATGATGTTGTAATGATTATTAAAAATGAATTTGAAATGAGCATGGTAGGAGAATTTACATATTTTTTAGGTTTTCAAATTACTCAAAAACATGATTGTATTTTTATTTGTCAATCAAAATATATTCATGATGTTTTTAAAAGATTTGAATTTGAAAATCTTAAGCAAGCAAGTACTCCTATGAGTGTTTTATTAAAATTAGAAAAAGATGAAAGTGGAATATCTATTTATCAAACTCTATATTGAGGGATGATATGTTCTTTATTATATTTAACCGCATCTAGATCTGATATTATGTTTGCAGTTTGTTTATGTGCTAAATTTCAGGATAATCCTTAAGAATCACATTTAAAAGCGGTTAAACGAATCTTTAGATATCATATTGGTACTTCAAAACATGGACTATGATATCCTCATAATGATGATTTTATTTTACATGATTATTCTGATTCAGATTATGCCGTTTATTCTTTAGATCGTAAGAACACAAATGACACTTGTCACTTTTTAGACCCTTCACTTATTTCATGGTCGAGTAAGAAACAGAATTCTGTTGCCCTCTCCACCACCGAGACCAAATATATTGCACTAGGTAGTGGTTGTGCACAAGCTCTATGGATGAAACAAACTTTAGAAGATTTTGAAATACAACAACAAACTATATAATTAAGGTGTGATAATAAAAGTGCAATTGATAAAACTTACAATGCATTACATCACTCACGATCTAAACACATAGACGTCCGTTATCATTTTATAAGAGACCACATTAAAAAAGATAATATTAAAATCACCTCTATAGGAACCGAATCACAAATTGCTGATATTTTCTCCAAACCACTTCCTGATTTACGTTTTTCTACACTAAGACTAGAGTTAAGAGTCTTAGATATTTAAAATTAAAATCTAAACCATTCAACCAAAAAAGATATGTATATTATCATAAGCTTAACAACATTCAAATGCCCAATCCTCACTGGTGGGTGGCTGGTCCTCACTTGAGCTCTGTCCTCGCTCCAGCGGTCGTCTTACACGTCGTATTGAATGTCGAGGAGGATCAATCACTGGACTCTCCCATTCTTTTTCCTCCTCCGGAGTCTGTTTCAAATTCAGTCCTTTTGCTATAAATTTCATAAATTTTTTCAAACCACTTAGTCTTACCTTTGTTTCAACCTTGTGTTCTTCCACTAAATCATATAACTCATCCAGCCCTTTCTCAAAGAGATCCTTCTCGAGGAAGTGATGGTCTAGTAGATGTTGAGGCTTCACCTAGAGTCGGTCTTGCTGACGTGGAAGATTCAACTCGTCCTGATGGATATCTTATCGTCTCCGAATTATAGATGGGTGGAATGCAGTCGTTGATGTAGAGGTCCTGATGAATCCATTGGTATTTTTGATAAAGGACCCGCTGAATAACACTTCCTAATGGAAGTGTGTTCATTTTCTGCCGCAAGGTGTCTTTCATCTTAAACGTATATCGGATCACCGATAATACCAAATCTGCTACATCAAATTGTTCTTTTTCTATCACTAAAAAGGTGACTAAGCTTATCTGTGTGGTGATCTTTATCGTATCACTGACTTTCAACAACATAGTATTCCTCAATGTCTTGTACCAAATAAGCATCTGGAGTGAGTGTAGTGGTCGTATGAATGAGGTTCTTAGTTGACGTTCCATGAAGGACCTGATTTGTCTGCGTCCAGTCCCTGTCTTTTCTATAATTCTCTACTACATCTAGGACATTTCCACCAACAATTAGGCCAAATTCATTTCTAAGATCATCGTGGGTTATCTCCACGATTTCATTTTGTAATCGTGATCTAACCCCTCCATTCAGTCTAGTGTAGGTGAGATCTTTCAAATGATTATATAATTTCCTAACTAACACTGAGCTAAACATATCTGGCAGTAGCAAAGATAGTATAGCTGACAGAGCAAACATGTCATAGATTTGCGACTCACGCGTCATGTCCAATTCTACGATCTTAGTTATGCCTATAGCAGGTTTTTCAATCCCCGGATACGATTGGTACGATGAATGTGGATTTTTGCTATATTCTTTCGTGCTCGGGAACTATACGCCATTTCCTGAAATGAAAATTGATATTATCTGTTTTTTCTCACTATCGATTTCTTGCCGAAATACTTCAACAGCCCAAAAATTCAACCTAAATTTTTTAGATGTACTCTTTACTTTCTATTTCAACCATATTCAACTTCTTCACACTCATTCATTCTCTAGATCTACAACATCCATGAAGAACACAAGCATGAAAATTAGTGTTTTACTCAAGCATGAAACCCTCATCTAATTTCAGAAAATTTTCATCAATTTTTTTTTGATCTCATAGGATCTCTTCTTTTGCTTTTTCACACAAGATCGCTAACAATTTTCACAAGAAAAGTAAGAAATTACCTTAGATCTGAGTGTTCTGCAGCCTGTACGGTCGTCTTCACCCACTGGGGTTGTAGGAAGAACAAGGGCTTTTGAGATATGGAATCTGATCGAGCCTATTTAAATAAAACGATATCGCGAGGCGATATAGAACTATCGCGGGGCGATAACGAAACTTAATCCAAAATTTTCCTTCTTTCTGTGTCCATCATTATTCGACCATGCTACTCATAATTCAGTCAAATTTTTGTTTTTTTTCCAGATGACTTACAATGTTACTTTTTCATTTCAAGTTACAAATCCATTGTTTTTTGCTTATTCATGCCTTAAATATATTTAATATCTACTGAAATTCTGAGTAACAAATGTTTATGATTGTTTTCACATGTCTCTAAGTATGAGTAATGTGTTACATTAGATAATGATATTCACGAACATGCTTTTGGTTCCAATGTATATGTGTTTTAAATTACTCTCTCATGAATATGCCTTCTAAATACTTAATCTCTTGAATTATACATGTTCATTGCTTCATATGTAATTCATGCACTTTTCTTCACTTCAAATCATGTGGCTATTTTACACGAAAAAAATGTTTGCAAAACAAGTGAATTCGGAGTCCTTTGTCATCATCATAAAAAATGTTAAATGCAATAGGCAAAATGTGCTACGCAAAATAAAATTTCAAGGCAACTCCACCAAGCACTACTCAATTTCCTGGTAAGTGTTAATGAGTATTGTGCGTTTGAGCACATTGGAAAGAATTGTAAAGTACTTTGTGTATACATGAAAGTCATTCAAATTAACTTTGTGTGCCCTGAATCTCTTTATGAGCACCAAGAACATTGTCTACATTCAACGTTATGATTTATATTTTATTTGGTTCATTAGGAATAATTTCACCACTTATATCTTCCAAACTAGCTCACATTGTACACCTCATTATCTTCTCTGACATTTTTTCTCATGAGAATTGGACTGAACACGATTAGAACATCTCTCTCTAAAATCTTTGGATGACATTTATTAGCATGAGTTTTACAATGTTTTTGTTAACTTGGTCCACTTGGATAACAAAATTTCCATTGTTAGGCTATCTTTTCTTGATGAAACACTAGCTTGCTTATTTATGCAAACAACATTCTTGTTTCACTTTTCAAATTCTCTGGTCACATCTTTTTTCTTGCACTTCATTTTTTCTCTAATATGCTTCTGCAACACTCCATGATAATCCTTCTTACAATTCTTTTGCTAATAACAAAAGGAGAATATCATAAAAAAGCTTTTGATAGATATACGACATGGAAAAGGGAATGTTCTATTCTTGTTATTAACTAGTTTTTACGATATAGGGGGAGCATCCGTTAAGGAGGAGTTTGTGCACATTCCAATTCTTACTTACTTTATCATGATAGATAAACATATCTATTGGTCGTCGTTGATTTCTTTCTTAAAGGATTTGTTATTATCAAAAGGGAGATTGTTAGAGCATGTGTGGACATTCCTTGGTTTGAAAATAACAAATCTAGACTGTATTTGATCATAGTGTATTTATGGTGTGCAGATATCTCCAGATCAATACTCTGATAATTTTGGATTGACATTGAGTTGAAGAATTTTCAAAGCAAGAGATCGCTGGCGATAACTCTCTATCGCCAAGCGATATCGTGATGACATCAACCATTTTCTCGACGGTCACGGGCACTGATATCACTAGGCGATAACTATCTATCACGTCGCGATAGCTCTCAGTCAGCATGATCACCATCATTCTGGCATGGTTACTGCAGAGTGGGCCACGTGACAAGTTGATGTGATATCGCGCAGGCGATATCTACCTATCGCGGGGCGATAGTGCAGATTGCTTAAAAGGGCTACATTTTATGCACTTTTGTGTTGAGAATTTCCAGCCTGATAACTCCGTGGAACCAGAAAAACTCCTAAGTATGCAAGCAAGTTTAAGAGCATAGAAGAGACCGTTCGTGCTTTACAAATCCGATGACCTTTGCACGGATTCATCGTGTTCTTCAAGTGCTCTAAACCAAAAAGAGTTTTCATTTTAGATTTCTATTTTATAATTTTTCTTTATTCTATGTAATCGAGAGAGAAATTGCCGCCTTGTTTGTGGCGACTAGGTCTGTGTGTGGCTTAGGGAGAAATCACTGCCTTGTGTGCAATGTCTAGGTCGTGGAGTGATCTAGGGGTTGACTAGTAGCTGTATCAACTATCAAGGGAGAGATAGACTTTAGCCTATTTGTTCCTGGGAGTAGGACCGGTGAAAACTCAATAGAAGTTTTTCTTTTGTAGTCTCGATTTCAAGCTCTTTTGAAATCTTTGTTTATGTTTTTCATCACTTATGAAATAAAGTCATCATTTCTTTTTCGTTAAATTTCTGAGTGTTTGAAATATATTTCTAGTTGTGAAAAACATTTTCTTAACTTTCTCAATTATTTTACCTAAGTTTTACATTTTAAAAGAGATTATTTGCCCTTATTCACCCCCCTCTAAGGGGTTCAAGATCCAATAATCTCGTGTAGATCCTCACGACGGGAAGTAATACGGGAGTACGCGGGGGCGACCACTTTGGTTTAATGAATGTTATCGGCATGCCCTTCATCAATCTCTTGTTGAACTAGTCGATCAATAATATCGTCCGATGATTCTTCAATTAGTTGTTCGGACGCAGATTGCAGATCCGATGCACGGGGTTGACGTGAATTGTGATTGGCGTCGGTTGCTAAAGTGACGAATCGAGTTGTAGTTGTCGTCACAGTCTCTTCCAACTGCAAAATAATGAAATTGGCAATAAGGGGCAACCACAATAGAGTAATCACTGCCGCGGCCTGACTCGGGGCAGTAATGATGCTGCATTTGGGCATTGCTCGTTGAATGGGCAATCTGAATCGGGCCTGGACAACCATATACTCTAGGTGTTGTTTCAGGACATGTTCTGATTTCGGCCTAATGAACCGTTTGAAAGTGAAATTGGTGTTACGCAAAGCTGAGAACAGAACAAACCAGATTTTATGCAATTGTGGAAGATGCAAAGATTCAATGGGGAAATCCTTCAGGTCCTGGAGTTCATCAGACATATGAAATGTGAGAGTAATCGTTCGGAGCAAGCGACGTTCCAAGGGTTGATCATTGGTGAAGTGCTCTTGACGGCTTCCCAGATATTAAGCCCCTTTTATACCGACAAACGTTCATTACCCAATGCATTGAGGCTGCGAGGTTTCTTATTGTGACTTGATGAAGAGCTGCGCTCATGTGATGTTGGTCCTGTTTTGCGGCGCTTGCGATTAGACTGAATAGAATGAGCTGAGTTACTGACTTTGACGCGTGATTTAGCGTTGTTAAAGTTTGGTGGTTTGACCTTCTAGTCGGGCGAATAGTTGTTCGGGCGACCTAGGTGTTTGGACCAGCGGCCAGTCTGGTCAGTGACCAGGCGATTTGGACAGCAGCTTGTCTGTTCAGCGACCTGGCGGTTTGGATCAGCGGCCTGTCTGGTCAGCGACCTGGCGGTTTGGATCAGCGGTCTATCTGGTCAGCGACCTGGCGGTTTGGACCAGCGACCTGTCTGGTAGGAGACCTGGCGGTTTGGATCAGCGGTCTGTCTATCAGCAGTTCCGTCGGCTTGATGTTAGTCGTAGCAGAGGTCCGAGTGATTAGCCGTAGGGGCCTGGAGGTTGACCGCTGCGATCTGATGCTAGCCGAAGCTGTCTTGGTGTTAGCCACCCCCTGGTTTTGAAGTTTTGCTGTTATGTATTTTGTAGCCTAGCAGTTTGACTGTGTCAAACCGTCCAGCCCTCGCTGCTTATATTTAGTCCCATATCGCTTTTTGTATTCTCCCTTCTCCCCCATTTTCTATAAATAAGGGGGCATACCTATGCAATAATTATCTTTTTGGAGCAATAAATTTTGCCTTTATTTAGCTCTTTTTCACATGGTATCAGAGTTAATCGGTCCTTTGCTCCAATTCACGGGACTTCTATTCTATCCGCGCGGCTTCTATTCTGTTCGCGCGGCTTCGGTTCTGTCCGCGCGGTTTACCTCCCCGCCCTCCCTTGTTTGCCCTGTTCGCGCGGCTTCTACTCTGTCCGCTCTGTTCGTTTCTTGCTCACTAAAACCGTGCGGTTTGAGTCTCTGGCGGTTTCTTTCTCATGTTCGCTGTCTTTCTGCGACTTGTTTGCCTTCCTGTTCTGTTTCGGCTTGTGCCTTCTTATGCGCGCGGTTTCATTGTCGCCGCGGTTTTTCTACCCGCTGCAGGCTCCACATCCTGATCGCGACTTCTTTTTCTAGCCGCTGGTGTGTTGTCACCTTGACCGTGTGATCTTTTCTCTTGTTGCTGCGGTCTTCTCACGTGGTTTTTTCGCTGTTTGGCCGCTGCGATTTCTCTTCTTGTGCTCATCTTTTGCCGGCTTGTTTCTAACCATGCAGTTAGTCTTTCCGGTTTCTTCTTGAGGATGACTACCTATCTTTCTTCTACCACTCGTGCTCTTGTGACCTCCTCTGATAAGTGGTTTATTGACTCTGGTGCCACTTGTCACATGACCGTCAACTCTCGTTTGTTCTCCTCTTTTCTTGAACAGAACAAACTGTCTCCTGTTGTTATTGTAGATGAGACTTCTGCTCCTGTGCATGGTGTTGATACTGTGTGTCTCTCTCCGTCTTTGCTGCTTGAGGACACTCTCTATGTCCTTATTTTCCCGTGTAATTTACTCTATGTTCATGCTATTTGCACCTCAGTTAAATTGCATGGTTACTTTTACGGGCACCACTTGTTCTTTCTCTGATTCTGTCTCCAAAGCTACGATTTCTACTGGGACTGCTAGTGGTGACCTCTTTTTTCTTGACCACGACGTTGCTCTTTCTGCTTCTTCATCTCTTCAGCAATGACATCGTCGTCCTGGCCACCCTCATTGTCGCCTCATCCACCAATTTCTTCCAGATCTTCCTCAAGAGGATTCCCCTTTGAATTGCGAAGCTTGTCCTTTTTGTAAACATCATCGCTCTTCTTTCCCAGCATGAACATGACGTAGTTCTTCGCGTCCTTTTGGACTTGTTC
This sequence comes from Platanthera zijinensis, assembly GCA_039513925.1. NCBI lineage: Eukaryota > Viridiplantae > Streptophyta > Magnoliopsida > Asparagales > Orchidaceae > Platanthera > Platanthera zijinensis. The sequence continues at coordinate 150,469,028 of CM077087.1, forward strand.
ATTCTGACATCTGGGGTATTGCTCCTACTGCCACTGTTGGTAGATGTAGCTTATATTTTATCACTTTCATTAATGATTTCTCCAGATGTACTTGGATGTATCTCCTGAAAGATCGTTCTGAACTTTGCACTGTGTTTATCGCTTTTTATCATGAGATCTTGACACAGTTTCAGGTGCCTATTCAAGTTATTCGTACTGATAATGCAAAGGAATATGTCAGCTGACAATTTTTTGATTTTTGTGCGAACCATGGTTTGATTCATCAAATCTCTTCCCCCTATACCTCTCAACAGAATGACGTGGCTGAACGCAACAATCGTCATCTTTTGGATGTTGCTCGCAGCCTTTTGTTACAAATGAATGTTTCTCGGTCCTATTGGGGTCATGACATTCTTCTCTCCTGCTATCTCATCAATCAGATACCCTCGTCTGTTCTTTAGGGCAAAACTCCTTTTTCCATTTTGTATCCCACGACTGAGCCATTTCCTTTACCTCCTAAGGTTTTTGGATGTACATCGTTTGTTCACATACCTTCTCCTGGTCGTGACAAACTTTCTCCCCGTTCTGTTAAATGTATATTCCTTGGTTATTTTCCTACTCAGAAGGACTATCGTTGTTTTGATCCTCTTTTACACAAACAATATATGTCTGCGGATGTTACCTTCTTTGAAGATGCACCGTATTTTTCTCCTGATTCTTCTCTCTTGCCTTCTGATACCTCTTCTTCATGTCCTATTATTTCGGCACCTCTGCCAGAACCAGTTCTTTCCACAACTGTTCCTGTTATGTCGTCTCATTCTCTCGAAACTGATTCTTTTCCCTTGGAGCCTTCTGTACATGTTCTCGGGCCTTCTCTTTCTTCTGGCTGTGAATTGCCTCCCTTAGACGAGAATGATCTTGATCTTCCTATTGCCCTGTGAAAAGGCATTCGCCAATGCACTAAGCATCATATTGATGCGGTTGTCTCCTATGCTCAGCTTTCACCAGTTGGTAAGCGTTTTTCTCTTGCTATCTCTTATACTGTTATACTAGCTACGTATCAAGAAGCTCTTGTCATTTCTCCTTAGAAAGCCGCTAAGGATGAAGAAATGAACACATTAACTGAGAGAGGTACTTGGACTTTTGTTCCCCCACCTCTGGGCATTGATGTGGTTGGTTGTCAGTGAGTCTTTGTTGTTAAGTATCTTACAGACGATTCAGTTGATCGTTATAAGGTGAGACTTGTGACAAAAGGGTTTACTCAGACGTATGAGGTAGACTTCTTTGATTCTTTTTCTCCTGTTGCTCGCATCAACACTATATGCGTTCTCTTCTCTGTGGCTGTTAATCGAGACTGGGAAATGTCTCAGTTAGATGTGAAGAATGCCTTCCCTTATGGTGATTTGCAAGAGGTAGTTTATATGGAGCAACCTCCTGGGTATGTTGCTCAGGGGGAGTCTCAGATATGCAAGCTTCGAAGGCGATTTATGGTTTAAAGCAGAGTCCACGAGCTTGGTTTGAAAATTTTAGTGGAGTTGATTCTCTTATTGGGTTCAATTGAAGCTCTGTTGATCATTCCCTGTTTATACGCAAGACTACTAAAGGCCTTGTGGTTCTTGCTGTCTATGTTGATGATATTCTTGTGAATGGTGATGATAAAGAAGGCATTGATCTAGCCAAACAATATTTTCGACAACATTTTGTTACTAAGGATATGAGACCTCCGAAGTACTTTCTGGGTATTGACATTTCACGAAAGAGGAACTCGGTGGTTCTTTCACAGCGAAAGTATGCGATAGATTTCTTAAAGGAGATCAGTCTTCTTGGCACAAAACCTTCTCGTTACCCGTTGGCGGTTGGAGATGATAAGGGGTGGACTGAAGATTCTCCTCTTCTTCCAGATTTCACTGTGTACAGGCGTATTGTAAGCAAACTCATATATCTGACTGTTACTAGAGCAGATATCTGTTATGCGGTTGAGAAGGTCAGTCAGTTTATGCAGAATCCTAGAGAGTATCATCTTCGGTCTGCCATGAAAATTCTGTAGTATGTGAAAAGGTCTCCAGGAAAGGGCTTGTTGTTTCAGAAGAATAATCATCTGAAGATTGGAGCGTATTCTGATGTCAGCTATGCTGATAACAAAGAAGATAGGAAGTCTAAATCAAGTTTTTGCATCTTTGTAGGAGAAAATCTTGTTAGTTGAAAAAGCAAAAAACAGATAGTGGTTTCAAGGTCAAGTGTTGAAGCAGAGTATAGGAGCATGACTTCAACTACCTGTGAGTTGAAATGGTTACAAGCGCTTATGCTTAACTTGGGAGAAGTCTATGATCATCCTCTTCCTATGTTCTGTGATAACAAAGCCGCCATTTACATATCGAAGAATCCTGTCTTTCATGAGAGGACAAAACACATTGAGGTTGATTGTCATTTCATTAGGGAAGATGTGTTGAAGAATTAGATCTGTACTCCCTTTGTTACTTCTGATAAAGAACTGACAGACTTCTTCACGAAACCAGTTTTCGCTTCAGATGTTTGTAACAAGCTGGGCATGGTTGATATATACGCTCCAGCTTGAGGGGGAGTGTTAAAGTTTGGCGGTTTGACCTTCTAATCGGGCGGCTAGTTGTTCGAGCGACTTGGCGGTTTGGACCAGCGACCTGTCTGGTCAACGACCTGGCAGTTTGGACCTGCCGCCTGTCTGGTCAGCGACCTGGCGGTTTGGATCAACGACCTGTCTGGTCAGCGACCTGGCGGTTTGGATCAGCGCCCTGTCTGGTCAGCGACCTGGCGGTTTGGACCAGTGGCCTGTCTTGTAGGCGACCTGGCGGTTTGGATCAGCGGTCTGTCTGTCAGCAGTTCCGTCGGCTTGATGTTAGGCGCAGCAGAGGTCTGGGTGATTAGCCGCAGCGACCTGGAGGTTGACCGCTGCGGTCTTATGCTAGCCGAAGCTGTCTTGGTGTTAGCCACCCCCTGGTTCTGAGGTTTTACTTTTATGTATTGTGTAGCCTAGCGGTTTGACTGTGTCAAACCGCCCAGCCCGCGCGACTTGTATTTAGTCCCACATTGCTTGTTGTATTCTCCCTTCTTCCCCATTTTCTATAAATAAGGGGGCATACCTATGTAGTAATTATCCTTTTGGAGTAATACAATTTGCCTTTATTTAGCTCTTTTTCACAGGTGCCAACCAACAAATCGGCGTCGTCGGCACAGTTCAGATCACCATCATCCCGTGGTGCAACATCGTCTTCTTCAACGATGCGATAATCATCGTGAGCCCCCTCGACAACAGCAACAACAACATCAAGGGAATCGTGCACTATCGCATGGAACGTGTGACTCGACCAAATTGCATTATCGGCGATTGATTTTGCGACCAATCCAAGCAATTCCAATTGTATGCAGGAATTTCGGGCAGTTGAGGAAGGGATTGTCCGAACACTATCGTCAATCCAAATTCGTCATCACAATCATCAATCGAGAGAGACAATAGATGAAACATCATTGACAGAGATTTAGGCGAGAGAGTGATGCCATCGGTCAGAAACAGTGCAAGATACTGAGTGAGAATGATATGCATCTCAGAGATTGGCAAATATGGCCATCGAGGATCAAATTGGAGTTCGCCTCGAAAGTTGATTTAGACGACAACAACATGGAGCAGCAAGTTCCCTCCTTTCAGGGATATGGTCTTCGGGAAAATGGCTCGTCTATGGCGCCATAAGTTTTCGTTCTTCCCCGATCCACGACGTAGACTCGAACGAAAGAAGCGATCCACGACGGTAGTCGACGCGGATGCGGGCGACGTTAAGCAATTTCCTATGTGCTTTTTTTGCGTCTCGTGGAAAGCGAGAAGTTTGCATGTCACGATGCGCATGGATGGGGGAAAATTATTCTCGATTTCCCATTTTTTAATGTGATCCAACAATGCATCCAATTCAGACTCAATGATGGAGTCTTCCCACATTGGAGCTTGTCCAGTACCAACAATGATTTCGGCCACGACAACCATGAATTGCTCGTGCCGAGCACGATCCATGCTGTTCGAATTGTCCTGGTACCTCGTGATCAGGTAGTGATTGTCGAGGAGAAGAATGTTGTTCTCGAACTCTTCCAGCAATTCTCGATCATCGCAGCACTTGTCCAGGTACATGATGAACATCGAAGTATCAATACCGTAAGCGTTGTACCGTTTCAGCAAACCCCGACCAACAGATCGATGTTCTGCATTTCCTATCGTGGTTGTGAATTGATGGGAGAGGATTTGTTGGCGCTCGTTCATGACAGAGTACAATCCATCCAAGGTTGTAGATGTCGGATATTGGGCATACGTTGGTTTAGGTTTTTCATGTCGGTTTTAATATGTCGGGGGATATATCGGGAATATTTCATATATCGGGATTTAATATTTAATTATTTTTATTTTTATTTATTTTTAAATTTAATCATTTTTAATATATATTAATATATTAATTGTTAAAGATAAAATAGAATTAGCCCATTTGGGAGGCCCATGTGTATTGACCCATGTATAGCTCTTTTAGTCCCACATTGTAAAAGTAGATTTCTCTCCCTCTATCTACCTCTATATATGTGTGTTGGGTATTGTATTCACAATGTACCTGATTTGAAGAAGCCCATGAACAAGCTAAGTTGAATTGACAATGTATTTGATGATTTTCTATCAAGTTGTGCTTGCAGCTATTCCATGCTAAGTACACACCAATGTCAGGGTGCAGTGGGTCAATATACACGGGTCTGCACAACGTAATCCCTCGTTGAGCAGATCAGTGTGTTGACTCATGTGTGCTCTCTCTGTTGGAGTGTACTTATTTTCAAGTACAGGGTCAAGATTGATCAAGAGCAGAAGAGGAGCAAAGATGGGTCAAAGACCAAGTTCATACAAAGGAAGAGAAAAAGCGTCTAAGTTAAAATCGGCGAGAATCACTAAGTCATTCCCGCCGACTTCGACGGGAGTCACTTGTGATTCTCGCCGATTCGACGGGAATCAGGCTTCATTCCCGCCGACCTCTTCCGGATGACTGTTTTCCTATCAGAAATTCTGCTAAGGCAGAATCGACGGGAATCACCAAGTGATTCTCACCGACTTCGACGAGAATCATTCTGATTCCCGTCGATTCGACGAGAATCAGGTTGCATTCCCGCCGATTCCCACAGGCTGACTAGTTTTACAACTGGAAATCGGCCAAGGCAGAATCGACGGGAATTGTGAGTGATTCCCGCCGAATTCGACGGGAATCACGAACGATTCTCGCCGATTTTGCCTTAGGCAATTTTCGCCTGTTCGCTGGGCCGAACCAGGAAGCCGTGCGCTGTTTCGGCCGGGGCTAGGGTTTTTCCTTGTGCGCCCCACAACGGTCATTAGGGTTGGCTCGGGTATATATACATGCTTATTTCGAACATCTACAACAACTATTCACGCGAAATCAAGAAGCCGACGCCGTGCCCTAGCAGATCGCGAAAATCGCCGATCGCTGTCGCCGCTCGCAAGCTCGTCGCCGCCACAGATCTCAGAGATTCTTTGATCCTCCGTCGACAGGACCTAGGCTAGCAGTGTGTCTCACGCTTCTCTTTTGAGATCTCTTATCTCTCGAATCGTTGAACGAAGTTAGTTCTTCATTCTGAATCGATTGAGACGACTGATCCAACTGAGATCGTTCGTAGACCTTGCTTGCTTCGCCAAGAAGATTGGATTCACAAAGCATCGCCGCCGCAACCTCTTACCGCCGCCGATCTTGTCAAGATCCTCTCCAAGAGAGTACTCCGGTCGTGGACTCTGTGTCTCTTTCAAGAAAGCATCAACGAACGAAGAGCGACATCGGATTCTCCACAAGTTTGTTTGTATTTCTTGTACATTCAATTTTTGTTTTGTTGTAAAGGAATTTTTATTCCTACTTGTAAGGGTTGGGTGCAACCCGTGGTGGAGGAGTAGTGACTCTTTCGGTTGGAAGGGTTCCTTCCGTAGTGTGAGGACTGGATTTCAATCCGGTTGGTGAAGTGACCGAGTCGTCTCTTGGTGGGAGATAGGTCGAAGGGGGAGAGTGGACGTACCCAAATCGGGGAACCACTATAATTGCTTGTGTGCTTTTCTGTGCTGTGTTTATTTATTTGTGCAGGTAATTTAAATTCCGCAAAAGACTGCAATACACTTAGTCCCCCCCTTGGTGGATTTAGTTGACACTAGAAACTTACAAGTGGTATCAGAGGGAGGTTGCTCAGCAATAAGTTTAACAGCTTGAGTAAGATCCCGTGTCTAGTGTCAAGAATATCTCAGAAATGGACGGACTCAAGTATACAGGAAAGATCCCAGTGTGCACCAAGCTGAACTTTCCTATCTGGAAGGAAAGGATCAGGTTCTACATGGAAGCAGTCGACCCTCGACTCTTCATGGTAGTGGAGGAGGGACCTTATATCCCCATTAAGGCCTCCACCATTGATCCGACCAAGATGGTACCGAAGAAGCTCTCCGAAATGGACAAGGATGAGATGGTGCTAGTCGGTCTTGACAAGAAGGCTCAGAACATTCTTGTCAGCGCCGTCGATGACTCCATGATGCAGAACTTCAGCAATTGCAGGACAGCTAAGGACATCTGGCACTGCCTGATCATCCTAATGGAAGGCACAGATGAAGTAAGGGATGATCGAAGATCCCTTCTGAACCAAAAGTATGAGGCATTCAGGCAAGGTCCCAAGGAAGAAATCGGAGTGACTTTCGAGAACTTCCTGAAGATCATCAATGTCCTGAAGGGCTATGGCAGAATATTCACCGATGGTGAATTAAATGACAAATTCCTTAGATCCCTTACTAAGGAATTAGACACCAAGATCTGCGTCATCAGAGAATTTGGCAAGCTGGCAGAAACTGATCCCCAAATTCTGTTTGGGAAGCTTATGTCCTGTGAGCTTTAGCTGAACACCAGAAAAGCTGAAGAAGAAGCTGACAAAGCCGCTGCCAAAGAAAAGACTGTAGCTCTGAAAGCCAATCACTCAAGGAAAGGCAAGGGTGCAGCCTCGTCCCGCTCTTGGAAAAGGGATGAGGAAGAATACTCCGAGCCATGCTCTTCCGGCTCAGAGCTATCTGAAGAAGAATTCTCCCTCATCACTCGAGAATTCAAGAGGTTCCTCAAGATGAGGAATCAAAGAAAGAGAGACGGCTCCTCCTCCAGACATCAGAAGAAGAATTACTCTTCTGACAGGTATGAACCTAAACAGAACAAACATCGCTCTGCTGACATTATTTGTTTTGGATGCAATAAGCCAGGTCACGTCGTTGCTGACTGCCACCAAAGCAAGAAAGACAAGGGGAAGGGAGAGGAGCACAGGTCCTCTAGAGATAAGAAGAAGGAGAGGAGCTACATTGCCAAAAAGACAAAGACACTGAGTAAGTCTGATTCGTCAGACTCCAGTGATGATGAGGAAGCCTACTTCGGGCTAATGGGTTGCTCTGACTCAGAAGGAGACTGCCCCCCATTTACTGGAAAGGTAAAAGATCATACCCCCCCTCTCTGACTCTGACTCTAAGTCTCCTGATGATGATCTCGAGGACAACCCATCTGCCCGTGAAGCTGAGCTCCTCGAAAAGTATGAGCTTCTGCTCAATACCTTTGAAGAATGCCGCAAGAGGTCGAGAGCTCAGAAAAAGTAAGTCAAATTCCTTAAGGCTGAGGGTGTGTCCCTAAGAGAAGAGATCACTAGCTTGATTTCTCTCCGACAGGAACACCTGGACCTGACTTCTTAGCACTCAGAGTCTCTAAGGCTCCTTGACCAGAAACAGGAAGAAATCAACAAGTTGGAAGAACAACTAGCGGCTGAAAGGAAGATTGTCAAAAGCTTCTCCATGCCCAAAACCGTTCTTCCTCTGGTTGATGAATTCTCTGCTCAGGCTAAAGGGGCTGGCTTAGGGTATGTTGGTGTGCCTGGTAAATCATCCAGGAGAAACAGAAAACAGAGGAAAAATAAGCCTGCTAAGAAGGCCTCTGCTGCAAAAAAGGGAAAGACCCCACTCGATCCTGTTCTATTCAGAAAGCCTGGCTTTCCTTGTAATGAGCAGGACTTTGAGTCAACCTATGACCACTTCTTCCGGCCCTCGGTTGAAAAGCCCAAGATCCGGTATGATGGTTGGGCCTTCCCCCGCAACTACAGTGAGAGTGTCTTCAAGGCACCTTATGAGGAAATCCAAGTGGAGAATTATGGCCACTTCTCTAGGGCCATAATAGGAAGCAGACACCAAAGGCCAAGCTTGTTATATTGAAGGAACAGGAAGTGAAGAAATCGTGTGACTGCTGTCATCATGATGCCTCCACCTCCAGATCCAAGGCCCCGGCTGGACCCACCGTTCCAAGGGTGAAGCTGGAGCCTAGGAAGCGGTACAACAGGTTTGACTGTTGGTGCTGCGGCAAAGTTGGTCACTTTGCCGTGGATTTCTTGTGTAACCCAAGATTCAACGAGACTCCTCATGTTAGCAATGCGAGGTCGACCACTCGTAGGGTTAACCACCCGAGAGGGAGTGTGCTAACAAGGAATCTAGGACCCAAGTTCGATTGGGTTCCTAAGGGAAATTAATTCTGTTTTGCAGGTACGTCCAAAGGCCACCAAAATGCCAATCTGGTACTTGGACAGTGGATGCTCCCGACATATGACCGGGACTAGAAGTCTGTTGCGTGATTACTCCCCAGTCGAAAATGGACTCAAAGTCATCTTTGGAGGATCTGATCGAGGAGTCACCAGGGGTTATGGTATGATTTCCAACGGTATATTCTCTATCACTGACGTGACCTATGTTGAAGGGTTAAACCACAACTTGATAAGTGTAAGCCAATTGTGTGATAAAGGATACGACGTTAAGTTCTGCAATGATAAGTGCTTGATAATATCGTGTGCCTCTTCGGAGACGGTATTAACTGGCATTAGGAGCAGAAATATCTTTTGCTTAGATTTTCTTAGCTTAGATTCTTCTACCCCCGTGTGCCTAGTAGCAAAAGGCAGTGCATCTCTTTGTGAACAATGACACAAGAGATTAACACATATTAATTTCAAGAGAATTAATATGTTGTTTTCCAAGAACTTAATATAAGGGATGCCCCTACTATTAAGTGCATCAAAGATAGCCATTGTCCTGCATGCCAGAAGGGCAAACAGACTCGGGCTACCTTTAAGAGAATTGCAGACAAAGACTCCTCCAGATGTCTCTATCTTCTGCATATGGATTTGTTCGGTCCAGTGCAAGTTCATAACTTAGGAGGCAAATCGTATATGCTAGTGATTGTTGATGATCACTCTCGGTTTACGTGGGTATTCTTCTTGAAACGAAAGTCAGATACGTTTGACATCTTCACTAATTTTGTCAAGCAGATTCAGAACGAACTTAACTGCTCCGTGGTCAAGATCAGAAGTGACCATGGAACAGAATTCGAGTCTGGTGCCATGACAGAATTTTGTGAAGAACATGGTATCTTTCATGAGTTTTCCTCCCCGCGTACTCCTCAGCAAAACGGAGTTGCGGAGAGGAGAAATAGAATGCTCATTGAAGCATGTACGACAATGTTGAATGACGCTTCTCTTCCAGAGTACTTCTGGGCAGAGGCTGTCAATACGGCTTGTCATGTGCAAAACCGGACATTGATCAACAAGAATCATCGTAAGACGCCTTATGAGCTACTGAAAGGAAGGAAACCGACCATGTCTTATTTAAGGATTTTTGGTTGCAGATGCTATATACTCAATAATGGGAAGTACCCACGTACTAAATTCGGAGAAAAATACTTCGAAGGCATTTTCATGGGCTATAGTAACCATAGTCAGGCATATTGAGTCTTCAATAAGAAAACCTTAGTGGTAGAGGAGTCTTTTAATGTTTTTTTGATGAAGGAAGCTTGCTTCATAGCAATTCTTCCAGTGACATTCTTGAAGATGCAGGTGCAAAGCTTGAACAGCTAAGTCTCGATGAGACTGCAAAAGGTGCAACTTCCAAGTACGTCAAGGTTTCCACCTTAACGCCAACTGGAGAAGATGACGATCAGGATGGAGCAACTCTCCCAGAAGAAGGAGAAGCCCAAGAAGCTGTTAGAGCTCCAGATGCCAGACTCTTGGAGCTCCGACCCGTGAGGGATCATCTCAGAGATCAGATCATAGGAGATCCTCGTGACGGTATCAGAACTCGGAGAGGTACAATTAACGAAATTCTGCACCTTAGTTTTCTGTCACAGGTTGAGCCAAAGAAGTTCGACGAAGCGAACAAGGATGCATCTTGGATATTGGCCATGCAAGATGAACTGCATCAATTCGAATGATGCAACGTCTGGACGCTTGTTCCCAGACCAAAGAAACAGAATGTGATCAGCACTAAGTGGATCTTCAGAAACAAGCTGGATGAACACGGTGTCATCATCAAGAACAAGGCCAGACTGGTTGCACAAGGTTACAGACAGGAGGAGGGGATTGACTTCGACCAAACCTTTGCACCGGTTGCAAGGCTCGAGACGATCAGATTGTTCCTGGCATATGCCTCTCACAAGGGATTCACGGTCTGTCAGATGGACGTAAAATCTGCGTTCCTAAATGGAAATTTGAAAGAGGAAGTATATGTCGCGCAACCCTCAGGTTTTGTTAATCCATCACTTCCTAATCATATTTATTCTCTTAATAAAGCATTATATGGCTTAAAACAAGCTCCTCGAGCTTGTATGAGACTCTGTCTAGTTTTCTTCTTGAGAACAAGTTCTCGAGAGGAAAAATAGATAAGACATTGTTTCTTAGGGAAGTCAAATGCAAGATTTTGCTGGTGCAAATCTATGTCGATGACATAATATTCGGCTCAACGGACAACAATCTTTGCAAGAAGTTTTCTAAACTTATGCAAGGAAAGTTTGAAATGAGCAGCATGAGAGAGCTAAAGCATTTCTTGGGACTTCAAGTGAAACAGTCTGAGGATGGAATTTTCATCTCTCAGACGAAGTTCACAAATGAACTCCTCAAGAAATTCGGAATGGAGAATGCAACCTCTATGAGGACTCCAATGAGATCCACTGTGTCTCTGGATAAGGATGAGAAAGAGATACCTTTTGATGAAACCAAATATAGAAGCATAATTGGATCCCTGCTCTACCTTACTGCCAGTCGAACAGATATTATGTTTTTCACATGCGTTTGTGCCAGATATCAGGTGAACACTAAGGAATCTCATTATGTAGCTGCTAAGCTAATTCTTAGATACCTTAAAGGTACACCAAATCTTGGCTTGTGGTACCCAAGAAACAATGATGTCGTGCTGATTGGCTTTTCAGATGTTGACTTTGCAGGAAGCATGGATGATAGGAAAAGTACTTCCGGGACGTGCCAATTCCTCGGAAGAAGGCTTATTTCATGGAACAGTAAAAAGCAGAATTGTGTCGCAACCTCTACGGCTGAATCGGAGTACATCTCAGCAGGCAGCTGTTGCGCACAACTTCTATGGATCAGAAATCAACTCAAAGATTATGACTTGCAGTTCAGAGAAGTTCCTATGTATTGCGACTCCTCGAGCGCAATAGCAATTGCGAACAATCCTGTGTCGCACAGCAGAACCAAGCATATTGAAGTGCGCTACCACTTCATTCGGGAGCATGTGGAAAACAAAGATATCTCTCTCTGCTATGTCCCCACGGATAAGCAGATTGCAAATATTTTCACAAATCCCCTAGATGAGGCCAAGTTCAGTCTCTTCAAAACTGAACTCGGCATGCTGAACTATGAAGATTGAAGCCTGAAGGGGTCAAGGCTCTTGGATTAAGAGGGAGCATCTGCTATGGATTCAAGATCGAGCACGGATGCAAGAACTGAGGTGGAGCATTTGGCTCCAAGTGAAGTCCCAGATTTGTAGAAGCCAAAAAGGGGGAGATTACCCTCTCGGCTAAGGCTAAGGTGGCTGTCAATGTTAAGTATGCTCTCAGGAAAAGGGTAATGAATTTCACTCTCAGCTGAATTTTCATTTTATGATTTTCATTCTCATCTGTTCTATTCACCTTAGCTTGTAGGGTTTAAGCTTCTTCAAATAGGGGGAGATTGTTGGGTATTGTATCCACAATGTACCTGATTTGAAGAAGCCCCTGAACAAGCTAAGTTGAATTGACAATGTATTTGATGATTTTCTATCAAGTTGTATTCGACGGGAATCAGGCTTCATTCCCGCCGACCTCTTCCGGATGACTGTTTTCCTATCAGAAATTCTGCTAAGGCAGAATCGACGGGAATCACCAAGTGATTCTCGCCGACTTCGACGGGAATCGTTCTGATTCCCGCCGATTCGACGAGAATCAGGTTGCATTCCCGCCGATTCCCACATTCTGACTAGTTTTACAACTGGAAATTTGCCAAGGCAGAATCGACGGGAATCGTGAGTGATTCCCGCCGAATTCGACGGGAATCACCAACGATTCTCGCCGATTTTGCCTTAGGCAATTTTCGCCTGTTCGCTGGGCCGAACCAGGAAGGCGTGCGCTGTTTCGGCCGGGGCTAGGGTTTTTCCTTGTGGGCCCCACAACGGTCATTAGGGTTGGCTCGGGTATATATACATGCTTATTTCGAACATCTACAACAACTATTCACGCGAAATCAAGAAGCCGACGCCGTGCCCTAGCAGATCGCGAAAATCGCCGATCGCTGTCGCCGCTCGCAAGCTCGTCGCCGCCGCAGATCTCAGAGATTCTTTGATCCACCGTCGACAGGACCGAGGCTAGCAGTGTGTCTCACGCTTCTCTCTTGAGATCTCGTCTCTCGAATCGTTGAACGAAGTTAGTTCTTCATTCCGAATCGATCGAGACGACTGATCCAACTGAGATCGTTCGTAGACCTTGCTTGCTTCGCTAAGAAGATTGGATTCACAAAGCATCGCCGCCGCAACCTCTTGCCGTTGCCGATCTTGTCAAGATCCTCTCCAATAGAGTACTCCGGTCGTGGACTCTTCGTCTCTTTCAAGAAAGCATCAACGAACGAAGAGCGACATCGGATTCTCCACAAGTTTGTATTTCTTGTACATTCAATTTTTGTTTTGTTGTAAAGGAATTTTTATTCCTACTTGTAAGGGTTGAGTGCAACCCGTGGTGGAGGAGTAGTGACTCATTTGGTTGGAAAGGTTCCTTCCGTAGTGTGAGGATTGGATTTCAATCTGGTTGGTGAAGTGACCGAGTCGTCTCTTGGTGGGAGATAGGTCGAAGGGGGAGAGTGAACGTACCCAAATCGGGGAGCCACTATAATTGCTTGTATGCTTTTTTGTGCTGTGTTTATTTATTTGTGCAGGTAATTTAAATTCCGCAAAATACTGCAATACACCTATCCCCCCCCCATAGGTGGATTTAGTTGACACTAGAAACTTACAATGTGTATGTATTCCTATACTTTGGATAATAATACAATTAAGGGTGATTTTCTCGCTTCAGTCTCTCTCTTTCTACATGGTATTAGAGGAAACCATCCCCTCCCGCGGTTTCCAAATTCTATCCGCCTCCCTCTACTCGCCAGCGACCTGCCTTCCCTCCTCCGGACTGCCTTTTTTTAACCCGCTTCTTGCGGCCTGCCTTTTCTCTACCCGCTAGTCTATCTAGCCGCTCGACTCCTGCGACCTGCCTTCCCTCCTGTGGACTGCCTTTTCTGAACCCGCTTGCTCTTCTCTCTGTGGTTCCACCCTCCTCCACGGGCTTCTTATAGCCTTCTCTCTCTGCCTCGTGGTGTCCACGAGTTTTTTTCTTAATTGTTGTGGCCTGTCTCAAGCCGCTGCGGGCTGCCTCAATTCGCGCCCTGTCGCGAATTTCTCCTTGACGCCGCGACCTTCTACCTATCGCCGCGACCTGTCTCAAGTCGCTGCGCTTTGCCTCATTTCGTGCCCTGCTGCGACCTCCTCCTTGTCGCCGCGACCTGCTTCTTGTCACCGCGACCTATCTCAACTCGTCGCGGTCTGCCTCAATTTGTGCCTTGTCGCCTCTCACCGCGACCTTCACCTTGTCGTCGTGACCTGCTTCTTGTCGCCGCGACCTACCTCAACTCGCCGCGGTCTGCCTCAATTTGCGCCTTCCCTCTCCTCGCGTCGCGACCTGCTCTTAGTCGGTGACCTTCTCTTTGTCGCCGCGACCTGCTATTAATCACCGCGACCTGATCTTCCTTGCCGTGAACTGATCTTAGTAGCTGCGACCTTTGTCTCAAGTCGTCGCGGTCTGTCTAGTCGCCGCGACCTGCTCCTTCAAGTTCCTTGCTCGCCCTCTCTCCCTTGCGAGCTCCTGCTGCAGTCCGCTGTCCTCTGTTGCTAGCCGCCCGACCTATTACTTCTATCCGCCATGACATCTCGTGACTCAACCGCGGGTACCTCCTCTCTACCCGCCCGGGCTGCTGCCCAGCCTCCCGAGGTTCGTGATGAACTTCGCATCACAACTCTCTCTCAGCGGAAAGGCTAACTATGTCGAATGGGCTCATTCCGTTCGTCGTGTTTTGCAGACTAAGGGTCTACTCCCTCACCTTACTCGGGTCAAACCTGCTGATCCCTCTGATGACTAGCTTCGCGATGATGGCCGAGTACAATCTTGGTTTCTTAACTCTATGGACACAGAGTCTTACCGAATGACAATGTATTACGAAACAACTAAGGAAATGTGGGATGAGCTGCACTCCCTCTACTCTGGCCAGGATAGCTTACAACACCTTTTCGACATCATCTCTGCTCTTCAATCACTGGACCCTGGCACCACTGGCGACTTAACTTCCTTTGTTGCCAAGAACAGAACCCTGGTAGAGGCCTGGATACAACACCAACCTCCCTCTGTAGACCTTGCTACTCAACGGGCACATAAGGAGGTTGTTGGGATCGCTATGATGATGGCCCATGTTCCTAGTCATCTTCACAGCATCCTGGCCCAGATTCTCTCTTCTTCTACTACACCCTCTCTGTTTGATGTTTGCTCAATGGTGCTTAAGGTTACACCACCTCCCGAGGCTCCACCCACCTTTTCTCCGGCTTTGCTCCAGCAACCCCTACTCCCTACTCCTGTTCCCTCTGGTCGGGGATCTTCTACTCGGGGAGGCCGCTTCACGTCTCGTGGTCGGGGACGTGCTGGGCGCTCTACTCTCAAGTGTACTTACTGCGATCGTGATGGCCACCTTGAAGCTACCTGCTATCGCAAACATGGTTTGCCTCCTCATCTTACTGCTCCTGCTGTTGCTGTTGCTCCTGCTCCTGCAGGCCCCTCTCCCACCGACCCCTCATCCACTGCTCAGAAGGATATCAATGACCTCCTCCTACAGATACTGCGGCTTCAAGGCATGGTCAACCGTTCCTCTGACTCGGTTGCTTCTTTTCTCTACTGAAGGTATCTCCTGTCTCTCCTACAGCTCTCAGTGGATATTGGACTCTGGAGCCACCCATCACATTACCTATTAGAAACCTCCTCAGTACATGCACATTGAGTATCCCAAGTTTTTCACTGTGGAAAATGGCGATACTACTCCTGTGTCTGGAGTTGCTGATATGCAACTTACTCCTACTCTCTCTTTAATCTCGGTCCTTCATGTTCCGGGATCTCCCTTCAATCTACTGTCTGTTAGTAGGCTTGCTTAAAATCTTGATTGCTGTCTAATCTTTTCTCCTTCTTCTTTTGTCATGCAGGATCGTCGAACACAGATTATCATTGGTAGAGGACGACTGTCAAACAGGCTTTATCTCCTGGACGCTCTTCCCACTTCACTCTATGTTGTTCCCTCCATCAACTGACATCGTCGTCTTAGCCATGCTCCTCTTCAGATTCTCAAGAAGGCCCTTCCTGATATCTCTTTACAGGAATTTTCTTGCGAGTCATGTATTTTTGGCAAACAGCATCGTATTTCTTTCCCTCCTGCATGTAACCGGAGTAGTACTCCGTTTTCTTTAGTTCATTCCGATATCTGGGGTCCTTATAAATTTCCCAGTTTTTTTGGTTATCGATATTTTGTAACCTTTATTGATGATATTCACGCCTCACCTAGCTTTATTTACTTCATTATCGTACTGAGCTAACTTCCGTTTTCCGTGCGTTTATTAGTGAAATTCGTACGCAATTTTCTACTACCGTACAAACGATTCGCACTGACAACGCTCGTGAATACACTAGTCGCAGATTCTCCAACTTATGCACCGACTTTGGGATAATTCATCAAACTTCGTGTGCGTACACACCCCAGCAGAATGGTGTGGCCGAGGGGAAGAATCGTCATCTCCTTGATGTCACTCGGTTAATCATGCTTCAAATGATGGTCCCCGCCGAATATTGGAACTTTGCTGTCTCTACTGCTTGCTATCTCATTAATCGTATGCCCTCCTCCGTTCTTAACTTTGTTTCTCCATTCAGTCTCCTGTTTCCTTCCAAGTCTCCTTTTTCCCTCACGCCTCGAACATTTGGATGCGTCTGTTATGTTCACTCTCTCGGATCACCAAGTGACAAACTTGCCGCCCGCGCCACCAAATGTATATTTGTTGGCTACTCTCGTACCCAAAAGGGGTATGTTTGCTACTATTTCACAATCAACAAGGTGCTCGTCTCCGCAGATGTTACCTTTGCTGAAGATCAAAGCTTCTTCTCTCAGTCCTCCACTCTCCCACCTCAGCCCACTATTCCTCGTCCGGCTGTCCCCGTCACATCACCGCCTCCCACTTCTTCCGCTCCTCCAGTACCAACCTCACCGCCTCTCCCTCCTCCACCTACCCGTGTCTACACTCACCGCTCGTCCAGGATTGCAGCCCGACAACAGCCCCCTACTACGGATGATCTTCTACGCATTGACGATCAAGTACCACCTTCTACGGGTCATCCCTTGGGAAACTATGTATCCTTACATCGCCTCTCTCCACCTCTTCGCACTTTTGTCCTCTCTCTCTCAATTATTTCCATTCCTAACTCCTTGCAGGATGCTCTACAACATTCGGGCTGGCGTGCGGCCATGGACGACGAGATGACAGCTCTCTGGGCTAACCAAACTTGGGACCTTGTTCCTCTCCCTCCTGATCAGTCTTGTGTTAGCTGTAAATTGGTCTTACATGCTCCTGATGGAACTGTTGATCGTCTCAAAGCCCGTTTGGTGGACTGGGGCTTCACTCAACAACATGAACTCGATTATGACGAAACGTTCTCTCCGGTGGCAAAACTAAGTACTGTACGGGTGCTGATCTCTCTTGCTGTGCACCGCCAATGACCCCTTCATCAATTGTATATCAAAAGTGCCTTTCTCAATGACGATCTCTAAGAGACTATGTATATGCACCAACCACCTGGGTTTGAGACCACGGGGGAGTCTCGTGTATGTCTTCTCCGGAAGTCTATATATGGTCTCAAACAATCCCCTCGCGCTTGGTTTGATAAGTTCAGTAAGGTGGTTCACGAGATGAGATTCACTCAGAGTTCTGCTGATTTCTCTCTTTTTACTCGTCATCAAGCAATGAGACAGTTCTTCTTCTTGTCTATGTTGATGACATTCTGATTACGGGAAACGACACCATCAGGATCCAGAAAATCAAACAACATCTGAACTTCATTTTTCAGACAAAAGATCTGGGTAATCTGCGATACTTCCTTGGACTTGAGGTTGCAAGGAGACCTGATGGACTAGTCTTATCTCAATGGAAGTACTGCATAGATCTTCTACAAAGTGCGGGCTACTCGGGATGCAAACCTATAGATACTGCGATGGATATGAATCATCAGCTGTCGAATCATGACTCTAGGAATGACCCGATTCTGACCAATCCAGAGTACTATCGACGCTTGGTGGGGAAATTAATCTACCTCACAGTTACGCGGCCTGATATCTCATTCGCTGTTGGAGTTGTAAGCCGATTCATGCATACTCCTCGGACTTCTCATCTTCGAGCCGTCGAGCGGATCCTCAGATATTTAAAGAAGGCTCCTGGACAAGGACTTGTTTATAAGCCATCGTCTTCTTTATCTCTTGTTGCCTACTCTGATGCGGACTACACTGGATCACTTGATGATAGACATTCCACAACTAGTTTTTGCACCTACCTCGGTGGACACCTTATTACCTGGCGCAGCAAGAAACAGACTGTTATTGATCGCTCGTCTGCTGAGGCTGAATATTGTGCTATGACAGCGGTTGTATATGAGGTCACCTGGCTAGAGGGCCTCCTCAGCGATATGGGTCTCACACTCTCCTCTCCTGTTACCCTGCTCTGTGATAGTCAAGCGACCATACATATTGCCAAAAATCTGGTGTTTCATGAGCGCACAAAGCATATTGAAGTTGACTGTCACTTTATTCAGGAGAAGGTTCAATCAAAGAAGATAGATTGGAACATGTCTCGACCTCCAGTCAAATTGCTGATATCTTCTCCAAGGCTCTCTCTCGGACTTTGTACTATCAGTTTTTATCCAAGCTTGATGCTTATGACTTGTACGCTCCAGCTTGCGGGGAAGTATTAAAGATAAAATATAATTAGCCCATTTGGGATGCCCATGTGTATTGGCCTATATATAGCTCCTTTAGTTCCACATTGTAAAAGTAGTATCTCTCCCTTTATCTACCTCTATATAAGTATATGTATTCTTATACTTTGGATAATAATACAATTAGGAGTGATTTTCTCTCTCCAGTCTCTCTCTCTTTCTACATTAATAATTTGATATTTATTGAACTCCTAAATTTATCAAACTAATATAAACATTTTGTGTTACACAAGTAATAATAATATAATGTGTGAAATAAAACAAGAAGAAACAGAATGTCGGGAAGTTGTCGATGACAATGGAGGATAATGAACCTTTAGTCCATAATTCAAAGATGCATAATTGAAGTCGATGATAAACTTGAGGAAAAAAAAGCCCGAGGAAGGGAAAAAACAACCTAAATAATGAAACAATTTTGGTCTATTGTTTATTAAACCATAAACAATAATTAAAATAAATTGAAAAAACTAGTTGATAAAATGTCGGGGATATATCGGCCGATTTATCGGGGAATATATCGGTCAATAGTAGACATATCAGAGGATATATTCAAAAGGAAATTTTGCAAAAAAATATCGTAAATGTGTCGTTTTGTCCATGAAACCTTTATGTCGTCCGACATGTCGGCCACGTCGGAGGATATCCACAACACAGAATCCATCAACGGGTGCAAATTTTCTGCCGTTGAACTCATCCGTCAATTTCATGCATCCCAGCACGTTGTGATGATGGTTGGCTGAGAGATGAGTCCTAGTGATGACGCCTTCCATTCGGTTGAAGAACGGGAGTTGAAGATGAATGCAGTCATTGATCAGGCCTATCAGCGTTGATTCCACTGGACCGAGAGTGTCATTGTATTCGTTGCAATGCTGAAACAACGGCGAAAAATCATGAAACACTATCAGATCCTGAAGCGACGACGATTGCCCGAGTCCGGCATCCTGAGCGCGCATTTCCAAATATCACGACACATGACTACGATATAGCGCGGCTTGATGCATGTATCGGTTCGTTCGGGCACAAAGAATCACCTTGGCGGCACAAACACTGCCAGAACGGGACATGTATAAGTCGTATGTCATTTGAACAAGACCAATGTCGTGCGCGCTCTGTTCGAGCAGCTGCACGAGATAGTTAAGTACGATTGGCGTCGGGATCAACTTCTCGGTTTTTGTCTCGTCCATGACATGGAATGTGGCGCCACAGCCGCCCGAGCTCTTCAACATCTTGCACACGTATCGAGCACAGAGAGCAAATGCAATGGTGCCGATGCAATCGATGATTCGCTGGGCGCTGAATTGTTTGCGGAAAATAAAGCCTACTTTGTTGCAAGACAGACATGCACCTGCTGTCGCGTTGATGCCGTACGGTCGTTCCGGATCTATCACGAACAATAGTTTTAGCAGATACGCGTTCAGGTCGGGACGCTTGCTCCACAGTGGCACAGGCAGATCAATTCGGATAGAAGGGCGCATGCCATCCTCGATCAGTTTCAGTTGGATCTTGATCCAATTCTCCTGAATCTTGTTCAACGTGTCAGTTTGCTTGTCACAAACACACGTCTCACTAGTGGGGTAGTCGAATTCTGACGAATAGAATGACGGTGTTTGGGTCGGAATCGATTCTGACGAAATTTCAGGGCAGCGACAGACGAGGGTCTCCTTCGATCGTTGTGTTTTCGCAATGTCCCGCAACACAAGATTGATACCGTTCATTGGCAAAAGCTAACGCGGTGAACAAAGATTTTGCAAAGTTCAATAGTCGTTTCACAACTTGGCTTTCTTCTGATGTGAGAACTAGAGGATCCAACGTCCTACAAAATGTAAAAGCAGGCATATGCTATTTGATAAAACCATTCGGATGAGAGTAACTGATTACCAATAATGGACTCAATATTTTAGAACATACCTACAGATGAGTGTAGTTCCAGTCCACAAAAGAAGCGTAGATAGACTAATATAAGCACGTTGCACCCCACTCCCGTTGAATCCGATAGTTGGATGCGCCTCACTCCCGTTTAACTAAGGCTCTGTTTGGGGGGATTTATTTTCAGCGGTCAAGCGGTTACGGCCGCATGTAGCGGGTCTTAATTAAGGTCCGGTACATGCGGTCGTAACCGCTTGACCGCTGAAAATAAGTCCCCCCAAACGGAGCCTAAATCACGGTGCTAGGTGGTGCACCAGCGATCAATGAGTTATCTGTAGTCATTGTGTCAGCATTCTCAAGTTCTTCTTCCAAAGGGATCCTAGCCCTTCTATTTCTCAAAAAAGATTTAAAATTGCACAGAAAGCATGGAATTTAACTTAGAATAAATAAAATGCAGCTTTTATATTTTATTGTCTATAAAAGGTAGAGGTGCACATAAAGCCTGGCGGGCCCGGGCTTGGCCCGGGCCTGCAGGGCCCGGGCTTTTCCGAACCGGGCCCGGGCCGGGCCTAAGTAGTAACCGGGCCGGGCCGGGCCGGGCAATGCCCCCGGGAGGGGGGCCTGGTAAGGCCCCCCAGGCCGGCCCGGGCCGGGCCCGGGCTTAGCCCGGGCCCGGTTATTTTTTTATTTTTTTATTTTTTTTATAATTTTATTGATTTAAATAATTAATTTTATATAAAAAGAAGGGGGGTTTATAGTTTTTTAAAAAATATATATATATATTTTAAAAAAAACAGCCACTTGGGCAGCAAATAGCAGCCCAAGTGGCTGCTAGCAGCCACCAACGGGTGCTGGCCTGGCAGGCCTGCTGGGCCTGCTGGAAACCAACGGCTCTAAGAGCCGTTGGTTGGAACCAACGGCTCTTAGAGCCGTTGGTTCCAGGCCAGCTAGTCCGGGCTTAGCCCGGGCTTTTCCAGGCCCGGGCTAAGCCCGGTGACCGGGCTTTGCCCGGCCTGGCCCGGGCCGGGCATTGGCCTTATACTGGGGCCCGGAAGGGCCCCATGGCCCGGCCTGGGCCCGAGACGGGCTTGGCCCGGGACCGGGCCTACCGGGCTTTTCACCGGGCCGGGCCGGGCCGGCCCGGTGAGCCTGGTTATTTTGGACACCTCTAATAAAAGGTATATATCATTGTTGATCCAAGAATATCAAAATGTATTCTCAGGATTAAACGCACATGAAAAATTCTCTTGTATGACCTCCAAAGATTTTTAATCAGAAGTTAATCTCAGGAGAGCCAGAAGAAATTTAATCAAAAGATAATAATGCAGCAAGTTAAATGTGAAATATCAGAATCAACGGAAAATGCTATGTTTAGGGGCGAGTTCACAATCCAGGGTAAGAAGGAAAATAGTAAAATACAATGTTTTATGAACATATTAAACTCTTCCTAGGTGCCAGTGTATCAAAATCTTTTTTCACGGTTTGGTGATGGGGACGCGGACAGTGTTGGCGACCGACGCGGTGGTTGTTCTGTTAGGTTCATATTTTGGAGAAAGTTAGAGTTGAAGAGGAAACTAAAAAAGAAGCAAAGAAAGCACACCTTAATTTCCATGGGCACAGTTACCGAAAGCATGAAAGCAGAGAAAACACAGAGGTCAGATGGGAAGGCTCTTACCCGGCGACCTTGTTGTAACTGGAGCTTCGCGCACAGATCGCGAAGGGAGCTTCGCCGATGGAGATTCCGGCACGGAGGAGGTAGGCTGCGATGCCCTAGATGAGGAGGAAGATATGTCGGGGTAGAAGAGGAGCGGCACTGGTAGCGATTGGAGTGTTGGATTTTTTTTTGCGATGACCTTCACATTGCTTGCCGACGATGAGCTTGCTTGTGAGGAGGGCTTGCCATGAGGAGCGCCGGATAAGGGTGAGGAAGCGCTGCGGGTGGGTTCTGATTTTGAAGTAGGGGGAGTCGGGGATATTAAAGTTTGGGATTTAACATTTTTTAAATGTTCTTTTTTAATTTTCAGTCCGATTTCAGTGAACCGGAGTGAGGCCGGACTGGGGGAGGAAAATGCTTTGGGCCCTAAAGAATTGCTACTTATTTTTATTTGTAATAATTATGTTTTGAAATTCAAGTGAAAGGAATTACTCGAGTTATTGTGCGCTCTCTTGTCCTTCTCTTCCAGTGTTTTGGTAAGTGTGCTGGTGAGAAGGCTGATTTAAGGATAGAAAAGTTTATAATCATAGTGGCTCCAGCGCATGAGATCTCTAATCGAGTGCAGGATAACAGAAACCATCTTCATCTTCTTTTGGCTGCAATTTAGTTTGTTTACATGAACAATAAACAGTTTATAAGCACTCACTTGTGGAGCAAGTTAAGCATTTATTACTACGATGCTAGTTCCTCCTGTTGTCTTTGAATATTGGTTGGAGGCCAAGCCTACGTTCTTGTCATCTGCTAAATATTATGGAAGTGGGGTACTTGAAGTGAATATTGGAACTGCCATTCATCTTCTCCATTGCTAAACAACCTATGTTTAATGTGGCCCGTTGAATTTTGTAAACTCTTTTAATATGTACTGGTACATTAGTTTGGAAGAGATTGGTTTTAAAAAATTAACTTTCAGTTGAATACCGATATTTGTAGGAATTGACAATGAGTTTAAATTCAATTTTTTTGTTGGACCGCATGATAATATTATATCATTGGAATTGGCATTGGATACATTTGTTTGTTCGTAAGGAAGACATTGATTTTCAAGAATCAAAAGAAATAAATTTTTCACCCGACGCGATTATTTTCACCCAAATGTGATTTTTTCGCCTGAATGCGATTTTTTTCGTCCAAATTCGTTTTTTTTCGCCCGTTCGCGATTTAGACGCGTTTCTTTTGCCCGGATGTGATTTTTTTCGCTGAGATGGAATTGTTTTGCCCAAATGCGGTTTTTTCGGCCGGATGCGATTTTTTATTGGTCGGATAAAATCTTTTTTCACGAACGCGTTTTTTTTTGCCGGACAAGATTTTTTTGCCCCGGCGTTTTTTTTTACCAGGACGTGATTTTTTAGCCCGGACACAATTTTTTTGACCGGGCCCGATTTTTTTCTCCACAATGTAAATATTTTGCCCGGACGTATTTTTCGCCCAAAAGCGATGTTTTTACTCGGACATGATTTTTTCGCCCGGAGGCGATTTCTCCTCCCGGGCGCAATTTTATCGCCCGGGTGCGATTTCTTCGCTCGTACGTGATTTTTACGCAAGAACACGATATTTTTTCGCCCAAACGCAAATTTTCCGACCGGATTTTTTTTCTCTCGGACGCGATTTTTCAGCCCGGAAGCAATTTTTTCACCCGAGTGAAAAAAATTGCATTTGTTCTTAAAAACACGTTCCGTTGGAGTTTACACGTACGAGAGGATAAAACGGGTCCACGGGAAAAATTGCGTCTGGGCGAGAAAATTGCCTCCGAGATTAAAATGCGCATCCGGGCGAAAAAATCGTGTCCGACCTAAAAAATCGCGTCCGCGAGAAATAAACGCGTCGGAGACAAAAAATCCTACCCGGGGAAAAAATCCCGTCCGGGGGAAAAACGCATCCATGGGAAAAATTGCGGTCGGGGAAAAAATCGCGGTCGAGTGAAAAAATCACTGCCGGGCGGAAGAAGTCGCGCTCATGCTAAAGAATCCCGCCCATGCTAAATATTAGCGCCCGGTCAGAAAAGTAGTGTCTGGGAGAAATATTCACGTCCGGGCGAAAAAACCGTGGTCGGTCCGAAAAAACCGCCACCTGGTGAAAAAAATCAAGTACGGGGGGAAATCGCGTCCGTGGAAAAAAATCTTGTCAGGGCAAAAAATTCGAGGAAAAAATCTTGTCTGCGCAAAAAAATTCGCGTCCGGGTGAAAAATCACGTCCATGGGAAAACACGCCTGGGTGGAAAAGACACGCCCGGGCAAAAGAATCGTGCCCGGGTGAAAAATGCACGCACGGGAGAAAAAAGCACGCCCGGGTGAAAAAATCTCTCAAGGGCGAGAAAATAGTGCCCGGGCGAATATTTCGCGTCCGGGTGAAAAAATCACGTCTAAACCGAAAAAATCAACTTTGAGCGAAAAAATCACGTACGTGCCGAAAAAATCGCATTTAGGCTGAAAAAAATTGCTCGCCTTTTGGTAAGCTGGAGTTGGTAATCTCAATATCCGCCCGTGGAGATAAACAATGGACTGATGTGTTTTTTGGTTCGGGTGAATATCAACGATTTACTACCAGAAAGTCAATTTTAATTGTTGGTCCGAACAACAAAAATGGCTTTCATATTTTCAAAGCCAATACTTTAATATCAATGTCTGTGAAACAAACAGACCCTAACGCTCCATTCGGCCCCCAGAAAATGGAACTAAGGAATTGAAATTGGCTGAATTCCAATTTTATTGTTCGGTTGCTGCGCAGAATAGACCATCAAGCGTTGGAATTAGACAATTCTGCGGTTCGGACGCGGGATGAAATTTTAATTTGAAATTGAAATTAACACAATAAAAAAACTATTATAATCAAATATATAGATTCTAATCCACACAATAAAATTCACAAACATAAACTCTAGAAACATAAAATCCATAAATCTAAAGTCCACAAACATAAAGTCCACAAACCTAAACTCCACAAACATAAAATCAGCAATCATAAAGTCCAGAATCATTAAGTCTACAAACATAAGACCCACAAACATACAATCCACTGAAATACTGTTAATTAAGCTGTGGTAGGTTACCAAGGACAACGTATATGGCTTGAACATGTGCCATTGACGATATGACAATAGTGCGTCTTCCTAGAAATGACTTGTCCATGCTAGTGACAACACTAGATATGGCATCTGTCAATGCGTCAATCCCAACTAATTTCTTCTTCTTGCTGCTTCCTTCCCCTATAAATCCAGATTGATCACCTGGACCGTAACTTTCTTCTACAAAGGACTTCCTATATATTTCGACAACATTCTGGATTGCTGTCGTATCTTGACCTAACTAGTAAAGTGCAACCTAACTGGAAAAGTGCAACTACAGTAGAGGAAGAAAGTGGAAATTTCTAGCCTAACCTAACTGGAACCTAAGTGGAACAGATCAAAGCTTCTAACCTAAGTGGAACCTAAGTTAAGTGGAAAATACAGTAGAGGCTGATCTTACCTAAGTGCAATTTTCTAACCTAGCTGGAACCAGATCAAAGCTACAGCAATCGATGATTAGATCTTACCTAAGTGAAAAATGCAGTAGAGGATAAAAAAAAGGAAGAAAGAGCTTCTAACCTAACTGGTGTGGCGAAGGGCAGCGAAGGAGCGGCGAAATAGGTTCGTTAATAGAGGAGGAATGATGAAAATGATGTAGAAAAGGAAATAGATGAGGAAGATCTTACCTCGGGCGATGATGAGATCGACGAGATCGAGCAGCGAGCAGGGTTCGTCGAGGAAGAAATGCCGTGGCGTGCCTATTGCGAAACAAGGGAGCAGAAATTCAGGAGAAAAACCTGGTGGACCCCCTAAGAATTGGGCCACGCCTATTTCTAAAAACCTGGAATCCGTCCCAATTCCAATTCTGCCTAAAAACTCTCTTGCCAAACAATAAAAATGAATTCCGTTGTACCCAATTTCAATTTTAAATTTCAATTCCTATGAGCCGAACGGAACATAGGTCCTTTCATAACCTAATGCAGTGCATCTTGAAACTATCAAAGGTCTAGGATTTGTTTGGTGTCGCTTAATTCCCGCGATTGAAATCCGCGCGGGAGGCAACTGCCACCATAGTTGGTGCGTGGCAGATGAAATCCACTGGAATCCGTGAAAAATATCAGGCATAGCGGATCCCTCCGTGCGAACACAGAGTGGCGGCCGCGATCGCGTTGGGCGATCCGCGCGACCGCGTAGGATCTTCTCTGCCAGATGAATCTTAGGATTAACTTGGCTCAATGCACATTTATAAATATATTTCTTTGAATAATGAGCTCTATTTATGTTTTTTTTAGATTGTGACGAAGAGTATTTTGATATGCTCAACATGTTCATGGGTGATATTCAAGATCGAGTAAAAGAACATAAAAACAAGGAATTTTCTAATCAATAAAGATTTAGATACATGTAATCATTAATGTTGTAGTTTTTATTTACATTTTGCTCAAGTGATATACTTTCCACTTCCACTGACTGCCAATGAGCAAGCATAACATCTTTGTCACTTAGCTTTGGATGCTTTTGTTATTGATGCTAATATACAGGAAAACCACGTCACGTTTCTCCAAGCAAGTATGAGGTGGAGCTTCTTGAGGTGGTTCTATCATAGCCAATAGCCATATAAAGACAACTATTGTGAAGGACTCATGCCCGAATATATTTGTGACGAGATAATTTGTTCTGAAAGAAGTTTTGAGTATTCCTCTAGAGGAAGGGCCTGGAGTTGGTAGATTTGATGATGCCATCAAATAATAACCTTGTTAATTGAGCCCTTTCCGAGGACTCCGTCCAAATATGTTTGTTCTAGGATCCTTTATCATCCAAATATGTTTGTTCTAGGATCCTTTATCATCCAAATATGCTTGTTCTAAGATCCTTTATTACTGAACAAGGTTCTATTGTGTAGCCCTATCGAGTGGCTCTATTGAGTAAACGTGCCAATATCTCCGCTAATATGATTTTATGGGACTCTCAAGCGGTGAGAACCTCAAGCAAATTAATGTCTACTTATGAATCATACTGTTGAAATCAAAACTTGGCTTCTTGTGGAGTTCATACCCGAAAGGGGTAATCTCGCACCTACTTTCCCTGAAGAAGTGCATAAGACCGAAGACTTAGAACTAGGAACAGATCCTAGGCTATAGCGAGGAGGTCCCACCACACACCTGGAAGATCTTAGAGCGCTTCCCCTCCCTAACCAATGCTGAGTTGGGGCACCTTGGAGGGCACTTGAAAGCCGACCAAAAAATAAAGGAAGAAGCCAGAGAGAGAGACCCCTCCAAAGGTGCCCATATAGATCTATCTATAGTTTTCAAGTCTGGTATGCAAATAGTGTAACTCCACTGTTCGGATCCACTAAACGCAGCCCAATTGGGTCTGCTAACAATGTAACTCTGTTGTTTGAGAAGGCTAATTGCAGGTCAAAACATAATTCCTAGATGGAGTGGCGAATGCCTAGGCGAGACGACGAGCATCCGCCGATGGCGTGCGCCCGATGGAGCTCGCACTCTCCCACCACCAACTCGCAGCCCTGGGCGAGTGAGGACTTACCATCACACTCGCCTACTGCACGCAAAATTCAGGTCCTGGGCGAATGCAGACCTGTTGGCCTCATTTGTCGGGTCACGCGCACTCCTGCGATCCTGGGCGAGTGCGACCCCGACTGCCCCACTCACCTGCCCGGCTACTCGGGGTCATGGGATCCTTTTGCCCCTGGGACACCCTGAGGGACCCACTCAGCGAACACGGGGTTGTAGACAATCCCCGCTCTTTTCGAGACTGACACAAGCTCGGAGTTTGTTGGGTATTGTATCCATAATAACCTAGATTTGTATGAATTCACCCTTAAAATAAGATGAATTAAGGAGTATTTGATGTCTTGTTTGAGTTATGTGTTTGCACGACCTAATTGCCAAGTGTAAATAAATGTCAGTCTACAATGAGTCACCAAACACATGACTATACACTGTAATCCCTCATTGTGTGATCCATAGTATTGACTCATGTGTAGCCTCTCTATTGGGATACACTTCATTTTCAAACATTATACTTGTAGGAAAAAGACTTGTTGCTGATTTCATTGAAGAAAGAAAAATTTTCAGGAAGTTAAAATATTCTAAGTGTTTTACTCGAGAAGGACTTGAGTTCTCGAGTAGATTTTCAGTGAGTACTCGATTGAGCTAAGTCTAGATTTCGACTAAGGAAAATAGTTCTCGAGAAGACTGAACTTAGTTCTCGAGAAGCTAATTATATTACTCGAGTAGATCTCTCCTTATTCTCGAGTTAATAGAGATTTCTAGCTTAAGATTTTCTGTAAGTCTAGTACTCGAGTAGCTAAAAGCCTTTACTCGAGTAGTTTAATACTTTGTCTCGAGTGACAGAAGTTAAGTACTCGAGAAGTATATCCATTACTCGAGTAGTGAAGTACCATCAATATGGGGCTAGCAGACTTGGCTTTCTTCATGTGTATCTCGACAGTTCGCAACATACCTAAGAGCTCGGGCAGTGTCTTGTCTATTTCATTCATGTTATAGTTTAAGACAAACTGCTCATAACTGTCCGACAACGATAGCAGGATCAGGTCTGTGGCCAACTCTTGTCCCAGAGGGAACCTTAGTCTTTCAAGATTCTCGATATACCCAATCATCTTGAGTACGTGAGTCCCTACTTGATCTCGAGCTCCCATCTTGCACTGGAACAACGCCTTAGTGACATCGAATCTCTCTTGACGAGCTTGCCCTTGAAACATTTTCTTGAGATGCTCGTCAATTTCCTTGCAACCCATGCTCTCGTGTTGCTTTTGGAGCTCAGAGTTCATGGTCGCTAGCATGAGACATTCGAAGTCTAAGGTGTCGTCCAGATACTTCTTGTAAGCATCTATATCAGCACGGGACACATTCCCGGCAGGCTCATCAGCGGATACCTCTTCCAAAATATAGAGCTTGCACTCTTGCCTGAGAACAATTCTCAGGTTCCTGTACCAGACCAAATAATTCGTTCCACTCAGCTTTTCTTTCTCAAGGATCGCTTTGAGGGACAGGGTGGAGTGTGAAGCACATACCATGGAAATTATACAAGGATACAAGCAAAGCAAATTAGTACTACATTTCAAAATATAACTTTATTCTTTCGATTTGGACTTTAATCAAAATAACTCCCACTATTTTTTATCAAAATGATAACCCTCAATATCAATTCGAAGAGTTTATGCGAGTAACTCTTTTAGTGGACAAGATCCATATTTCACTAACACTATGAGTCAGCTTTGGCATTTCTCTCACAATGCAGCTATTTAGGTAGGCAACGCTTGCCAATTGCATCATTATGTAATTCTTGTATGGCTGGCGAATAACTCTTTATTCGCATCCATCATATGGTGTATGTCAACCCCATGCCTCTGGGCAGAAGATGAACTATCGTCTTCTTTCTTTTCGAGAAAGGGGTTTTGAGATCGAGTAAAATGGAAATTCTGGAGTTTTCTATTTATATGAGCTCTAATTTGTGATGATTAAGGAATTAAATAACGCGACTACCTGAGAATATGGCGGCATAAATATCTGGGTGCGAATATCAAAATTTGAATGTGAAGCCGAAAAAGAAAGAAAAAAAATTCCTTCTGATTTCTCGAGTGGACAAGCATTACTCGAGTAGAAGAACTATAGTACTCGAGTAATATCTGGAACTTCTCGAAAAGTATCTTATTACTTGAGTAGTATTTCTCGAGAGGTATACTTAGTTCTCGAGTAGTCCAAATAAGTACTCGAGTAGTGATAAGTCTTACTCGAGAAATGAAGTCTGGACGTAGGAAATTATGAATTTTTGAAGTGATTCTTGATCCTTAAGCTATGTTGTGAGTCGTCCTTCTTTATTCTTCTTTGTTGAGCATGACAAGTTCTGTTTTGAAGAACGAGAACTTGACCTCATCTAGTGGCTTCGTGAAAATGTCTGCAACCTGCCTATTTGTTGGGACATACTAGAAGTTGATGTCTCCATGCTCCACATGCTCCCGGATGAAGTGATACCTCAGCTCTATATGCTTTTTCCTGCTGTAAGAGACTGGGTTATTGACGATTGCAAGTGCATTGGAAGAGTCGCAAAACATTGGGATATTTTGGAACTTCATGTTGTAATCTTCAAACTTGTTCTTTATCCATAGCAGCTGCGCACAACAACTCCCTGCAGAGATATACTCTGACTCGGTTTTTGAAATTGCAACACAGTTCTGCTTCTTGCTACTCCAGGATATGAGTCTTCTTCCTAAGAATTGACAAGTCCCGGAAGTGCTCTTCCTGTCATCTTTACTTCCTACAAAATCTTAATTTTAAAAACCAATTAGTTCGCTATAATTACTTCTTGGGTACTATAAGCCAAGATTTGGTGTACCTTTAAGGTATCTCAAAATCTACTTTGCAGCAGTGTAGTGAGATTCATTACAGTTCACTTGAAATCAAGCACATACACATGTTGAAAACATTATATCCGGTCTACTCACAGTAAGGTAGAGCAAGGATCCAATTATGCTTCTATACTTGGTTTCATCAAAAGATTTCCCTTTCTCGTCCTTATCAAGAGACATAGCTGAACTCATTGGAGTCCTCATTGAGGTTGCGTTCTCCATTCCGAATTTCTTAATTAACTCCTTGGTGAACTTCGTCTGCGAGATGAAAATTTCATCTTCAGATTGTTTCACCTGAAGTCCTAAGAAATACTTCAGCACTCCCATACTGCTCATTTCAAACTTTCCTTGCATAAGTTTTGAAAACTTCTTGCATAGGTTATCGTCAGTAGAGCCAAAAATAATATCATCGACATAGATTTGCACTAGCAAAATCTTGCCTTTTATTTCCCTAAGAAATAATGTTTTATCTATCTTTCCTCTTGTGAACTTGTTCTCAAGAAAAAAGCTAGACAACGTCTCATACCAAGCTCGAGGAGCTTGTTTCAAACCATATAATGCTTTAAATAAAAGATAAACATGATCAGGAAAGTTAGAATCAATGAAACCTGGAGGTTGTTCCACATACACTTCTTCCTTTATGTCACCATTAAGGAAGACCGACTTCATGTCCATCAGATAGACAGTGAAGCTCTTAAGTGCAACATAGGCTAGGAATAAACTGATTGCCTCCAGTCTTGTTACTAGAGCATTTGTCTGGTCGAAGTCGATTCCTTCTTCTTGTCGGTATCCTTTGGAGACGAGTCTGACCTTGTTCTTTATGATTGCTCCATCCTCGTCCATCTTTTTCCTGTAGACCCACTTTATTCTGATGACGTTCTTACCATTAGGTCTTGGAACAAGCTTCCATACTTGGCAACGCTTGAATTGGTTCAATTCTTCTTCCATTGCCATTATCCAAGATGCGCCTGAGTTTGCTTCCTCAAACTTCTTTGGTTCAACCTGTGAGAGGAAGCTCAAATATAAATTTTCATTAGTTGTACCTCTACGAGTTTTGACACAGTCCCTGAGATCTCTGATGATTTGATCAATTGGGTGATCCTTCAAGTGTCTGAGCTCTAGGTTCCTTGCATCTGGAGCTTCTTCTATCCCTTGAGTGACTTCATTAACTTGGATGGCATCTTCATCATGGTGATCATCTTCTCCAATAGGGGTTGGAGTTGTGATCGTGATGAACTCTTGATCTTTTTCCTTAATTTGCTCATCCAAGGTCAATTCCTTCAGTCGTGAACCTGCATCTTCAATGAACACACTAGAGTAACTGCGTTCTATTGAGGAGTACGAGGAGAGGAAAACTCATGAAAGATACCAAAACTTTCACAGAATTTTGTCATGACCCCAAACTTGAACTCTGTTCCATTGTCACTTCTGATTTTGACAACGGAGCAGTTGTATTCATTCTGGACTTGCTTACAAAATTCGTAAATATATCAAAGATATCTGACTTGTGTTTTAGAAAGAACACCCACGCAAAGCGAGAGTAATCATCAATAATAACCAATGTATAATTCTTACCTCTCAATCTTCTAATTTGTAGTGCACCGAACAAGTCCATATGAAGTAGGTGTAAACAACTATTAGAATCTTTGCCAGTAATGCTTTTAAAGGTAGCCCTTGTTTGCTTGCCTTTCATATATGCATGACAAAGTCTATCTTTAAGACACTTTACATTTGGGGCATCACATACTAAATTAAGAGAAAATAATTTATTATTAGTTTTGAAATTTATATGTGCTAATCTCTTGTGCCATTGGTCACCAAGAGACGCACTATTTTTTGCCAAAAAACACACTGGTGCAGGCCACTCGACGGAATCAACCGTTGGGAATGGAGGATCTATAACATCGATCCAAGCAATTTATGTCCCGAATTGATGTCGATTCATCCACACTTCCATTCTGAAAGCTAATTGCTGGCTGGGAGCTGGGACCTACTTGCCTCCTTTCTTACTTTTCCTAGGAGGACTGGACGGAGATCATGTGCAATAGTCTATGCAAATAAAATTAAACAAAAGATATTCCTACTACGAGTGCCTAATAAAATCGTTTCTAAATTATCAACCGATTTTATCAAATACTTGTCTGCATGAAATTCTATGATGTATCCTTTATCGCAGAGTTGACTTATTCTTATGAGATTGTGTTCCAATCATTGAACATAAGCCACATCGAAAAAGGATACACTATCATTGGTAATCATACCGTAGTCTTTTGTAATTCCTCTATCAAAATCTTCAAAGATGACCTTTGGCCCGTACATGACTGGAGAATAATTCTGGAGAAGGCTTCTAGTCCCGGTCATATGCCGAGAACATCCACTGTCCAAATACTAGATGAGTTTTTTGGTGGCCTTTGGACATTCCTTCCAAAATAAGATCAAGTTGCCTTAGAACCCAAACTTGTTTGGGTCCTTGGTCTCTTGTTAGCACACTCCCCCTACGAGTGTTAACATTGTGAGTGGTCTTTCTCACATTATTAACTTGACGAGTTTCATAATATCTGGGATTAAACCAACAATCTATGGCGAAGTGACCAACCTTACCACAACACCAACAGTCAAATCTGTTGTATTTTTGCCTAATGATCTCCTACTCGACCTTTGGAGATTGTGGTCTAGCAGGGGCAGTAGAATTTGAAATAGAAGCTTCATGGTGATGACATTCACATGACTTCTTCTCTTTAGTAGGCTTTTCTACAACGAGTTTAGCTTTTGGTGCTTTCTTGATGTGATTGTAAGGTTCGTAGCTCTGAAGAGTGATCTCCTCATAAGGTGGCTTGAAGACACTCTCGTCAAAGTTTCGAGGACGAGTCCATCCTTGGTACCGAGACTTGGGCTCTACATGAGTAGGCCTAGCAAAGTGACCGGAGGACGAGTCAAGATCAAACTCGTTCGTTGGAAAGATAACCTTCTTGAACGAAGTTTGTTCTTGAGGAGTATTCCCTTTCTCCTTAGCTAGAGCCTTCTTGGCGGCCTTATTTCTCCTTTTGGCCTTGTTTCTCCTAGAAGATTTACTAGGGGATGCCACCTTGCCTAAGACAGCACCTTTGGCCGGAGAAGAGAATTCAGCAACAAACGGAAGAACTGTCTTGGGCTTGGAGAAACTTTCAACAAGTTTCTTTTCAGCTGCAAGTTGTTCTTCCAATTCCTTGATGATTTTCTTCTTTAGATCTAGGTGCTCGAGATCCTTATTATATTCTTCTATAACATTATGGAAGTCTTTCCTGAGTGAGTCCATCATTACAATTTCCTCCCTCAGATTGCTCTCTTCAGCCTTAAGAGATTTAATCTCCTTAGTTTGAGCTCTTGCAACACTACGACATTTGTCGTAAGCTTTGATCAACTCTTTATATTGAGACATGAGTTCAGATTCCTCGTCAGAAGAACATTCCTCATGATCATGGTCAGAATCATCAGATTCAGAAAGAGGTGTATGAGAATTTACCTTCCTAGTGAACTGAGGTTCTTCCTCTTCATCTGTTTGTTCCATAAGCCCAAAGTAGGCTTCCTCCTCATCACTAGACTCAGATGAGTCTGTGTAACTAAGTGTCTTGCCCTTCTTGGCTATCAGGCTTCTTTCAGTATTCTTCTTATTGTAAGAAGTTTTTTTTTACTCTCTTCTTCCACCCTCCTTCTTCTTGTGAGGGCAGTCAACTATGACGTGTCCTGGCTTATTACAACAATAACAAATAATGTCAGTAGAAAGATGTTTGTTCTGCTTAGGGTGATACCTATCTTGGCTACTTGATCCCTTCTTGTGACGATCACCATCGTGATGTGATTTTCTGAATGAGGCATCCTTGCCTTTCCATTTCTTCTTCTTGTTCAAAAATTTCTTGAACTGCCTTGAGAGAAGAGAAAACTCTCCTTCAGATAATTCTGAGCCTGAGGTGCTTGGCTCTGAAGATTCTTCTTCACTTTCTTCTTGTGCTAGGGCAGGAGACACAACCTTAGACTTCCTTGGGGTGTCTGTCTTTAGAGCGACATACTTCTCCTTGGATGAAGACCCGTTCTTCTCTTCTTCAGCTTTTCTTGAATTTATTTGTAGCTCATATGACATAAGCTTTCCGAAGAGATTTTGCGGGTTTGTCTCTGCTAGCTTTCCAAATTCCCGGATAGCACAAACCTTGTTATCCCATTCCTTAGTTAGGGATCTCAGGAACTTATCATTCAGTTCCCCATTTGTGAAGACCCGATCATAGACTCTTAGGTCGTTGACAATCTTGAAGAAATTCTCAAAGATATCTGCAATGGAGTCCTTGGGACCTTGCTGGAATGCTTCATATTTCTGATTTAGAAGGGATCTTCTGTCATCCCTAACTTTTTTAGTGCCTTCCATCAAGATGATGAGAGATTGCCACATTTTCTTGGCGGATTGGCAGTGAATCAAATTCTGCAGCATATAATCATTGACTGCACTTGCGATGATTTTTTTAGCTTTTTTGTCTAAAGAGACAAGTGCAATCTCATCCTTATCAAGATCCATCAGTTTCTTAGGAACTTGCTTTGTTGGATCAATGGTGGAGGCTATCATTAGAACACGAGGACCTTCTTCCACAATCATAAAAATTCTAGGATCCACAGCTTTCATGAAGAACTTTATTCTTTCTTTTCACATAGCAAAATTGTTCTTTGTGCACAGAGAAAGCTTTGAAAAATCTTTAACTCTGTCCATGCTTGAATCCTCTAAATACAACTAGGAGCAGATCTATTCAAGGTGTTAACCTTTTTGATGACAACCCTCCCTCTGATACCAATTGATGTTTTTAGTTGTCTACCTAAATCACCTAGAGGGGGGTGAATAGGTGTTGTCTGCGTCTTTTTGCGGAATAAAAAATTTGAGCGAGCGAAGCACAGAAAACAAGCACACACAACACAGAGTACACCAGATATATAGTGGTTCCCCAATCTTGGGTACGTCCACTCTCCACCTCACCGATCTAACAATACACTAGACTCGACTACTTCACTATTTCCTCGGATTGAAAATCAATCATACACCTCGGAGCAACGCCCCTACAACTCGATCCACAAAAACAGATCTACATTCAGAAGAAAAACTTCCTATAAACTCGGAGACAAAATCTCATATAAGAATAAAATGATTTACAAATAAATACACAAACTTGTCTTCATAGATCTGGCAAAGACTCGACTTCTTCCTTCCTAAAAATTGAAAAGCCCTTTCAGAAGAGTTGAGGAAGAAATCTGAGTATGCTTGGATCTGAGAACTTAGAATCACCACAATTAATACAGAGATGTGCGGCGATAGAGAAGGCTTGATCTGTTGATTCTTCTTGTCTGAATCCTTTGGATCGAGAAGATCAGAGTCGATGAAGACGATGAGCAGCGGCGCGGTTCTTCCCGATTTAGAATGAATAAAGACGATTCAGAAACTTTTTTCTCTCTCTCTCTCTGTTATTCTTCCTTAGGGTTAGTCAAATGCGATTGGACCTTTTATAGGAATCAACCAATGGTCATAATCATAAATGACTCAGACACGTGGACCAATAATTAAGGAAATTATTTTGAAAATGCGTCCCGTCACTTAACAAAATTTCAGAGAAAAAGAATCGAACTGTGGTTCTCGAGTGGATATGAAATTACTCGAGAGCAAAGTCTGGTTCTCGAGAAAGCAACTGTAGGAATCTCGATAAGCAGCACTTAAGGAAATTTCAGGAAAAACATCTTCATTACTTGAGTGGAATATGGATTACTCGAGTACTCAATTTGTTTCTCGAGAAATGGATGTAAGTTTCTCGAGCATAAGACTTAGAGAAAATCCTGAAAATAATTCTGGCTACTCGAGTAATAGAATCTTGACTTCTTGAGAAGTAGATGGACTTCTCAAGTACAGGTACTTCACTACTCGAGTAATAGATATACTTCTCGAGTACTTGACTTCTGTCACTCGAGACAAAGTATTGAACTACTCGAGTAAAGGCTTTTAGCTACTCGAGTATTAGACTTAGAGAAATTCCTGAGCTAAAAATCTCAGTTAACTTGAGAACAAGGAGAGATCTACTCGAGTAATAGAATTAGCTTCTCGAGAACTAAGTTCAGTCTTCTCGAGAACAATTCCCCTTACTCAAAATCTTGACTTAGCTCAATCGAGTACTCACTTAAAATCTACCCGAGTACTCAAGTCCTTCTCGAGTAAAACACTTAGAAAATTTTAGCTTCCTGAAAATTTTTCTTCTTCAATGAAATCATCAATAAGTCTTTCTCCTACAAGTATAATGCTTGAAAATGAAGTGTATCCCAATAGAGAGGCTACACATGAGTCAACACCATGGATCATTCAATGAGGGATTACATTGTATGGTCCTGTGTTTGGTAACTCATTGTAGACTGACATTGGTCTACACTTGGAAATTAGGTCTTGCAAACACATAACTTAAACAAGACATCAAATACACCTTAATTCATCTTAGTTTAAGGGTGATTTCATACAAATCTTGATTATTGTGGATACAATACCCAACAGAGGGGAGGTATGACTTCCGCTTCAGGTATATATATTATAGAGATAAACCTTTCTGCTCCTTCATCGTGGGTATTAGATACCGGATGTGGTTCTCACATTTGTATAAATGTGCAGGAACTGGGAAGGAGAAGATTGCTGAGTAAAGGAGAGGTGGACCTGCGCGTTGGCAATGGAGCAAGAATTACTGCTATTGCCGTGAGGGTTTATCGTCTTGCTTTGCCCAATGGGCTTGTAATATAATTAGATAATTGTTATTTTGTTTCTTCCAGAACTTGAACCATTATATCCATTTCATATTTGGACATGGTCGGTTTTTCTTTTATTATTAAGAACAATTGTTGTTCAATATTTAAGAATGATGTTTGTTATGGTGTAGCCCAAATATTTAATGGTCTGTATGTTTTGAACTTAGACCATCCAATCTATAATATTGAAAATACTAAAAGACTAAGAACAAATGACTCGAACCCTACGTACCTTTGACACTATCGTTTGGGCCATATAAATGAGAAATGCATATCCAAGCTCCATAAAGATGGACTATTGGACTCATTTGATTATGAATTATTTGAGAGATGCGAATCTTATTTGTTAGCCAAGATGACTAAAGTCCCTTTCACTGGCTTCAATGAGAGGGCTGATGATATCTTGGGTATAATACATAGTGATGTATGTGGACCCATGAGTTCTATGGCTAGAGATGGGTACTTCTACTTTGTTACATTTACTGATGATTTCAGTAGATATGGATATGTATATCTTATGAAGTGCAAATCCGAGACCTTTGAAAAGTTCAAAGAGTTTAAGAACGAAGTAGAGAACCAATTGGGTAAGAAGGTTAAAGCATTCCGATTTGATCGAGGTGTCGAATACCTAAGTCGTGAGTTCTGTGATCATCTAAAAGAGTGTGATATTGTATCACAGCTCACTCCACCTAGAACACCACAATATAATGGTGTGTCTGAGCGGAGGAATCGAACCTTGTTAGACATGGTGCGATCGATGATGAGTCATGCAGATTTGCCTGTTTCCTTTTGGGGTTTTGCTCGAGAAACTGCAACTTTAACACTAAATCGTGCTCCAATGAAAGTGGTTCTAAAGACATCATATGAGATATGGACTAGAAAGTGCCCCAGTATGTCGTTCATTAAGGTTTGGGGTTGTGAGACATACACAAGACGTCAAATGCCTGATAAGCTAGAACCCAAATCAGATAAGTGTTATCTTGTGGGGTATCCTAGGTAAACCAAAGGGTACTACTTCTACCTACCGTCTGAGGGAAAAATGTTTGTCGCGAGGACTGGTGTCTTTCTTGAGAAAGAGTTCTTAAGTAAAAAGACTGCTAAGGTAGAAATTGAAGAAGTTCGAGAACCACAAACAATGAATGAATCGGAATTGGAACTTGAGCCAGGACTACAAGTTGTTGTAGCTGGAGAGCTTACTCAAGAAACACAAGTTCCACCTAGATCTGGTAGACAAAGATTTGAGCCTGAGAGATATGGATTTATCGTGCCTCAAATAAGTAATGTGTTGCTTTTGGATCATAGTGATGTGCCTGTAACCTACCAAGAGGCTATGTGTGGATCGGACTCCAAAAAGTGGCTTGATGTCATGAAATCTGAAATGGACTCCATGTATGAAAACCAAGTATGGACTTTGGTGGAACCACCTGAAGGGGTAAGACCCATAGGGTGCAAGTGGGTCTTCAAGAAGAAGACCGACATGGATGGGAATGTACAGACATTCAAAGGGTGACTGGTGGCTAAGGGTTTCAAGAAAATTCATGGTATTGACTATGATGAGACTTTTTCCCCTATTACCATGGTTAAGTCCATAAGAATTCTGTTCGCTATTACTGTTTATTATGACTACGAGATTTGACAGATGGATGTCAAAACGGCTTTCCTTAATGGGAACCTCCTTGAGGAAGTGTACATGAAACAACCCGGGGTTTTGTATCTCCAGGTGGAGCCACTAAAATATGCAAGCTACATAGATCCATTTATGGATTGAAACAAGCTTCTCGAAGTTGAAATATTTGTTTTGTTGAAAAGATCAATGAGTTTGGTTTTAGCAAGAACGAGGATGAACCGTGTGTTTAAAAACGGATTAGTGGGAGCATAGTTATCTTCCTGATTTTGTATGTATATGACATACTATTGATCAAGAGTGATAAACCGACCCTGCAAGTTGTTAAGAACAACTTAGGGGACTGCTTTTCGATGAAGGACTTAGGGGAAGCGACTTATATACTCGGTTCTATAGAGATAGATCGAAGAAGTTGCTGGGTTTGACCCAAAGTACATACATTGACAATGTGTTGAAATGGTTCAGCATGCTTGAGTACAAGAAAGGATTCTTGCCCATGTTTTATGGTGTGAGTCTCTCTAAGGACCAGTGTCCTAAGTCTTGTGAAGATAAGGAACACTTGAAGTTGATTCCATATGCTTCGGCAATTGGGTCAATCATTTATGCAATGATATGTACTAGACCCGATGTCTCTTATGCTTTGAGCATGACTAGCATGTATCAGTCTGATCCTGGTGAAGGTCACTGGATAACCATCAAAAATATCCTCAAATACTTGAGAAGGACTAAGGATACATTCTTGGTATTCGGCGGAGAGGAAGAGCTCGTTATAAGTGGTTACACGGATGCTAGCTTCCAAACTGATAGGGACGATTCAAAGTCTCAGTCATGTTTTGTGTTTTGCCTGAATGGAGGTGCTGTTAGCTGGAAGAGTTCCAAGTAGGATACAGTTGCCGATTCTACTACTGAGGACGAGTATATCGCCACTATAAATGCAACAAAGGAGGTTGTATGGATTAGAAAATTCATCGGTGAGTTAGATGTAGTTCCTAGCATTGTTCCTCTTGTAGTTCTCTACTATGACAACAACGGTGCAATTGCACTTGCTTCAGAACCTAGATCTCATCAACGCTCCAAGCACATACTCCGGCGGTTTCATCTAATTCGAGAGATTGTCGATCGAGGAGATGTGAGTATATGCAGAGTGTCGACTGATAAAAATATTGCGGATCCACTGATGAAGCCTCTCGCACAGAGAAAGCATGATGGTCATGTTAAATCTATGGCTATATGATACCTGAGTGATCAGCTCTAGTTTGAGTTTTGTGGATTATGTGTTTGTTGGCTGTAATTTTTCATTTGATGAATAAAAGTACTATATACATTTCATTTTATAGATTTTGGCAAGTTCTTTTATTGTATTATTATTTCTATTGTGATAGAATAGTTAACTGAAATAAATGCCCTTAGAATGTTTTCTTCCATAGGTCAAGTAGTGACTTGATGTGAGAACCTATGATCCTAGAAGCTTCATTCTTAAAGAGTCCCTGGTCGTTGTATCATCGTAAAAGCTAAGGGCGATGGTGATGCCTTTAAGACTAGCATGTGTCTTGACTGATGACCCGTCCTCACAGATCATGATATTGTGATATTAAGTCATCACATAGGTACTTGTTACGAATAAGTTATACTGAACAGATCCAACATGTGAATATTTTGTGGATAGTTATATAAATGTGTCAAAAGTATGGCTCATGCGGCAATGGTTTTCGTGGTCCTTTGACCTGAAGTCACAACTTTCATCGTGCAAG
This sequence comes from Platanthera zijinensis, assembly GCA_039513925.1. NCBI lineage: Eukaryota > Viridiplantae > Streptophyta > Magnoliopsida > Asparagales > Orchidaceae > Platanthera > Platanthera zijinensis. Next base: position 150,509,614 of record CM077087.1, read on the forward strand.
ACCCCATTTTTTTTCTTTTTAAACATCGGGGTCTTAGGCCCAGAACCGCCGCCTTGCTGTGACACCTTTACACCCGGGAAGGTCGTCACTACAAAACGCCGATCCTGCCAGCCAATTCGATCACAACAGTAGTAAGGTAGAGTAAACACAAGTCCACAAAAAATCACATATCAGAGTAAATAGTCTCCACGAAGGGAGTGTCCACAGATATAATAACAATAAGAAAAGTACTAAAACGAGGGCTTATGCTCGGTAAATGAAAATCCTCACTACAGAGTCACTCATCGCGGAAGCAAAATCTGGGGCTGCTCATCCATGCTGGGCTCCACGATCCCCTAAATGATGTGGTCCAAAAACCGTTAGTCTATAAGACTAAGCCCTATCATACCCCACCCCTTCCCCCATGGCTCCTAGGCACTGAGCGGAAAGAAGTAAAAAGGAGGACCAAATAGCAGGGCGTAATCAAGCAGATGACAACTATCCTAACAGGAGTGTTATAACAATAAAAGTGTAGCAGGAGTTAATCAATAAATAGTAATGCCGAGTAGTAAGGTAAGTATGAAGAATTGAAAGTAAGAACTGTACAAATAGTAATTAAGTAATCATTGATTTATAGGGATTACCCCTATAGACCAAGGGGTCGTTCTGCAGGGCCTATCGTATAAACTATCCCATACCAATTTATACGATATGTGTCAGGGGTTAAATGCAATGGCTATGCTATGACATGCAAGTATGCTAGGGTATGAACATGCAAGTGCAACACACACACACACACGACTCTATGCACACAGACCTTTAGTTTCCCAGTTGTGAGTTAGCTAAACTCTTAGGAGCCTCTCGTCGTGGCCAACGGAGACAGTGGGTTGGGACTCTCCACTCCATGACTGGTAATCACACTACCCAGCCTAGCCCCTCTCGTATGTTTTTGTACTCTTCATAACAAACTAGCTAGTCTCCCCGAGTCAACGTACCGACGACGGTGTGATCGATCGTCCAATACCGAGGACCCACCACTGTTATGCACATACAAGCTTGTATATTATACCTCACCTAAATCTCCGAGCCTCCAGCTCACCAAAACATCAAGTCTAAAACTAGTCCTCGAGCATACAGCTCCCCGGACTACCAAATCAATTCCAAGTCCCTTTTACTCTACCAGTAAGCTCATCGACCATGGGTCTATGCTATCTATTCATTACCAATTTGTCTCACCATGCGTACAAGTGTGAGTGCAAAGTGGAGGTATTATTGAGGTTACTCTTATCCATATTATCCCTAAAGTTTATGTTAGCCTAGGACTGCCCAGGGCATACCATGTGAAGGGTTCTCGAGGGCACTAGGAACTACGATGGGCTGAAGCCCAAAGCTCCCTTTCGCAAGCCACTTAATATTATTGATTACAACCCATGACCAATCCTCTCTTTTATTTAAGTGTGGCTCCCCTAAGTGTGTTCAAGCTCTCTGAGCTAGCCTATTTCCATTCTATGTACTATATGCAGACCGTGCTATGTTACATGATGCTCCCACTAAGGAGTACTCCATTTACTCATCCAACAAAACCAAAACAATTACTGGGAGTCTACCATGACCTATTTAGACTAACTCCAGAGTTTCATAAATTTCCTAATTAATTGGGCATTTAATCTAATTAACCTAAGACTCCGGATGCCCTACTTTGAACATGAAATGCACTTTAAAATCAGTAACATATCACAACAAAATTATAATAAATACTAGGTAACATTTCTACAACAAATCCAAGGTCTAAGAATATTCAGAATTGTTTAGGCCCCAAATCCACAATTTAGAACATAAAGTTGATATTTCCATTTTAAGAAGCAAATATCAGCAATATTGTTCTAAAAATTATGATAAAAATTCAGTATGACCATCATGGCCTAAAAACACTCTAGAGGAACTCTCCCAATTTTCCAGTGAACAGTAACCCCTAATTTAATTCTAAATCAATAATTCCATAGCCATTTGTTATTGAAGCAAATACTATAAAAATTCCTCTGATAATTATAACAAAATTCCAGGAGATAGATAATGATCTAAAACTAACCCTAACCAAGTTTTACAATTTTTCCAATACATGAGGGGCTCTGAATCTAATTAAAAGTAATCTTCCAAATTTATAACTTTGTGAAGACTGTTTCTAATCACCTAAAAATTATGTGAAAATTCCAGAGCCTACAAATTGACATAGAACACTCACTGACCAAGTTTCATAATTTTCATAGCAATATTGGGCTCCACATCTAGTTTTGATCAAAAATTCACAATTCATAATTTATAAAATAAGTACTTAAAATGATCATCTAAAAATTTCAATAAAAATATAAAGGGGACTAACATGATGTAAAACTTCCAAATACTAAATTTCACAACTTTTCAGTGGACAGAAATATCATAACAAGCAAAATAAACTTAAGGACACATCTAGAGTTATAAAGGAAGTACTGATTTTATTAGTCCAAAAATTCCACCAAAATTATTTTAGGACTCTTTTTATCAGAGAAATACCCTGCCCAAGTTTCAAGTTATTGTGAGGTATTTTGATTGCCTAAACCCAACTATTGGGCTTTGTGCCCTAAACTAGTATTAGGGATTTGAGGGGATTAAAGGCTTCCGAATTCAATAAAACTTCAACCAGAGGACCATAGCCACCATATGATCCCTTACACCAAGTCTCAAGTCATTCGAAGGTCATTTGACCCCATGACCTTCAAGCCCTAAAAATCTCCATAAAAGGAGCCTACCCTAGGTTTCTTGGGCTACCCTACCCCAAACCACCCCAAATCCCATTGGAGGGTGTTACATGCCATATAAAATCAGTGGCCAAAATATCAGCCTCTGTTGAGGGGATTTGACCACTCAAACACCAAAAAGAGCACTTTGACCTTTTTTGGGCTAAGGTTGACTTGGGTCAACTCAGCCTCTAAAGTTGACCCCAATGGGTCTTTGGTGACCCATTGACTTCACCCTAGGTCTGGGAAGACCTAGGTAGTGTTGGTTGGGCACATTAGGGGCACATTGACCTTAGTTAGGGCACCTTGCCCATTTTAGGCCTAGGATGATCCTTGGTCAACTTGGCCACCCTAGGTTGATTTCAATGGACCCTTAGGGCTCTAATGGACCTTCCAATAGTTTAGGGATATTGTGGTGGGGTCATGGAGTCATGGTGAAACCCTATGGTCATCCTAAACTAGTGTTTTGACTTATACTATTTACAGACCATGGTGATCTCCACCTTCATGCCTAAGCTCACTTGGTCTTCTTGGGCTTCTTAGGGTTTTGTCATGACCTAATCATGACAAAACCACTCCAAGGGGTCTAGCTGGAAATGGGATGTTTCACATCGAGTGAGAAAAAGCGTGCTTTGAAGCCATCAAAAGTCCAGTCTTGAGAAAGTTGGATGATAAAGGTGGTTATTGGGTACGTTACAAATCATTTGGGTGTTTGCGTGCGAGCAGAGATGGGATTTGTCCTCATATATGACAGGAGTTGCATCCATGGGCCCCTTAATGGAATGAGATTGAGAAATGCATCGTCATGCTAGGTTGAGTCAATATATGATATTGAACTCACCAATTTCTGAAAGTCCATTCTAGATCAGCAAACTGGGATTGAACAATTATGAGGGTGACACGGTCTATACCTCTAGTTCTATCCGGATGTAAGGGACGAAGGGACATGACAACACTCTAACATTGGTCATAATGGCTTATGAGTTTATATACTCTTACTGTTTGGGGAGCAATGATGTATTGCTAGATGTCGCTCATTGTTTGTGAAGCTTTTGTTTGATACTTTCTAGATCAAGTGGGAGACTGTTAGTGATATCATTGTGATCTGGAAGTGATCAAGCATGTAGCCTCACTACCAACTCAGTATGAGCCTATCAGGGTTGCACATAAGATTGTGGAGAAATTGGGAGTTTGGATCTGAATGGTATAGCTCATATGATGAGCAAATGGGACTGAAATATTCTAAGGCAAAAAAATGTTGAGTGCGTTGAGACCAGTCAATGCTTTTGTCTGGTTAAGTGTTAACTCGTCAAATGATGGCGTTGAGTGTGTTGAGTTAACTCACCGATTCATCGAGTATCAAGTGTTAATTTGTCGATTGTCGCACTTAAGCGTTGAGTGCGTTGAGTACACTCAGTGATTCGTCGAATAAAGGAGTTTACTTGACGAGTTTGGGTCTTAGGCGTTGAGTGCGTTGAGTGCACTCAATGCGTTCATCGAGTAAAGGGTTTACTCGGCGAATTTGGCACTTAGGCATTGAGTGTACTATATTCACTCAATGCCATTCGACGAATCTGGCTTTTGGCGCAAAAGTCGTGCGCCGTTCGACGAATGCAGTTCGACGAATGCCGTTCAACGAATGCAGTTCGGCGAATGCCGTTTGATGAATGCCATTCGACGAATGCCGTTCGACGAATGCCGTTCGACGAATGCCGTTCGACGAATGCCATTCGACGAATGCAATTCGACGAATTTGGCCTTTGGCGCGTAAAGCATTGAGAGCCTTGAGTTCGTCGTATATGCTATAAGATACTCAATGATTCGTTTAATATAAATTGATACTCAACGATTCATCGTATATCCTGTAGATATTCGACGATTCGTCCAGACAAACTGTTGTCTGACCGAAGATCTCTTTTGTCTAAGTCCTGGGTGTGTGAATAGTGATAAGAAGTTGTTTTACTTATCTCCCGGAGTATAAATAGGATGTTTTAGGGTTTACTGTTTACAGTTTTCTCTTTCTGTCTAAGCACACGCGCCGTACTGTGCGATAAGACTGATAACCCCAAATGCCAACGGAAGCATTCCGCCAATCCCGTCGCTGACCCCGATCTAGATCCCGGAGAGTGTCGCCGCTGCCTCTCCTTCAACAGACCTAGCAGTCTGTGGAGATGCTGAGTGTTCTCTCCCGACCTAGAACTTGTGCGACAAGTTGCTACGGGTTCTCCCGATCGTGTGAATTTCTGTAGAGGTGTGGATATACTTTCTGCGCTCAAGACTCAAGTCGCTAGTGATAGGTTGGAATTTTTCTGGAGTATCTAGGTTGAGTATTGACTCAATCCCTCAAAGGTAATTTTATTACAAAATGCTTTACTTCTTGATTCATGAATATTGCTAGATCCGAACTCGTTTGGGTTTTTCTTGTTCTTATTTATACTGCGTGCACAAGTGTTCTACCATCCCCAAAAACCCAACAAATCCTTCTAAGGAGAAAGATGCCGGTGGAGGAATATCGCTTGCCGACCTGCACTTACTCGAAGTCAGGGGCGACCAGCCAGCCCCGAAGACCAATACCCAAATCACCCCAAATGACCTCCCGCATACCCCTGGGAAGCCATCTTTTGTGCCCTCCTTTTTTATACTCTTACTTGTACTTCTCCTAGCTCCGTCCTTTGGGACTACGGGCCTAGGCCCCTTACCTCTCAAGTCCCTGGCCCTCCCAATCCTTTCAGATCTTGCCACAAGCTCGCACCTCCTGGCAGAAGAGGTTTCCATCCTCCCGCCTCCTGCCGACAACCCTGCCACCGAACAGGCGCCCCTCCGCCCATGGCTCGGAAAGGCGCATATTACCTAAAAATCTTTAATTCCAAGGTAGCTAATCAACTAGAGGGGGCAATAGGTTTTTGGTCTTTTATAAGTTTCCCTCTACTTAATGTGTTGTGTGTGAGTTACATATTGCTTCCAAGACAATCACACAAAACACACACAAGGTTTTATAGTGGTTCCCCATATTATGGGTATGTCCACTTTCCCTCACCTTTCTAACACCTTGTTAGACAAGACCCCTTCTTCAAAACTCGGCTCCTAAGAGCTTACACCACAGATCCCGCAGGATCTCTCAGTCTCCTCCAACACTTACAACTCATGCACAAGGCCCTACCTCAGAGCAAAATTCTCCTACAACTCAGTGATCAGCAGATCACCTACCTTAGACTAAATCAATAGTCATACAACTCAGACTATGGAGGTTAGCCCTACAACTTAGAGATTAACACTCTCCTACATCTCAGATCTATTAAGATCCTACCTCAGGCACACAAGCCCTACACTTTGATCCACACAAGGATCCTATAAACTCAGGCTCAACAACCCTACACTCAGATCCACACAGGGATCCTACCTCAATGTTTATAAATTAGGCTTACAACTCAGATCCAAAAGGATCCTACAGGAAGAGTGGTTGGTTGGTGTGGTTGATATGACACAGAGAAATTTCTTTGTGTCTTCCTCCTGAGCAGAGTTCACAACCCTAACTTTCTTTACAACAATAGAAATAATATATTCAGTAAGAAGCTGCCTGTGCTGAAGAAACTCAGAAACTTGTTTCTGAACTTGCTGAAGAAGACTGAATATTTGACAGTTTGTGTGTTCTTCAATCAGCTAACCTGGACTTGCAGAAACCTGCAAGATCTGCTTCTTCTTCTTAATCAGATCCTTATTTGAACTTGCTGTAGCAGAAGAAATTAGCTACAACAACTTAAAAAAACTTTTAGGTCAGCTGATTTGACTTCAAGCTTCAAGCTCGGCAATAATGGCGAGGAAGAAGAAGTTCAGCCGCAACTTTTCAAAATGAGAAAACCCTAAAAGTTAAAGTTCCTTCAGCCATCTTATCCCTTTTATCTTCCGTCGATTAACGGCTCAGAGAAGTAGTGGGGACCACCTGTGGTTGACAACTGCACCTTGCTTTAACGAAAGAATACGTACAGTAGGCCTCTGGCGCTATTTATCGTGTTTTGTGCTTTCCCGCAAATAATTTGAACTTTGTTGACTTTGACTAACGTTAGCATTTGTGGGCTTAGCCAAATTCTCAGATTTAACTCCAGGCGTTGAGTGTGTTGAGTAAATGGTCTTCACTCAACGAATTTGTACTTAGTCAAACTCTCAGCACCATCAGGCGTTGAGTGAACTGGCTTCACTCAATGCCTCTAAACTTAGCCAATTCTTCTACACTGCCAGGCGTTGAGTGTGTTGAGTGAATCTTCATCACTCAACGCTCTTAGACTTAAATGCAACTTTCTTTATCTGATAGGCGTTGAGAGCGTTGAGTGAAGCTTCATCACTCAATGCTTTTGTACTTGGCCGCTTCTCTGAAGTCAACCAGCTTGCTGAGGCATTGAGTGCATTGAGTGAGCTGTCATCACTCAACGCTTCTGGACTTAGACAGATTTTTCTGTCTATCTCTTTTCTTAGGCTTTGACCTCTGTCGACGCCTTCTGCTTTGGCGTTGAGTGAGCTGTCCTCACTCAACGATTCTGTACTTAACCAGATTTCTTGATAAAATCTTCAACTGCTTGAGCTTGTCTCAGCGCTGCTTGGAATATGGTGTTGAGTGAACTGGCTTCACTCAAAGCCTGTGGACTTAGTCGTTTTTTCAGGTTGCCAATACTGAGGCTTTGACAGACTCAACTATACTCGACGCCTTTTGATATATGGCATTGAGTGAACTATCTTCACTCAACGCCTGTGGACTTAGCCGCAGAATTGCTTTGCAGACTACTGGGCTTTGACTGTACACATCTTACTCAGCGCTTTTTGGCATCTAGCGTTGAGTGAATTGGCTTCACTCAACGCCTGTGGACTTAGGCGAATTTCAGCCTTTCTAGCATTCTTCCTTGGCATCTAGTGTTGAGTGAACTTGCTTCACTCAAAGCCTGTGGATTTAGATAGATTTCTGTCTCTCCACTTCTCCACCTTGTGATCGGCTATCACAACCACTTAGACAACCTATCTAAACTTGTTCCATGAAATATCCTGTACATGATGAGCTTAACCAACATCAAATACAATTATGCTCTTAGTGTTGATGGTGATGCCTCTTCAAATCAAATCTAGGGAACATTGAGGGAAATATTCCCAACAATCTCACCTATTTGAAGAAGACAAAATACACAACAATACTAAGAAGCATTAACATAAAGGTCATATTAATTTAATGCAGTTGTAAGCTATTTCTGCAACATCTGCTAGCTTATGCTACTTGAATTACTAGTATATCGATTCAAAATACTCCATTTAACTGCATTGACTCAACATGTCAAGTTAAAGCATTCTCATACCACTTGAATAATTGCTCAAGTAATATGCACTCTCCGCATACCACTTAATACTTAAATAGAGTACCACTAGAAGCACTTTTCTTATAATATGCACTGACTCAACATGGCTCAACATATAGTAATTGCATTCCTCATACTACTTGAATTTTTCCAAGTAATATGTTGTAATGTCCCTATCCGTCACATAGCATATAGCAGTAGGTCCGGCCGGGGCCCGACGCTATATACCACAGACAGACCGGTGGGTTACTCAATGAAATCAATCAACCAATACACACGTCCTACACAGAGCATCTAGCGGAAGCCATTTGTTAAGTTGCAATAATAAGAACCCAACCAACAAGCATGAATGTCCACTAGCAAACCAAACAGGAATGAAATACAAAGTACCAAAAAGTACCGGCCTTATGGTCTTACAACAGTTCACTTGAAAAAAATTGTGTTTTACAAACTTTGGCTCGCAGGCCGGCCACACATGAACTAATAAAGTAAACACACAAGGCCTTCGAGGGCCGGCTCAGCAACTTGGGCTTTGGCCCACTATTTTCCGCTCGGCTCCGCAGCACCTGCAAGCACAAATCACCGTAACGGTGGCAAATAAGAATAACGGTCAGCTAAAGCTGACCAAATTATAACGATTCCGCCCCCAAACTCGGGGCGACAAAGCTTCTTCCCTGCACTTGTTAGCATAGCAAGTAAAATCGAGAATAAACACAACATCACAGGTGCAGGCTCACACGGCCACACACCCCGTGCTCTCAGGGCACTAACTCTGTGAACCCGGTCATAACCGTGGTCTCACCATCATCCCTTAGATGGCAAATTTCGTGAGCATTTTTAGTCTTTCCAGTTTAAGCCTAAGACTCGCACGACCATGCCAATGGCCAGTCCCTTTTTGAGGTATTTGACACCAAACCACATAGCCCGGGTCTGTTTCCACTTGCCCGTTGCTCACACCGTCTAGTCACTTTAAGACGTACGCGCGGGCCAAGCTTCTCCTGGATCCCAAATTCGATCACACAAGCACATAACCTAGTTATGTTCATGGTTGGCTCCCAGGCCACAAAGATGGCAGAAATGCATTTCCGCCCAGTTTTTCGGGTGCGCCTTGGGGTTAATCCCCGAGGATCCCTGCTGCAATCTACCCCGTATAAACCCGAAAACAATTAATTGCACGAAGTCTTCTCCGGCTACTATGTAATGCAACAACACCGATCCAAACCAACTTGTCCGGGTAGGCTTCACACACCATGCCTATGTCCGTACTACGATTCCGGACTCTAACAAGGGGGACTTTACATATCTACCCCAAAGAATACCGCAAACTCACCGCACACTCGCAGGAGCGGGTTTTCCCATGCAAAGGAAGAAGAGCTTCACATTCTCAAGATGAAAATCGTTACCCTAACGTTTCTCTTCGGCGCCATGGAAAACTTCGTGGATGAAAAGCACCGCGATGATCTTGCCTTCGCAGATCTGGGCTCGGTTTGCGATTTGGCACTCCGAATCTCCTCCGGCGACCGGATCTTCCTCTTCCTCCAAGCTCCTTGCTCTCCCTCTCTCTAGGATTTGGAGAGATAAGATGAAAATGAAATGTGGGTTTGAACCCTATTCCCAGATTAAAACCTACCCAGGACAACCCTGAGCAATTAAATCCCAAAGCAAGGAAACGAATGGCTGCGATTCAGCCCAAAATTCCAAAACCTGGGCTGAACACGGGTTGCAACACGCCCATGTCCAAGACCGTGTCACTCATTCGCCCTCAAAACCATCGCGTCCCAAAAAGAACACGGGCACTCGACACGCCCGTGTCAGGCTTGACACGCCCGTGCCACCCAGTACACGCCTGTGTAGCTGGGCGTGTTCCTCCAATGACACAGGTCCAAAACAACCAGAGCATGACACGACCATGTGACACGCCCGTTTCACATGCCGTATGCTAGACACGCCCTAGGACACGCCCGTGTCCCAGGCCGTGTAGCTGCCTTAGCACAACTCGTCAAACGACCCGAGGAGGATACGGGTATTCGACACGCCCATGTCGAATTTCACACACCCGTGTCGGACCCGAACATGCCTGGGCTCAGTCCGTGCGTCCTCACTCAACGATCGTTGAGTGAAAGGCTTTCAGTGGCTAACACGCCTGTGTCCCAGGCTATGTTAACCCCCCCAACGACCGTTGACTCAAAAATCGTCGACCACACGGTCAATGCCAAACCCGAGCACGACACACCCTGGGACACGCCCGTGTCACCTCTACCAAATCCCAGATTTGGCTCACAACGCCACCCGTCACATTTTGAGTTTCGGGGCGTTACAACTCCCTCTTAAAATAATTTCGTCCACGAAATCACCAAAGGAAAAGAAAACAGAAAACCAAAAGCAGTACCTGAGTGAAATAACTCTGGGTACTCCTCAAGCATGGTCTGCTCCTATTCCCAAGAGAGCTCCTCACGACCGCAATTGTCCAAACGAACCTTGACCATTCTGATCTCCTTATTATGAAGTTGCTTGACTTCAGAGTCCTCAATACAAATGGGCTTGACCTTAGTTGTCAACCCTTCGTCCACCGGTACTTGATCAACTGCGATCACCTGCGAAGGCTCTTGCACCGCCTTCAGCAACACTGATATGTGGAATACGTCGTGTAGACCACTCAACTCCACCGATAGATTCAGACGGTAAGCCGCTTCACCGATCCGCTCCAGAATCTCAAACGGTCCAAGGTATCTCGGGCTCAGCTTATTCAAGCGTCGTACCCGTGACACTCCCTTGAACGACTTTATCTTCAAATAAACCCAATCGCCAACTGCGAACTCCATATTCCGGTGCTTGGCATTGTAGTATTTAGCTTGTCTATCCTGAGCGATCAACAAACGCTCCCGAATGGTTCGTACCACTGAAGTAGCACTTTCCACCTCTTGCTTTTTGTACAACCTTGCCTCACCCGTTTCTAGCCACGAAAATGGTGTGCGACACTTCCTACCATATAGGGCCTCGAAGGGTGCCATTTGTATACTCGTTTGGTAGCTATTATTGTACGCAAATTTCACCAGATATAGGTGGTCTTCCCAATGCTTTCCTAAGTCTAGAACACACATGCAGAGCATGTCCTCCATGGTTCTGTTGACCCTCTCAGTCTGCCCATCCGTTTGCGGATGGATGGCTGTGTTGAATTTCAACTTAGTTCCGAGCATCTGTTGCACAAACCTCCAATCATTGGACGTGAAACACCCATCTCGATCACTCACGATGCTGCGGGGCACACCGTGCAGTCTGACTATATTATCCACATATAACTTTGCAAGTTTATCCACAGAATCATCCTTCCTATGCGGAATGAAGTGCGACACTTTTGTTAACCGATCTACGATCACCCAGATGGCATAGTTTCCCTTCTGCAACCTTGGCAAGCCATGCACAAAGTCCATCAAAATGTCATCGAACTTCCACTCTAAAATAGCTAAGGATTTCAAGAATCCCCTGGCTTTTGGCACTCTGTCTTTACTGAAGCGCAAGTCTGACATTTAGCCACAAACAGTGCCACATCCTTCTTGAGCCCTGGTCACCAGAACAACTTCTTCAGATCTCAGTACATCTTCGTGCTCCCTAGGTGAATTGAGTACTTGGTATGATGAGCCTCGTACATAAACTCCACCCGTAGATTTCCCATATTTGGGACGCACAAACGGTTGTCCTTCCTTAGTAGCCCATCTTCTACTGAAAACTGGGAATTTGACCCATCCAATGCTGTATCCATGAGCTCCTTCATGCTGCTATCCAATTACATAGCCTGCCGAATGCGATCAGCCAGGTCATACTGAACTTACGTCCAGTTCAATAGCGCTTTGGCGCTAGTCTGCTTGTCCACAAAACAGATCTCTAATGCCTCCAACTCCCGAATTAACCTCTCATCATGAACCAACAACCAGTTGGCTTGGGCGGGAGCCCTGCAACTCAACGCATCCACAACTGCATTGCCTTTCCCGGGTACATAATGAATTTTGAACGTGTAGTCCCCTAGGAACTCCATCCATCTCCGTTGCCTCATGTTCAAATCTTTCTGATCCAACAGGTATTTCAGGCTCTTGTGGTCGGTATAAATATCGACCTTTACGCTGTACAAATAATGCCTTCGCAGCTTTAGCGCAAAAATCACGGCCGCCAACTCCAAGTCGTGGACCGGATAATTCCTTTCGTGCACTTTCAGCTGACATGAGCCATACACAATAACACTACCATGCTGCAGCATCACGCATCCCAAACCACTGCCTGAGGCATCGTTGTATATCTCAAAACCTTCGGTCCCACTCGGCGAACTTAACACTGGCGCCGTGGTCAACCGACTCTTCAGCTCTTCGAACGCTTGCGCGCACTTTTGCGTCCATACAAACTTCTGATCTTTCCTTGTCAACGTCGTGAGAGGTAACGCTATCTGCGAGAAGTTCTCCACAAAGCGCCTGTAATAGCCGGCAAGCCCCAGAAAACTTCGGACTTCCGCTATCGAAGACAACACAGGCCACTCTCGTATCACAACAATCTTCGCTGAATCTACCGCAATCCCTTCTCCACTGACTATGTGACCAAGGGACGCCACTGAGGATAACCAAAACTCGCACTTAGAGAACTTTGCGTATAGTTCGTTCCTCCTCAGCATCTCCAAAATCAGATGCAGATGCTTGAAGTGATCTTCTTTGCACTGCGAGTATACCAATATGTCGTCAATAAAGATGATCACAAAATGGTCTAGGTACTCCCTAAACGTTCTGTTCATCAGATCCATGAATACGGATGGCGCATTAGTCATCCCGAACGGCATGACCGTAAACTCGAAATGCCCATACCTTGTGCTGAACGCTGTCTTTGGGATATCACACTCCCTTATCCTCAGCTGATAGTAATCAGACTTCAGATCCAATTTTGAGTATACCGACGACCCGACTAACTGATCAAAAAGATCATCAATTCGTGGGATCGGGTATTTGTTCTTTTCCGTTAACTTGTACAGTTCTCTGTAGTCGATACACGGTCGCAAACTTCCGTCCTTCTTCTTAACAAAGAGGACCGGTGCGCTCCAAGGCGACGAACTTGGACGTATATAACCTTGCTCCATCAACTCCTCTAGTTGAACCTTTAGCTCCGCCATCTCCTTAGGCACCAACCTATAAGGAGAGCGTGACACAGGTTTGGCACCTGATACTAGCTCGATGGTGAAATCGATCTCTCGCTGCGGTGGGGCTCCAGGAAGGTTGTCCGGGAACACGTCGGGGTACTCGCATACCACTGGGATACCATCCAAAGTGGTCTTAGGCTTTACAGCCTCCACTAACGTGAAGAACAGCTCTGCTCCAGCACGAATTGCCTTCGCCACCTAAAGAGCAGACATCAACGTCCTGCTCGACCCCTTCAATCCTACAAACGATGTCTCCTGCCCAACACCCAGCTTGACCTCTTTACGGTTGCAATCAATAAAACCTTCTGCTCTGAAATCCAGTCCATACCGAAGATAACGTCGAACTCTACTAGCGGCAGCAACGACGCTAGTAAGTCGAACTCCTGACTCCCAATATGAACCCTTACGACTAAAACTCTGTCCGCACGCATAGAACACCCATTCGAAGCAACATGCCCAATTTGTCCTTCTCCATCGAAGAAGGGACTCCGATGCGCGATATGAAACCTTCGGGCAAAAAGGAGTGCGAAGCTCCTGTATCAAATAGTGCCCTCGCCGGACTATCACAAATCAAAACAAAGCCTATACAAATAGTAATAAGCTAACAAGCACTAGGTAACAATATTTAAATCTAACTTGCTATAAATTAAACCGTACCTGTCACCACATCCGCTTGTTTGATGGCCTCCTGCTGGCCCAGATTATAGACTCTCGGTTGAGTCAGAGCATAGTGGGACTCTGTTGACTCCACCGCCTTGCCATTTTCTTCATAAGTTGCTCCTTGCTCCCTCTCAGACTTTGGACGTCTGCTCCAACAGTCACGGGCGAAATGTCCCGTCTTCCCACAAATAAAACAAGCGCCCGGGGTTCAGTTGGTAGTTGCCCCCGAGGCACCCGAAGAAGGGGCTGGACCTGACGTCCTAGCCTTCTTATTCCACCTTCGAAAACCAGACTTTGTAGTCAGCACCTTGAACTCTGACTTCCTACCACTGGAGTCCTTTTTTGCCTGAACATTCTTCATGTCTTTCTCTAAAGACTGGGCCGTGTTGACCAAGGTCAGGAAACCCTGCGTCATCGGCCCCGATAGTAGCAGTCTCAAGTCATCCCTTAGACCTTCGTAGAATCGGCTTGTCTTGTGCTCCTCATCAGCAAAGGTAGCTCTTGTATACCGACCTAATCGAGTAAACTCGTGGAGATAGTCATCCACACTGCTTTCACCTTGCACTAGCTTCTGGAACTCATTTTCATTGCTATCCTCTGAGCTGAGGGGAGGTATCGAGCCAAGAACAATCTCGAAAACTCCTCCATCGAGACATCAGTCAACTACCTACCCCTAAGATGGTGTAGCTCCAAGCCTTCCCACCATAGTCTTACGTCACCATCAATCAAGAACGTGGCAATTGTGGTCTTCTCCCACTCTTCAGTCTCAGTAGCTATCAGCACTCTCTTAATTTAGAGAGCCAATCCTCTTCTTGAGTTGGGGTTCCCGTCCCCGAGAATACAGGAGGATTGAAGCCCATCACGTGCTTAAGCTGCTTCTCCGTTGCTCTCCTAGGAAACACTGGCTCCACTACCACCTGTTCCACCCTCCTTGCTCTGCCGCTTGGAGCGGTACTTACTCCATAGCAGGAGCAGGCTGCTGCACTTGCCTCGCAGGGTGCACATTGATCATCGCAAACACAGCCTCCGCTACCAATCGAATGGTCTCAGCAAAGGAGGTGGTTCAGGCGCATCATTTGGTGCGCTGCTTGCCTCAGACACTGGCCATTCTGACGGCCCAGCACCACTCCTGGTCATCTATAATCATACAAAACACCGATAAGCGACCAACCAACATTGCAAAACACAATTATAGGAACACGCAGGTTCCTCAAACATGTGTATTTTCATTCCTAAGTGGACATTCATGGGTTCTTTTCATGTTATAACGATAACGCACACACATGTGCTCACCACCCCTTAAAGTGAATTCGTCCACGAATTCATTTAAGCCTGACCGAAACCGGTAGTCTGATACAAAATTGTAACGCCCCTATCCGTCACATAGCATATAACAGTAGGTCTGGCCGGGGCCCGACGCCATATACCACGGACAAACCAGTGGGTTACTCAATGAAACCAATCAACCAATACACACGTCCTACACAGAGCATCTAGCAGAAGCCATTTGTTTAGTTGCAATAATAAGAACCCAGCCAACAAGCATGAATGTCCACTAGCAAGCCAAACAGGAAAGAAATACAAAGTACCAAAAGTACTGGCCTTATGGCCTTACAGCAGTTCACTTGAATAAAATTGTGTTTTACAAACTTCGGCTCGCAGGCCGGCCACACATGAACTAATAAAGTAAACACACAAGGCCTTCGAGGGTCGGCTCAACAACTTGGGCTTTGGCCCGCTATTTGCCGCTCGTCTCTGCAGCACCTGCAAGCACAAATCACCGCAACAGTGACAAACAAGAATAACGGTCAGCTAAAGCTTACCAAATTATAATAATTCCGCCACCAAACTCGGGGTGGCAAAGTTTCTTCCCTGCACTTGTTAGCATAGCAAGTAAAATAGAGAATAAGCACAACATCACAGGTACAGGCTCACACGGCCACACACCCCATGCTCTCAGGGCACTAACTCAATGAACCCGGTCATAACCGTTGTCTCACCACCATCCCTTGGACGATAAATCTCATGAGCATTTTTACTATTTCCGGTCTAAGCCTAAGACTCGCATGACCATGCCAATGGCCAGTCCCTTTTTGAGGTATCTGACACCAAACCACATAGCCCGAGTCCGTTTCCACTTTCCCGCTGCTCACACCGCCTAGTCACTTTAAGACGTACGCGCGGGACAAGCTTCTCCCGTATCCAAATTCGATCACAAAAGCACATAACACAGTTATGTTCATGGTTGGCTCTCAGGCCACCAAGATGGAAGAAATGCATTTCCGCCCAGTTTTTCGGGTGCGCCTTGGGGTTAATCCCTGAGGATCCCTACTGCAATCTACCCTGTAGAAACCCGAAAACAATCAATGACACGGAGTCTTCTCCGGCTACTATGTAATGCAACAACACCAATCTAGACCAACTTGTTCGGGTAGGCTTCACACACCATGCCTATGTCCGTACTACGATTCTGAACTCTAATAAGGGGGACTTTACATATCTATCCCAAGGAATATCGCAAACTCACCGCACACTTACGGGAGCGGGTTTTACCATGCAAAGGAAGAAGAACTTCACATGCTCAAGATGAAAATCGTTACCCTAGCGTTTCTCTTCGGCGCCATGGAAAACTTCACGGATGAAAAGCACCGCGATGATCTTGCCTCCGCAGATCTGGGCTCAGTTTGCGATTTGGCACTCCGAATCTCCTCCGGCGATCAGATCTTCCTCTTCCTCCAAGCTCCTTGCTCTCCCTTCTCTCTAGGATTTAGAGAGAGAAGATGAAAATGGAATGAGGGTTTGAACCCTATTCCTAGATTAAAACCTACCCAGGACAACCCTGAGCCATTAAATCCCAAAGAAAGGAAATGAATGGCTGCGATTCAACCCAAAATTCCAAAACCTGGGCCGAACACGGGTTGCAACACGCATGTGTCCAAGGCCGTGTCACTCATTCGCCGTCAAAACCGTCGCGTCCCAAAAAGAACACGGGCACTCGACACGCCCGTGTCAGGCTTGACATGCCCGTGTCACCCAGTACACGCCCGTATAGCTGGGCATGTTCCTCCAACGAAACAGGTCCAAAATAACCTGAGCACAACACGGCCATGTTACACGCCCGTGTCACATGCCGTGTGCTAGACACGCCCTGGGACACGTCCGTGTCCCAGGCCGTGTAGCTGCCTTAACACAACTCGTCAAATGACCCGAGGAGGACACGAGTATTCGACACGCCCTTGTCGAATTTCACACACCCGTGTTGGACCCGAACACGCATGGGATAAGGCCGTGCATCCTCACTCAACGATCGTTGAGTGAAAGGATTTGAGTGGCCGATACGCCCTGTGACACGCCCGTGTCCCAGGCCGTGTTCACCCCCCGACGACCGTTGACTCCAAAATCATCGACCACGCGGCCAACGCCGAAACCGAGCACGACATGCCCTGGGACACGCCCGTGTCCCATGCCGTGTCACCTCTACCAAATCCCAGATTTGTCTCAAAACGCCACCCGTCACACCTTTGAGTTTTTTGGCGTTACATATGCACTAACTTAACATGACCTAGTCATGTCAAGTATTGCTTTTACATCTCCCCCTTTCCAAGTATTGACACACATCTCCCCCTTTCTTGCTTCTTCTATAGGCATATATCTATTGAGGGAGGTGATAGGATCATGAGAGAATTTATCTCTTGATCCTAGCCTACTTTTACTATACTAGTGATCAAACTAGTTGACCGGAGAACATATTTCTTGTTTTGATACCATTGATACACCACATCACTGCAACCACTTTACACTTGAGTGGTCCATTGATCCACTTGAGTTAGCTGCTATCATTGATCCACATAAGCTAATTCCACTCCTCCCCCTTTTTATGACTTCTGTAGAAGCAGCTATAATCAGGGATGTGCTGGATATTCCTCTTCTCCTGCAGCAGCATTATCCTTTCAGCAGCAACAGTGACTTCACATCAACCATAGTGATGATCTTTGATCCACTATAGCAGCTGCTGTACTAGATCCCCCTCAACAGGAGCATCTTGACTTGCTCCCCCTCAACAGGAGCATCTAGACTTGCTTCCCTTCAACAGGAGCATCTTCTATCATCCTTCACTTGAAAAATCTTCATACCACTGAAAGTCTTTTCCACCTGCAAGAAGTAATACAACTTGCAACAATAATAACATAAGGAGCAACTGAAGCTATACCAAGTTCAACATACCCAGCTCAAACTTGAAGGTGTTGAACTTTGCTTCATCTAGTGGCTTAGTGAAAATTTCAGCCACTTGCTTGTCTATAGGGACAAACACAAGGCTGATATCTTCACATTTCACATGCTCCCTAATGAAATGATACCTAATCTCAATGTGCTTAGTCCTGCTATGAGAGACAGGATACCTAATAATTAAGATTGCACTAGTAGAACAACAATACAAAGGAGTTCTACTTATCTGGAGGTTATAGTCCTGGAGATGATGCTGGATCCACAGTAATTGTGCACAATAACTACCTACTAAGATGTATTCTGACTCAGCTGTTGAGATTGTAATACTGGTCTGCTTCTTGCTGCTCCAAGACACTAGTCTTCCTCCCAAGAATTGACAGGTGCCTGAAGTGCTCTTCATGTCCTCTTTGCAGCTTGCAAAATCTATATCTGAATAGCCTGTTAGTTCAAAATCCTTATTTCTAGGGTACCATAGGCCAAGATCTGGTGTGCCCATAAAATACCTCAAAATCCTCTTAGCAGCAGAGTAGTGAGATTCTTTAGGGCTAGCCTGATACCTAGCACAAACACATGTAGCATACATGATGTCTGACCTACTTGCATTAAGATATAGAAGGGAGCCAATTATTCCTCTATACAAAGTTTCATCAATATGTTTCCATGCCTCATCTTTGCCTATAGGCATACTTGACCCCATGAGAGTTTTCATGGTGGAGGCATTCTTCATACCAAACTTTTTGATCAACTCCTAGTGAAATTAGACTAGGATATGGAAAATCCATCATCAATCTGTCTTACTTGAAAGCTCAAGAAGAACTTAAGTTCACCCATACTACTCATCTAAAACTTCCATTGCATAAGTTTGGCAAACTTCCTACAAAGGTTGTCATCAGTAGATCCAAAGATTATGTCATCTACGTATATCTAGACTAGGATGATCTTGCCTTTAGATTCCCTTAGGAATAGTGTCCTATCTATCTTCCCCTTTGAGAATTTTCTCAATGAGAAAGCTAGACAATGTCTCATACCATGCTCTAGGGGCTTGCTTTAACTCATATAGAGCTTTACTAAGTCTATAAATTGATACAGACCCATGGTTTCGATGGATTAAATACGCGTTCTTAGGATCGGTAATTAAAATAAATACGCAGCGAGGAATATTTCTCTAAATTAATACTAACGATGAATCCAGCAATATAGTAATGCACAACGCAAAGGGTCGCTACCCCTTATAGAGATTAAACAAATGACTATATGCCAATGTTCGCTCAAGCGAAAATGACCTTCCCGATCCATGCAATTAGCAATTCCAATTAAATTTATTCACTAGCAAATGAAAAAACCAATACGAGAGGATTCTGACTAAAATAACGATTTAAAATGGAGTCCAAATCAATCCAAAAAATTAATTAATATGAGGGTATACCAAAATCACTTGAACTCAAGGGGAAATCAAGGGTGACGACGATTTCTTCTAGTGTTCACAAGATCTACCCGCTCTAAATTATATGAAAAATATTCGGACAATTAACGCTTAAATTTAGATTGTAATTAGCACGATTTCAATATAAATCAAGACAATTAACTAGCCTTCTATTCCACCAAATCTCACAATATTTTAGAAGAAACACACAAGAGAAAGTATAGAAGATCATTACCCAAATTCCAAGAAAAATCCGTCCACAAGATGATTGGAGGAGGCAAACACGACGGTGGTTGAATCTATCTCCATGCGACTCCACAGATCTGCACCAGACGATGAAGACACGAGCCATTTTTCCTTTGCAATAACCCTAGGAGAGGGTGATCCTTGAAAAGCCAATATATATTGGGAGGAGAGTGAAAAGGTGGTGAGAATAATTTACTCAAGATAATGGGGGTGGCGGCTAGGGGAGAGATGTGGGTGGCTGACTATTATGTGGGAGGGGGCTGCTCGGTTTCTTTGGAGGGAGAGAGGGTTCGGGTTGGTGGGGATGGTGGACGACTTATGAAAGGCAGGGAGTTGAGGTGGTGTTTTTGGAGGGGGCCGAAATAGAGAGAGAGGGGGAAAGAGGGGGCCGGAATAGGAAGAGGGATGAAGGTGGACGAATACAATCGAGAGGGAGAAGGGGGGAGGAGGAGAAGGTGGTCGGAATGCCAAAGGGGAGAGGGGGAGAGAGGGGGGTGGCCGGCCGCCCAAAGAGGGAAAGAGGAAAAGGACGACCCGAATTTTCTCAAGAGGGAGAAAGGTGAGAATAGGGGGGGTAAACCAAATTTAGGTTTTCAATTTTCTTTCCTTCTTCTTCATTATGAAATCCTACAATAACATGACCTTAAATAGCCAACACCACTCAATCTCCACCCTTCAAATAATATAAACTCATGATGATTATATACACCCATCATAATACATGAAATAAAAATACAATAATGAAATGCTTGGAAATAAAAATTCTTAAATTAAAATTGCATTAAATAGAAATTGCTAAAAAAATAATAATAGATAAAATATATAATTATAATTATTTAATTTATAATTATATATTTTATTTAGTGGCGGCGGCGGACGTCGAGCAAAACATGTAGCGGCGGCGGCATTGGCGAAGAAACGTCGTGGTAGAATTTCATCTTCGAGCTTGCGACATCGATCGTCCCAATCCACGAACTCTCTATGACGGGCATCAATGGCCGCATCAGCATCGTCGCCATCAATCCTCCCCCACTCAAAATTACTCATCACCGTTGAGTGGCCCGTGAGGGGAGAACAATCAAAAGCAGCAACAACATAGGGCAAATCTGGCCCAGCTATCCATGTCGTAGTAGCATGAACATCTATCAGCACTGAGAACATGTTTGGTAAAGAAATAACATGACTTCCGAGGAAACTCGAAAGGGTGTCAAGCAAAAGAAATAAAACTTGAATTTTACCATCTGGTTCAAGAACTAAGGAGTCCACGTGGAAATTAGATACGATAACACTAACACTCCCCATCCCAAGTGAACATTTAGTGGGAGGAAGAAACGACGGAGAAAACCACTCAGGTGGAACCGAGGCATGCAATAAAAAGTCTGGAAACTTGAAATAAAGTGAACACCCCGTGCTATATAAAAATCTGAAATAAAAGCATGAAATCCGACGTTCTTCATAATCATGGATGAGTCAGCGTTCCTACGTATTACTTTATTAACGGAGCCAGAAGGCATCTGCTCGGGGACTGGCCAGACTAAACTCAAATTACTAAATCTAGCGTCAGGCGGTCTCGGAATGGAGTGGAAGTGCATGTGGCATAACTTAAAATGAAACACTAATGTCCAAGATATATGAGGAGAGAATCCATGTGATAAATGACTTGATCCAAACGTGGAGGATAAGGGGATTAAGTCAGGTGGAATGGGAGCCTTATAATCAGAGATGATTTTAATGGGCTCCAAAACCGCAGTCTTAATTTTAACTTTAATATTCTAATGCTTGTCATGAAGAAATGCCTAGGTGAACCACTCATCATAAACAATTGAATTGGACGCTCCAGGATGTGAAAGGATGTTCGAGCGATACAACTCAAGGGGCCATTCTATAGTCACTAACATGTGGAAATGAGGGTCATCAAAAGGCGGTGGGTAAATGCGTGCAACTGGGTGTGGTATATAAGTATGTATAGGGGACACCACATCTAGATGCACAATTTCCAAAGAATCATAATAAGTCATAGTCGAGGACAGAACCGTAGACGGACAAGCAGAAAAATGAACAGTCAAATGTGACACGTAGTCAGCTCAACAGGGTACGGTGAATAGACCAAATACTAGCGCACTCAACTTACTAATATCTAAGCCCGGAGACAACGCCAATGTAGGAACTAATAGAGTGGGCATGTCACAAAAACTCAGACTAGGACTACCGATTCCACATCCTAAAAAGTCAACTAATGTGGGAAAATAATCAGGAGGAAGGGTTGGCAAAATCAAACCCGGGATAACATCCAAATCAGTATAAATTTCACACAATGGTGATATCATCAAAGAACTCTCATCCGGGTGTGCAACAAAATAATCGTGCAAAAGTACCCTTCCCTCAGATGGTACATCATCCACAATAACACTAGGGACATTCTCACTCTTAGGCTCCTCAGATAACTCAGATACAATCCCAGTGGGTGCGATCGTAGACTCTATCATGATGGGGATCGTATCCTGGAGAGGGCACTCAATACTAGGGTGGTCAGACACAACACTAGCAGTGCAAGTAATAGGTAACAGAATACTCTCACAGATCAGAACGTAATCATCACATACATTGTCTTCTAAATCACTAGGGATTCCCTCACTGTCAGAATCAACAGACTCGTCGGGTACTATCGTACGTGAAGGAATACTCTCACCTAGCTGATCATCCTCAGAATCAAGTGATACCACATCTACATCAGCATCCTCATGGGTATCTCACAATCTTGGGAGGCATAGTCGAGGCTAAAGGAGACAAAGCTCTAGTAGTAACAACTTTTGAGTTCAAGACATATGACCTATTAGGAATGGTTTACCTAAAAGAGGGAGTAGGCACACTAATGGCATGCTGACCTTTTGGGGGAACTAATCTAACGTTAGGTATATAATCATTCCTATAAGCAGGTATGGGACTAGCGCCATAACGATACTCACTCACAGGCTTGGTGTCAACAGTGCGGAGCTAGGCGGGATCAAATTGATCCGAGAGTAGGCTACGTGATAACTTCCCAAAATGAAGTTATCTAGTTCCCTATTTTTATGCTAAGTCATCATAAATGTGAATAAAGGAATTAAATAGGCATAAATTCATACTTATTTCATTTAATGTTAATTGAGCTAATTTGTTTATGTTTTCCCTACTAGAAATGCTTTGGAATTTGAATTGGAGAAGTAAAAGCTGGATTTATATTTTGGCTATGCAGTTGTTACAACAACCTATTTTCAGTTGTCATAACAAGGCCTGGACGAATTTAAAGTTCAAAATTCGAAATTTGCGCCAAAATGAAATGTGAAAGGAGGCATCTCTTGACAAGGGGCTGGACGTTTTTTTGAGGGGAATCTCTTGCCAAATGGAGGGGGGCACGAAATATTAGGGAGAGAGAGAGTTCTAAGAGCCCTCATCTTGGAGAAGGAGAAGGAGAGGATCGGCTAGGGTTTGGACGCACCGGCGAGAAGGAAGAAGGGTCTAAGCGAGGTCTACACGCATATTCCTGCAGCAATTAGCGTTCTTAAGCATGTTTTGTAAGATCTTTCTCATGTGGTTTCATTCCTCTAGCATGAACTAATCGTATGGATCTTGTATGATGTGAGTACCTTGTTTTATTGTGATGATTTAACTTTAAATTTATTTTATGGATGTTTGAATCACTATCTTTATTGAGTTTATGTTCTTTATTTGTGGAAATTTTTGAGCAAGCGTTCATCTTCTAATTAGCATGGCGAGATTCGAGAGAGGAGTTATGCTAATCTAGGGTTGAATCCGTTATTCTACGCGGCGGGATTCGAGAGAGGAGTTGCGTAGTTTTCTAAATCAAAATTCCATCTTTTTACTGCGTTGCAAGATTCGAGAGAGGAGCGGCGGAAGTGTGACATAAACTCCAATATAGCGTCAAGAGTGAAAGAGATTTCCTCTGGAGTTAGCATCATTGATTTTTGCTCGTCATGTTATTTACTTTCTTCCTAAGTTAGAGATAACTAGGGGAAATTGGGTAAACGGAATTCTGAGATCGAGAGATGATGAATTTCACTTTAAAATCGATGCAAGATAGTAATAAAGAGAACCATTAAATATCACTCGAAATCTCGTCACAATAGGCAAGGGAAAACAACATGCAAGATCATTTCTCCAACCTTGATAAAAGTATTTCCTAAGAATCGTTTTTAGTTTTATCATTGTTAGTTTAAGTTTTCTTTATTCTAAAATTAATCCACTAAGAAAAAGTATCCCACTTGGATTCAAGGAACAAGTAAGGCTAGTAATTACGAGCACTAACATTGCACTTCCTCTAGGAACGATAACTCAACTCATCATTTTATTACTTGATTCGACACGTGCACTTGCGTGATTACGTAGATCCATTTTGGCCGTATCAAGTTTTTGGCGCCGTTGCCGGGGAAGCGCAACGGTTTAGTGTTTTTATTTCTCGTAATATTAGTTAAACTTTAGTAGTTGGAGATCAAGTATTTTGTTTTTAATTATTTTCTTGTCTTAGCACTTATTTCAAAGCTTTGTGGTGTATGTCAAGGTTTAGAAGCCCAGAATTATTGCCACTAAACTTAGAAATAGAGCGCACCTGTAGACAAAATCGAAGAAACCTTAGAATGGAAAACATTATTCATCCTGAGATGGATAATAACGAACAACAAGTTATCGACGACGTTGAGGGTCACGTGAACCATAACGAGCAGGCTAATCCTAATAATCAACACGTGCCGCCCAGAATGACATGTAGGGATTACAACACACCTTTTAGGGGAGGTTTACACACGAGTATAGCCCGACCAGCTATAGAAGCCAATAATTTCAAGATGGACCCTTTCATTATGCAACAAGTTCAACTAAACAAATTTGGGGGTCTTAGCCATCAAGATGCAAACTCTCATTTAAAAACCTTTCTAACAATATGCGATATGTTTAAGGCAAATGGTGTGTCTGCAGACGCAATTCAATTAAGAGCATTCCCGTTTTCCTTAGAAGGACGAGCGAAGGACTGGTTGGACTCTTTACCCGATGATGCTATCACCACATGGGCCCAATTAGAAGATAAATTTTTAAATAAGTATTTTCCACCTTCTAAGACGGCTAAGTTGATTAGGGATATCACTACATTTATGCAACATCATGGGGAGACTCTTTATGACGCATGGGAGCGTTTTAAGGAGTTGTTAAGAAAATGTCCACACCATGGGTTAGCACAACACCAGCAAGTATCTACGTTTTACAACGGGTTGCAAACCGCAACCATGATCCTGGTAGATGGAGCCGCGGGAGGTTCCCTAATGAAAAAATATCCGGAAGATGCGTATGCCATTTTGGAAGATTTAACGTCTAATAATTACCAAGCATATGAAAGACAAGCAACTAGTAATCCAGCAGGGGTGCACCATGTAGATCAAATCACATCTTTAGCCGCCGAAATGGCATCACAATTCAACTTAATTAACAAGAGGCTAGACTCATTATCTAATCCGGCGCCTAGTGCACCACTAATGGTGGAACAATTAAATCAATTAACGGAGGAAGCGAACTTTATAGGAGGGCAACAAAGGCAAATTCCACCGGGATTTTCTAATCATTATCACCCCGAGTGGCGCAATCACCCTAATTTCTCTTGGAGAAATAATCAAGGAGTGAATCAATCGCCGGGATTCCATCAAAATCTGAATCCAACCCAAGTGAATCCTCACAACAATCAAAACAATCCTAGGAAGTTAACGGACGAAGTAATTGTGGGGATGTTCCAAAAGAATGAGTCTAGGATTGGAGGGATTGAGTCATCTCTAAGATCTTTAGAGACCACATTGGGGCAATTAGCAACCACGTTAAGCAAAAGGCCGATTGGATCATTACCATCGGATACCATGCCTAATCCAACAAGAGAGGAACCTCATAATCATTGTAATGCAATCGCCTTAAGGAGTGGGGTAGAGATTCAAAGTGGAGATGGGCTGTTAGAAAAAGCTAGAGATGACGAGAGAAAGGAACAAGGAAATGGACCAAGGGGGTTGCAAGAAGAAGAGCCTGTAGAAGTTAAGGACCCAGAGATAGTTGAAGTCCAACCACTAAATAATAAAAAGAAAGAAATCATCTATCCTCCACCTCCCTTCCCATCTAGATTAGCGAAGACAAAGCTCGATAAGCAATTCCAAAAGTTTATGGAAATCTTTAAGAAATTAACTATAAATATTCCGTTTGCTGAGGCTCTTGAACAGATGCCTAGTTATGTCAAATTTATGAAAGACATCTTATCCAAGAAGAGGAAATTCGTTGAGAGGGAGATAGTCGCCCTAACGGAAGAATGTAGTGCGATATTACAAAAGAAACTACCTCAAAAATTAAAAGATCCAGGTAGCTTTACAATACCATGTTTGATAGGAACGACATTTTCAGGGAGAGCATTGTGTGACTTGGGAGCTAACATCAATCTGATGCCCTTATCTATTTACACAAAATTAGGCCTGGGAGAGATTACACCAACATCTCTTACTCTACAGTTGGCCGATAGATCGTTAGCTTTTCCTAAGGGAATTGTTGAGGATGTATTGGTTAAGGTGGATAAATTCATCTTCCCAGCCGATTTTGTGGTGCTAGATATGGATGAGGATAAGGAAGTTCCTATTATTCTAGGAAGACCATTTTTAGCCACAGGACGCACCCTTATAGATGTACAAAAGGGAGAGCTAACAATGAGAGTCAACGAAGAGGAGGTAACCTTCAATATCCTTAAGGCCATGAAATTCCCTGAAGATAGAGAAGAATGCTATTTAATTAAAGAAGTTGAGGTGCCCTCTAGGTTGACACACAAGGAAGAAGATTTTGAACATAGATTGTTAGACATCTTAGTTAA
This sequence comes from Platanthera zijinensis, assembly GCA_039513925.1. Lineage (NCBI taxonomy): Eukaryota > Viridiplantae > Streptophyta > Magnoliopsida > Asparagales > Orchidaceae > Platanthera > Platanthera zijinensis. The sequence goes on from CM077087.1 coordinate 150,536,312, forward strand.
CGACGAGGGTGAAGAAGATAAGGTAATGGAAGAAGTGGTTCACATACTCAATTCATGTGAAAGGTTGCCACCATATAAGAGTTTTGAAGTGATAACTAGGCCAAGCGAACCAAGAATGATAAAACCTTCTATCATTGAACCACCTAAATTGGAATTAAAACCACTACCTGAACACCTTAAGTATGTATTTCTAGAGGAAGATAACACTCTTCCGGTCATAATCAATGCATCATTAAAAATGGAAGAAGAGTTAAAATTAATTGAGTTACTAAGGGAGTTTAAGGAAGCGATTGGTTGGACTCTTGCCGACATCAAGGGGATTATCCCATCCATCTGTATGCACAAAATTCTATTAGAAGATGGGGAGAAAGGATCCATTGAACATCAACGAAGGCTTAGTCCTCCAATGAAGGAGGTGGTGATGAAGGAAATCATTAAGTGGCTCGACGCGGGCATTATCTATCCTATTTCAGATAGCAAGTGGGTAAGCCCGGTGCATTGCGTACCAAAGAAGGGAGGGATAACACTTGTTAAGAATGAAAATAATGAACTTATACCTACTAGGGCTGTCACGGGATGGAGGATATGTATTGATTATCGAAAATTGAACAAGGTAACTAGAAAAGATCATTTTCCATTACCATTCCTTGACCAAGTCTTAGATAGATTGGCAGGTGGCCAGTATTTTTGTTTCTTGGACGGATATTCAGGATACAACCAGCTTATGGTTGCACCAGAAGATCAAGAGAAGACAACATTTACATGCCCCTTTGGTACATTTGCATTTAGGAGACTACCATTTGGATTATGCAACGCTCCCGCCACATTTCAGCGTTGTATACTAGCAATACTATCCGACCTCATCGCTCGAGGCATTGATCCGGCAGAGTATGGAATCGAGGTATTTATGGACGATTTTTCCATCTTTGGTAAATCGTTCGATGCATGTTTGGCATGTTTGGGGAGGGTATTGGCCCGCTGTGTTGAGACTAATTTAGTACTGAACTGGGAAAAGTGCCATTTTATGGTACGTGAGGGCATTGTATTAGGACATAAGGTATCGAGTCAAGGACTAGAAGTGGATCGTGCTAAGATTGAAGTGATTGAGAAACTTTCTCCGCCAACGAATGTCAAGGCCATTCGTAGTTTCCTCGGCCATGCCGGATTCTATAGGCGGTTCATTAGAGATTTTTCAAAAATCACAAAGCCTTTGTGCAATTTACTCGAGAAAGATACGCCGTTTATTTTCAATAACGAGTGCTTAGAAGCATTTCGAATGTTAAAAGAAAAATTAATCTCGGCACCCATTGTCAAGGCACCCGATTTCTCATTACCCTTCGTTCTCATGTGCGATGCGAGCAACTATGCGGTGGGAGCCGTGTTGGGGCAAATGCACGACAAAGTTTTCCACACCATTCATTATGCTAGTAAGACTCTTATTAACGCCCAAGTGAACTATACAACTACGGAAAAGGAACTCCTAGCGGTGGTTTTTGCGTTCGACAAATTCCGCGCTTATCTGATTAGTTCTACAGTCATAGTTTACACGGACCACGCGGCAATCCGATATCTAGTGGAGAAAAAGGAGGCTAAACCTAGGCTTATTAGATGGGTTCTCCTCCTCCAAGAGTTTGATTTTGAGATCAAGGATCGTAAGGGGGCAGAAAACCCGATTGCCGACCACTTATCGAGATTAGAGAATGGGTGCGAGAAAGACGTACACATTGAGATTAAGGAAAATTTTCCAGATGAGAGTTTACTCGCAGTCACAGAAGGGAGCATCCCATGGTATGCTGATTTTGTTAACTATATAGTTAGCAAGGTTTTTCCACCGGATTTTAGCTACCAACAAAGGAAGCGATTCCTTCATCAGGTGAAGTTCTACCTATGGGATGAACCGTATTTATTTAAAATTTGTGCTGATCAAATTATTCGCCGGTGTGTGCCCGAGATGGAAGTTCATAGTATTCTAGCAAAGTGTCATGCATCACCTTATGGAGGGCACTATAAGGGAGACCGGACAGCGAGGAAGGTTTTAGAATCAGGATTCTATTGGCCAACCTTATTCAAGGATTCTCATCATTTTGTAGGACAGTGTGACCGTTGTCAACGTGTTGGAAATCTTCAGCGGGGAGCAAGCATGCCCATGAATGGAATCCTTGAAGTAGAAATCTTTGATGTATGGGGGATTGATTTCATGGGCCCCTTTGTCAACTCCGATGGAAATTTATATATTTTGCTAGCCGTAGACTATGTGTCGAAGTGGGTAGAGGCGATAGCCACCCAAAAGAATGATGCCAAGGTGGTGCTTAAATTTCTAAGGTCTAACATCTTCACTAGATTTGGTACACCGAGGGCAATAATTAGTGATGGAGGGGCGCACTTTTGTAATTTACAATTTAAAACTCTACTAAAGAAATATGGTGTAACACATAAAGTTGCGCTTGCCTACCATCCACAAACCAATGGCTTAGCCGAGGTGTCAAATCGTGAGATCAAGACCATCTTAGAGAAAACGGTGAACGCAACGCGCAAGGATTGGTCACAAAAGCTAAGTGATGCATTATGGGCCTATAGAACGGCTTTTAAAACTCCGATCGGATTAACACCATATAAAATGATCTATGGGAAAGCGTGTCACCTACCGGTGGAGTTGGAACATAAAGCGTATTGGGCAATTAAGAAATTAAACTTTGAATTCCAAGAGGCAGGCAATAAAAGACTATTGCAAATTAATGAATTGGAAGAAATTCGGTCCAACGCATACGATAGCGCCAAACTTTATAAAGAGCGAACAAAAAAATGGCACGACGCAAGATTAACGGTGAAAGAGTTCAAGACCGGACAATTGGTATTGTTATTTAACTCAAGACTTAAACTATTCCCGGGAAAACTAAAATCGAGATGGTCGGGACCATTTATAGTGAAGAAAGTACACCCATATGGGGTAATCACAATTTGCAACGAGAAGGACGGCTCAGAATTCAAGGTGAATGGGCAAAGGCTGAAAGAATATCATATAGATATTGATCGTCGGGAATCGACGGTCATGAATTTGCATTGACGAGTGACGAAAAGAAACGTCTTGCCGAGACGTGTTAAATGAGGCGCTTGGTGGGAGGCAACCCATCGTATTTTATAGTTAGATATAAATTTGTGCGTCTATATATTTAAATAATAAAAGTCGTTCGTTTTATTTAGTAAGGTAATAATGCTGGAGGAAGCGGAACTACATGACACTAGTAGACATCAGCCATCTATCTGGAGAAGAGGGAAAACTGAAGAGAAAAAAAAAAACAAAAAAAAAAAATTTCATCCGCAATTTTCAAGGAATGACAATATGTTATACAGCGACCAATTGTGGTAACAGCTTAAAAAACCATGTAACAGGAATTAAATCTCTGTTTGTGTGCTTTGCGAGGACAGTCAACCCCTCTATGGCCGGTTCAGCTAAACCGGCATGCATGGTTCATGATTCCGATCGGTTTAACAAAAGTAAATTTGAACTTGTAAAAAGAAGGGGCAGTTGTTATAACAGCCAGAAAACATATGTAGCAGTCTTAACTTTTCTGTCTGGGCACTTGGAGCCGGAGAGGTTTTTTTTTGCTAGCACCGTTCGGCTGAACCAATACAGTCCGGCGGTTCAGCGCTGAGTTTATTTAAACAAATCGAACTTAATTATTTAATCTAATGATAAAAAAATGACCTCAACTAAGTTAATCAAATTTTTACCGCCTAATATATTTCCCCCTCGATATTTTCCGAGTGATTATCTAGGGTTTTACGGGAGAGGGCGCGAGAGCGGCGATCGGCGCAAGAGGAAGTTTTCGCCCGGCATCTTAGGTGATCTTCATCGGAATAGAGAGGGAAGGGGACGACGGGCTTCACCGACGGTGGGACTGAAGTCCTGGAACGGCAACGACGACATCGACGCTCACTACTCCAGTGATCTGCGGCCTTTCTGGAAGTAAGCGGCGTCTTCATCAGCGGCATCAAGGGTGATTGTTGGAGTCGCCGAGCGCAGTACGACCAACTGAAGCACAATAGCAGAGTGAGGGCATCTTCAATCATATATTTGGGAAATTTCGGAGGTAAAATTTCTAACCATGCCCTCAAACAATCGGTCCAATTTTTAAGTATATTGTCTTTCCTATTTTGTGTGTTTATGGTTAGGCAGAATAATGTCGTCTAGAAGGAAAGATAAGAAGAGAAAGGGGAAAGAGGTTATGAACAAATCTGTCAAATTCTCCAGTGAGGCTGCAGGAATTTGGTTTAACTCACTGAAGTCTCTTCCTTTCATCATTGAAAGAGGATTCCATATGGAAAAGAGGTCGTGGAGTATAGCGTATGCTGAGCAGATTCGGACACTCCAATGGGAGGTAGTTTGTCACCCTAGGACCGAGTTTGTTCCCACTATAGTTTATGAGTTCTATGCCAACGCTAAGAGTACAGAGGGAGAGACTGTGACAATTAGGGGACACGAGGTTAATTTTTCGGCGGGCAAAATAAGCGAGATGTTTAATTTGGAAGATTAAGATTATGATGATTACACTGAAATTATCAATAAGGTAACGCTGAAGGAAATCACTGACACTGTATGTTGCACTCCAACACCGGAATGGGTGAGTCGGACACAAAAAACATTAAAGACTTCGTGCCTACGTAGGGAGGCTAAGGTATGGCTTCTTTTTCTTAATTCTAGCATTATGCCAACCCGTCACCCGAACAGTGTCGCATTGGACAAGGTCGCTCTGATTTATGGTATTATAGCGGGCATGCGGTTCGGGGTGGGGAGGATCATTTCCTCACAACTTCGTCAGAAAATTAGGGAGGACAAGCCTCGACAACTTTGGTTCCCAACCCTCATCACTCAGTTATGTAGAAATGCGGGTGTGGAAGCGGAGGACGAAGATATTCTTATGCCAGCAAAGCGCCATATTAATGAAAAGGTAGTTGATGTATATGTCAAGGTTGCGGCGGCTGAACAGGGAAGGAGTTCTTGGACAGCAAAATGGGATGCTCAGACCCCAAACCACCCTGTCACCGACCCAATGGAGATTGATATTCCAGAGGCAGATTGTGGAACCGACCCAGACATCATGATGGAGCAGATTGAGTACGTAAAGGCTTATCAACGTTGTCATTATCTATCCGACCAAGAACAGTTTGCGGACTTACGCTTGAGCTTAAGTAAGGTCATGGCCAAATTGAAGCTTTCCGCACCGGAGCCGAGTTTCGTGATGAGGAAACAATTCGATAAGAATGGGTTCTTGCTTACTTCAGATGGGTCAAGAGTTGACCCAACCATTGTTAAAAGAGAGGCAAATGATGAAGGAGACGAAGAGGACGAGGATGAAGAAGACGACGAAGAAGCCGAGGACGAGGAAGAGTAGAGTGACTCCCAATCTTCTTGGGAATTGTTGCCTTAAATGTTGCTCGTGATTATATAGTGTTCTGAACTCTTTCTCCCGTGTGTGTGACACGGTATGATTGTGTTTTAACGCTCTCGATGTTGCACATTCCTGCTGCAATTTTTGTTAGCTTTTTGTTCCGTTTTGATGCTGACAGTAATTTCTCTTTGACTTGCTATGTTGTGTGTATGATGTGTATGCTCTGCACTACTTAAAAAAAAAAACAACATGTCTCTGTTTATGATTGGGCACTTAGGATGCTAATTGTTATGCCATTTAGAGGCAATGGATGGTATATGTGCTGCTTTAAAATTTCCAGTTTAATGGCTGTCAATTATTATTAAGCGGATAAGAGATTACGCTGAATTTTTGTGATGCTTTATGCTCTTTGATACAATCTTATGCCCTGAGTTATCTGATATACTAGTCAAAAAAGATGAGAACTGTAAAGTGTGCATTGTTTTCTTTACCTTCCTTTAGTTATTTGATGTAATGTCTATAACACTCGTACACTAACTTATCATCAGAATGCATTTTCACTTTAACTCATCATTTGAACGATTAATTGGGAAAGATTGTGTAGAATGTTTCGTCTCCAGATTTTGTCCAAACTTTAATGATGAGGACCATTAGACAAGGGGACTGATCTTCTATGCATTAAGGCATTTGGACAAATTCTCTTAGCGCGCACTCCAATTTCAGGGAAGTTATTTATAGTTTAATGCTCTTGTTTTATATATATGCTTTTGTGCCTATTAGTTACTTTATTCTTTAATATCACATGGGACACAGATATCTTTGCTAGGGACTAGCAAGGATTTAAGTGTGGAGGTGGGGGTTGAAGAACCCCTACCATTTGGATGAACTATACTTTATTTAACCACGAATTGGATGATCTTAATTCCTGTTTTAATTAATTAATTCATGTTTTAATTAATCAATAATCTAACCTAGACATATTCAGTGACAATCGATTGGTATAGCCGAGTAATTCTAAGAGTTCAATTATTGAATTTGAAGTTAGATTTTTTTTATGATAAAGCTCACTTAAACATTTGTTTTATGCTCAAAATTTGAAGTTTCTTTCTTTGCATTTTTTTTTATATTGACCTCAAACAAATATTGGGAGGGGTAAGCAAGAACTGAGTAAACGATATAAGCCAAGACATGAGCTTAAGTAGTACCCTATTTGATCTCCACTTGAGTATGTGTGCTTGAATTATTTTTTTTGATACACATTGTTTCATGCTTCAATTTCATATGTTCCTACTAGAGGTGTCCTAGTAAGTTAATCAAGTATGAGTGTTCAAATTCTCTAAAAAAATAATAGAATTCATAGTGATATGCGGCCTAGGTATATGTCCACATACTTAGAATGATCCCAACTATGATGAATAAACAAAAGGGAGGAAAACAAGTTGTGTCATAGTGATATGCGGCCTAGGTATGTGAATGCATACTTAGAATGATCCCAACTATGATAAAATAAGCAAAATAAAATAAGAGTTAACATCATAGTGATATGTGGCCTATGTATGTGCACTTATACCTGGAATGATCCCAACTCTGAATATTTATATAAACAAATGTATGATGAACCTCATAATTTGATGAGCTATTAAGGATACTAACTAGGGAACACCATTCTACTATCAAATTCATCCATAAAATGCTAGTCAAGCCAATCACAATCCTACTTTCAACTGATCTACTAACTCATGTGGAGGCTAAATTTAAGGCTCAGCCTATTCTTACCCTCTTCAGTAATTGCGAATGGTCAATAAATAAAAAAAATGTGTAAGGGAGTGACTTATTTTCTAAAGAAAAGCATGCACAACACATTCTACTTGAGCTTTATCTTCTATCTAACTAATGAATTTGTGAAATGATTGACCTCTTATTTAATTGGTAAGCTTATCAGTTGAGTAAACTGAAATTCTTGGGTAGACTTTGATTAATGTGTTATTAAGAATAAATGATCATTTGAATTTTCATTTTGATATTAGTCTTCATCCAAATTATGAATATAAATTATCTTTGCTAGGGACTAGCAAAAGTTCAAGTGTGGAGGTGTGATAACTTCCCAAAATGAAGTTATCTAGTTCCCTATTTTTATGCTAAGTCATCATAAATGTGAATAAAGGATTTAAATAGGCATAAATTCATACTTATTTCATTTAATGTTAATTGAGCTAATTTGTTTATGTTTTCCCTACTAGAAATGCTTTGGAATTTGAATTGGAGAAGTAAAAGCTGGATTTATATTTTGGCTATGCAGTTGTTACAACAACCTATTTTCAGTTGTCATAACAAGGCCTGGACGAATTTAAAGTTCAAAATTCGAAATTTGCGCCAAAATGAAATGTGAAAGGAGGCATCTCTTGACAAGGGGCTGGACGTTTTTTTGAGGGGAATCTCTTGCCAAATGGAGGGGGGCACGAAATATTAGGGAGAGAGAGTTCTAAGAGCCCTCATCTTGGAGAAGGAGAAGGAGAGGATCGGCTAGGGTTTGGACGCACCGGCGAGAAGGAAGAAGGGTCTAAGCGAGGTCTACACGCATATTCCTGCAGCAATTAGCGTTCTTAAGCATGTTTTGTAAGATCTTTCTCATGTGGTTTCATTCCTCTAGCATGAACTAATCGTATGGATCTTGTATGATGTGAGTACCTTGTTTTATTGTGATGATTTAACTTTAAATTTATTTTATGGATGTTTGAATCACTATCTTTATTGAGTTTATGTTCTTTATTTGTGGAAATTTTTGAGCAAGCGTTCATCTTCTAATTAGCATGGCGAGATTCGAGAGAGGAGTTATGCTAATCTAGGGTTGAATCCGTTATTCTACGCGGCGGGATTCGAGAGAGGAGTTGCGTAGTTTTCTAAATCAAAATTCCATCTTTTTACTGCGTTGCAAGATTCGAGAGAGGAGCGGCGTAAGTGTGACATAAACTCCAATATAGCGTCAAGAGTGAAAGAGATTTCCTCTGGAGTTAGCATCATTGATTTTTGCTCGTCATGTTATTTACTTTCTTCCTAAGTTAGAGATAACTAGGGGAAATTGGGTAAACGGAATTCTGAGATCGAGAGATGATGAATTTCACTTTAAAATCGATGCAAGATAGTAATAAAGAGAACCATTAAATATCACTCGAAATCTCGTCACAATAGGCAAGGGAAAACAACATGCAAGATCATTTCTCCAACCTTGATAAAAGTATTTCCTAAGAATCGTTTTTAGTTTTATCATTGTTAGTTTAAGTTTTCTTTATTCTAAAATTAATCCACTAAGAAAAAGTATCCCACTTGGATTCAAGGAACAAGTAAGGCTAGTAATTACGAGCACTAACATTGCACTTCCTCTAGGAACGATAACTCAACTCATCATTTTATTACTTGATTCGACACGTGCACTTGCGTGATTACGTAGATCCATTTTGGCCGTATCACTACGCATTGCCGACCAAACATGTTTATAACTACCCACACGACGCTCTTCGTTTAGCCAAAATACCTGGGCTTGACCTATTAATCGTTCTCGGGCTACGATAACCTTGTGGTGGTCGTCCCAGTCGTGACAATCAAATTTAATTTCTATTTCCTTAAGCCAGCCTCTAAAAGTTTTGGAACACCCATAATCGTAATAAGTGGGTACCTGTCTTTTAGTGTCCGGATAAGCGTGGGGATGGTTGGTATTCCTATGGTATGAAGGCAAGGCTGGGGTGTGTTTAGCCATGGCTTTATCATACCAATAGTCTAAATGGGAAGCGTAAATGTTATAGGCCATATCAGTGAGAACCGGAGAGAAAACTTGATCCGATTCTTGTGCACATGCAAGAATTAAGGATTCTGACCCATATAATCTAAAATAGACGGGATTGTTCCCGCTAAATAACTAGGGTGATAATTATATATTTTTGGATTTTCTTGCTGAAAATAATATGAAGATTATTAAATAATTTGTTTTTGATTTTTTTTGCAGAAAAATAAAATTTATGCCTCTATTGGTAGAGCAGAATTTTTTTTTGTTTTGGTAATTTTTTTGACAAATAAACGTGCTTGACAAGTGTGTGTCGGCGTACTAATAAAAGGTGGAGGGTACCAATTAGGAAATTGATGTGAACCTCCATCTGATACCAAATTGATGCAGGCCCATAGTTTTGACGGATTAAATACTACGCATTCTTAAGATCGGTAATTAAAATAAATACGCAGCGAGCAATATTTCTCTAAATTAATACTAAAGATGAATCCAGCAATATAGCAATGCACAACGCAAAGGGTCGCTACCCCTTATAGAGATTAAACAAATGGCTATATACCAATGTTCCCTCAAACGAAAAGGACCTACTCGGTCCGGACAATTAGCAATTCCAATTAAATTTATTAGCTAGCAAATCACAAACCAATATGAGAGGATCCAAACTAAAATAGCGATTTAAAATAGAGTCCAAATCAATCCCAAAAATTAATTAATATGAGGGTATACCAAATTACTTGAACTCAAGGGGAAATCAAGGGTGATGAACCCGATTTCGTCTAGTGTTCACGAGATCTACCCGCTCCAATTTATATGAAAAATATTCGGACAATTAACACTTAAATTTAGATTGTAATTAGCATGATTTCAATATAAATCAGGACAATTAACTAGCCTTCTATTCCACCAAATCTCACAATATTTTAGAAGAATCACACAAGAGAAACATAAAAGATCGTTACCCAAATCCCAAGAAAAATCTGTCCACAAGATGAGTGGAGGAGGCACACACGACGGTGGTTGAATCTATCTCCACACGACTCCATGGATTTGCACTGGACGATGAAGACACGAGCTATTTTTTCCTTTACAATAACCCTAGGAGAGGGAGATCCTTGAAAAGCCAATATATATTGGGAGGAGAGAGAAAAGTTGGTGAGAATAATTTACTCAAGATAATGGGGGGGGGGGGGGTGGAGGCTAGGGGAGAGATGTGGGTGGCTGACGATTTTGTGGGAGGGGCTGTTCAGATTCTTTGGAGGGAGAGAGGGTTCAGGTTGGTGGGGATGGTGGCCGACTTATGAAAGGGAGGGAGAGGAGGTGGCAGTTTTGGAGGGGGGGGGGGCAAAATAGAGAAAGAGAGGGAAAGTGGGGGCCAGAATAGGGAGAGGGATGAAGGTGGCCAAATATAATAGAGAGGGAGAAGGGGCGAGGAGGAGAAGGTGGACAGAATGCCAAAGGGGAGAGGGGGAGAGAGTGGGGTGGCCGGCAACCCAAAGAGGGAAAGAGGAAAAGGAGGAGCCGAATTTTCTCAAGAGGGAGAAATGAGAGAATAGGGGGGAAGCAAAATTTAGGTTTTCAATTTTCTTTCCTTCTTCTTTATGAAATCCTACAACAACATGGCCTCAAATAGCCTACACCAATCAATCTCTACCCTTCAAATAATATAAACTCATGATGGTTATATACACCCATCATAATACATGAAATAAAAATACAATAATGAAATGTTTGGAAAAAATGCTTAAATTAAAATTGCATTAAATAGAAATTGCTAAAAAAATAATAATTGATAAAATATATAATTATAATTATTTAATTTATAATTATATATTTTATTTAATGGCGGCGGCGGAAGTCGAGCAAAACATGTAGCAGCGGCGGAGTTGGCGAAGAAACATCGTGGTAGAATTTCATCTTCGAGCTTCCGGCATCGATCGTCCCAATCCACGAACTCTCTATGACGGGGATCAACGACCACATCAGCATCGTCACCATCATAAAAAAATTCAGGTGAGTTAGAATAAACAAAATATGGAGGCTGTTCAACATAGACTTCTTCCTTTAAGTCACCATTCAAGAAGGCTGACTTCACATCCATCTGGTAGACTTTAAATCCTTTGAATGCAACATATGCAAGGAATAGTCTTATGGCTTCCAATCTTGCTATAGGGGAAAATGTTTGATCAAAGTTAATACCTTTTTCTTATCTGTACCCCTTAGCTACTAGCATAGCCTCGTTCTTAATTATAATGTCATTTTCATCAAGTTTATTCCTGTAAATCCACTTGACTCTAATGACATTATGTCCGTGTGGTTTGGGAATCACCTTCTAGACCTTGCATCTTTTAAACTGGTTCAATTCCTCTTGCATAGCTACAATCTAAAACTGATCTATGCTGGCCTCTTCAAATCTCTTGGGCTCAACCTGTGACAGGAAACCTGCATACATTGCTATATTAAGGCTCTTACTTCTTGTCACCACTCCTTGGTTTGCATCACCAATTATATGGTGTCTTGGATGATCTCTTAGATGCCTGACAGCTAGAGGCAGTCTTCTTTCAGCATCAGCTTCAGTAGAAGCTTCTTGCTAATCTTCATCCACTTCAAGTGTGCCTTGCACTCCTTCTAGAATATCCACTCCATCTTAGATTTCTAGAGCAGCTTCCTTGATGGTTACCTTGTCCATCATCAGCTCTGTACCTTCAGTACAAGAAGAGGAGCTTGACAGCTCATTGTTTATCATGGTAGACTCATCAAAACTATATGTACAGACTCTTCTACAACTTGGCTTTTCAAGTTGTAGATCCTATAGGCTTTACTATAATTGTTGTACCCAACAAAAATCCCATCAAAGGACTTGGCAGTAAACTTAGTCACATAGGACTTACCATTATGAAGCACATAACACTTGCTATCAAAGATCCTGATATAGCCCAGGTTTGGTTTTTCGCCCTTCAAGATCTCATAGGGAGTCTTCTTGTGGCTCTTGGTGATAGAGGCTCTGTTAAGGACATGACATGCAATATTCACTCACTAAGCCCAATGATAATCTGGGAGAGATGTGTCACTCAACAAGGTCCTTCTAGCCTCTATGAGAGTTCTATTTTTCCTCTCAATAATCTCATTTTGGTGGGGTGCTCTAGGAGAATTTTTTTTTGACGAATTCATGGCTCTTCACAGAACTTTGTCATGCTATCAGACTTGAATTCAGTCCCATGATTACTTCTAATTTTGAATACAGTACTATCAAACTCATTCTGAATTGTCTTGATAAACTTCATGAAGATATCAAGGGTTTCATTCTTTTTCTTAAGGAAGAACACCCAAGTAAATCTAGAATAGTCATCAACCACCACAAGGGTGTAGACTTTTCTACCTAGACTATGAACTGGGATAGTACCAAAGAAGTCCATATGCAAGAGGTATAAACACCTCACAGAGTCTTTGGTCCCAATGCCCTTGAAGGAAGCTTTGGTCTGCTTGCCCTTTTGGCATGCTTGACAAATGCTTTCCTTGGTGCATTTTATCTTGGGACTATTCCTAACTAGTTCTTCACTAAAGATCTTGCCAATAGTCTTCTAATTTAAATGAGCTAGTCTCTTGTGCCATTACACATAATATGAGACTTTCTCATTTTCCACTAGACAAATAGGAGAGTTTGTATCTAGACACAGCAAGTTTAAGCAATAAACATTTCAACTCCTAGTGCCTGTCAAGATGGCCTCTTGGTCACTTGACCTCTTAATCTATCACTCATCCTTGTGGAAGACAATGACATAGCCAAGATCAGATAGTTGGCTTATGCTTATAAGATTGTGTTGCAACCCTTCAACATAAGCCACTTTTGAGATGTTGACTATGACATTGGAAATCTTACCTTAGCCACTTGTCACTCCTCTATCTAAACCACCAAAGATAACTGTTGGGTCCATTGATCCACATGGCCCAGATTTGTAAGAATTCAAACAAGTCAATATCACACACACAAGTTGTATTTGATGTGTTTTTGAGCTTATGCATGCAGGTGGAATCCAAGCAAGCTGGTGGATAGGCATGAATTTGCCTAAGTCCACAAGCGTTGAGTGAAGCAAGCTCACTTAACGCCAGGTGCATGGTAAAAGCTTGACAAAATGACTAAGGACAATGTGTCGAGACAAAAGTGTCGAGACAACTGTGTCGAGATAAGTCTGTCCGCAGTGTTGAGAAAAAAGTGTGGAGATAGCTGTGTCGAGACAAGTCAGTCAGTAGTGTCGAGACAAAAGTGTCGAGACAGCTGTGTCGAGACAAGTCAGTCAGAAGTGTCGAGATAAGTCAGTTATCTCGATACCTTGAAGATCAAGTCAGAAGTGTCGAGACAAGTCAGTCAGCAGTGTCAAGACAAGTCAGTTAACTCGACACCTTGAAGATCAAGTCAGTTGGAAGATACTTAATAGGCTAGAAATAACCTAAATCCTCAGGTATTAAGTGAAGTCTATTCACTCAACGTCAGGTAAGCAAAATTGTTGAATATAGCTGTGAGACAGGCAAATCCTAATAAGAAACAACTAAAAATATGGCTAAGTCCATAGGGGTTTAGTGAAGTGTACTCACTCAACGCCATACAACTAAAAGCTGTGAGACAGGAAAAGCTTAATAAGAAACAGCTGAAAATGTGGCTAAGTCAACATGCGTTGAGTGAAGTCCACTCACTCAACGCCATAACATCAAATTCATTGAGTATTGCTAAGTTAGTCAAAGCCACAAAAAATTTGCTAAGTCCAAATGCGTTGAGTGTAACTTACTCACTCAACGCTAGATAACAGAAGAATATCTGTTAAGTAGTTTGGCGTTAAGTGAAGCTTACTCACTCAATGCCAAGTAACTGAAAGATTGGCTAAGGAAAAAAGCATTGAGTGATGAAGACACACCCAATGCTCTCAATGCAAGAGAAGCAAAAATACTTTCTAAGGCAAAAAGTGTTGAGTGGACTCAACGCCTAATAATTGGAATATTTTTCAATGTGTTTTGGCGTTGAGTGATGGATGCTCACTCAACACCTTGTGACAAAAATTTTGTCTAAGTGTTTTGGCGCTGAGTGATGCTTACTCACTCAACGCCTATACTACTGATGCTTTATTTTGGCTAAGTCTACAAATGGTGACGTCAGCACGAGTCAGCAAAATTCAACAAAGTCAATGCAGTTCAAATTTGTTGCGAAAAAGATGGAGTAAGCCATTGATGGCGCCGACGGCCAACTTTTGTCGTTTTATGCAATTGGAAGGTTGTAAATCGGCAATTAAGGCGGGGCCCACAGCGCAATAGAGTCGTTGATCGACGAGAAATAAAAGGGAAATATTGGCTATGTCGACAACAAGAAATTAGGGTTTTCTGAATACGCAATTGCGGCTGAGCATCGTCTTTCTCTTCCTTGCCATTACTGCCGAGCCAGAAGGACCTATTCGGTTCAGTCAACTTGAAAGCGAAAAGTGTTAGCCGCTGCAATATTCATCTATGACAGCAAGGTTAGGATTAATTCCTGAAAGAGAAGAGGCAGAAACTTCTGCAAGTAACTTCCAGCACAAGTCGTGAATCAACTGAAGACCTAGTCAGCTTGTTGCTGTGAAGAAGATAAGGTTGATATCTGCTCAGCCCAGTAAGACAGACACAGAGTTTTTCTTTGGTGTCTAACTATTGCAAAACACTTTTTTTTTCTATAGGATCCTTAGGGATCTGAGTTGTAGGCCTTATCTATAAAGGCTGAGTGTGTAGGATTCTTGTAAGAATCTAAGTGATAGGACTGATTTATAAAGGCTGAGGTAGGATCCAGTTGGGATCTGAGTGGCAGGGCATATTGCCTGAGTGGTAAGTCTTGGAAAAGACTGAGTGGTCCTGCAGGATCGAGTTGTAAGCTCACTTGAGCCGTGTTTTGGGGGGGTAGAGCCTTGTCTAACTCACTGTTAGAAGAACGCAGAGGGACAGTGGATGTACCCAAGATCGGGGAACCACTGTAAAATATCTGTGTCGTATGGTTGAACTTCTTAAATGCTAAAATTAACAACTCACTAAGCACAACTATTAAGGATAGGTCCAAATAACCAAAAAGAGACCAAAAACCTATTCACCCCCTCTAGGTGTTTAGCTGACCTTGAAAACAAGTATTTCAAGTGGTATCAAAGGGAGGGTCCTCTTTAAGGACTCAACAGTCAGAGTCGATCTCCAAGGTCAGCAAAGAAAACTTGTCCTTATAAGTTCAGAAGTGAACTATAAGGAGCTGGGTGTCATGAAGCTTCCCATCTGCAGGAAGGAAGGGTTTGGCATCTGGAAGGAGAGGGTTAGGCTGTTCATGGAGG
This sequence comes from Platanthera zijinensis, assembly GCA_039513925.1. Classification (NCBI taxonomy): domain Eukaryota; kingdom Viridiplantae; phylum Streptophyta; class Magnoliopsida; order Asparagales; family Orchidaceae; genus Platanthera; species Platanthera zijinensis. Next base: position 150,551,812 of record CM077087.1, read on the forward strand.
CAACCGACCCTAGAATCTTCATTACTATCAAGGAAGGGCCTTTCATCCCTATGAATGTGTCTATTCTGGATGCAAATGTCCATACCCCCAAGACCTACTCTGAGATGGCAAAGGATGAAGTTATTCTGGTCACAATGTATAAAAGGGCACAAAATATAATTGTGAGTGTTATTGATGACTCCACTTTCCAAAATCTGATACACTACAAGACTGCAAAGGAGATGTGAGACACACTAGTGGTCTACATGGAGGGAACAGAGGATGTGAGAGATGACTGGAAGTCCATGCACAATCAAGAGTATGAGGCATTCAGGCAGAGCAAGACTGATAACATAACTGAATGCTATGAAAGATTCTTCAAAATTGTCAATGAGCTGAGAACATATGGAAGAGTCTTCAGCACTTATGAACTGAATGACAAGTTTCTCATATCTCTAACCAGAGACTGGGATACAAAGATTTGTGCAATTAGGGAAGTGGCAAGGCTAGCTGACACACCACCAGCAACTCTGTTTGGGAAGCTGCTATCTTATGAAATACAGCTGACAGCAAGGGAAGAGGAGGAGAAAGTCAACAAGTCCCAGGCTAAAGAAAAATCTGTGGCCTTCAAAGCTGAAGCCACAAGGAGGAGCAGAAGGAAGACACCATCTCCATCAAGAAGAGATGCTGATTCTGAATCAGAATAATCAGAGACCAGCACTTCAGACTGCCATATGTCTTATAAAGACTTTGTTGCCTTCTCCAGGAAATTCCAGAAGTTTATGAGGAATAAACACTGGAAAAGCAAGCCCTCCTCCTCATCTCATCCCAAAGAAGACTACTACAAGGGCAGGAAGAAATCCTCTAAGGAGGATAGGTATGGTTTTAAACCTAACAAACATGTTAATTCTAAAGTGGTTTGCTATTGTTACAGCAAGCCAGGGCATGTAATAGCCGACTGCCCTGTCAAAAGAAAGGAATCTGGTGAGAAGGACCACAGGCAAAAAGGAAAAAAGGAGAAATCCTTCATCGCTAAGAAGAAAAAGAGCTGGACTGACTCTTCCTCTTCAGAGTCAGAAAGAAAAGAGGATGAGGAAGACTACATTGGGCTGTACTCTGCTGAAGTAGAAACAGAAGAAGCAGACTTCATTAAAATGTTGGCTGCTATTGCTGAAGAAGCTGATGTAAATTATCTTGCTGCCAGGATTGAAGTTAGGGCCCCTCTATCACAGTCAGATGGTGATACATAGGTGGATGAAGATGAAGAAGAAGACAGCTGCTGCTCTGGCCTAATGGCTATGTCAGATGGAGAATCGAGCTAGGAACAGCCTAGTCAACCAAAGGTAAATTCTCTGTTCAAGTCTTCTTCTGAGTCAAGCTATGAGACCAGCCCAAATTCTGAAGTTCATTCAGCAAGAGATGAAGGAGATTCTGAGTCTGAGGAAGATGTTAATTCGGTAATTGACAAATTTGGTATTCTTCTGAGTGCTTTCAAGGAAAACAAGCTGCTGGCTAAGAAGTAAGCTAAGGAAATTATCTCCCTTCAGCTTGCTGCTTCCCAGCATACTGATTCAGCTTCACTGCTTGATCAGAAATTTAAAGAGTTTAGTGAGCTGTAAACTTTTTCTTTCATTTAGATTGGTACCATAGAGTACCATGAAAATAGAATAAGGGACCTGGAAGTGCTGTTGGAGAGGGAGAAATGAATAGTGGCTAGCTATTCAAAGCCCAGTTCAGTGCTTCCCTTCATAGACACCTTCACTTCCCAAAAGGGTAAGAAGGGGTTGGGATTTAAGGGATCCACAAGAGTTGCAAATCCTAAAGGAAAGGGAAAAGCTCCAGCACAGCCACTGGCCTCAAAGCCTGCTTTTCCATTCAAGATAATTGTGCTACCTTCCAACAGGTATGACCTAGAGAGCACCTATGGTCACTGAAAGAATGGTAGTTCCACTAGTGTGAGCAAAGTTGCTCCACACTATAGTGGCAGATATAGCATGGGTGTAAGTTCCTTCAAGGCAGCCCATGAGGAAATCAAAATGGCCCACCCTGGACCATTTGTTTTTGGTGCACCAGCCCCTTCACTCAAGGGTAAAGCTGTAGGCTTGTCTCAGAATATTCCAACCCACTCAAGATATTTCAAGCACTTCTACTGCCAAACCCACCATTAGTCAGACTGGGGCTGGGAAACAAAAGAACAAGACTGCTGCTACACCTTCTAGACCAAGTGCTGCTATCAATACAACCACCAAACCATATATTAAAAGAAGGTACAATATTTATTAGTGCTATTGCTGTGGAAAAGTGTGTCACTATGCTATCGATTGATGACACAATACAAGTGTGCCAAGAGCAAGAGAGGGCTTACCTGTCAGAAGAGCTGCAAGTGGGCATGTTTATTATCAGACTAACATGCACCTAGGACACAATAAGAATTGGGGTCCTAAGGTTAACTGAACTATGCCTTGTTGGTTAGTCCAAGTGGCCATTCCCCTAAATGGTACTTGGACAGTGGGTGTTCTAGGAACATGACTGGAACATGGAGCATGCTGAAGGAGTACACTCCAGTAAAAAATGGACCCAAAGTCATCTTTGACGGTTCAGAAATGGGAGTAACTAAAGGGTATGGTAAGATATCTAATGACATAATCACTATCACACAAGTAGCTTATGTTAAAGGGTTACAACACAACCTCATAAGCATAAGCCAACTATGTGATCTTGGCTATGACATTTCTTTCCTCAAGGATGGGTGCCAAATTAAGAGGTCAAGTGACCAAGGGGTCATCTTGACAGGCACTAGGAGAGGAAATATCTATTGTCTTAATTTTGATTTTGAAAGTAATGACTCTCCCATATGCCTAATTACAGATAAGAAAGCCTCATATTGTATTCAATGGCACAAGAGGCTGGCTCATCTAAACTATAAGAACATAGGCAAACTCTTTAGTGAAGAGTTAGTCAGAACTGGCCCCAAGTTGAAATGCACTAAGGAGGGTATCTGCTCTGCATGCCAAAAGAGAAAGCAGACCAAGACCTCCTTCAAGAGCATTGTGGACAAAGATTCAGTGAGGAGCTTATACCTACTGCATATGGACTTGTTTGGTCCTATGCCAGTTCAAAGTCTAGGTAGGAAAGTCAACACCCCTGTGGTTGTTGATGACTTTTCTAGGTTTGCCTGGGTGTTCTTCCTTAAGAGAAAGGATGAAACCCTTGAAGTCTTCAAGACTTTTGTCAAGCAGATACAGAATGAACTAGACAATACTATGGTCAAAATCAGAAGTGACCATGTGACTAAGTTTCAGTCTGCAAGCATGACAAGGTTTTGTGAAGAGCAAGGGATTCACCAGGAATTCTCCTCTCCAAGAACACCCCATCAAAATGGAATTGCTGAGAGAAAAAATAGAACCCTCAAGTCAGCCAGAAGATACTAAATAGGCTGGAAATCGCCTAAGTCCACAAGCGTTGAGTGAAGTTTATTCACTCAACGCCAGGTAAGAAAAATCGTTGAGTATAGCTGTGAGACAGGCAAATCCTAATAAGAAATAGCTGAAAATGTGGCAAGTCCACATACGTTGAGTGAAGTGTACTCACTCAACGCCAAACAACTAAAAGTTGTAAGACAGGCAAAGCCTAATAAGAAACAACTGAAAATATTGCTAAGTCCACAGGCGTTGAGTGAAGTCCACTCACTCAACGCCGTAAAATCAAATTCGTTGAGTATTACTAAGTTAGTCAAAACCACAGAAAATTGGCTAAGTCCAAATGCGTTGGGTGTAGCTTACTCACTCAACGCCATATAATAGAAGAATATTTGTTAAGTAGTTTGTCGTTGAGTGAAGCTTACTTAACTGAAAGATTGGATAAGGCAAAAAGCATTGAGTGATGGAGACGCACTCAACGCTCTTAACACCAGAGAAGCAAAAATACTTTCTAAGGCAAAAATTATTGAGTGGACTCAATGCCTAATGATTGGAATGTTTTTCTAAGTATTTTGGCGTTGAGTGATGGATGCTCACTCAATGCCTTGTGACAGAAATTTTATCTAAGTGTTTTGGCGCTGAGTGAAACTTACTCACTCAACGCCTATACTACTGATGCTTAATTTTGACTAAGTCCACAAATGGTGACGTCAACATGAGTCAACAAAAGTCAACATAGTTCAAATTTGTTGTAGAAAAGATGGAGTAAGCCATTGATGGCGTCGGCGGCCATCTTTTGTCGTCTTCTATAATTGGAAGGTTGTAAATCGGCAATTAAGGCGGGGCCAACAACACAATAGAGCGGTTGATCGATGAACAATAAAAGGGAAAACGCAATTGCGGCTGAGCCGACAACAAGCAATTAGGGTTTTTTGAAAACGCAATTGCGGCTGAGCATCGTCTTCCTCTTCCTCGCCATTGCTACCAAGCCAGAAGGACCTGTTCAGCTCAGTCAACCTAAAAGCGAAAAGTGTTAGCTGCTGCAATATTCATCTATGACAGCAAGGTCAAGATTAATTCCTGAAAGAGAAGAGGCAAAACTTCTGCAATTAACTTCCAGCTTAAGCGTGAATCAACTGAAGACCTAGTCAACTTATTGCTGTGAAGAAGATAGGGTTGATATTTGCTCAGCCCAGGAAGACAGACCCAAAGCTTTTTCTCTGGTATCTAACTATTTCAAAATACTTCTGTTTTTTGTAGGATCCTTAGGAATCTGAGTTATAGCCCTGATCTTTAAAGGCTGAGTGTGTAGGATTCTTGTGAGAATTTGAGTTGTAGGCCTTGTTGGGTATTGCATCCACAATAACCCAGATTTATGTGAAGTCCCCCTTGAACTAAGATGAATTAAGTTTGTATTTGATGCTCCTTTTAGTTGAGTGTTTGCAGGACTTAATTGCCAAGTGTAGACTAATATCAGTCTACAGTGGATTACTAAACACAGGAACATACAATGTAATCCCTCATTGTATGATCTATAGTGTTGACTCATATGTAGCCTCTCTATTAGGATACACTTCATTTTCATGCATTATACTTATTGGAGAAAGACATGTTGCTAATTTCATTGAAGAAAGAAAACTTTCCAGGAAACAAAATTTTTCTAAGTATTTTACTCGAGAGGAACTTAAGTACTAGAGTAGATTCTTTCATAGTACTCGAGTAAGTTAAGTCTGGATTTCGAGTAAGGGAAATAGTTCTCGAGAAGATTGAACATAGTTCTCGAGAAGCCAGTTCCATTACTTGAGTAGATCCCTTCTTATTCTCGAGTTAAAAAAATTCCTATCTCAGAATTTTCTAAGTCCTATACTAGAGTATTTAAGCTTATCACTCGAGTAGATAAGTACTTTGTCTCGAGTGACAGAAGACAAGTACTCGAGAAGTGTCTATCTTACTCGAGTAGTGAAGTACCTGTACTCGAGAAGTCTATCTACTTCTCGAGAAGTCAAGCTCTAGTACTCGAGTAGACATATTTCTTCTTAAAATTTTTTTAAGTCCTCTACTCGAGAAGAATACTTCCATTTCTCGAGTAACATTTTTAGTACTCGAGTAATCCTCCTTCCACTCGAGTAATGATGAATTCTCTCCTGAAGTTTCCCCAAGAACTTCTTCTTGAGAAGCTTGCAGATGTCCTCTCGAGAACCTGAAGTAATACTCGAGTAATCCTTTCTTCACTCGAGTAATGCAGCGAGTTTTTCTCTGAAAAATTGCTAAGTATCAGGACGCATTTTTCAAAATGATTTCCTTAATCATTGGTCCACGTGGCCATCATTAATTGTAATTATGACGGTTAGGGATATCTTATAAAAGGTCTTGTCATTATTCAACCAACCTGAAGTATGTGAAAGAAGAAATCCTAAGAATTCTGAATCTCTAATTTTCTTTCCTAATTCAGAATCCGCTGCTCATCGTGCTCATCGCCAAGGGCTTTCGATCAAGAACGGTTTAGAACAGTCGACTTGCAGATCAAGATCTTCTATAATCTACACATCCTCTTCTTGATCTTGTGAGTCCAGAAATTCCAGATCAAAGATCTAGTCAAGTCTTCTTCAACATATTCTGACAGAGCCGCAAAGTTCAAGAAAGAAGACTTAGACAGAAATTTCCAGATCTGAGAGATTTCACTATTTGTATTTCTTATTTTAAATCTATTCTTGTAGGAGATTATTCTCCGAGTGTAGGAGCTCTGTTCTCCGAGTTGTTGTATGAAGTTTTTATCTTCCGAGTGTAGATCCGTTTTGTGGATCGAGTTGTAGGAACGTTGTTCCGAGAAGTAGGATTATTTTCAATCCAAGATTAGTGGAGTAGCCGAGTCTAGTGCATTGCTAGATCGGTGAGTGGAAAGTCGACGTACCCAAGGTTGGGGAACCACTATAATTCTTAGTGTCATTTGTGATTGCTTGGTTATTTTTTTGTTCTTAGATCGCTAAAATTTTATTCCGCAAAAAGACGCTCAACTCACCTATTCACCCCCTCTAGGTGATTTAGGTAGACAACTTAAACATTTTTTCAATTGGTATCAGAGGGAGGTTGATCATTAAAAGGTTAACACCTTGATCAGATCTGCCCAAAGTTGTCTATTGAGTTATCCAAGCATGAACAAGGCCAAGGATTTTGCTAAGCTTCCTTTGTGTATAAAGACCAACTTTCCCATGTGGAAAGAAAGGATTACGTTTTTCATGGAAGCTGTGGATCCATGGATCTTCATGATTGTTGAAGAAGATCTTCATGTTCCCATGACTGTCTCCACTATAGATCCTACCAAGAAAGTTCCTAAGAAGTTGATGGATCTTGAAAAAGATGAGATTGCACTTGTCTCTTTAGACAAGAAGGCCAAAAATATCATCTCAAGTGCAGTCAATGATTCTATGCTGCAGAACCTGATTCACTGTCAATCCGCTAAGGAAATGTGGCAGTCTCTCATCACCTTGATGGAAGGCACTGAAGAAGTTAGGGATGACATGAGATCCTTTCTAAATCAGAAATATGAAGCTTTCCGATAAGGACCCAAGGATTCAATTACAGATACATTTGAAAGTTTCTTCAAAATTGTTACCGGCCTAATAGTATATGGCCGGGTCTTCACTAATGGAGAGCTGAATGATAAATTTCTAAGGTCCCTGACTAAGGAGTGGGACAACAAAGTCTGTGCTATCCGGGAGTTTGACAAGCTGACAGAGACTGCCCCTCAGAATCTCTTCGGAAAGCTAATGTCACATGAACTGCAAATCAATTCAAGAAAAGATGAAGAAGAGAAGAGTCGGTTCTCATCCAAGGAGAAGTCTGTCACACTGAAGGCATACAGCTCAAGGAAAGCCAAAGCTGCATCACCTGCTCCTGCACAGGAAGATAGTGAAAAAGAAACTTCAGAGCCAAGTACCTTAGGCTCAGAGTTATCTGAAAGAGAGTTCTCTCTTCTTTCAAGACAGTTCAAGAAATTCTTGAACAAGAAGAAACAATGGAGAGGCAAAGATGCCTCGTACAGAAGATCACGTCATGATGGTGATCGACACAAGAAAGGCTCAAGTAGCCAAGACATGTATCATACTAAACAGAACAAACATATTTATGCTGACATCGTTTCTTATTGTTGCAATAAGACAGATCACGTTATTGCTGATTGCCCTCATAAGAAGAAGGAGGGTGGAAAAAGAGAGGAAAAGAAATCTTCTTACCACAAGAAGAGAACTGAAATAAGCCTAGTAGCCAAAAAGGCAAGACTCTCAGCGACTCTAACTCATCTAAGTAAAGTGAAGAAGAGGAAGCCTACTTTGGGCTAATGGAACAAACTGATGAAGAATAAGAACCCCAGTTCACTAGGACGGTAAACTCTTATACTCCTCTTTCTGAATCATATGTTTCTGATCATGATCACGAGGACAGCTCTTCTGACGATGAGTCTGAACTCATGACCCAATATAAGGAGTTATTCAAGGCTTACGACAAATGTCAAAAAGTCATGAAAACTCAGGCCAAAGAGATTAAATCTCTCAAGGCTGAAGAGAGCACTCTGAGAGAGGAAGTTGTCAAGATGGACTCACTGAGATAAGACTTAAATACTGCTGTTCAAGAGTATAATAAGGCTCTCGAGCACCTAGATCTGAAGGAGAAGATCATCAAAGAACTGGAAGAACAACTTGAAGTGGAAAAGAAACTTGTTGAAAGTTTCTCCAAGCACAAGACTGTCCTTCCTTTGGTTGCTGAATTCTCAGCTCAGGCCAAAGGTGCTGGCATAGGCCATGTTGGTGCTCTTAGTAAATCCTCTAGGAGAAATAATGCTCAAAGAAATAATAAGGCGGCCAAGAAGGCTCTGGCCAAGGAAAAGGGGAAAGCTCCTCAAGATCAGACGTCATTCAAAAAGGTTATCTTTCCAACCAACAAGTTTGTTCTTTATTTGTCCTACGGTCACTTTGCTAGGCCTACTTATGTAGAGCTCAAGTCTCATTACCAAGGATGGACCCATCCCCGAAACTTTGGCAATAGTGTCTTCAAGGCACCTTATGAAGAGATTACTCTTCAGATCTATGTCCCTTATAATCATTGTCATAACATCAAGAAGGCACCAAAAAGACCGTTATGGACAAGCCTATTAAGGAGAAGAAGCCATGTGAATGCCATCACCATGAAGCTTCTACCTCCAAGACTGCTGCCCTTGCTAGTCCACACTCCCAAGAGGTCAAGTAGGAGAAATTTAGGCAAAGATACAACAGGTTTGTCTGTTGGTACTATGGAAAAATTGGTCACTTTGCCATTGATTGCTGGTTTAACTCCAGAAATTATGTAACTCCTCAGATTAACAATGTGAGAAAGACCACTCATAATATTAATACATGTAGGGGGAGTAAGCTAACTAGAGACCAAGGACCCAAACAAGTTTGGGTTCCTGGAGCAAACTGATTTGTGATTGCAGGTATATCCAAAAACCACCAAAACTCCTATCTGGTATTTAGATAGTTGATGCTCTTGGCATATGACCGGGACAAGAAGACTTCTCCAGAATTACTCACCAGTCGTGAACGGGCCAAAGGTCACCTTTGGAGGTTCTGACAGAGGAATTACTAAAGGCTACGGTATGATTACAAATGGTAGTATATCCTTTTCGGATGTGGCTTATGTTGAGGGATTGGAACACAATCTCATAAGCATAAGCCAACTCTACGATAAAGGATACATCGTAGAATTTCATGCAGACAAGTGCTTGATAAAATTGGTAGATAATCTTGAAATGATTCTATCAAACACTCGTAGTAGAAATATCTTTTTTTTGAATTTTATTTGCATAGACTCTTATACACTAGTGTGTCTTTTGACAAAAGATAGTGCGTCTCTTCGTGACCAATGAAACAAGAGATTATCACATATTAATTTCAAAACTATTAATAAATTATTTTCTCTTAATTTAGTACATGATACCCCAAATGTCAAGTGCGCTAAAGATAGACCTTGCCATGCATGTGTAAAAGGCAAGCAAACAAGGGCTACCTTTAAAAGCATTATTGGCAAAGACTCTAATGGGTGCTTACACCTACTTCATATGGACTTGTTCGGTCCACTGCAAGTTAGAAGTTTTGGAGGTAAGGATTATACATTGGTTATTGTTGATGATTACTCGCGCTTTGCGTGTGTGATCTTTCTTAAACACAAGTCAGATACTTTTGACATCTTTACAAATTTTGTCAGGCAGATCCAGAATGAATACAACTATTCAATAGTCAAAATAAGAAGTGACAATGGAACTGAGTTCAAGTATGGGGTCATGACAGAATTTTGTGAAAGCCTAAGTATCTTTCATGAGTTTTCCTCTTCTCGTACTCCTCAACAGAACGGAGTAGCTGAGAGAAGGAATAGAACACTTATAGAGGCATACAGAACCATGTTGAGTGATGCCTCACTACCGGAATATTTTTGGGCTGAAACAGTCAACACTACATGCCACGTGCAAAATCGAGCACTCATAAACAAGAACCATAATAAGACACCTTACGAACTACTAAAGGACAGAAAGCTGACTATTTCATATTTTAGAATCTTTGGTTGTAAGTGCTTCATCCTTAACAATGGCAAGTATCACACTACTAAATTTAGTGAAAAGGGCTTTGAAGGTCTTTTCGTAGGGTATAGTAGCAATAGTAAGGCATATAGGGTATTTAATAAGAAAACCCTAGTTGTAGAAGAATCTATTCATGTTGTATTTGATGAGACGAGCGAGCTGCAAGGCAGCTCTTCTAGTGTGTTCGTTGAAGATGAAGGTTCAAAGATGAAAGAACTTAACTTGGGTGAGCCGACTGAAGAAAAAGGTGAAAAGTTCATCAAGATCACCTCTCCAATCCCGATTGGAGAGGTTGATGATCAAGATGAAGAAATCATCCAAGTTGATGAAGTCACTCCTGTGGTTGAAGATACTCTAGATGCAAGGACTCTAGAGCTCAGACATCTGAAGGATCACCCAATAAACCAAATCATAGGAGATCCCAGGGATGGTGTCAGAACTCGTAGAGGTACAGCTAATGAGAATTTATATTTGATTTTTCTCTCACAGGGTTAACGGAAGAAGTTTGAGGAAGCAAACTCAAACGCATCATGGATAATGTCTATGGAAGAAGAGTTGAATCAGTTCAAGCATTGTCAAGTCTGTAAACTTGTTCTAAGACCCAAAGGTAAGAACGTCATCGAGACAAAGTGGGTCTACAGGAACAAGAGGGACGAGGATGGAACAATCATAAAGAATAAGGCCAGACTCATCGCCCAAGGATACAAACAAGAAGAAGGAATCGACTTTGACTTGACCTATGCTCCAGTGGAAAGGCTGGAGGCAATCAGGTTGTTTTTAGCATATGCTGCACTTAAGGGCTTCACTATCTATTAGATGGACGTGAAGTCTGCCTTCCTTAATGGTGACATAAAGGAAGATGTGTATGTGGAATAACCTCTAGGTTTCGTTGATCCTAACTTTCCTGATCATGTCTATCTTTTATTTAAAGCATTATATGGCTTGAAACAAGCTCCTCGAGCTTGGTACGAGACGCTGTCTAACTTTCTTCTTGAGAACAAGTTCACAAGAGGAAAGATAGAAAATACATTATTTCTTAGAGAAATAAAATGAAAGATTTTTCTAGTGCAAATCTATGTCGATTACATCATTTTCGACTCTACTGACGACAACCTCTGCAAAAAGTTTTTTAAACTTATGCAAGAGAAGTTCGAAATGAGGAGTATAGGAGAGCTGAAGTATTTCTTAGGACTTCAGGTGAAACAATCAGTAGATGGAATTTTCATCTCTCAGACAAAGTTTACCAGAGAGTTAATTAAGAAATTCAGAATGGAGAACGCAACCTCTATTAGGACTCCAATGGATTCAACTATGTCTCTAGACAAGGATGAGAAAGGGAAACCTTTTATTGAAACAAAGTACAGAAGCATAATTGGATCCTTACTCTATCTTACTGCTAGTATACCAGACATAATGTTTTCAACATGTGTATGAGCTAGATTTCAAGTGAACTCTAAGGAATCTCACTACGCTACTACAAAGCTGATTTTGAGATATCTTAAAGGTACACCAAATCTTGGCTTATGGTACACAAGAAGTAATGACAGCGAACTAATTGGTTTTTCAGATACAGACTTTGTAGGAAGTAAAGATGATAGAAAGAGCACTTTCGGGACTTACCAATTACTTGTAAGAAGACTCATTTCTTGGAGAAGCAAAAAGCATATTTGTGTCGCAATTTCAACGACCAAGTCAGAATACATTTCTGCCGGCAGTTGTTGCGCACAATTGCTTTGGATAAATCACAAACTTGAAGATTACAACCTTAAAGTCAAAGACATTCTTTTGTTTTGCGACTCCTTCAGTGCGATTGCAATAGCCATGTTGGGATTTGTCTCCACAATACCTCAGATTTATAGGAGGTCAGACCTTGAACTAAGATGAATTAAGGTGTATTTGATATTGTGTTTAAGTTGTATGTGTGCAGGTTCTCATTGCCAAGTGTAGACCAATGTCAGTCTATAATGGGTCACCAAACACAGGACCATACAATGTAATCCCTCATTGTGTGATCCAAAGTGTTGGCCCATGTATAGCCTCTCTATTGGGATACACTTCCTATACAAGCACTTGGATTGGTGGACTGAAGTTTTGAAGTTTATCTTTTCAGAAGAAATATTTCCAAGTCCACATACTCGAGTATGTTTCTTCATATACTCGAGTAAGTGACTTAGTACTCGAGTAGATCATTAGACATACTCGTGTAGACTCTGTGTACTCGTGTAGATAAGTTTATACTCGAGTAGATAGCCAGTCACTCGAGTAGGTCATATCTTACACTCGAGTAAATCCTTCTGCTTTTAGATCCAGAATTTTCTCTAAGTCCACATACTCGAGTACATCTCTTGTATACTCGAGTAAGTGGGTCTGCACTCGAGTAAGTTGGATTACATACTCGAGTAGACTGTTTTACTCGAGTAGATGATAACTTGTACTCGAGTAGTTGGTTAGTTACTCGAGTAAGTGGTCTGTTCATACTCGAGTAGATCTGTGCTTCTCATCTCAGAATAATTCTAAGTCTACATACTCGAGTAGTTCCCTATATACTCGAGTAAGTGACGCTGAACTCGAGTAGATGTTTTTCATACTCGAGTAGTTCAATGATTACCCGAGTAGCTTTTCCAAGATACTCGAGTACTTCATTCTTCTCTTACTCGAGTATCTCCAACTCTTCTACTCGAGTAGTTCCTCCTCTTATCTGAGAATTTTTTTTTCTAAGTATTTTTACTCGAGTATATACTCTCATACTCGAGTAGTTCTAAATTCACTCGAGTGCTGATCTTTGAATCACTCGAGTAGTTTCTCTTCATATACTCGAGTATGCTCCTTCTTATCCACTCGAGTATATACCATCTAATTCTCGAGTATGTTTCTCTTATGACTCGAGTATATCTGTTTAAATTTTTCCTGAAATTTCTCTAAGTCATTTCCTCTGTGTGTTTCAAATCAATCATTTCTGATTGGTCCACGTGTCATCCCTAATTAATTTTCTGACCGTTGGAGTCCACCTATAAATAGGTCCTCTCAGATTTGACTAATAACAAGTCTTTGAAAGATTATTATTTTTAAGTAAGAGAAAAAGGAAATCCCGTGAACCCTAATTCCTCACGCCGCCGCCGCCATTGACGTTCACGGAAGAAGCTCTGGATCGACGATCTTCGATCGCTGCCTTCAACTTTTATTCTCCAGCGATTCAGACGAAAGTTAATCACTCGATCTCGCCAAGCCTCAAAGATTTCAGATCTATTTTTTCGATCGAGGTGATTCCGTTTTTCAGATTTGTGGATCTCTCTCAAGTCATCTTCAACATACTCTGATCAAGCCAAAGTTCTTAAGGAAGAAGACTGTCAAGATCCAGATCTGAGAATATTGTTGTTTGTATTTTTCCTTTCAAACAATTTACTTTGTAGGAGCTTTGTTCTCCGAGATTTGTAGGAAGGCTTTTTCTTCCAAGTTTTGTAGATCCAGTTGGATCGAGATTTGTAGGAACGTGGTTCCGAGGTGTAGGATTGTTTTCAATCCGAGATAGTGGAGTAGCCGAGTCTAGTGATTTGCTAGATCGGTGAGGAAAGTGGACGTACCCAAGATTGGGGAACCACTATAAATCTCTTGTCGTCTGTGATTGCTTGATGTGTGCTGTGTTCATTTTTTAATTCCGCATTTGACACGCATTTCACCTATTCACCCCCCCTCTAGGTGATTTAGGCTAACAACTTAACACTCTCAATTGGTATCAGAGGCAGGTTGATCGTTAAAAGGTTAACACCTTGATCTTATCCTTCTAAGTTGTTTCTTGAATAGTATCAAGCATGAGTAAGACCAAGGATTTTGCTAAACTCCCTATCTGCACCAAGAACAATTTTCCTATGTGGAAGGAAAGAGTAAAGTTCTTCATGGAAGCAGTAGATCCCCGGATCTTCATGATTGTTGAAGAAGGTCCCCACATTCCTATGACTACTTCCACCATAGATCCCACCAAACAAGTTCCCAAGAAATTGATGGATCTAGATAAGGATGAGATTGCACTTGTCTCTCTGGACAAGAAAGCTAAAAACATTATAGCAAGTGCAGTCGATGACTCAATGCTGCAGAATCTGATTCATTGCCAATCTGCCAAGGAGATGTGGCAATCCCTAGTGACTCTAATGGAAGGTACTGAAGAAGTAAGGGATGATCGAAGGTCCCTACTGAACCAGAAGTATGAAGCCTTCAGGCAGGGTCATAAGGAAGCCATAGCTGACACTTTTGAGAACTTCTTCAAGATAGTAAATGGCCTCAGAGTTTATGGACGTGTCTTCACCAATGGGGAACTCAATGACAAATTCTTAAGATCCCTAACCAAGGAATGGGACAATAAGGTATATGCCATTCGGGAGTTTGGAAGGTTAGCTGAGACAGACCCGCAGAATCTGTTCGGAAAGCTTATGTCTTACGAGCTGCAAATCAACTCAAGAAAAGCTGAAGAAGAGATCAGCAGGTCTGCATCCAAGGAGAAGTCTGTCGCTCTAAAGGCAGATAGCTCAAGGAAGACAAAGGCTAGCTCTCCTGCCCCAGTTCCTGAAGCTGATGAAGAAGAATCATCTGATCCAAGCTCATCTGGCTCAGAACTATCTGAAGGAGAGTTCTCATTGCTCTCCCGGCAATTCAAGAAATTCTTAAATAAGAAGAAGCAATGGAGAGGCAAAGATGCCTCATTCAGAAGATCACGACGTGATGGTGATCAGAGAAAGAAAGGGTCAAGTAGCCATGACAGGTATAACTCTAAACAGAACAAACAGATTTCGACTGACATCATCTGTTATTGTTGCAATAAGCCAGGTCACGTCATCGCCGACTGCCCTCACAAAAAGAAAGAAGGTGGAAGAAGAGAGGAAAAGAAATCCTCACACCATAAGAAGAGGGCAGAGAAGAGTCTAGTAGCCAAGAAGAGCAAAACTCTCAGCGACTCCGACTCATCTGAGTCGAGTGAAGAAGAGGAAGCTTACTTTGGGCTCATGGCTCACTCAGATGATGAACAAGTCCCCCAGTTCACTGGGGAGGTAAAATCTCACACTCCTCTCTCTGAGTCTGATGATGATAATGAGCAAGAGGGCTATTCCTCTGAAGATGAATCTGAACTCATGGCCCAGCACAAAGAGTTGCTCATGACCTACGAGAAATGTCGTAGAGTAGTGAAAACTCAAGCCAAAGAGATAAAATCTCTACAGGCTAGTGAGAGCAGCTTGAGAGAAGAAGTCAATAAGACTAACTCTCTTCAAGAGATCTTAAACAGTGCTATGGATGAATACAATCAAGCTCTCAAGCACCTCGACCTTAAAGAGGAAATCATCAAAGAATTGGAACAACAACTCGAGGCTGAAAAGAAACTTGTTGAGAGTTTCTCTAAGCCTAAGACAGTTCTTCCAATCATTGTTGAGTTCTCTGCTAAGGCCAAGGGTGCTGGTTTAGGCCACATTGACTCTTCTAGTAAATCCTCTAGGAGAAACAAGGCCAAGAGGAAGAATAAGGCTGCCCGGAAGGCTCTAGCTGAAGAAAAAGGGAAAGCTCCTTTGGAACCTGTTCTGTTCAAGAAAGTTATCTTTCCTACGAACGAACTCGACTATGAGTCTACCTATGGACACTTTTCTAGGCCGATCCCTGAGAAGCCTAAGTCAAGATACCAAGGTTGGACTCGTCCTCATAACTTCGGCGAGAGTGCCTTCAAAGCACCTTATGAAGAGATTCAACTTCAAAGCTATGGACCTTATGCTCATGGTCACAATATCAAAAATACACCAAAAGTAAAACCCATTGTAGAAAAGCCTATGAAGGAGAAGACTTCATGTAATTGCCATCATCATGAAGCCTCTTCCTCCAAGAGTAAAGCTCCTGCTGGACCTTCATTCCAGAAAGTCAAGCAGGACTACACAAGGCAAAGATACAACAGGTTCGACTGTTGGTGTTGTGGCAAAATTGGTCACTTTGCCGTCGATTGTTGGTTCAATCCTAGTAATGCTGCAACCCCTCAAGTTAGCAACGTGAGAATGACCACTCATGAGGCTAATACTCGTAGGGGGAGTTTTCTAACTCGAGACCAAGGACCCAAACATGTTTGGGTTCCTAAGGCTAAGTGATTGTAATTGCAGGTATGTCCAAAGGCCACCAAAATGCCAATCTGGTATTTGGACAGCGGATGTTCTCGGCATATGACCGGGACAAGGAGCCTACTCCAGAATTACACCTCAGTCTGTAACGGACCAAAGGTCATCTTTGGAGGTTCAGATCGAGGAATAACTAAAGGCTATGGTATGATCTCTAACGGTAGCGTATCCTTTTCGTATGTAGCCTATGTTGAAGGATTGGAACACAATCTCATCAGCATAAGCCAATTATGCGACAAAGGATACGTAGTTGAATTTCATGCTGACAAGTGCTTGATAAAATCGGTTAACAACATGGAAACTATTTTATCAAGCACTCGAAGCAGAAATATTTTCTGTTTAAATTTCATTTGTATTGACACTTCTACACCAGTATGTCTTTTAGCAAAAAGTAGTGCATCTCTTGCTGACCAATGACACAAGAGACTAGCACATATTAATTTCAAAACTATTGATAAATTATTCTCTCAAAACTTAGTACGTGATGCACCCAATGTCAAGTGCGTTACTGACAGTCCTTGTCACACTTGTATCAAAGGCAAGCAAACAAGAAGTTCATTTAAAAGCATAATAGGCAAGGATTCCAATAGAAGCTTACAGCTTCTCCATATGGACATGTTTGGTCCACTGCAAGTTAGAAGTTTGGGAGGTAAGGAATATACGTTGGTTATTGTGGATGATTACTCGCGCTTTGGGTGGGTGTTCTTTCTGAAACACAAGTCAGATACCTTCGGTATTTTCACTAATTTTGTTAGGCAGATCCAGAATGAATACAACTGTTCCGTAGTCAAAATCAGAAGTGACAATGGAACGAAATTCAAGTCTGGAGCCATGACAGAATTCTGTGAAAGTCAAGGTATCTTTCATGAGTTTTCCTCTCCTCGCACTCCACAGCAAAATGGAGTAGCTGAGAGAAGGAACAGAACACTCATAGAGGCTTGCCGGACCATGTTGAGTGATGCTTCACTTCTAGAGTACTTCTGGGCTGAGGCCGTCAACACCGCTTGTCACGTGCAAAATCGAGCTCTCATCAACAAGAACCATGATAAGACTCCTTACGAACTTTTAAAAGGCAGGAAACCAACCATTTCGTATTTTAGAATCTTTGGCTGTAAGTGCTTCGTACTTAACAATGGCAAGTATCACACCACCAAGTTTAGCGAGAAAAGCTTTGAAGGTATTTTTGTAGGTTATAGTAGCCACAGTAAGGCCTATAGAGTATTCAATAGAAAAACTCTGGTGGTAGAAGAGTCGATACATCTTGTATTTGATGAGACGAGTCTGCTGCAAGACAACTCCTCTAGTGTGCCTATTGTAGATGCAGGTACAAAGTTGAAAGAAATTAGCTTGGATGAAACTACCAAAGATAGAGATGAGACGTTCATCAAGATCACCTCTACAACCCCTATTGAAGAGGTAGATGATCAAGATGAGGAACACATCTCAGCTGAAGATGCAACTCCAGTGGCTGAAGAGATCCCAGATGCAAGGACTTTAGAGTTCAGACACTTGAAGGATCATCCCGTAGACCAAATCATAGGAGATCCTCGGGATGGCGTCAGAACTCGTCGAGGTACAACTAACGAGAATTTATACTTAAGTTTTTTGTCACAGGTTGAACCAAAGAAGTTTGAGGAAGCCAACTCCGACGCATCCTGGATTCTAGCCATGGAAGAAGAACTGAATCAGTTCAAACGATGCAAAGTCTGGACACTTGTTCCTAGACCCAAGGGTAAGAACGTCATCGGGACAAAATGGGTCTACCGGAACAAGATGGACGAAGATGGAACAATTATAAAGAATAAAGCCAGACTTGTCGCCAAGGGCTATCGTCAAGAAGAAGGAATCAACTTTGACCAGACATATGCTCCAGTGGCAAGACTGGAGGCGATCAGGTTGTTTCTTGCCTACGCTGTACTTAAGGGCTTTACCGTCTATCAAATGGACGTTAAGTCCGCCTTCCTAAATGGTGACATAAAGGAAGAAGTGTATGTAGAGCAACCGCCAGGTTTTGTTGATTCAACCTTTCCTAATTATGTTTATTTACTGCAAAAAGCTTTATATGGTCTTAAGCAAGCTCCTCGAGCTTGGTATGAGACGTTGTCTACTTTCTTCTTGAGAACAAGTTCACAAGAGGAAAGATAGACAAGACATTATTTCTTAGGGAAATAAAAGGCAAGATTTTGCTAGTGCAAATCTATGTCGACGACATCATTTTTGGCTCTACGGATAACAACCTCTGCAAGAAGTTTTCCAAACTTATGCAAGGGAAGTTTGAAATGAGCAGTATGGGAGAGCTGAAGTATTTCTTAGGGCTTCAAGTGAAACAATCTGAGGATGGAATTTTCATCTCACAGACCAAGTTCACCAAAGAGCTACTTAAGAAATTCGGAATGGAGAATGCAACCTCTATGAGGACTCCAATGGCCTCAGCTATGTCTCTGGACAAGGATGAGAAAGGGAAACCTTTTGATGAAACCAAGTACAGAAGCATAATTGGGTCCTTGCTCTACCTTACTGCAAGTAGACCAGACATAATGTTCTCAACATGTGTATGTGCTAGATTTCAGGTGAACTCTAAGGAATCTCACTACATCGCTGCAAAGCGAATCTTGAGATACCTCAAAGGCACACCAAATCTTGGCTTATGGTACCCAATAAGTAATGATAGTGAACTAATTGGATTTTTAGATGCAGATTTTGCAGATAGCAAAGATGATAGGAAAAGCACCTCCGGGACTTGCCAATTTCTCGGAAGGAGACTTATTTCCTGGAGCAGTAAGAAGCAGAACTGTATAGCCATCTCAACGGCTGAATCAGAGTTCATCTCTGCAGGCAGCTGTTGTGCACAGCTTTTATGGATCAAGAATCAATTTGAAGACTACAACATGAAGTTCCAGAACATTCCTTTTTTTTGCGACTCATCCAGTGCCATAGCAATTGCCAACAATCCAGTCTCCCACAGCCGGACCAAACATATAGAGCTTTGCTATCATTTCATCCGGGAGCATGTGGAAAATGGAGACATTGATCTACAATATGTCTCCACAGACAGGCAAGTTGCAGATATATTCACCAAGCCGCTGGACGAGTCCAAGTTTTCGTTCTTCAAAACGGAACTCAGGCTGCTCAACAAAGAAGACTAGTAATGGACTCTCAAAGTTGAAGAGATCTATGTCAGTAAATATCTCCAAGGAAAATTGTCCTTTAGAGTAAGATACTCGAGTATATCAAAGACATACTCGAGTAAACGGGAAATACTCGAGTAAAGAGTTTCACACACTCGAGTAGTTGACTACATACTCGTGTATGAATTTTACACACTCGAGTTTGCCGCGTTACTACTCGTGTATGAACTTCACATACTCGAGTATGCTCCGTCTCTACTCGAGTATGAACTTGACCTACTCGAGTTTACGAACTTCTCTACTTTGAAATTCTACATTTTCTATTCGCACCGAGCTATTTGCCGCTTCATTCAGGTATGAAATTATATTTATTTTTCCTAAAACCTAATTAGGATTATATATATATATATAGAAAAATCGGGAAAACCCTTTCCACTTCTCATTTACTCGAGTAGCCGCCGACTCCTCATCTTCCAGAAATCGCAGAGCATCGTCTTCTTCGCTTCTCTCATCCTCCAGAATCGCAGATGGCCCATTCCTCTAAAATCGGAATCGGCTTTGAACTCGCCCCCGTGGGTATCGCCGATCTCTCAGATGATTTCAGAAATCTTCTGATTTTGTTCGACACCGCCGGATTATCTTTCGTTCTCGAGTCGCCGTGCAGAGTTATTTTTCCAGCAGTTGAAGAGTTCTATCAGAATCTGAAGATAAAGCGTAATGGCAAGCTCCTGAAATCCAAGGTCAGAGGAATAAAAATTCGACTAGATAAAGTTTCTCTTGCAACTCTATTGAAGCTCCCAGTGGTTGATGAAGATGCCGATATGATTGTAGAAGATTCCATAAGAACTAGCTTGTTCTGTGGAGCTAACCCTCAAGCTCATTCTTTCAGCAGGGCTGACTTCAATTCAGAAGGAAAGTTCCTAGTCGATGTTATTGCAAAAGTTCTGTTGTGCAAGACGTATTCTATTCGAGACATTTCAATGGAAATGTTTGACATAATGCAAGCTATTATATGCCGCAAACAGTTCCAGTTTGGATTGTTGCTCCTAGACAAAATCAGAGATAGAATTAAGCATCCCAGCTTTGCCAGAATTATCTCCCTCCTGCTTCATGAAGTTAACCCATCAGTGTTTAACCTATCCAAAGGGACTCCCCTACATCACATGAAGAAAGTTTCCATCTCCTCCATCCAGAGATATGATGTTAAAATTCTGAATTCTACCCAAGCTTCCAAGGCTGCTGTTCTATCAGAAAAATCCCAAGAACCTAGTTTATCTGAAGACAGGATTCCATCTCCTCCTCCACATCATACTGCTGCTACCTCTGGTGGACCAGTTGAGGGGGAGCCTGCCTCTTCTCATCCAAAGTACCCAGCTTCCTCAGAACCTTCAGACCTAGTAGAAGTAAGAGTTTCTACTCCTCCAGTTTCTCCTCCTCCAGCAGATCTTCAATCAGAAATTCCTGAATCAGAGATTCCAGATACAGCAGACCTACTATCTACAGCAGAAGATATAAATAAATTCATTGATGAGCTAAGCCCAGATGCTCCTCTATTTCAAAATGAATCAGCTGCAAAGTCTCCTGCCAAGTCTCCAATTCAGTCTCCAGCTCAGACTCCAGTACAGTCTCCTGCCAAGTCTCCTGATAGTGAGCCCAGCAAATCTGATCATATTCTCCTGTCTGATGATGAGGAAATGTCACTAGATCCTGTGGAGGCACCTCTGAGGACTTTGGATTTCTCCATTCCATCCTTTCTGAATACAGAAGAATCTGTTGAGATAGAACCCTTCAAAAGAGCTGTCAGCTCAGTAGTCATTACAGAAATCCCTCCATGGATTGCCCCTGTTCCTGCTCCTTCAGTTCCTGCACCAACCTCAGTCCCTTCTTCTTCTTCTTCAGATGTGGTAAGTCAGATTAATCATTTGCTCCTTGCACAGAGAAAGTACTTTGATGAATCTCTAGCATCAGTCAATAACAAGGTCACTACTCTTGAACAAGAGATGAGTAGAGGCTTTGCTGAAATCCAAGCCAATACTGATGAGCTAAAGAGACTGTTCCAGATAGGTGGAAAAGCAATAGACCACACTATCACAAGCATAGGTGAACTGAGAAATCAACAAGAAACTGTTGCCAATAATCAGATACAGTTGGACAAGAATGCTGATGCCAATCTTATGAAAATATGTGAAGAAGTTGGCACATTCAGAGATGAAGCTATTGCTAAGCTATCTGTAGATATCACCAAGGGGGAGAAGGTAGTAAAAGAACAAGTGGAAAAACTATCTGAACAAGCTCAAGCAGCTGTAAAAGAATAAGTTGAAATCCTATCTAAACAAGCTCAAGCAGCTGTGGATGGTCTTGTAAAAGACATGAAAGCAGATATTCTATCCCAGCTCCAGTCTGTGAAGTTCTATACTTATGACACTGCTGTTTGGCTGCACAACCAGAATTTCCCTAATGCCCAGCTCAACCCTACCATCATTCCACACTTCTTAAATCCTCTTGAAGAACAACCTCCAGCAGATGCTCCAGCCCAGGCAACCATTCCAGAAGGTGTGCCAGTCTTCTCACCTAGACCTGATAGTGATGTGACTGAGACCCCTCTCTCCTTTGCTGATATGTGGCAAGATGAAATTCCAGCCCCAAGGAAGGAGAGAAAATATGGTGAAAGTGCTTCTGCCAGTCGTTCTGCACCCAGAAAAGATCCTGCCCTAGCTTCTGAAGGTAGACCACCAATTGTTCATTCTGAGGTTTGGAGTCCAACCTCCAAATCCCTAATCCTTGATACCTTGAAGTTAGTGACAGATCTTGGTGAGAACAGAGATCAGTTTTACAATTTTTCAGAATGGAAAGCCTATGAAGTGTCCCAAATCAAAATCAGACTTCATGACAGAAATTGGGGACACAACAACCCAGCTGCTCCTCCTAGGCCCAGAACTTATTTTCCTAAGCCATTCAGTTACCTAGAGAGGCAAGAGCTGAAGAGAGAAAGGATGCATAAAGAAGCCCCTGCTTGAGTCTATGAGAATGTGGAAATGGATATTCTTAATCTGTTAAAAACATTTCTATATATATATTTGATTCTGGTTTTGGCTATCTTGTTATTTACCCTGCTTTAGCTTACTTTATTTTTTTTGGTATATGTGTATTGTTCTTTTTACTCTTAAGTAATTCACCTTAGTGTAGAGGGTGCTGACATCTACAAATAGGGGGAGATTGTTGGGATTTGTCTCCACAATACCTCAGATTTGTACGAGGTCAGACCTTGAACTAAGATGAATTAAGGTGTATTTGATATTGTGTTTAAGTTGTATGTGTGCAGGTTCTCATTGCCAAGTGTAGACCAATGTCAGTCTATAATGGGTCACCAAACATTGGACCATACAATGTAATCCCTCATTGTGTGATCCAAAGTGTTGGCCCATGTATAGCCTCTCTATTGGGATACACTTCCTATACAAGCACTTGGATTGGTGGACTGAAGTTTTGAAGTTTATCTTTTCAGAAGAAATATTTCCAAGTCCACATACTCGAGTATGTTTCTTCATATACTCGAGTAAGTGACTTAGTACTCGAGTAGACCATTAGACATACTCGTGTAGACTCTGTGTACTCGTGTAGATAAGTTTATACTCGAGTAGATAGTCAGTCACTCGAGTAGGTCATATCTTACACTCGAGTAAATCCTTCTGCTTTTAGATCCAGAATTTTCTCTAAGTCCACATACTCGAGTACATCTCTTGTATACTCGAGTAAGTGGGTCTGCACTCGAGTAAGTTGGATTACATACTCGAGTAGACTGTTTTACTCGAGTAGATGATAACTTGTACTCGAGTAGTTGGTTAGTTACTTGAGTAAGTGGTCTGTTCATACTCGAGTAGATCTGTGCTTCTCATCTCAGAATAATTTTAAGTCTACATACTCGAGTAGTTCCCTATATACTCGAGTAAGTGATGCTGAACTCGAGTAGATGTTTTTCATACTCGAGTAGTTCAATGATTACCCGAGTAGCTTTTCCAAGATACTCGAGTACTTCATTCTTCTCTTACTCGAGTATCTCCAACTCTTCTACTCGAGTAGTTCCTCCTCTTATCTGAGAAATTTTTTTTCTAAGTATTTTTACTTGAGTATATACTCTCATACTCGAGTAGTTCTAAATTCACTCGAGTGCTGATCTTTGAATCACTCGAGTAGTTTCTCTTCATATACTCGAGTATGCTCCTTCTTATCCACTCGAGTATATACCATCTAATACTCGAGTATGTTTCTCTTATGACTCGAGTATATCTGTTTAAATTTTTCCTGAAATTTCTCTAAGTCATTTCCTCTGTGTGTTTCAAATCAATCATTTCTAATTGGTCCACATGTCATCCCTAATTAATTTTCTGACCGTTGGAGTCCACCTATAAATAGGTCCTCTCAGATTTGACTAATAACAAGTCTTTGAAAGATTATTATTTTTAAGTAAGAGAAAAAGGAAATCCCGTGAACCCTAATTCCTCACGCCGCCGCCGCCGCCATTGACGTTCACGGAAGAAGCTCTGGATCGACGATCTTCGATCGCTGCCTTCAACTTTTATTCTCCAGCGATCCAGACGAAAGTTAATCACTCGATCTCGTTAAGCCTCAAAGATTTCAGATCTATTTTTCGATCGAGGTGATTCCGTTTTTCAGATTTGTGGATCTCTCTCAAGTCATCTTCAACATACTCTGATCAAGCCAAAGTTCTTAAGGAAGAAGACTGTCAAGATCCATATCTGAGAATATTGTTGTTTGTATTTTTCCTTTCAAACTATTTACTTTGTAGGAGCTTTGTTCTCCGAGATTTGTAGGAAGGCTTTTTCTTCCGAGTTTTGTAGATCCAGTTGGATCGAGTTTTGTAGGAACGTGGTTCCGAGGTGTAGGATTGTTTTCAATCCGAGATAGTGGAGTAGCCGAGTCTAGTGATTTGCTAGATCGGTGAGGAAAGTGGACGTACCCAAGATTGGGGAACCACTATAAATCTCTTGTCGTCTGTGATTGTTTGATGTGTGCTGTGTTCATTTTTTAATTCCGCATTTGACACGCATTTCACCTATTCACCCCCCTCTAGGTGATTTAGGCTAACAACTTAGCACTCTCAAGCCAACAACCCAGTCTCTCACAGCCGGACAAAGCACATAGAGCTGTGATACCACATCATCCGGGAGCATGTGGAGCATGGGGACATAAATCTACAATATGTCCAACTGACAGGCAGATTACAGATATTTTCACAAAGCCGCTGGATGAGACCAAGTTCTCGTTCTTCAAAACAGAACTTGGAATGCTCAACAAAGAAGAATAGAGAAGGAGGACTCATAACATAGCTCAGAGATAAAGGAACACATCAAAATTAAAAAATTTCTCAAGTCCAGACCTTATCTCTCGAGTAAGATTGAAACTACTCGAGTACTTCCTTGAACTACTCGAGAAGTCGGTAAATTACTCGAGTCATACCACTCGAGTAATGCGACTCTTCTCGAGAAGTGCCAAGATGTCACTCGAGTACTATTATTCTCTCACTCGAGTAATTCTGGTCCACTCGAGAAATAAGACGAAATTTTCTAGACTTGAGTTAAAATTTCTATATTCGCAGCCAAAAGTTTATACCGCCTTATTCCAGGTATTTTAAATATTATTAATATCATTTTTCATTAAATTTAAAGGTTAGTATAAATAGACTTAGAACCAATAAAATCATATTCCCGATTTCAAAACCCTTCCACTCGAGAAAATCGTTTCGTCTTCTCCGTCTCCGCCGTCTACCGCAAGCCAGATTCTCCTATCGCCGGCCATCCAAAATCTTTTCCTCCTCATCAATGGCTCCAACTTCAAAGATTGGGATTGGGAGTGAGCTTGTTGTTGCTGGGATTGCAGAAATTTCCGACGATTTCCAGAACCTTCTTCTTCTTCTCCTGGACACCGTCAGACTAACCTTCGTTCTACGACAACCCTGCAAAATTCTCATTCTTGAGGTATAAGAGTTCTTTCGAAATTCCAAAGTGAGAAGGAATGGTAAAGTTCTTAAGTCCAAAGTTAAGGGGATTAAGATCAAGCTTATCAAGTCCAATGTCTCTACCCTTCTTCGGTTACCCTTTGTTGAAGAGGAAGATGACATAACCTCTAAAGATTTTGACAGAGCATACAATTTTTGTGGAATTTCTATTGCCATTAACAACATTTGTCGACCAGACTTCAATGCAGAGGGCAAGCTTCTAGTGGACATTCTTGGCAAAGTTCTTCTATGTAAAATAACTTTGATAAGCTTCATCTCTACTGATCTCTTTTACATAATGACAACCATTATCTGCAGGATGAAGTTTCAGTTTGGTATGATGATTCTCGACAAGATAATAGAAAGCATCAAGGCTCCCAACTATGCTAGGATTATTTCTCTTATCCTGCATGAGTTGAATCCAATAGTTTTTGACTTCTCCCAAGGCACAACACTTCATCATATGAAGAAAGTATCTGTCTCTTCCATTCAAAGATGGGAATTGAAACTGAAAAATCCAGTCCAAGCTCACAAGGCTGCTAAGGAAATAGAAGTTATGGACAGGACCCCATCTCCTTCCTCTCATCAGATAATTGACTCAGTTATTAAGGGGGAGCCTGCCCCATCTGTCCCAACTCAGAAAGCTCCAGCTCCTTCAGCCACTCCTCCTCAAATCTCTTCACCTGCTACAAGTCATCAAGTCCAAGAAGATATTCCATCCACATTAGCTGCTGCCTCTACCTCTCTGTTGCATACAGAAATTCCTGATTTGACTACTGCTGCTCTCACCCTGCCACTCCTGATGAGTCACTATCAGATGCTCAAGTGCAAGAGAACACTCTCACCACTGATGAAGATATCACCAGAATGATAGAGGAGCTCACATCCAAAGAGCCTCTATCCTCTTTTCTGAAGATCACCCCGCATCCTCCAAGTACCCTGAACAACCAGCTAAGTCGCCAACAAAGTCTCCTTCTCCTCATCAAGACAAGTCTCCTGAGATTGAATAAGAGAAATCTCCTGAACATCTACCTCATGATGAAGTTGTTTCTCTAAATGATTCAGAAGATGACACTCCTCCATAAGATGCTGAACCAAGACTCCCAAGTCTTAACTTCACCATTCCCTCCTTGCTTCCTTCAGATGCTGAAAATGAGGACAACACTGTCCCCAAGAAACTACCATCTACCTCAACAGTTGTGATTGAAGAAATACTTCCATGGAAAGCCCCTGCTCTGCCTCCTCCATCTGCTTAACCTACAGAGGTCTTCCCTGATGTCCATATTCTAAATATAATTGAAGCTATGCTTGCTACCCAGAGACAATACTTTGATGAATCTCTGAAAAGTGTAACTGAAAAGGTGACTACCTTAGAGAAAGAAATGAGTCGTTGATTTCCTGAAATCCAGAACAACACTGATGAACTCAAAAGGCTCTTCCAAATTGGAGGAAAAGCTTTAGATCATACCATAACAAGCATTGGTAATGTGATGGAATAATCAATCACCCTTGCAAATAATCAGATTCAGCTTGAAAAGAATGCTGAAAAGAGAAACTTCAAAACTTGTGAAGAAGTTGGAACCTTTAAGGAAGATGTGATAAGCAACCTCACCCTAGAAGTCTGAAAGGGGGAGGATAAGGTGAAAGAACAATTGGAAAAATAAAGTCAATCCTTGAAAATTCAGTTGGAAAATCAAGTGAAAGAGATCCAAACATTTGTGCTTAAGGAAGTCAGGAGTACAAAGATCTATACATTTGACACAATAGTATGGATGCACAATCAACTGTTTCCTGAGATGCCCATGGATCCTACTGCACCCCCTCCTGCACATTAAGATGTTAACAGTCCTACTTTCTCTCCTCCTCCAGAACACTTTGAAGGACCACCTCCAAGACATTTTGAAGGACCACCTCTAGACTACTTTGAAGGACCTCCTCCTGATGTCTATGAACAAGTTTGGGAATCAGATCAAACAGATATGCCTTCTCAACCTCCAGAGATTCAGAAAGCCAAAATAAGGAAATATGTGGATGGAACCTCAGCTAGCAGATCAACTCCAAATCCTGAAGCTGCAAAGATAAGAACTCAAGAGTTTACTGAAGTGTGGAGTCCAACCTCCAAATCCCTTATTCTTGACACTCTCAAGCTGGTCCTTGATCATAATGAATTCACAAGCCTTCTCTTACTAAAAGAAGAATATATGACATAGTTTATGGAAGAAATAATCCCAAGGTTCCTCCTAGACCTCCAAAATACTTCCCCAAGCCCTTTAGGTACCAAAAGAGATAACAAGAGAAACTTGAAAGATAGCAACCTCCACAGGATCAGTAGAAGCTGAAGATATTATGAAAGTTCATTCTTTTGAAATTGTGGAATTAAATTTCTCTTGGACAAATTTCTATTTATATAAACTTTTAGTTTTGCTGATCTGACTTTACTCATAATAGCTTTTTATTCTACTCATCGTGCTATTAGTTTCTTTATTTGTTTTTCTCTTGATGTAATTCACCTTAGTGTATTGGGTTCTAACTTCTACAAATAGGGGGAGATTGTTGGGCATTGCATCCACAATAACCCAGATTTGTGTGAAGTCACCATTGAACTTAGATGAATTAAGTTTTTATTTGATGCTCCTTTTAGTTGAGTGTTTGCAGGACTTAATTGCCAAGTGTAGACCAATGTTTGTCTACAACGGGTCACCAAACACAGGACCATAAATGTAATCCCTCATTGTGTGATCCATGGTGTTAACTCATAAGTAGCCTCTCTATTGGGATACACTTCATTTTCATGCACTATACTTATTGGAGAAAGACATGTTGCTGATTTCATTGAAGAAAGAAAACTTTTTAGGAAACAAAATTTTTCTAAGTATTTTACTCGAGAAGAACCTAAGTACTCGAGTAGATTCTTTGATAGTACTTCAGTAAGTTATGTCTGGATTTCGAGTAAGGGAAATAGTTCTCGAGAAGATTGAACATAGTTCTCGAGAAGCCGGTTCTATTACTCGAGTAGATCCCTTCTTATTCTCGAGTTAACAGAATTCCTATCTCAGAATTTTCTAAGTCCTATACCTCAAGTAGTTAAGCTTATCACTCGAGTAGTTAAGTACTTTGTCTCGAGTGACAAAAGACAAGTACTCGATAAGTGTCTATCTTACTCGAGTAGTGAAGTACCTGTACTCGAGAAGTCTATCTACTTCTCGAGAAGTCAAGCTCTAGTACTCGAGTAGACAAATTTCTTCTTAGAAATTTTCTAAGTCCTCTACTCGAGAAGATTACTTCCATTTCTCGAGTAACATTTTTAGTACTCGAGTAATCCTCTTTTCACTCGAGTAATGATGAATTCTCTCCTGAAGTTTCCCCAAGTACTTCTTCTCGAGAAGCTTGCAGATGTCCTCTTGAGAACCTGAAGTAATACTCGAGTAATCCTTTCTTCACTTGAGTAATGTAGCGAGTTTTTCTCTGAAAAATTGCTAAGTATCAGGATGTGTTTTTCAAAATGATTTCCTTAATCATTGGTCAACGTGGCCATCATTAATTGTAATTATGACCGTTAGGGATATCTTATAAAAGGTCTTGTCATTATTAGACCAACTCGAAGTACGTGAAAGAAGAAATCCTAAGAATTCTGAATCCCTAATTCTCTTTCCTAATTCGGAAGCCGCCGCTCATCGTGCTCATCGCCAAGGGCTTTCGATCAAGAACGATTCAGAATAGTCGACTTGCAGATCAAGATCTTCTACAATCTTCACGTCCACTTCTTGATCTTGTGAGTCCAGAAATTTCAGATCAAGTATCTAGCTGAGTCTTCTTCAATATATTCTGACAGAGCTGCAAAGTTCAAGAAAGAAGACCTAGACAGAAATTTCCAGATCTGAGAGATTTCACTGCTTGTATTTCTTATTTCAAATCTATTCTTGTAGGAGATTATTCTCCGACGTAGGAGCTTTGTTCTCCGAGTTGTTGTAGGAAGTTTTTATCTTATGAGTGTAGATCTGTTTTGTGGATCGAGTTGTAGGAATGTTGTTCCGAGATGTAGGATTGTTTTCAATTCGAGATTAGGTGAGTAGCTGAGTCTAGTGCATTGCTAGATCGGTGAGTGGAAAGTAGACGTACCCAAGGTTTGGGAACTACTCTAATTCTTTGTGTCGTCTGTGAATGTTTGGTTTTTTTTTTGTGCTTAGATCGCTAAAATTTTATTCTGCAAAAAGACGCTCAACCAACCTATTCACCCCCCTCTAGGTGATTTAGGTAGACAACTTAAACATTTTTTCAGGCCTGATTTATAAAGGCTGAGGTAGGATCTAGTTGGGATCTGAGTTATAGAGCATATTGCCTGAGTGGTAAGTCTTGGAAAAGACTGAGTGGTCTTGTGGGATCGAGTTGTATGCTCACTTGAGCCGAGTTTTGGGTGGTAGAGCCTTGTCTAACACACTGTTAGAAGGGCGTAAAGGGACAGTGGATGTACCCAAGATCGGGGAACCACTATAAAATATCTGTGTCGTTTGGTTGAACTTCTTTAAAGCTAAAATTAACAACTCACCAAGCATAGCTATCAAGGTATAGGTCCAGATAACCAAAAATAGACCAAAAACCTATTCACCCCCCTCTAGGTGTTTAGCTGACCTTGAAAATAAGTCTTTCAATAACCTTGGGTCCATCTTTTATTGGAGTGTACTCCTTTAGGTTGCTCCTTGTCCCAGTCATGTGCTTGGAACAACTACTGTCCAAGTGCCATATAAGGGTATGGGCACTTGTACTAACTTGCAACACATAATTTATTTTATCTTAAGACCCCAATATCTATTGGGTCCTAAGTGCATGTTAGTCTGAAAATGGACTTGTCTACCAGCAGCTTTTCTGACTTGTGTACTGCACAGTAGGATTGTGCCAACAATCTAAGGCAAAATGCCCACTTTCCCACAGCACCAGTACTCATGAATGTTGTATCTTCTTTTCTGAGGAGGTCTTGTAGTATGGTTAACTGTTGACTGAACAGAAGGAAGAGGTGCAACAACCTTCTTCAAATTCCTTTCAGGAAGGATCTGACTGAAGATAAGTCTTCCAGCAGTCTTCCTTGGCTGGCTCTAACTGCCATTTGCAGCATTCTTCTTTGTAGAAGACATGTTGTTTATAGCACCATAGATAACTAGATTTGGCATGTTAACAGATTTACCCTTGGTCTGAATTTTTGTTGGATAGGCTTGAGTGAAGGTAGCTGTCTTGTTCTTGAGAGTGGGGGCTGGGGTACCAAAAACAAATGGTCTAGGATGGACCATTTGGATTTCCTTATGGGGAGCCTTAAAGGCACTCACTCCCCTACTCTACCTTCCACCATAGCTATGATCCTCTTTGTTCACACTAGTGGATCTACCATTCGTCCAATGACCATAGATGCTCTCTTGGTCAAACCTGTTTGAAGGTAACTGAAAGCCCCGGGTATACTCGCTGCTCAGGCTCTCATTAGCTGGGTAGGGCGGTAGGCACACCTAGGGGAAAAGGACTTGGTCTTGGAAATGTTCATGGAGATACTTCAGCTTGTAAACTTTTGTACTACCCCGAGACTGGCTCGGTCCCAGGTAGACCCGCTGCGCAGGATCTCACTAGCTAGCAAGTCCAAAGGCTCGCCTGTGGGGGTAAGGAACACCCCGAGTGCTGCTTGACCCTGGGTAGACTCGCTGCTCAGGCTCTCATTAGCTGGGTAGGGCGGCAGGCACACCTAGGGGGAAAGGACTTGGTCTTGGAAATGTTCATGGAGATACTTCAGCTTGGAAACTTTTACACTACCCCGAGCCTGGCTCAGCCCCAGGTAGACCCATTGCGCAGGATCTCACTAGCTGGCAGGTCTGAAGGCTCGCCTGTGGGTATAAGGGATACCCTGAGTGTTGCTCAGACCCGGATAGACTCGATGCTCAGACTGTCATTAGCTGATCACGGTGGTAGGCATACCTGGGGGGAAAGGACTTGGTCTTGGAAATGTTCATATAGATACTTCAGCTTGGAAACTTTTACACCGCCCCGAGCGAGGCTCGGCTCCGGGTTGACTCGCTTTCAAGGCTCTCATTCAACCGGGCAGGGCAGGAGGCACACCTAGGAGTCAAGGAAAAGAGTTCGAGAACCTATTTGAGCAGGAGGCTCTCGGCAAGAGGTTCTCGGAAAAAGGAGTTCTTGGCAGGGGAACTTTGGTGGGAATCTCTTGTCCAAACAACAGAAAGTGCTCGACGAAATCACGCTTGGCCTTGAAGTCTCGGCAAGGTTCAACCTGTTAGTCTATCACTAAGGGGTGCGACTCTCCTAAGGGGGCCTGGCGCCTCGACGAAAACGCACTTGAGAAGCAATAGACAGAAAATATATATCACTTTTGTGAGAAGGTAAGAGAAGAAGAAAACTAATCATATATGTGAATGTGTTTACAAAAAGGGGTAACATGCGAGAGCATCTCGCATATTCAAAAAGAATAAAAAAGTGAAAAAGTTCGCAATAAAGAGGCCAGCGAGGATCTTCAGGGGGTTCCGCCGGATTCCCCGCTTGAGCTCTAGCCAGATCTCCCACTCGAGCTCTCGCCAGAGCTCTTGCCGGATGTCCCGTCGACTATGACGAGAGACTTCAAGACATCCAGGAGCGGGGAATCAGGTGCTCCCGTGGGCTTGGGGACAGGCTCGAAAAGCCTAGGAAGGGTCCTGCGAGCAGTGATGATCTCGCCACCGTCATTCAGAAATCCTGCATCTCGTAGCATCTCTATCATTAGCTCGGTCATTGACTGGGCGTTGACCAGCAGCAGCTTGTCGATATCATATTCTAAGTAGTGGCGAATCTTTAGCCTCTCGTCCAGTGGGGCGGAGGCGGGATCGTAGCCGCTTCCGTGCGCTGGAGTTGGGCCTTCAGCAAGGCGTTCTCGCATCCCAGACCAGCCAGCCTCGTGCAAGACGGCGAGCTCTGGGCAGAGTCCAGGGCATAGAAAAAACAAAGCTCATCAACACAAAGGATAGATTATGATAAGGGAGAGCGAGAGGCCTAGGAGGATCCTGCTTACCTCATCAACTGGGTGGAGGGATAGAAGCCGCTGGGCATCCACCAGCTTGATCTTTAGGGCGGCCTCCTCAGCCACCATCTCCTCCCGCGCCTTGTGTATGTCCTGGGTGTTGTGGTTGTTGGGTACATTGGATATTGTGTACCTGATTTGGAGAAGCCTCACCTGACTCAATAATATACATCAGGTTGTATTTGATGGTGTATTGAGTTTATTTGTGCAGACAGAAGAATGAAGAAAATATTTTAAGTACAAAAGTGTCGAGACATTTATAATGTGTCGAAATCTTTGAAGGAGCAGCGTCGAGATCAGAAGAAAAGTTGTGTCGACACACAGGACTTGTGTCAACACATGAAATTTGAGTCAACAACAGTTGTGTCGACACTTAGGACTAGTATCGACACACTTAGATTTGAAGTGTTGACATGAGTAGAAGGGTTTTTTCAACACATAGGACTTGTGTCGACATTCAGAGTTCAAGTCTACAACAACTATGTCGACACACAGGACTTGTGTCGACTTACAGAAGTTGGGTCAACATCAGTTGTGCCGATAGTTTCTGAAGAGTGTAGACATTATCAAAAGAAGTTTGTCAACACATTCTACAAAGGGAGTGTAGAGGCTGGTTGAAGAGCCGTGCCGATAGTTTCTGAAGTGTGTTGACAACATCAAAGGAGTTGTGTCGACACATTGTATAAAAGCTGTGTCGACAGTTTCTGAAGTTTGTCGACAACACTATAGGAAGTGTGCCGACACCAGGGTAATTGTATCGACACATACTTCATCTGTGTCGACACATACTATCCTTGTGTCTCGACACATTCAGCTGAGTTAAATAACTCTAAGTGCCAGATCTCCAGACAGAAGACTTGACAGCTTCCAGGATTGTCAAGGCTTGATAGACATGTCAGAACTATCAGATTTCATTCATCCACCGAATCAGCCGGTTGCCTCTTATGTGATCTATAAATAAAGACGAGCAATAAAAAAAACAAGACACACGGTAAGACACAAAAATTAGAGGGAAGTCAAAAAGAAGGAGGATTACTCAAGAAGAATTCACAGAATTCTATACAGCAAGAAGGTTCTGATTCTATATCAGAGAAGGAGACAACATCTCCTTGGATCTGTCAATGTTTGCTAAATCAAGTCAGCAAGAAAGAAGAAGCTGTGTCTACATCAACTTCTCAAGAAGATTAAACCTAGGTTCTCTCTTTCAAGAAGCTTTGAATAAGCTAAGTAAGGTTGAATCTGATTCCTTGCAGCAATGATCTGAAGAAAGCAGATTAATCAAGATCTGATCAAGATTCCTTCACTCCTTTTTCTCTCTATCTGGGTGAAGGAAGAAAAGTAATTCTTTATACAATTTTTTGTAGGATCTATTTATAGATTTGAGTGTTGTAAGCCTGTAATTATAAAGGCTGAGGTAGGGATGTTTGCCTGAGGTAGGAGATCAAGTTCTCTGAGCTGTAGGCCTGGTGATAAGGGCTGAGGTAGGGCTTGATAGCCTGAGTGGTAGGAGTGTGGATTCACTCTGAGGTAGGGTTCTTGGGAAGAATCTGAGGTGTAGGGCTTGTTGAATTCTGAGTTGTAGGAACCAGTTTGGGTTCTGAGTTGTAAGATCTGAGGATCTGAGAAGGTGGAAGGAAGTTTGGCCGAATCTAGTGTATTGCTAGATAGGCGAAGGGGGAAAGTGGATATACCCATCTCTTGGAGAACCACTATAAACCTGATTGTCTGCTGTGATTGATGTGTTGTATGCTGTGATTGCTATAGAATTTAATCATACTGTGAATAATCTATTAACTGCCTAAAAATAAAGAATTGAACCTATTCACCCCCTCTAGGTGTTTAGACATTATAGAAACCTATTCTTTTAGCAGTCGACGGTGATGCTCCGACACACGGACATGTGCGTGAGTTAGACCCCACGCATCAGGGCCCGGACAGAGTCGTAGGCAAGTGGACGATGAGTCGAACACTTCGGCGTCCTCACGACTGTAGAGGCCATAGGCCAGCCTTAAGGCGTTGCCAGTAACCTTGTCTCGCTCCGCCTAGCTGGGGAGGAGTGTTGAGATTGAGGCGCGGTTAGCTTCTGGATCCCACTGAAGTAGAGGTTTCCCCTCCGCATCAAGGTACCTCTCGCCGACCCCGAAGTTCCGATGCCCTTTCAGCATCTGCTTAGGGAGGCTCTTGGAGGGGATCTCAACAGCTGTCTCGGCGGTGGCCCAAGCAACAATCGTCTCGCCCGCGAGGGGCGAGACCCTGTTAGCATAGGGGGGAGCTCCCGTCATGGACTTGCCTTTGTCCATGACTGACAACCTTGGCCTCTTAAGGGGGTCAGTGACCCGAGAGCCCTATTTTCACTTAGAAGCGCTGGACTTGGAGGGGGGAGCCGACTTTTCTCAGTAGGCGAGTGCGACAGATTTTGCGAGAGCCAGGGGGTCGACGGGAGCCCTGGTCTCGTCGAACAGCTGGTGGAGGGGGATTTTTGGCTCACTTGTGAGATCAGTCGTTGTTATCACTGCATCGTAAAGTATAGAATCACATGGCAAAGTCGAGATCATACCTTTGTCGGGAGGTATGGGTTGAAGGGAGACGATGTCCCGCCTAAGGAATTTAACGTCAAAGTTCTTGGTCCCAAAGAACTTAAGCATAGCGCTCACGCACGCCCCTAGAGTGGGTGGCTTGTATGCCGCATCATCGTACTGGGCGGGTGCAAGAGGGACATTGCCAAAGTTGCCTGAGACATAGACGAACTTCTCTCCCCAGTGATGGTTCTTATTTGCGAGAACGCAAGTCTTGAGCAGCTGCCCTGAGAAGAAGACTACCCCACCGCTCTTGGCCCGGAAGATGAATATCTTCCGGAAGATCGGTAGGCTAAATTCTATCCGCTCGGTTTGCATGTAGCAGATGAATGCTACTAGGATGGATACCGAGTTAGGGTTGAGTTGTGCGGGAACCACCCCATAATATCGGAGAACTTGGCGCATCTATGACCAGAGGGGGAGGCGGAAACCCACCTCAAAGTGTTCCAGGGGGATGGCGAGCTCCCCCTCTAACGCGAGATTGACCCTATCGTTATTGCCTGGGTTTCTCACAATGAACCCAGTGGGGAAGTAGTTGGTGGTTATCAGGCGGTACTCATCTAGGGTCAGGCGTCAGGGAGGAAATTTATGTTTAGGAAGGCTTGCGCACACATAGATCGACCTTCTCTCTCGCCCGAAATTATAAAGAAGAGGTAGGAGGCAAGAGGAGGTAGAAGGCAAGAAGAGGTAGAAGGCGAGAAGAGGAAGGAGGCGAGAAAAGAAGGCGAGAAGTAGAGGGAGAGAGTGGCCGAAGTTGCAGAGATGAGCGAGAGCGATGAGGAAGGAGGCGAGGGTTTGGAATCGGAAGTAAATGCGGTAGGTGGATTGTCCTATTTATAGAAAAATGCGGTAATGATGAATTTTTCCAAGTGGGGGCTATAAGACCCCTTTTTTCAAATCCCGGGGTCTTAGCCCCAGAACCGCCGCTTTGCGGTGACACCTTCATGCCCGAGAAGGTCGTCACTACAAAACGCCGATCCTGCTAGCCGTTTCGATCACAATAGTAGCAAGTAGAGTAAACACAAGTCCACATAAAATCACATATCAGAGTAAATAGTCTCCACGAAGGGAGTGCCCACAGATATAATAACAGTAAGAAAAGTACTGAAATGAGGGCTTAT
The DNA here is from genome assembly GCA_039513925.1 of Platanthera zijinensis. Lineage (NCBI taxonomy): Eukaryota > Viridiplantae > Streptophyta > Magnoliopsida > Asparagales > Orchidaceae > Platanthera > Platanthera zijinensis. The sequence goes on from CM077087.1 coordinate 150,587,843, forward strand.
GCCCGGTACATCAAAATCCTCACTACAGAGTCACTCATCGCGGAAGCAAAACAGAACACTACTAAATATCGGGACTCACAGTCCCAACTGTCTGTACCCCGATGCAAAACTGCCCCATCTCCAAGTGTGTCAACCTCCGGGGCTGCTCCTCCATGTTGGGCTCCACGATCCCCTAAATGATGTGGTCCAAAAACCGTTAGTCTATAAGACTAAGCCCTATCATCCCCCACCCCTTCCCCCATGGCTCCTAGGCACCGAGCGGGGAGGAAGAAAGGAAAGGACATGATAGTGGAGAATAATCAAGTAATAGATTACGACGAACCTATGCTAGCAGTTCTATGAGTATAATGACAGTAAGTGAAAATATGAAAGTAACCTTAACTTATATGAGAGCACATAAGCTAAGAGATCTTTTGCAAGGCTCCCATCGTATAAAAAGTCCCATACCAATTTATACGATGGGGTGTCGGTTTACAAGCGAACAATATTTATCATAGGAAAATAACCGTAACTTATAAGCATGCTCACACAAGCCTATAAGCTAAGGGGTTGTTTTGCAGGTCCTATGGTATAAAGCATCCCATACCACTTTATACAATAGGTGACATGGTTATATGCAATGGTTATGCTATGACATGCAATTATGCCATGATGTGAACATGCAAGTGCAAATCACCCACCCGACACTATGTACACAGACCTTTAGTTCCCCCTTTCTGGAGTCGAACCTCCAAGGATACCTTCATAGTGGCAGACGGAAGTGGTGGGTTGGGCCTCGCCCACCTCTAAACAAGTAATTGCACTACCGGTCAGACCTATCGTACGCCTCAACGCTGGTGCACAAAGCAGACTCCTACGTACTCTTACCGGCTGGCGCACCGGACTTTTATGGAGAAGTGCTAAACCACAATTGCCGAGTCGACGTATTGGCATCGGTGCATCGAACTTCCAATACCAAAGACCCACCACCTTTATACCTTTTATGCACATGCAATATTTATGAATCCAACCTATCGAGCCAAAGATCACCTGACTATCCCGTCCGTCATAACCAACATCCGAGCCAAAGCTCACCGGACTATCCCGTCCGTCACAACCAATAACCGAGCCAAAGCTCACCGGACTATCCCGTGACATCAAGGTGAGTGAAAGTGAATCCCTAATTATGCTAGTTACTCTTGCAAGTTAGTTTGCCTACATTTTAGGTTAGCCTAGGACTGCCCCCGATATACCCGGTGAAGGATTCTCAAAGGGCACTAGGAACTATGATTGTAGTTGAAGCCCATCGTTCCCTTCGGAAGGCACTTATTATTATGGGTTGCTCCCCATACCCATTCCATTTTTATATTACTCTGTACTAAACCTAGGGTGATTTGACTCTTTCTCCATTCGAGAAAGACGATCTTTCGTCGATCCCGAACGCCACCTAACGCTAACCAACTTCACACCTTAATCAACCTAACTTCTAAAGGTGACCCAAATTACTTATCTAAAACCAGTAGACTATTAGAATCACAAACCTTAGGCCTACACACCCACATCACCTGATTGCTGTTCTTTTACTAATCGCAGACTATACTTAGCGATATGATGCATATACTGGGTAGCACTACAAATAATCATCCAAATGTCTCAAGATAATTAATGGGGGTCTATCATGACCTAAATAGGCTAAATCCAGAAATTTATATTTTTCCTAATTAACCCGGCATTTATTTAATTTTCCTAAAAGATCTAGGTACTACTAGTTTGAACACGAAGTATCCTATATAATCATGCATGATGCTTAACAAAATTATGAAAAATATTAGGATAACTCAATACTATAAATCCAAAATATAATCATTTTTTTCCAGTATCTAAATGACCCTAAAACTATTTTGGTAAAATATCCTATTTCCCTTCAATAATGAAGTAAGTACAACAAATAATCATCCAAAAATTATGAATTAATTTTCTTATGCAACTACTGTCCTAGAAACAACATTGACAAAGTTTAATGACTTTTCAGTAAGAAATAAGCTCTAGATAAATTAAACATCAAATTCCCAAAATGACGGATTTGTAAAGTAAGTACTGCAAATAGTCTTCTAAAAATCATGAATTAATTTCTCCAAGTAGTTATTGATCTAAAAGCAATAGTGGCCTAATTTCATTATTTTTTCAATATGAAAATAGCTCTAAATAATTTATTGACCATGAATGCCCCTTTTGAATCTTGTGAAAAAAGTACTGAAAATAACCAACTAAAATTTATAATAAAATTCAGGGATCATCATCTTGACCTAAAATATCTCCTGCTTAAGTTTCATAGGATTTTGTTGAACAGAGTGATCTTAATAAAAGAAATATCATTCAGGGCTAAATCATTCTTAACAAGTGAGGTGCCAAAAATATTGCTCATAAAATTCCAATGAATTCACTAGAGGTTCTATCCAACCTAAAATCCATGCTACCTAAGTTTTACACCCTTTTTGTAAGTTGTAGTGGTTTGTTATACACTAAAGAGATTATGCCCTAAAATTAGGGTTAGAGTTTTGAGATGTCTATCTTTCTCCAAATCCTCTAAGGTTCATACCAGAGGACTTAGGCTACTCAAGCATTATTTCCACCAAGTTATAAGATCACACTAAGGCATTTGCCACCATGCTGTTCACAATCCTCAAAGCCCCTCCTTAGGGTTTGAGTTTAGATCCAAGGGCAAAACTACTCTATACCACCCCGTAATCCCTATGAGGGTGATAATGGCCATGCAAAGTCAGTGGTACAAATCTCAGCCCCTGTTGAGGTGATTTGGCCACCCAAAGCCAAAGTACACTTTTTACTTAAGAACCCTTCATTAAGATAGAATTAGGGTTAGGTCGTTACCTATCCAAAACACCTCCAAATGAGGTGAAATTTTATACAGAGCAATATCATGATGCCAGGGACCACTCACCAAAATTTGGGAGGGTTTGGAGGTCATTAGACCACTTAATTAAAATGCCCTAGTATTATTAAATAAAAATAAAAACCATAGACAAAGTATCTCCAAAAATTCCCATTTTTGGACAGATCCTAGGTATATCTAAGGTTGACCCCCTGCCCAAATTTCAGGTCATTTGGACAAGGGATGAAGAGTGGGCCCTTATTTGAATCTTAGGATAGCCCTAGGTATAGGTCCCACCAAAACTGGTGCCCTGGTCCAACCAGAGGTACAAATTGGTTCAAATAAATTTTGGACTAAATTTAACCCCAAGGTCTACAACTTTTATGTTTTGTACTTTTTCATCAGAGGCACCTAACTATTTTTAATATTTAATTCAAAATACTATAATAAAGGTGACATAAAATCATTTAATGTGAAATATTTTCATTTGATCCAGCACGGATCTTGGCATAAATCCAGCGGCTGGGGCTCATCGTCTACCTCCAGCCAACAGCTGAGATAGCCCGAGCCTTGAGCACCTTCCAGGCACTACAGCCATCCACCCGACCACCTCCCTGGCCGGCCACCGCCACCAACACCTCGGTTGAGGTGGTGGCCATCGACTGGTGGCGGCACAGCCGCCGGAGGGGCCTTTTTCGACGAACCCGAGAAGTTCATTTCTCCGTAAAATTAGAGAAATTCGAGTTTGGATTGGGCTCAATTGAGCCAGAACCTTAAACCTAATTAGCCCTAAGATCTACCCATGAGGTAAGGAGAGGAGGAGGACCTTGCCGTCGGCCTGAAGTCGAGAAGATCGTCGGGAACCCATCTTTGAACACGGCGCTGCTCGGCTTTTGCAACAGCATGGTGGGAGGGCTCGAAATCTTCAGGTAAAGACTGAGAAACGTTCCTCTGGGGCCACTGATTGTGTTTAAAGGCTCGGTTGAGGAGGGGAGAGGCTGGATTATCAATGGCCATTAAAGACATTAATGGCTAGGCTCGTGTTAGAAGGAGGGGACTGAACCAGCCCCTTGGTGGCCGTGAAATGGCTGGAAACTTCTCCCCTTCCCCAGGGGAGTTGAATCCAGCCATTAAGGGTGGCCTTTGGCCGGGTTTGACTTGCCCCTTCATTCCCTCTTTTTCACTCTCCTCCATTAACATGGAATGGAGCTCACCCTCTCTCCTAGTCACCAAGTTGACTTGGTCAACCTGGAGGGCTATTTGCAGCCCATCCATGCACATTATTCCCTAATGAAGCCACATGAGGAGGCTTGAGCTTAGGCTAGCCCACTTGGGCTAGGTTGACCCAAATTAGGCTTGGGTTGACTTTGGTCTTTTTGACCTTTTGGGTTGCCCCCAATGGATCCTTGGTGACCCATTGGTCTCCCCTAAGGCTTAGGTAGGGTTGGGTAGGGCTGACTTGGCACCTTGGAGGTCACTTGTCCCTTGGTAAGGGCACTTTGACCACTTTGGGGCTAGAGTTAACTTAGGTCAACTTAGCCTCAATGGTTGACCCTAATGGGTCCTTGGTGACCCATTGACCCCACTTTAGGTCTTGAGAGACCATAGTAGGGTTGGTTGAGCTTACTAAGGGAATCTATCCTTATTTAGGTCCCTTGCCCAATGTAGGCTTAGGATGGTCCTAAGTTAATTTAGCCATCTAGAGTTGACTCCAATGAGTCCTTAGGGCTTTGTTGGGCCTTCCCAAGGGTTGGTGAAGTCTTGTATTCATTGTGAAACCACTTGGTCATCCTAACCTAGGTTTAGGAATCTGCTATTTGCAGACCAAAAATGACCTCAACTATATTCACAAGTCCACCTGATCCTCTTAGGGTCTCTAGGGTTTTGTCATGACCTAGTCATGATAAAAACAACTCCTAGGGGGACTAGTTGCCTGAGGGATGTTACAAATATAGGGGCGGGGGTACGACCGTCAAGTCCTGGGATGTCAACGCTTCGTTTTCCGCTCTAACACGTCATGACCACTTAAGCCAGCAGGGGGCGAGAACCCCTAGGCGAGACCTTGGCCCAGAGATAAGATGATAACTAACGAGCCGAAAACAGGCATTTGCGTAAGCATCAAAAAATAAACCATAAAAACACACAAGACAAAAAGAAATAAAGAAGGGTTATCGCCGAGCGAGAGCCATGTAATAACAACAGCCACAATTAAGTTATTGTTCAACAGTTCATAAAGGGGTACATGGCGAGAAGGGTAGGCCGAGAGGTGTGGAGAAGAAGGGGTGAGACACCATAGTTCAATAATACTCCCAGCGCCATCATCCCCGACCTCGCCTTCCCGTCCTTGGGGGCACTCGCGGGTTGAAGTAAGCCGTCATGTCGGTGCACCCGAGGGTAATCAGGCGCGCTTGGTCCCAAATTCGCACGACATACCGACCTGGGGACGTCTCGGCGGTAAGTGTATCTTGCCGCTCCGTCTCGCTAATGAGGTGGGAATAGTCCCGCTCAATGACCGCCATTCGCCGCTCCACCATCCCGCGGATTTTCTTCACTGCAGAGGAGTTGGCCCGCTCCCGCCTCGCGAGCTTTCACAAGAGCGCCGCCACCCTCTTTTGTCGATTCTTGCCATTCCCGGCGGAGTCCAGAAACTCTTCCATCTCATCAGAAGAGGGGAAGGGGGAGCTCTCGGCGTCTTCCCTTTCCTCTTCTCTAACCTCCTCTTCATCTTCATCTCCCTCCTCTTTAGCTCCTGCCCTGGGCTCCATAACCCTTGGTAAAAGAAAGGGTGTTCCTATCATAACAAGGGCGGAAGCAAAAAAAGTGGTGAATTCTCGCGTACCTGCAGTATGGCAAGAGCCATCAACTGATGACGGGCGAGAGGGTCCGGGCTAACCCTCGGGTTCTTTTCCAAAGAGGAGGCAGAGAGGCTTTCCTCACCCCTGGTGGAATATCTTACGCGTAATAGACTCGGTCTCGTCAGGAGAAGGGGCGGAGACGTCCTCTCTCACGGGAGGGCGAGACCCATGTGAAGGCGCGAAGGGTTCAGTGGCCACTCCTCCCGCCGGGAGGGCGAGATCAGCTGCCAGGGTGATAGGTTTGACAAGTATGATCTCATTTCCCTGGATGGCAAGGCCTGGGCTTGCAGGAGCGGGTGCTACGTCAAGTCAATTTAGCAGTAGAAGAACAAATTGATCGGAATGAAAAGCTGGACAAAATGGGGGTAAAAGGTTACTTGGGGTTCTCGGAGGGTCAGCCGGAGGAGTGGCTTCCGGGACCCGTGGTGGATCCCTAGGGGGGAGAGGCGCTGACTCTATGGCCACTAGCAGGGACCCGGTGCTGGCATCTTGAATCGCCTCCTGCAAGAAGTGCGACATATCAATCATCGATCTTTCTTTTCTTTAATAGTTCACAGTTCTCTCTAGCAGGCGAATCGAGGAAACATACCTTCTTTAGGGGAGAAGGATTATCCATATGGCCTGGGGTCGGGTTAGGCGAGCCCCTTTTCTCGCACAAAGGGTCTCGCTTGACCAACTTCGCCTTCTTCTTTTTCTTGAGCTAGGGAGGCTCAGTGGCCGGTGCCTTACTTGCAAGCCAAGGGGCTACCAGGGAGCTGTTGGCGCGGGCTCGCGCCTGTACCGCATCAATGCAGTCTTGAAGGCCTTGCGAGAGCGGCTTCTCGGCACATTCAGGGCGCATTTTGAGACCGTGCGAGGACTCAAACAGGGGGAGACAACAATAGGGATGGATTTGTGACTATCAACATATATATATATATATATATATATATATATATATATATATATATATATATATATATATATATATATATATATATATATATATATATATATATATATAGCCGTGGGATGGCCAAACAAAAGATTTCTTTTCAGGACAGCACGTGTTCAACGAATATAAAGGGTTTGACGTGTCTTTTCAAGTGCAGGGCTAGCTCGAAAAGAGCGGGGATTGTGTACAACCCCATATTCGCTGAGTGGGACCTAGAAACACCAAGGGCCAGGTTTGGGCTAGCTTTGGGCTAGCCTCGGTTGAAGAAAGACTCAGAGATGTCCATTGGCAAGAACCTTCACGCCCACTCGGGATTAGGCTCGACGTTCGTTGAGCAGGTTTTGAATAAGAAAGCTCCCGCTTTGGAGCAGGCCAAAAGGAGGAGCGAGAGCAGTACCTCGACGAGGACAGTCCATGAGCGAGAACTCTCTCGTCTAATCAACAGACTGCGGAATTTCTTTAAGTCCAGAAGCATTCAATGAGGGAAGCTCACTCAACGCCTCTATTCAGATTTCGTCGAGCTCAGCTCAGGTCTCTTCGAGCGGGGATCAACGATCGTCAAATAGGTTCAGAATAGGAGAGCTCTCGCATAGAAGCAGGCGAGAACGCTCACGCTCAAGTAAGCAGTTTGTCGAGAAGAGCTCGACGCTCGTCAAGATAGGTCGGGATTCGGCCGAGGCATATTCCCCCCCAGAGGCAGGCGAGAAGGCTTGCGCCTCATGAGGGAAGGAGCAGGCACAACCTTTAACATTCATTAATATTCTTTTAGCTCACGCCTGGTAAGGGCGGGGGAGTTCTTGGCAAGAAGTAAATGCGAGAGCCTTCAGTTCTCGGCATGAAGGCTCTCGCCGGGAGGGCCCGGGGTGAAATTACCTGGATTCCCACAGGTAAAATTACCTGTATACAACCAGGGTCTGCATTTAGCTCCTCATAACAGCGGAGTTTGGATGTTGGCAGACCATCCAGGGGTAATTTAGTAATTTCAGGCCAGCAAAGGCTATAAATAGACCCACAAGGACTCCTCAGAAGGCAAGCTTTCATATTTTCTTAAGATCTTCTAGTACTTTATGAGGAGCTCCTAGCCCAGCATTTGGCTTTGGAGGGGAAGCGCTCAGAAATCTTTCGGGTAAGTGGTGGGACCTCCCAGCTGAGGCTTTGAGTCGGATTATGGTCCTTTACTGCAAGTCAAAGGCCGGAGCTTGGGAGAAGTAGGTGTTGGCTACACTCCTGATTTCGAACTTTCGTTGAGGACAAATTTTGGCTTCAATAGCTTTGGCTGGTGTTCTGCAACTGTCTCTTTCTCACCGGTTGTGAGGTAGTTATTGTTTGTTTTCCTTTAGTTCAGACATACATTATTTTGGTGTGTTTATGTCAGGTTGTTGATGCCCACGAGATTTTTTTTTAATGTTAACTACTTGCTAGTAGCTAAGCCTTCCTTTATGACTTATTTGATTTACTTGCTCTCTAGGAAGGTTTTATGTTATATTGCATGTTAGAAATTTTAAAGTATAACCGTATAGTTTTCACTACCTCATATATGTCATCTTTTAAAGCTAAAGTCACTATATTCCAACTAGCGTACAAACTATTTCTTTACTTATACTAAATCTAGAGTCATGCATACCGTTAATTGTCCTATATGGATGTACATGCTCATGTAGGATGTTAATCATTGAAAGCAAAGTATTTTCCGCAGCATATAATTATATTTTACTGGTGGACTAGTTGATCCACTGAGCCGAGGGATATGGCTAATTAATTAAACTTAAACTTGATTTTCTTCATAATAACTTATGAATTTCGTATAAAATATAGAGTTGGAGTCTTGCCTGAGCGTCTGCAGTTATCCCTTGCACGACGTGGCATCACGACACGTGTTTTCTCATACTCTGATATACATTTAAATTCGGAGAAAATGCGGGTTGTGACGCAATGCCAGGAGAGCTGAAGGTATCGACAACACACGCCTCACTTAACGCTAAGGAACTGAAGGTGTTGACAGAGCGATATGAAATCAATGCCACGCGAGCTGGTGGCGTCGACAGAGCCAACCTCACTCAACGCCATACGAGCTGAAGGCGTTGACAAGGCACCCCTCAATCAATGCCAAGCGAGCTGAAGGCGCCGATAACACTCATCTCACTCAACGCCAAGGAATTGAAGGCGTCGACAGAGCGAGCTAAACTCAATGCCGTGCGAGCTGAAGGCATTGACAGAGCCAGCATCACTCAACGCTAGACTAGCTAAAGGCGTTTACAGAGTGCGCCTCACTCAACGCCAAGGGATGGGCTCGCTCGGCTTGCTCGATGAACATTGGATTGTACATGTTATTGGGCGAGTGGTCTTTGAGCTGTGCCATGTGAAGGGGCTGACTTCTGTCGATCCCGCTCGCCGGATATGGAGTTGTACAGCTCTTCCCGATCGCCATGTACAATAACCCGCAACCTTCCTGGTATGGAATAACTTTTCTAGCCATTGCGAAAAAAGATTCATATATATATTTATGGTGGATTTTTCATCAACCCTAATCGTGCCCAAATCAAGAATCTTCCCGAACGAAGAACGTCTATCGGCTCCCGTATGCTATTTCGCCATTTCCGCTCGGCCGACAACTATGTTGCACGATTCGATCGTCTTCAATCTAATCGACTGGATCATTGTACTCAAAAGTTTCTGATTCTCTCAGATCTAGTTGATTCGTGATGAAAGTCTTCAAAGCATTCAGATTTTTCGTGTTCTCCAAGACAATCAAGATCAACATTTTTGAAGAATGACGGATTGAAGACTTAGATCTAAATAGAATTATTTATAATCTTTATTGCGTAAATCTTTCTTTACATTTGTAGGAGGTTTTCCCTCCGAGTTGTAAATACGTGTTTGGATTGAGTTGTAGATCTGTGTTTGGATCGAGTTGTAGGAGAGGTTGTTCTCCGAGTGGTAGGAGCATTGTCTTCGAGTTGTAGGAGTTGAGGCTTCGAGGTGTAAGATTTGTTTAAATCTGAGATAAAGGTGAAGTAGCCGAATCTAGCCATTTGTGATAGATAGACGAGGCGGGATAGTGGACGTACCCAACTTGTGGAACCACTATAAATCTCTGTGTTATGTGTGCTTAATTTTTCAGTTGTTTTTATTCCGCTAAAAGAAACAAACCTCACATATTTACCTTCCCTCTAGGTGATTTAGGTAGACACTAGATACTTTTATTGGAAAATATGGAATTTGATTAATTTTCATGGGCTAAGGCCTGCATGGGTGGCCCACCCGATAGCTCGTGATCATATTTACCACCCATGTCATCCAAAGTCTTGATGTGGTGCCATGACAAAGGGAATTTAGAGTTTCCCCCAATTTTTGGGAGGAATTTAAAAAAAGTATTCATGGATTGAATTCCAATAGGGATCCAATTCCTCTTCCAAATGCACTCATTCACCTTCTCATTGAATTCTACGTTATTTCCAACCCTTTCCCTGCCGTCTACATAAGAATTCATGAAGTTTTGAGTGAAACTGAAATGACCATTAATGGCAAAAATTGGTGGATAATGAAGCCTCCACCTCCATAAATTGACCCTTCCATCATCTTCAGAAGTAGAAGAGTAGTTGAACTCGACTCTTACGTTGCTACATTTGGTGGAGAATGAAGGGATCAGGTAAGCTCGCTTGAGGAAGAAAATTTCATGGACAACCGCCACCACACCTGTTGCCAAGGACCGATTGAGGTGTGTTTCCTCCCCACTCCCTCTATGCTAGCTTATTAGATCAATTAGGAAGAGATTCGAGCATAATTGAGCTTGATTCCATTGGAATCTATGGAGAAATTTGGTTTTTGAAATCTCGCCGGAAAACACCACTCTGGACACCACAAGTTGTCAGACCACTACCCATCGATGGCTCTTTCGAAAAGGAAGAAGGTTGTGTGGTTGGAAGACCATGGGAGGGCTTAACTTGTTGTAGGAAAGCCAAAAATGCACCTCTAGGTTGGGAAAATCATGGCTTTTTGCTAGAAGAGGAAGATGAATGGATGCCCTCCATTTCTATTTTAAGTTCCATACAGGATCATTTACATATAAATATTATTATTTGATTTATTCTGTCACACTTTATACAACAACTTCAAACTCATTTTAAGCCTCTTAGAGGCTTATTTTGAACAAAGTGCCAGATACAAACATTGTATCCCTGAATGTCTAATTTCCATAAAAACTTAGGAGCACATCATTTTGGAGCCATACAGCCCTCTGAAAAGGCATTTTACAGAGATGTATGCTAATGAAGGGACAGTCACCAAAATGTGAATTTATTTCGCATGCCTCTTTGTATATGCCTAATAGTTTGTCCTTGCATGCATATACCTGAGATACATCTACTGCCCAAAAATCAGAAATTTAAGTGGCTAGAACAAGTCAAATTGACCCAAATCTTGGGTGCTATGTAGATTTTGGTATCATAAGTCTCTAGTCAAACTTTGAGACCATTTGGAGCTCTTAATGTGGGTTTATTTCACTTGCATGAAAATATAGTTAATGAAATTTTGTGTGCATATAACATGAATATGTGTTTTGTGATTTTACCATAAATGGATTGTTAAATGTCAATAAAATTTTGGTCATCACATTTTATGGCAAAAGGTATCAAATCTGGTGATATTAGAATTTTTGAAGTAAAAACCCTAGGTATTTAATTAATGGTAAATATGTCACAGATTTATTTAATGAAATAATAGTAACCAAATGACTTAGGAAAATTCTAATTTTCTTGAACATGCTATATTAAGTGAAATTTGACCTCTCGTAATTTTATTAGAAGTTATGGTAGTCATTTTGTAACATCCCTCAAGCAACTAAAGCCTTAAGAGGGTTTTTCCATGACTAGGTCATGACAAAATCCTAGGAAGCTCAAGAAGACCAGATGAACTAGGGCATGAAGGTAGAAATCACGCTGGTCTGCAAATAGCACAACCCAATTACCTAACCTAGGGTTTGACTGTAAGGCCTCACCTTGACTCTTTGACCCCACCATAACATCCCTAATCCAATAGGGGGTTCCTTGGAGCACCTAGAACCCATTGGGATCAACTAAAATGGTCAAGTTGACCAAAGTCAACCTTAACCCTAAAATGGTCAAAGTGGCCTATCTAGGGCCAGCAGACCTCCAACTTGCCAAAATGATCCCACCTAGACCTTCCTAACCCTTAGGGGAGTCCAATTGGTCACTAACCACCCATTGGGGTCAACCAAATTGGTCAATTTGACCAAAGTAAAACCTAGGCTAAAAATTGGTCAAACCTACGCCTTTTGGATAAATTGGTCCAAATGGGACACCACCATGACCCAACCAACATTGGAGGGTGTCAATAAACTCAAATACACCCCTCTTGGGCCAGTCAACTCATCAAGTTGACAAAAGTCAACCCCAAGTCAACACTTGGTCAATATTGCCCAAAATTGGTTAATCGAGCCCAAAGTTCAATCCCTTTGGGCTTAAGCAAAATTTCAATGGCCCAAATAATTAGTCACCAGTGAAATTACATGGAATGCCATTAAAAATCAGTAGTTGGTGAGTAGGAGAGATAAAATGGGAGTTTTCCCCTTAAAGGAGAGAGAGAAAGAAGAAAAAGAGAAAGGAGTTATGGAGGGAGGCCATGGGCCACCCCATTCACCTCCTCAAGCCTCCATCCATTCCCCCCGACACTTGGGATTAGATTCCCATCAGTTTCACATCATCCACCATCAATGGAGAAGACTAAACACCATGGACGACCACCCCTTCACCTCCCCTCCCATGGAAATTATAAATCCCCTATACAGCCCCGCATTCACACTTCTTACCAACCCATCACCTTCAAAACGTCCATTGACCAGAATGTTCCCTAGATTGGATTTGAAGAGGCATCACCATCAATACTAAGAGCATAGTTATATTTTATGTTGTTAAAGCTCATCATGTGCAGGATGTTCTTTGGAACAAGGTTAGGCAAGATGTCTAAGTAATGGTGGCAGGTGGTCACAAGGTAGGCATGTTGAAAGACAAAAAATCTATCTAAGTCCACAAGAGTTGAGTGAAGTCTATTCACTCAACGCCAGATGACTTATAGCACTGAGTGGAGCCTATACAGTCAAAGCCAAAGTTATGGCAAGCTAAGAAAGTGGCTAAGCCCATAGGCACTGAGTGAAGTCAACTCACTCAATGCCATATAGCTAAAGGCTGTGAGATAGGCAAAGCCTAAGAGGAAGCAGGGAGAAATGTGGCTAAAGTCCACAGGCGTTGAGTGAACATCATTCACTCAACACCATTGCTTCATAATCATTGAGGATAGCCTTGTAAGTCGAAGCCACAAAAAATCTATTCTGATATTTGACGAAGTTCACAGGCGTTGAGTGAGGCAAGCTCACTCAACGCCATGTGATGAAGGCGTTGACTGTATCACATCAAGTAAGTGTCTGAGATTTCAGACACAGAAATTTGGCTAAGTCTTAATGCATTGATTGCTTTTACTTTCGTCGAGCTAAGCTCTGAGTTCATCAAATTGAGCTCTAAGTTCATCGAACTGAGCTTTCACTTTTCGTCGAGCTGAGCTCCGAGTTCGTCGAACCGAGTTCTGAGTTCGTTGAACTGAGGATTTCTAGAATACACCTTTTGAAAGTAGAATATGACCCTAGTCTTATTCCTAAGTAGAATATTCACTCAACGCCAAGAAGCAGTAAAATTGGTTATGACAAAAAGCATTGAGTGAGGTATGCTCACTCAATGCTCTCAACGCCTAAATTACAAAATGCATAGGCTAAGGCACAAGGCGTTGAGTGAGATGTGCTCACTCAACACTCTCAACGCCAAGCATGCAGAAGCAGTTGAAGAATATGCTAAGGCAAAAAGCGTTGAGTGGAGCTTGCTCACTTAACGCTGTCAACGCCTAGATAGACAGAATTCTATCTAAATGTTTTGGCGTTGAGTGAAGCTCATTCACTCAACGCCTATTCTACTGATGCTTGATTTTTGAATAAGTCCACAGATGCCGACATCAGTACGTCAACAAGTCAATATTATTCAAATTGATAGCAGCAAATCTACAGTACAAGCCAAAAGGCGCCGCAGAGCTACTGTACGACCATTAGGTGTTTAATCAAGGATGCAACTGGCATTAAATGTGTGGGGTCCACTGCATAAAGAGCCATTGGGACACAATCAATAAAAGGAGATGACTTTTTTTACAGAAAGAGAAGCTGTTAAAGTTAGTTCTTCTTCATCGCCATTGTTGCTGTGAAGAGAGGAACATATAGCAAAAAGACTGGAGGTCTAAAGGCTAAACAAGTTAGATGTTGTATTCTTCATCCACATAAGCAAGTTCATAGTTAATCTCTGAGAAAAGGGAAGCAGCCAAGGGAGAAACCCTAACTAAAGGATCTAAGATCTAAAGCAAGTTAGCTGGTGTTATTTACTCTTGCACCAGCAAGTTCAGAAAGATTTCTTTCTGAAGGAGAAGAAGAAGCTGAAGCTGTTTGAAGAACAACTATAACAGATAAATCATTTGTCTTCACCAGTAAGTATAGAGAAGGTCCTTGAGAAAGGAGAAAGAGGTAGAGTCATCTGGTTTCTACAGTCAAGAAGATAACTGAGTTCATCTCAGCTCAGTTAGCAGCAAAGGTTGAAACCCTAGCTATAGTTACTTCATAGTTCAAGTAAGCCTAATCCTAAAGATATAAACTTGGGGGTTGTGAAGAAGGAGATAACAGAGCTTCTGGTTTAGTCCAGAAAGGTGCACATCAGCAAATCTGCAAGTTGCTTCCAGCATCTGCCAAAGCATCTACATCCTTGTTGATGTGAAGAAGAGAGAGTTGAGCTTCAGGTTAAGTTCAGAAAGGGGCAGAATTGAGTTCAGCAAGTCACTTCTAGCTCAAGTAGATATACTTGTTGCTATGGAGTAGTTAGGGCTAAGGGTTTCTTAGTACAGAAAAGTGGACTCAGGAAATATATTCCTGGAGTCAAAGTTGGGCTGAGTCTATCTCAGTCAAGGAAGATTGACACAGAGAAATCTCTCTTGTGTCCAATCAACTCAACAACCCACTTCCACCTTGTAGGATCCTTTGTGGATCTGAGTGGTAGGAGCAAATTTGCTCTGAGGTAGGATCCAAAAGTGGATCTGAGTTGTAGGGCTATTTAGCCTAAGCTGTAGGATCCAGTTTGGATCTGAGGTAGGTGATCTGTTGATCACTGAGCTGTAGGGATTTTGATCCTGAGGTAGGTGAGTCATTCTCATTGAGTGGTAGGGCACTTGTGCATGAGCCGTAGGATCCTTTGGATATGAGGTAGGACATTTGAGTTTGAGCTGTAGGAGAGTCATTCTCTCTGAGGTAGATTCCCTTGTGGATCTGAGGAAGGGTTGTCCTCCCAGCCTGAGTTGTAGGGCCTTTAGGCCTGAGGTATGTGATCTTTGGATCACTGAGTTATAGAGCCTTGTGCCTGAGATGTAAGTCTTGGAGGAGACTATGAGATCCTGAGGGATTTGAGGTGTAAGCTCTTTAAGCTGAGTTTTGGAGAAGTGTCTTGTCTAACTATAAGTTAGAAAGGTGGGAGGGAAAGTGGACATACCCATAATCTGGGGAACCACTATATATCTTGTGTGTGCTTTTCTGTATTGTTTTTTTGATTGTAGGTTGTGTGTGTATCTTTAAAGAAGATAACTAATCGCTCACATAGCACTTAAGGAAAGAAAATTAAAGATAGTTACAAGAGACTATGAAACCTATTCACCCCCTCTAGGTGATTTAGCTATCCTTGAAACTAAATACTTTCAAATGATATCAGTGGGAGGTTACTCAAAAAGAACTTAATAGTCTTAGTAGACCTCAAAGGATAGCTAAAAGGTTTGCACTTGTGGATTTAATAGAGAACCATAAGGAGTGGAGCACAATGGAGCTCGAAGTCTATAGTAAGGAGAATTTTGGGAGTTAGAAAGAAAGGATCGGGCAGATCATGGAAGCTACTGATCCTAGAGTCTTGACATCAATTCAAGAAGGACCCTTCATTTCTATGAAGGTCTCTACATAAGATGCGAGTATCCAGACCCCAAAGAGCTATGGTGAATTGACTGAGGATGAAGTCATCCTGACTACTATGGATAAGAGGGCACAACACATCATGGTAAGTGCCATGGACGACTCCACCTTCCAGATCTTGGTCCATTGCAAGACTGTCAAAGAAATGTAGGACACTTTGATTGCCCACGTGGAAGGAAAAGAGAAGGATGATAAGGAAGAAGATGTCATCAGCCTATCAAATGGTGTCCATCCAGATGTTAGTCTAAAGATTAGGGCCCCTCTGTCACATTCAGAAAGGGATTCAGAGGAGGACGATGATGAAGTAGATGACTGTAGTTGTTATGGGTTAATAGTCATGACAGAAGAAGAATCCTGCCAAGATCAGCCTAGTTTAGAAAAGGTACATTCTCTTTCTAGTTCTTCTTACTGTTCAGATTATGAGGCCAGTTCAGATTCTGATGCATCATCATCCAGTGATGAAGATGACTCTTAATTTGAGGTAGATGTCAATCAATTAATTGACAAGTATGGTAAAATCTTGGATGATTTGAGAAGAAGCAAGAAGTTGGCTTAGATGCAAACTGAGGAGATTATCTCTCTAAAGCTAGTTGCTGTCCATCAGTCTAAGACAACATCCTTGCTGGATCAGAAAGTAAGGGAAGTCAGCCAACTGAAGGCCATCTCAATCATCCAAATTTAGACCATAAGCCAGAAGGACAAGATCATTTTGGATCTTGAAGAGAAACTCCTAAAGGAGAGAATGCCTGTGGCTAAATTTAGTAAGCCTAAAGTTGTGTTTCCCTTGATAGATTCCTTCTCCTTTCAAAAGGTTAAGAAGGAGTTGGTAGTCAAGGAAAGCACAAGAGTTGGCCTATCCAAAGGGAAAGGCAAAACTCATGTAGTGCCACAGTCAACTTTTCACAAGGTAATCCTCCCTTCTCACAGGTATGACCATGGTTGCATGCATGGTCACTAGGAGAATGAGAATTCTTCTTGTAAGAATACAAGAGTATCTTCCTATGGATGAAGAAAGGGTAGGGGAATTAGTGCCTTTAAGGCTCCCCATGAGGAAGTACAAATGGCCCATTCTGGACCATTTATATTTGGTTTATCAGCCCCAACTCTCAAGGATAAGGTAGTAGCTTTCACTCAAGCAAATCTAGTAAGGACTCGGACCATGGGTCAATCTACCAGTAAGACTAACTTGGCTATTTCTGATGTTATAAACAACATGTCATCTGCAAAGAAGACAACTGTAAACAGTATTCAGATCAAGCAAAGGAAGCCTGTTAGAAGAGTAACCTTCAGTCTGATCCTTGCTGAAAGGAACCTAAAGAAAGCTATTGTTCCTCTTCTTTCTGTTTAATCAGCAGTTAACCACACCGCAGGACCTTCTCAGAAAAGGAGATATAATATCCATGAGTGTTGATGTTGTGGTAAGGTGGGGGCATTTTGCCCTAGATTGCTAGCACAATCCTTCTGTGCCCAAAGCTAGAGTTATCTTACCTGTCAGAAATGCTGCTGTTAGGCAAGTTAGATTTCAGACTAATCAGAACCTAGGACCCAATACCTATTGGGGTCCTAAGGTAGGATGAACTTTGTTTTGCAAGTTAGTCCAAGTGCCCATTTCCCCCATATGGTACTTGGACAGAGGATGTTCCAGATCTTGGAATGGAATAAGAAATTCATCTTATGGATAATACTCTAGTGAGGAAATGACCTAAGATCTACAGTTGAGAAGTTGTGATGGATATTGATCATCTAGGACACTCCTCTTGCTGCACAGGAGGAAGACTTTCAAGTGAAATCCTGAAGGACAGGTGTACACTCATGGATGAAGACAGGCTGAATCCATCCATTAAAGGTCAAGATGACTGAGTGGTGGGACAAAGTGTTTTGGTATCAGACCTGCCTTCTTTGCAAACAAAGTGTTGCTGTCATACCAGCAAATCAGTGAAGGAAAAGCAGGCTGTACTCACTAAAGAAAGCATTAGAAGTAGCTCTTCTAAGAGCAACAAGGAAGGAGCAAGCTCAACTAAAAAGTTTCTCAAGTGGTATCCTCATGTAGAATCTTTAAAGAAAACTTAAAAAGAAGTGTGCTCAGATTTCAGCATCATCTGAACCTGTAACAAAGGTTGTCCAAGTTAGTGGGCAGTGTGGAATAAATCTGTGCAATTATTAAGGGGGATCCAATACAGTATAGTTCAGTCTGGAAAGCTTAAAAGTCCAGTCTAAAGAATTGGTGTCTGAGAATCTCTAGCTCCAAAGAGATCAGATGAATACTTCTGAAATTCAGATTGTCCCTATGGACAATGCTGAGGATGAGAGGGAGACTATCCTGATGATTGTAACTGCTGTAAGTGAGCAAGTTTACAAGAACTGCTGAATTGCTCCAGCCTTTGTGATATAAGTTAGCATATTCCTATGGGAATAACAGTGTAAAGAAAGATTTGGAACCAGAATGAAAGGATGGTTCAAGGAAAGATCATTCAAGGTTCAAGTGACATCCACTCAAGAGAGCTGGCATACAAAACCCTGCCAAAACTATCCAAGTGGTATTCAGCCAACTCAAACAGTCAGGTAGCTTGGTCAGATGCATATATGTTGTTGAAGGAGTGAAAGCAGCGAAAGAACAATTCTTCCACCTCTTCACAGTACAAGGAAGAACACAACAACTTTGGGATGATGCTCTCCAAAGGATACAGGTAATGATCATAAACCCAGAGAACATATTTCCCTAACATAATATGTTGATGTTGTAGCAATGCTGGGCTTGTCAGAGCTGACTACCCAGTCAGATGAAAGGGGAACAGGTGAGAAGATGCACCTCCACCACAGGGTGCACGGTAGATTGGATAAGCAAAGATGGAACATATCAAATCCTATGAAGAAGACTGACTACTTGGAGCTGCAAGAAATAAACTAGTCTTGCATTATCAACTCCATGGTATCAGGATCACATCCTCCAGATAAGTAGAACTACCTTATATTGACATTCTACTAGTGTAATCTAAATTGCTAGGAATCCCGTCTTTCACAGCAGGACTATGCATATGTAGATTAAGTATCAATTTGTTAGGGATCATATTGAAAAACTCAATCTTGAGTTTGTCCTCACTGACAAGTGGCTGACATGTTTATCATGCCACTAGATTAATTCAAGTTCAACACCCTCTAGGTAGAGATTGGGTATGTTGAACTTGGTATAGCTTCAGTTTCTCCCTGTTATACTTGTGTTCCAGGATTTACTTCTCTTGCAGGTAGATAAGTCCTTGATGTGACATAAAGACTATAAAGACCATTAAGTGGTATCAAGAATAAGGTGGACTCAAGTGTCTAGCAAAGGGAATGATAGTGAAGCTCCAGTTGAGGAGGAGTAAGCTCAGCACCTACAAAAATGATGATAGGAAATGCTCCTATTAAGGGGGAGCATGTCCAGCACTTGCTGGAACAGGATCAGCCTCCTGTTGAGAAGGAACGAACAGCTACTGTAGTGGATCAAAGATCTTCACTGCTATTCAGTTTGTCCTAAGGATAATGGACAGACAAATGAGAAGATTATTTATGATATAGTCATAATCTTCTCTGAGTCTGAGATGAACTGCTGCTGCTGAGAAAATAGTGTTGCTGTAGAGAAGAGGAACAGCTAACAGCTAGCTCAAATGTTGCAGTGTTGTGTTGTATCAATGTATCAACACAAAAGGTATGACTCCTAATTAAGTAGATTGATCACTAGGATAATTTCCTTAGTGATATCAACATATGACTTTGTCTAGGATCAAGTGAAAAAAATTCTCTCTTGGTCCTATCTCCTCCCTCAATAGATATACCTATTGAAGAAGCCAAAAATGGGGAGATGTGTGACAATACTGGAGAGGAGAGGTGTGGCAACACTTCTAATGGGGGAGATTGGAGATATATAAGCAATAATGTAGAAGCAATACTTGACATGACTAGGTCATGTTGAGATAGTTCATATCACTTGAAAAGATTCAAGTAGTATGAGAAATGCAATGACTGTCTACATGTTGAGCCATGATTGTATCAGTGCATATTATGAGGTAAGTGCTTCTAGTAGTACTTCATTTAAGTATTAAGTGGTATAAAGGAGAGTGAATATTACTTGAGTAATTGTTCAAGTGGTATGAGGATGCATTGACTTGACTTGTTGAGTCAATGCAGTTAAATGGAGTATAGTAAATTGATATGCTAAAACTCACATAGCATAAGCTAGAAGATGTAGCAGTTGTAATCTACAGCTGTATGAAATTATTCTTCTTATTAAGTTAATGCTTCTTAGTATTGCTGGGTGTTCTGCCTTCTTCAAATATGGGCAGATTGTTGGGTCCATTGCCCACAATGTTCCCTAAATTGGATTTGAAGAGGCATCACCATCAACACTAAGAGCATAGTTGTATTTGATATTGTTAAAGCTCATCATGTACAGGAAGTTACTTGGAACAAGGTTAGATAAGATTCCTAAGTGATGGTGACAGGTCGTCACGAGGTAGACATGTGGAAAGACAAAAAATCTAAGTCCATAGGTGTTGAGTGAAGTCTATTCACTCAACGCCAAATGACTTATAGCACTTAGTGGAGCCTATACAATCAAAGCCAAAGTTATGGTAAGCTGATAAAGTGGCTAAGTCCACAGGTGCTGAGTGAAGTCAACTCACTCAATGCTATACAGCTAAAGGCTGTGAGATAGGCAAAGCCTAAGAGGAAGCAGGGAGAAATGTGGCTAAGTCCACAGGCATTGAGTGAACATCATTCACTCAACGCCATTGCTTTATAATTGTTGAGGATAGCCTTGTAAGTCAAAGAACCGTAAGTCAAAGCCACGGAAAATCTTTGTTGATATTTAACTAAGTCCTTAGGCGTTGAGTGAGGCAAGCTCACTCAACGCCATGTGATGAAGGCATTGATTGTATCACATCAAGTAAGTGTCTGAGTTTTCAGACACAGAAATTTGGCTAAGTACAAATGCATTGATTTCTTTTACTTTTGTCGAGCTGAGCTTTAAGTTCGTCAAACTGAGCTTTGAGTTTGTCTAACTGAGCTTTCACTTTTCGTTGAGCTGAGCTCTAATTTTGTCAAACTGAGTTCTGAGTTCGTCGAACCGAGCTTTCACTTTTTGTCGAACTAATTTTTGAGTTCATCGAACTGAGGATTTCTTGAATAAACCTTCTGAAAGTAAAATATGACCCTAGTCTCATTCCTAAGTGGCATACTCACTCAATGCCAAGAAGCAGTGAAATTGGCTAAGTCAAATAGCATTGAGTGAGGTATGCTCACTCAACGCTCTCAACGCCTAAATTACAGAATGTATAGGCTAAGGCACAAGGAGTTGAGTGAGGTGTGCTCACTCAATGCTTTCAATGCGAAGCATGCAGAAGTGGCTGAAGAATATGCTAAGGCAAAAAGCGTTAAGTGGAGCTTGCTCACTCAACACTGTCGACGCCTAGATAGACAGAATTCTGTCTAAGTGTTTTGGCGTTGAGTGAAGCTCATTCACTCAACTCCTATTCTACTGATGCTATATTTTTGACTAAGTCCACAGATGCTGACGTCAGTAAGTAAATAAGTCAACATTATTCAAACTGATAGCGACAAAGCTACAGTACAAGACAAAAGGTGTCGCAGAGCTACTGCATGATAGTTAGGCGTTAAATCAAGGATGCAACTGGCATTAAATGTGTGGGGCCCACTGCTCAAAGATCCGTTAGGACACAATCAATTAAAGGAGAAGCCTTTTTATAGAAAGAGAAGTTGTTGAAGTTAGTTATTCTTCATCGCCATTGTTACTGTGAAGAGAGGAACAGAGAGCAAAAAGACTGGAGGTCTAAAGGCTCTACAAGTTAGATGTTGTCTTCTTCATCGACATCAGCAAGTTCAGAGTTAATCTCTGAGAAAAGGGAAGCTGCCAAGGGAGAAACCCTAACTGCAGGATTTGAGATCTAATGCAAGTTATCTGGTGTTATTTACTCCTGCACTTGCAAGTTCAGAAAGATTTCTTTCTGAAGGAGAAGAAGAAGCTGAAGCTGTTTGAAGAACAACCAGAACAGATAAATCATTTGTCTTCACTAGCAAGTGCAGAGAAGGTCCTTGAGAAAGGAGAAAGAGGAAGAGTCATTTGGTTTCTATAGTCAAGAAGATTGAACTGAGTTCATCTCAGTTTAGATAGCATCAAAGGGAGAAACCCTAGCTGCATATACTTCATAGTTCATGTAAGACTAATTATAAAGATATAATCTTGGGGGCACTGAAGAAGGAGATAGGGCAGAGCTTTTGGTTCATTCAAGTTGCTTCCAGCACAAGCCAAAGCATCTACATCCTTGTTGTTGTGAAGAAGAGAGGGTTGAGCTTAAAGTTCAGTTTAGAAAGGGGCAGAACAGAGTTCTTCAAGCCACTTCCAGCTCAAGTAGATATACTTGTTACTATGGAGTAGTTAGGGCTAAGGGTTTCTTAGTCCAGAAAAGTGGACTCAGGAAATATATTCCTGGATTCAAAGTTGGGCTGAGTGTATCTCAGTCCAAGAAGATTGGCGTAGAGAAATCTCTCTTGTGTCCAATCAACTTAACAACCCACTTTCACCTTGTAGGATCCTTTGTGGATTTGAGTGGCAGGAGCAAATTTGCTATGAGGTAGGATCCATAAGTGGATCTGAGTTATAGGGCTATTTATCCTGAGGTGTAGGATCTAGTTTGGATTTAAGGTAGGTGATCAGTTGATCACTGAGCTGTAGGGCTTTTGAGCCTGAGTTAGGTGAGTCATTCTCAATGAGTGGTATGACACTTGTGCCTGAGTTGTTGGATCCTTTGGATCTGAGGTAGGACCTTTGGGTCTGAGCTGTAGGAGAGTCATTATCACTGAGATAGGGTTGTCCTCCCATCCTGAGTTGTAGGGCCTTTGAGCCTGAGGTAGGTGATCTTTGGATCACTGAGTTGTAGGGCCATGTGCCAGAGCTATAAGTCTTAGAGGAGACTCAGATATCCTGAGGGATCTGAGGTGTAAGCTCTTTGAGCTGAGTTTTGGAGAAGTGCCTTGTCTAACTATAAGTTAGAAAGATGGGAGGGAAGTGGACGTACCCATAATCTGGGGAACCACTATATATCTTGTGTGTGCTTTTCTGGGTTATTTCTTTTATTTCAGGTTATGTGTGTATCTTGAAAGCAGATAACTACTCACTCGTATAACACTTATGGAAAGAAAATTAAAGATAGTCACAAGAGACTAAGAAACCTATTCACCCCCCTCTAGGTGATTTAGTTATCCTTGAACTAAAGACTTTCACTTATTATTTTTCAATTCAAGTACTCTTTTTATAATCATGTCTCTTTTAAATCTTTCATGTAATTTTCCTATCATGATGAGTTTCTAAATTCAATTTAGCACTTGATCATGATGAACTTTAGAATAAAATAAACTTATTTTATTTGTCTCAAATTATTAAGTTCTCTATTTTTCTTATTTTGATTTATATTTGAATTCAAATGCGTCGATTTCATATGTCGCGAATATGATTTTTTGATCTTAGATCTGTATTCTAAATTTATCGAGAGGTTGAGGATACAAGTAGATCACTCAAATATAAAAGGAGTTGCATGCACTCCTCGAGAGAGGATGACATGAGTCTTTAGGATTGAAGTCAAATCCAATAGTGAGGTTCGCCGCTTAAAGCAAGCTTAGGGGTTTTGACTGACCGAGAGGTCTTAATCGATCAACCTGAGCTTATTTGAGAGCGTATTCTCGAGAGAGGCGCTTCCATATTTTGGGAACCTCCACGGTCGAAATTAGTAATTTCGAGACTTGTATTTCTTAGTTTCATGAAAGTTTATTTTAATCCAAAGGGATTCTAGATCAAGTGCTAGTTTTTAAATCATCGAATTTATCTTTAGTTAAATTGCTATTTCTCTTAGTTTTTCGGAAGTCACAAAACTAACTTTTGTTTGATAAAATAATACCTCTTCCTTGTGAGTACAAGTACTCAACAATTCCTGTGTCTAAATATGACACTTGACCCTATACTCTAGAACGATATGTATACTTGCCTTATCGATTTAGAATCGCGTAATATCGTGAATTTTAACTATCAAGTTTTTGACGTCGTTGCCGGGGTGTCTTCTTTGTTGATATTTTGAAAGCAAGGTTCTATTAATTTTATCATTTTTTTTATTTTAAAAAAAATCAAAAAAATGTTTTATTTTGTTTGTTTCCTTTAAAAGTTTTATCTTTAATTTTTTATAATTAAAATTTCTAGCGAAATGGCCTTGCGTGGTTTTCATCCCGCAATACTTCCTAGTACCTTGTGAACCCATTATCAGGTAGTCCTTGGGAAGTCCGATAAATTTTATTTTATAAATTTTTAATCTTAAACTTAAACTTTTATTTTTATTTTATTTTGGTGTATGACCCGAGAGAATCCGTCAAATCTATTTGACTTGGATTCAGAGATCGAGCAAAGCTTACGGCAATGCCTAAGACTCCGTGATCTCAATTCTCCAGATATGGATGAAGAATCTGTATGTGAAATTTCTTCTTCTTCTTCATCTCCTTCTACTCAATTTTCTTCTATTTTGGGTGACCCAAATCCGAATACCCGATCAACGGACTATGTCCTATTATGCTCGACCAAATTCTGATTAGGCGCAATCAAGTATTGTTCGACCTTCTATTGCAAATAATAACTTTGAATTGAAGCCAAACATCATTCAAATGGTACAACAATCTGTACAATTTGATGGGCTTCAAGATGAGGACCCAAACGCGCATATTTCTAAGTTTTTAGAAATATGCGATACTTTCAAAATTAACAAGGTTTTCGATGATGCCACCTGGCTAAGGTTTTTTCCTTTCTCTTTGTGCACTAAAGCTAAGCAGTGGTTGGGTTCTCTACCAAGAGGCTCCATCACTACATGGGTCGAGATGACGGAAAAATTTCTTACGAAATATTTTCCGCTCGCTAAAATGGCCAAGTTGCGAAATGATATTATATACTTCTCCCAAGTTCATACGGAAACGTTATATGATACTTGGGAATGATTTAAGGAATTTCTTCGTCGTGGTCTGCATCATGCAATCTCCGATTGGTTTCAAATACAAACCTTCTATAATTGCCTCAATTCCCAAATGAGGCAACATATTGATGCCGCCGCCGGTGGAACATTAAACAACATGACACCGGAAGCCGCCCACAAACATATAAAAGGTATGACCATGAATACGTATCAGTGGAGTACACCACTGTCTCGTCCACCTAAACCGGCCGGGATGTACGAAATCGATACGGTTTCTAGTTTATTTCTCCAGGTTGAGAAACTAAATAAACAAATGGACGAGATGTCTGCTTCCTCGTCTACACCTACCTGTGAACCCCAATATCTTGAACCTTCCACTATTGCCGAACATTTGGATTACATGGGTAATCCGAATCGGCCACCTTTTAATTCGGGTAATAATTTAGGTAATAATTATCACCCTGGTGTAAGGAATCACCCCAACTTTTCCTGGAGTAATCCAGGGAACGCGGCTCGTCCACCAAACACAATTCCACCCGGTTACTTACCACCATAAGCTCCAAAACTTCCCACTCTCAATGAGGCATTCCACTAATATGTGGCTACTAATGATGCTAATATCCGAAATCTCACTAGATCTATTTGCAATTTGGAGAATCAAATTAGGCAAATAGCAAAAAAAGCTCTCCGATTGACAAGAAGGAGCTTTACTGGGCAATACGGAGCCCAACCCAAAGGAGCAAGCGAAGGCTATCATGCTACAGAGTTGGAAGGAGGTACATACTTCTTCAAATCCAGTTGAAATAGTGGTAATAATTTCTACATCTCCTCCTCCTCCTAAGATTTTTAATGAAAATAAAATTAAAGAATTTCAACCGCCTCTTTCCTATCCATCTAAATTAAAGAAAGATCAGATGGATGAGCATTACGGTAAATTTTTAGAACTATTTAAGCAAATCCATATAAATTTACCGTTTTACGAAGCAATGGCGCAAATTCCGAAGTACGCAATGTACCTCAAGGATATTTTATGTAATAAAAAAAAACTTGAGGATATCTCCACGGTTCAATTTAATGTGGAGTGTTCGACGGTTTTACTTAATAAATTGCCTAAGAAATTAACCGATCCGGGTAGATTCTCTATTCCTTGTCTATTTGGCGATTTATTAGTAAAACATGCGTTGGTTGATCTAGGCGCCTCAATTAATTTGATGCCTTATTTGTTATTTAAAAAGTTGGGATTAGGAGAGCCTAATCCCATAAGAATGAGCATCGAATTGGCGGATCAGTCTATTAAATACCCTATGGGTATTATTGAGGATGTTATTGCGGACTAACTCGACGTCCCGGTCGGACCGGAATTCTTGGACCGTCTTAGCTTTCGGAATGGTCGAGCGCGCACACAGTCAAAGAAAATGGAAAGTTGAAAAGGTAATTTTTTTGACGTGGAAAACCCCGGAAAGAGGTGAAAAACCACGTGGACGGATCTGTGCCGACCAAACCTCCACTAGATTTGAGTGCTGTTACAGGCTTTTTCAAGAACTCGAGGGCGACATGCCACCTCTCGATACAATTACTGGAGTAAGAGAGAGAACCTGGAGGGTGACAGGCCACCACTCACAGAGCTATTTATTTCTTCAAGTGCTTTGGGGAGCGATGCGCTCGTTGTATTCTTGAGTCTTCTAATATTTCCTGGAGATGGAAGTAGCTTGTTGTACACGTTCAGATGCCTGGTGCTTCGAAGCTCGGAGGTGCGCTCAGTGCATGTTATCTTCTGCTTCTTGTCTCTGATTGTCTTTTGAAGAAGCGTCGTTTGGTTATCTTTTCAGTAGACTGAGCGCGTGTCTTTGAGAGCGTAGGGCACTTGTTGGCAAAGAGCTTGCTGAGCGCTTGCTGGAGGAGAGCGTACAAAGCGCTAGATGAAAGAAGGCGCGTGGAGCGCTTGCTGATAAAGAGAGAGCGATGGGCACTTGTTGGAGAAGAGCGCGTGGAGCACTGAGGGAAGAGACTCGTGCAAGGGAGCACCTTGTGTGATAACGCACGGGAGCATGCATGGGAGAGACGAGCGTGATAACGTGCAAGGTGGGCACGCGCGAGAGTGCGCAAGGGAGAAATGCGCGTGGGAGCGTGCAAGGAGGCGGCGTGCGCGGGAGCGAGCAAAGGAGAAATGTGTGCGGGACCGCGCAAGGAGGCGGCGTGCGCGGGAGCGCGCAAGGGAGAAATGCGCGCGAGAGCGCGCAAGGAGGCGGCGTGCGCGCGCAAGGAGGCGGCATGCGCGGGAGCGCGCAAGGTAGAAATACACCCGGGAGCGTGCAAGGAGGCGGCGTGCGCGGGAGCGCGCAAGGGAGAAATGTGCGCGGGAGCGCGCAAGGAGGCGGCGTGTGTGGGAGCGTGCAAGGGAGAAATGCGTGCGGGAGCGCGCAAGGAGGCGATGGAGGAGAGAGAAATTCCAGGCGGAGAAGATGAAGATCTTCGAAGCCGAAGGAGATCTTCAAAGAATGCTTGAAGATCTTCGTAGGGCGAGAAAGAGATGAAGAAGATGAAGGAGGAAGGAGAGAGAGGGAATTCGTAGAAGGATTTTTCCAAGAATGAGAGAATGAATAAAAAGAAGGAAGAGGGGTCTTATTTATATGCTTCATGGGTGGTTATGGAGGTTATGCGGTTATTCGCAGCCCATAACCACCATGAATGCTATTAATAGGCTCACTCATGACATAATATGCACATATAATATTTAATAATTATACTAACCGCAGTCCATTTTCATTGACTGTATGCACGCTCGACCATTCCGAGAGCTAAGACGGTCCAAGAATTCCGGTCCGACCGGGACGTCGAGTTAGTCCGCAACAGATGTGCTTGTCAAAGTTGACAAATTTATCTTTTGGTAGATTTTATCATCCTTAACATAGAAGAGGACACTGTGGTTATGCTTATTCTCGGTCTCCCTTTTCTCGTCACATCACGCGCCATTATAGATGCTAGTAACGATAAACTTCTCCTTAGATTTGGAGATGAAGAAGTTACCTTTACTATTAATCATCTATGAAAAATACGCTTTATAACGACGACTCATGTTTCTTTTTCGAGTCTTCTCCCGAAGAAGACTCCGTTTTATTTTCTGAAAAAGTTTATTCGCCTATTTTTCATGACGAAAATTTTGAAAGTTTAGATTTAATTTCTCATGAAAATAGTAGTGATAATTTGGTCACACGCGCACCTATTGTAGAAACTCTAGAATAGGTAGCGACTGATTAAAAACTTCTTATGAGGAACCTCCAACTTTAGAACATAAACAATTGCCAAATCATTTGCAATATTTATTTCTAGCGGAGGGTTCAAAACTTCTCTTTATTGTGTCAGCTTATCTATCTAATGAAGAAAAATTAAAATTATTAAATGTTTTAAAATGTCATTGTCGCGCAATTGCGTGGAAAATAACAAATTTAAAAGGGATTAATCCCTCCTTTTGTACTCATAAAATTTTATTAGAAAAAAATTCACATAAAACTATTCAACCTCAACGCTGCTTAAATCCTAATATGAAGGAGGTGGTTAAGGAGGAGGTTATAAAATTATTAGATGCGGGCATCATCTATCCGATTTCAGATTGCACTTGGGTAAGTCCGATCCAAGTGGTGCCTAAGAAAGGAGGATTAACGGTAGTGCCAAACAATAAAAATGAATTAATCCCTACTAGAACTGTTACCGACTGGCGAGTTTGCATCGACTAATGCAAATTAAATGATGTAACTCGAAATGATCACTTTCCTTTACCGTTCATTGACCAAATCCTTGAACGGCTATCCGGGCATTCTTTTTATTGTTTTCTTGATGGTCTCTCGGGATATTTCCAAATCTCAATTGCGCCCCAGGACCAAGAGAAAACAACCTTCACTTGTCCGTTTGGCACCTTCGCCTATCGGAGATGCCTATCGGAGATGCCTATCGGAGATCACTTTCCTTTACCGTTAATTACTGACTGATCTTGAGAATGAAATGGTTGGAGTATTTGACTTAAATAAGTTTCCCCAACTATCCTATCAAAATAAGCAAGTAATTACCCTGATGAAGACTATAATTAATGCTGCTAATAACGGCTATATTTAGGAGAATATGAGCATTAATTACTCAGAGAATTACTGCTAAATAATATAATAAATAAGGGACAAAAGTAAGGAAAACTTCTCATTCTGGCTGGGGACATAATTCATCGACCTCTGAACCGATTCGTCGACTGGAGTTCCAAGATCATCGAGCTGAGAATTCCTATTCGTTGACTTGAGCTCAGCGAACTGCATTCTGGAAATAACTTGTCAATTCTGTGCTCTAAGTTCATCGAGCTGAGAATCTATCTGAAGGAAGAGATCATCGACCTTTGCTCGAATATCGTTGAGCTCAACTCAGAGAAAGATTTCTGAGTTTTTCGAACTGCGATCGACGATCGTTGAGCTGAGTTCGAAGAATTTCAGACCGATAATTTTAAAATCTGAATTCTTCTAAGTCTGAGTCTACTGAGGTCCTCTGCTGGCTGGTCCATGAAGATTGAACCTAAAGACTAGCCTAAACTCTAGGACTAATAGACTTGACCTTGGCTATACAATGTGGGTCAAACACATCCTAATTAGTGAACCTAGTACAAACCCAAACTAGGGATCCAACAATCTCCCCCTATTTGGGTGAGGTCACTAATATAAACAAAAGAAAACAATCACAAAGCAGAATAATATATCTGAGAGAAAATAAAACATCTAGCAGATATGTGCAAAGGTGATTCATGATTAACAGATAGAGTTCAGAAAAATAAAAACTAAACACACAGTCATTTGTTCTTCTTAGACTTCTCTTTCTCAGATTTATCAGAAGGCTGTTTGAAAACAATTTATCTGTTTGGATTTACAGCTTCTCTTTTTGACATTGTCATGTCTAATGCTCACATTATATTGCATGAGGTGGCTCTTGGTATTACTGCTTCAGGATACAAACTCATATAATCATCTACATTGAAAAATTTATTAGCTTTAGCATACCTCTTGAGTTCTTCTTTTCTATATGATGACATTGTAGAGTACTGTGATGGATCTTTTCCTTCTAATTTAGCTTTCCTTATCTGGGATAGTCCAATCAGCTCTTGAAACCTGGCCATTTTTGCAGTTGTTTCCTGTTCTGGATGTACAAATGGGATAGGTGGAGATTCTGGCCTTTTAGGACTAGAGTCCTTCTTTGAATCATCAGTAGATGCTGAAGTACCTTTCTTTTCTGTAGCAGGAGGGGGCTTGCTCTGAGAGGATTGATGTTGTTGACTTGGCTTGGAGTGTCTCTGATATGTTTTAGTAACTGGTGCTGATCTGAGAGAAGTACGTCCAGAGGCCCCAGTAAATGGAGTAGGAGGAGGAGGAGGGTCTTTCCTGAACTGCTTAGGAGGAGACCTATACCTTCTTCTCTTCTTTCTTTCTTTTTGCTCATTCTTTGATAGCCACATCCACTATGGCATCCCAGGATAAGGTGTAATATTTTGCAAAATGTAGTAGGGAGTATCATGTGTAGGATTTGGCTTGGGAGCAGCTTTGGGAACAACTTTCCTTTTCTTAACAATCTTCTTCTTTGCCTTTGGATCATCAGATTCATCAGAATCATTATCATCATGGTCTTTATCAGAAGATTTTGGAGGATTGTCATACATATCATCAATTTCCTTCAAGGCTTCCTTTGAGATTTGCTTCTCAGCTTGAGGAAGCACTTAAGGTTCTAGAACTTCTAGTGGAGTAATATTCTCATTAGCCAGCTGATTATCATCTTCTTCTAAATCAGCAAACAAAAATTCATCCATGTTTGGCATTGGGGACTCAGCCCACATGCGAGGAGGACTGCAAACCTCCTCAGCAACTGATATTTCAGAATTTACAGAAACTGCAAAACTTGCCTTTAGTTGTTTAACAACTTCAGGGCTTATTGGTGAAGTACAACAAACAATAGCCAAAGATGGCTCTGTGTAAACTTCTGGGAGATAATTTATTTAATTTGACTTAAAAAGAATTTAGCAAACCAAATAAATCTACTGTGGGATTGACACAGCAATCACCAATAGTAAAAACTTCTGGCAGATCAACTTGCTCATCTGTACAAAGCATATCAAAATCAACTGATGTCTCAACTTTTGAAATCATATTCACATCTGCATCTGCATCTGCATCTGCATCTTCTGGCTCATCTAACTGTAAAACTGTTGTTGTTGCTTCATCTACTGGAGGAGAGGAGACTAGAGCTTCTTCACTGGATATCTCCCTCTGCCTGGTTTCAGAGGGTCCTGAAGCCAGGCCCCTAGAAGAAGGAACAGAGGGGGCAGAAAAAATGAGGGAAGATAGGGATGAAATAGAATCAGTAAGAGGTTTAATGGCCTCTGCTATAAGATGTTTGAGAAGAGGAGTGAGGAGTTCCAGAAGGGAAGGAATGGAAGAGGAATCCATTTGCATAAACTCAGAGGGTGTCTGAGTTGATATAGAAGGATTGAGGATGGATGATGAGGGGAAAGGAGTGGTGTCTGTCATGGGCTCATCATGAGGTGATGGAGTATTGATGGGAGATGATGATATAAGATCAAAAGATGGAATGTATGAGATGTAATGGAGGGGAATGTCAACAAGATGATGGGGAAGTGGGGATTAATGTGGTGTGGTATGCTCTGGAGATTGAACTGGTATTGGTTGATGTACTGGAGATGTAGGTGGTGTTGGAATATGAGCTTGAAATATGGATGGTTGTTGGAGGGTTGATGAAGGAATTGAAATTTGTGGAGAAGTAGGTTGTTGAGATGGAGGTGTTGGAATCCTGGTGGATGGAATGTTGATGGAGGGGACATCTTCTGGGGTGGGGATCAGCTATTACAGCTCTTGTATCCTCAGATGCTCTATAAGAGGTTGAATCCTTAGAAGTCTTTGAGATAGTCCTCTTCCACCTTCCAAACAAGGTACATGTTAGCCTTTTGGAAGCATTAATGAATATGGTCTGTGAGACCAGGGATTCAGTTGCCTTTTCCTGAAGAACAATTCCCAAGATTCTTCCAAAAAAACCTCTTTCTTACTGTTCTTCTTCTCTATCAAATCAAACAGGATTTTAGCCGAATTCACTGTTTTCTTATTTACAACAGCACATATTACCAGAAGCTGTTGCCTGGTAATATAATCATGGGCAGTATGCTTTCCTAGCAATACTTTGCCCACCACATCGGCTAAAAACTTATAGTCAGCAGACAAATTTTTCTTTAACAGTTTATTAGGGTTCTCTCCAGTGTGACCCATTTTATTCAACATTTCATCATATTCAGAGCTATTTATCTCTAAATCTTCTTCATTATTTATCAAACCAAAAATTTCAGTTAACACTGCGGGAGTTAAAGAAAATTGATTACCAGATATTGTGCC
The DNA here is from genome assembly GCA_039513925.1 of Platanthera zijinensis. Lineage (NCBI taxonomy): Eukaryota > Viridiplantae > Streptophyta > Magnoliopsida > Asparagales > Orchidaceae > Platanthera > Platanthera zijinensis. Next base: position 150,619,973 of record CM077087.1, read on the forward strand.
TGTTATCGTGTCGGCGTCTGGAGTTGAGGAGGTGAACACCCATTCTCTTATTTCAGTAACAGCTATCTTTATCCTAGTTGTCATGAAAGTTTTCAACTGTTGTTCCTCAAATAGCTTCATTATATCAAAGAAAATCTGGTCAGAATGTTGAAATAATTCGAAGTCTATATTGAATCTTGTGTCGAATTTCATTGCCGCAAGAAAGCTTGCCGGAATCTCCATTGATCGCCTGCAAAAGGAAATAGAAAGATCAAGTGCAAGGGGAATAGAAAGCGCGGGATTGAGCTCGAAGAAAACCTAGTTATAAGATTTTTAGAATATGAAGCATCAGGCTCCGTCCTACAAAATAAACAAAATTCTTTGATCTGAGGTCGACGAAATATTTTATTGACAAAAGAGTTCTTCGATCTCAGTCTAAAGAAGGGAAAACTTTTCGTAGTTTTCAGGTTGATGAAAATTTTCTAAAGCAGTATCGTCGTTCTCCGGTCGACGGATAAAACTTCACACACAGAGAGATCGTCGATCTCTAGTCGACAAATTATCTCAAGAACTTTTCTCAGTTCGTCGATCTCCGGTCGACGAACTATGGAAAATTCTTTACCACAGACAGAAAGCTAAATTAATGCATCTCCATTTATCATACCTAGATGATTCATTAAGAATAGATGTTTTTTCTCATCCAAGGGTTTGGTGAAGATATCTGCCTTTTGCAAATCAGTAAAGAAAAAAGTGAGATTAATTTTCTTTTTATCAACACACTCTCTAATGAAATGATGTCTTACTTCTATATGCTTAGTTCTACTATGATGCACTTGATTCTGTACAATAGAAATTACACTAGTATTATCACAAAGTAGAGTTGAATTATTTAAGTTGACACCATAATCTAGGAGTTGGTTCGGAATCCACAGCATCTGTGTGTAACACCCCAAATATCTCTAAGGCAAAATGGAGATTTTTTAGGCTGACACGGCCTGGGACACGGGCGTGTCCCAGGGCGTGTCCTGTCGGGTTGCTCGGGTTCATGTACTCAACAGCTTGTACTCAACAATTGTTGAGAGGGCTGACACGCCCGGCGACACGGGCGTGTCTGGGGGGCGTGTCCAGCCAGGTGTTGTGTTGGGTGGCCAGTGACTTGCAGGCGGCAAGGTTGGGCGGCGTGTCGGTCGACACGTCCTGGGACACGGGCGTGTCCCAGGGCGTGTCCGACACGTGTCCGTTCTGGGCGTGTCGCGGTGTCAATCAGGCGGTCAGCGGTCGTCAAGCGGCGACACGGCCTGGGACATGGGCGTGTCCCAGGGCGTGTCACTCAATAAAATCGAAAAATGGCCTGTTTGAGTCAGAGAGGTACACGGCCTTGAACACGGCCGTGAACACGGCCTTGAACACGGCCGTGAACACGGCCTTGAACACGGGCGTGTCAGCTTCGACACGGGCGTGTCAAAGCCCGTGTTCTGGTATCTTTCGAGTCGGCTGCTAACCGACTGGGGAACACGGCCTGTGACACGGGCGTGTCACAGGGCGTGTCGGGAACACGGCCTGTGACACGGGCGTGTCACAGGGCGTGTCAGGCCTGTTGAAATATTTTTCAGAGCAGATCTCGGCCGTTCGTTTCCTTCTATTTGGATCTTGTGGTCCAAAGCCTTTCCAGCTTCTATAAGGCCGTGGATTGAGATAAAATCTCATTTCCACTTAGCCTTTCTCTTTCTAAAGAGAAGAAAGAGAGGAGAGCTTGGAGGAGGAGGAGGAGGAGCTTTCCGGCCGCCGGTGGAGCTTCGTCGATCCGAATCGAGAGCCAAGAGCAGCGTTGCGGAGGCAAGGCCGCTGCGGTGATTTCCATCCGGCTAGTTCTTCCATGGCGCCGAAGCGATCGTCAAGGGTAACGATCTTTCTTCCTTGGGCAGGTGAAGCCCTTTGTTTTGCATGTGCATGGGATCCTCCATCAAGAGATGGAAATGCGTAAGTGATTCCAGCAGTTGAGTCTGCATCTAGAGCCGGAAATATGTAGTACGACATAGGCATGCTGTGTGAAGCCTATCCAGACGTATGTCGGGATTGGTGATGTTTATATTGCGAACCGGAGAAGACTCCGTGTATTCATCGTTTAGCCTGCGGAGATGGTGAGGACGATGTGCTTGGTGTACAGGATACTTTGTATAGCTCCTTTGGTTGCATGCTTGCTAAGAGCTGGTTGATGGAGTGCGGACACCTCTGAGTGGGTGGGCGCGGGAGGTCTTCAATAGGGGTTTGAAGGCTTATGCCCATTCCACCAAGTGGCGATGTTAAGATCGGATGAGCGGTCGATTGGTAGCAAAGCAGCAGGGCGAATTCCCTAGGCTTGTTACACTACGTGGGTAGGTCGACTGGTAGTGCTCACGGATTTTGGTGTGGTGCGTACCTCTGAGTGAGACGGGTGCGTGAGGTCTTCAACAGGGGTTTGGAGGCTTATGCCCGCCTACCAAGTACAAACCATAAAGGTGCCCTGAGTGCACGGAGCGCCTGGCATTGAGGCCGGCATTTGTGATGTTGTGTGTATGATATATATAGATGTTGCAATTGTGATACATGCAGGGAAGGAACCACTGCCCCGGGTAAGGGGTGGGGTCGTTATAATTGGTCAGCTGAATGCTGACCGTTGCTTTGTTTATCACCCATGGGGTGGACGTCCATATGCAGGTGTTGCGGGCTGATTGGATTGAGCGGGAAAAAGCCCATGCTGCTGGTAGGCCCTTGAAGGCCGTGCGAAGTGTTGGATTTCATGTGTGGCCGGCCTGTGTGCCGATGTATGAAATTATGTGTTGTAAAGAGTAACTTGTAAGGCCTTAAGGCCGTGTGCGGTGTGGTCTTGTAAACATTCCTGGTCTTTTATATAAATGTGATATTTATATTGTAGTGGACATTCATTGATATGAGTTCTTGCACTTAATAAAATTCCGCTAGAATGCTCTGAGTTAGGATGCGTGTAGAAGGATTTTGATACTCTCAAGTGACTCCGTCGTTTGTCTGTGAAATATGGCGTGGGGCCCCGGCCGGACCCTCAGTTATATTCCACGTGACGAATGGGGGCATTACAATTTGGTATCAGAGGTTAGGGTTTGAGTTGGGAGCGCATAAAATGAACTCAAGAATGTCCACTAGGAATGTGTGTGTCTATTCGGTGAGTTTGCCGTATTAGCATGGAAAGTAATGCTATCTTGTTCACCTATAGGTGACGAGGAGTGGAGCTGGGCAGTCGGAGCCCCAGCGTTCGGATGAGAGTGCGGCACCACCTGAGGTGCCTACACCTCCCCCTTCTGCGGAAACGGTGCGCTTAATTGCGGAGGTGATCTTTGCTATGCTTCAGGCACAACCTTTTGGGCAAGCGAGGCCTGCTGTGGCGCCAGTGCAGGTTGGTGCGAGGCAAGAGCATGTTGAGGTTCCGGTTGCTGTGCAAGCAGCGGACGAGCAACTTAAGCACTTTATGGAGTTTAATCCGCCTACGTTTGTTGGGGCAACGTCTCCAACAGAGGCCGAGGATTGGCTCTCCAGAGTGAAAAGAATCCTGGCTGCGCTCAGGATTAGTGAGGAGCAGAAGGTCCCGTTAGCCACTTTCCTCCTGGAAGGAGAGGCGAGGCTTTGGTGGGATGAGATCGAGTTGCACCACTTGGGAGGTAGAGACCTGGGCGACATATCGATGGACGAATTCTCCATATTATTTTGGGCGAAATACTTGCCAATGGCGCAGAGAATTGCAATGGAAAATGAATTTCAACGTCTGGTACAGGGTGATAAGACCGTGGACGATTACCTGCATGAGTTTACCAAGCTCGGTCGTTATGCGGGGTCGACGTTTGCGGACCAGGCGCGGAAGACGAATAGGTTCTATGAAGGACTGCGTGATGAGCTGAGGTTGGCTCTCCTGAGTTCAGTGAACCAAGGCTTCCAAGCATTGGTGCATATCGCTAGTGCGCTGGAAAAGGATTTGAAGCGGGTACGGGAGAAGAAGAACTTAGCAGGGGACAAGTCCGACGTCAAAGTTCCGCAATCAGAGCAATCAGATTTCAGGAAACGTGATAAGAAGCGGTTCAGGCCTGCTGAACAAACTTCTTCGGATGTTGCGTCAGGAGCAACGTTTGGGCAAGAACGGGTTGAGCCGCGTATCTGTTTCATTTGTGGGAAGCCAGGACATATCGCGCGATTTTGCTGGAGTGGTGCGTCAAAGGGCGAAAGAAAGATAGGTGCGTCCTATGACGAGAAGGGTAAAGCTATGGCAGAGTCGTCTGCATCGCGGGCGCAACCGCAAATATACACTCTTGAGATGCAGGAGCCGCAAAGCTCAAATCAAGTAGAACAGCAAATCCGTGCTTTGGACTTAATGGAGGCCGCTAAACGGATTCTGCGAGATGCGGAGAAGCCGAAATAAAGTGGAGTGTGCACTTTATTATGTTGTGTTGTATGTATGTATGTCTTTCTGTTTGGGACAAACAGTTGTGGTGGTACGATTCCATGGGGCGAGACAAGCTGTGGCCTCTGAGCTCTAAACCTGGATCGTTTTGGTTTGTATCGCAACAGCGTGGTTGTGTTGATACTTGTGCGTTGCGCTAAATTTCGGGACGAAATTTCTATAAGGTGGGGAGGGTTGTAACACCCCAAATATCTCTAAGGCAAAATGGAGATTTTTTAGGCTGACACGGCCTGGGACACGGGCGTGTCCCAGGGCGTGTCCTGTCGGGTTGCTCGGGTTCGTGTACTCAACAGCTTGTACTCAACAATTGTTGAGAGGGCTGACACGCCCGGCGACACGGGCGTGTCTGGGGGGCGTGTCCAGCCAGGTGTTGTGTTGGGTGGCCAGTGACTTGCAGGCGGCAAGGTCGGGCGGCATGTCGGTCGACACGGCCTGGGACACGGGCGTGTCCCAGGGCGTGTCCGACACGTGTCCGTTCTGGGCGTGTCGCGGTGTCAATATGGCGGTCAGCGGTCGTCAAACGGCGACACGGCCTAGGACACGGGCGTGTCCCAGGGCGTGTCACTCAATAAAATCGAAAAATGGCCTGTTTGAGTCAGAGAGGTACACGGCCTTGAACACGGCCGTGAACACGGCCTTGAACACGGGCGTGTCAGCTTCGACACGGGCGTGTCAAAGCCCGTGTTCTGGTATCTTTCGAGTCGGCTGCTAACCGACTGGGGAACACGGCCTGTGACACGGGCGTGTCACAGGGCGTGTCGGGAACACGGCCTGTGACACGGGCGTGTCACAGGGCGTGTCAGGCCTGTTGAAATATTTTTCAGAGCAGATCTCGGCCGTTCGTTTCCTTCTATTTGGATCTTGTGGTCCAAAGCCTTTCCAGCTTCTATAAGGCCGTGGATTGAGATAAAATCTCATTTCCACTTAGCCTTTCTCTTTCTAAAGAGAAGAAAGAGAGGAGAGCTTGGAGGAGGAGGAGGAGGAGCTTTCCGGCCGCCGGTGGAGCTTCGTCGATCCGAATCGAGAGCCAAGAGCAGCGTTGCGGAGGCAAGGCCGCTGCGGTGATTTCCATCCGGCTAGTTCTTCCATGGCGCCGAAGCGATTGTCAAGGGTAACGATCTTTCTTCCTTGGGCAGGTGAAGCCCTTTGTTTTGCATGTGCATGGGATCCTCCATCAAGAGATGGAAATGCGTAAGTGATTCCAGCAGTTGAGTCTGCATCTAGAGCCGGAAATATGTAGTACGGCATAGGCATGCTGTGTGAAGCCCATCCAGACGTATGTCGGGATTGGTGATGTTTATATTGCGAACCGGAGAAGACTCCGTGTATTCATCGTTTAGCCTGCGGAGATGGTGAGGACGATGTGCTTGGTGTACAGGATGCTTTGTATAGCTCCTTTGGTTGCATGCTTGCTAAGAGCTGGTTGATGGAGTGCGGACACCTCTGAGTGGGTGGGCGCGGGAGGTCTTCAACAGGGGTTTGGAGGCTTATGCCCATTCCACCAAGTGGCGATGTTAAGATCGGATGAGCGGTCGATTGGTAGCAAAGCAGCAGGGCGAATTCCCTAGGCTTGTTACACTACGTGGGTAGGTCGACTGGTAGTGCTCACAGATTTTGGTGTGGTGCGTACCTCTGAGTGAGACGGGTGCGTGAGGTCTTCAACAGGGGTTTGGAGGCTTATGCCCGCCTACCAAGTACAAACCATAAAGGTGCCCTGAGTGCACGGAGCGCCTGACATTGAGGCCGGCGTTTGTGATGTTGTGTGTATGATATATATAGATGTTGCAATTGTGATACATGCAGGGAAGGAACCACTGCCCCGGGTAAGGGGTGGGGTCGTTATAATTGGTCAGCTGAATGCTGACCGTTGCTTTGTTTATCACCCATGGGGTGGACGTCAATATGCAGGTGTTGCGGGCTGATTGGATTGACCGGGCAAAAGCCCATGCTGCTGGTAGGCCCTTGAAGGCCGTGCGAAGTGTTGGATTTCAGGTGTGGCCGGCCTGCGTGCCGATGTATGAAATTATATGTGTTGTAAAGAGTAACTTGTAAGGCCTTAAGGCCGTGTGCGGTGTGGTCTTGTAAACATTCCTGGTCTTTTATATAAATGTGATATTTATATAGTAGTGGACATTCATTGATATGAGTTCTTGCACTTAATAAAATTCCGCTAGAATGCTCTGAGTTAGGATGCGTGTAGAAGGATTTTGATACTCTCAAGTGACTCCGTCGTTTGTCTGTGAAATATGGCGTGGGGCCCCGGCCGGACCCTCGGTTATATTCCACGTGACGAATGGGGGCGTTACACTGTGAACAACAACTGCCAGCTATTATGTATTTAGCTTCTGTTGTTGAGGTAGACACAGATGTTTGCTTCTTGCAAAACCAAGACACTAGCCTATCACCAAGGAACTGACATGTCCCTGATGTGCTCTTTCTGTCCACTCTACATCCAGCAAAGTTAGCATCAGAGTATCCAGTTAACTCAAATTCTGACTTAGTTGGATACCAGAGTCCTAAATTAGGGCAACTCTTTATATATCTCAAAATCCTTTTTAAGAAAATAAGGTGAGATTCTTTAGGGTTCACCTAGAACCTAACACAAAGACAAGTAGCAAACATATTGTCTGGCCTACTTGTTGTGAGATATAATAGGGACCCAACAATAGCCCTATATAGTTTTTGATCAACAGGTTTCCCATGTTCATTAGAATCAATCACAACATTTGTAGCCATGGGTGTTTTCTTAGCTGAAGCATCAGCCATCCCAAACCTTTTTATCAGCTCCTTAACATACTTGGATTGGGATATGAAGATGTCATCAGGGGACTACTTCACTTGGAGACCAAGGAAGTAGGAGAGTTCACCCATGTTACTCATTTCAAACTTGGAATGCATAAGGTTTGAGAACCTTTTGCATAGTTTGGAATCTGTAGAACCAAATATAATGTCATTTACTTATATTTGTACTAACATGATTTTATCATGATGATGCTTGATAAATAAAGTCCTATCTACTATGCCTCTAGAAAAATTATGCTCTAAGAGAAATCTAGCTAAGGTTTCATACCAAGCTCTTGGAGCTTGCTTTAGACCATAGATAGCTTTATGCAATTTGAAAACATAAGATGGATGGGATGAAGAAATAAAACATGGTGGTTGTTCCACATAGACCTCTTCTTTAAGTTCACCATTTAGGAATGCACTTTTGACATCAATTTGATATACTGTGAACTTCTTGTAGGCTACATAAACTAGAAATATCCTGACTACTTCAATCCTTACAACATGGGCAAATATTTGGTCATAATCTATGCCTTCCTCTTGTCTATAGCCTTGAGCAACTAATCTGGCTTTATTCTTGATGATAGTACCTTGAGCATCTAGTTTGTTTCTAAATACCCATTTAAATCCAATGATTAGGTAGTCTTTGGGTCTTGGACTAAATCCCAAACTCTACATCTCTCAAATTGGTTGAGCTCCTCTTGCATTGCAATTATCCAGTGTGGATCTTGCTAAGCATCTTTAATGAATTGGGGCTCAGTTTGAGATATGAAGCAGGCATGCATCATGTCCTGGTGGAGTTAATTCCTTGTCTGCACACCCACTGATATGTCTCCAATCTCTTGAGATATAGGGTGATCTCTAAGTGTGACTATCTCAGTAGGAGGAGCTGGTTGAGCAACAGCTTGGGGAATTAATTCCTCTTGTGGAATTATAGCTATTGTTTGCTCTTCACTGTATTCAGTGAAATCATCTTCACATTCTTCAACAACATGTGGAGAAGGATGTTTAATAGCCTCATTGGTGAGGGTTACCTCATCCAACTTTTCACACAGATGAGGTTCCTGCAAAGTCTCACTGGTAGAAGGGATCTTCTCCTTGTAAAGCATGTTTGATTCATCAAAAGAAATATGAATAAACTCTTCCATTTTCATAGATGATTTATTATATACCCTATAAGCCTTGCTTTCTTGGGAATATCCAAGAAAAATTCCTATTTCAGCCTTGGCTTCAAACATTTTAATGTATTTCTTGTTGTTATTATGAATATAACAAATACAACCAAAGACTCTAAAATAATCTACTTTAGGTTTCTTCCCTTTGAGTAGTTCATAGGGGGTCTTGCCATTAAGCTTATAAATCAAACTTCTATTCAGTACATATTTTACTGTGCTCACAGCCTCTGCCCAAAAGGATAGGGGCAAGTGAGCATCTGCAAATAATGTGCCTGCAGCTTCAATGAGTGTTCTATTTTTCCTTTCAGCTACCCCATTTTGTTGAGGAGTTCTAGGAGCAGAGAAGCAATGCCTGATACCTTCCTTCTCACAGAATTCTTGTATGGGAAGAGACTCAAACTCAGCACCATGATTACTTCTAATCAATGCAATTGGAGTAGAGTACTCAATCCTTATGCTCTTAAGAAAATCTATAAGAACCTTGAAGTTATCTGACTTGTTTCTCAAGAAACCCAAGTGAACCTAGAGAAGTTATCAAATATCACTAAGTTATAAGACTTCCCTCCTAGGCTCTGTACAACAATGGGTCCAAAAAGATCCATATGAAGCAAATACAGAATCCTAGGTGAATCACTCTTATTAAGTGACTTAAAACTATTTTTAGTTTTCTTGCCTAATTGACAAGCCCTACAAAGGCTTTTCTTCTTGTAGGGGCAAGAAGGCAATCCTTTAACAAGGTTGTCCCTAGAGAGTTTAGCAATGTTTTACAGGTTTATATGACCTAATATCATATGCCAAATTTCATTACTAGTTTGATTAAACAAACATATTTAAGTTTTAGCAGACCAAAAGTTAACTACATAGATATTACCTACTCTAGTACCAGTTAACACTACTTTGTTATCTACATAAGTAATAATAGAAGAAGTTTTGTTAAATAATACCTGAAACCTTTCATCACATAATTGACTTATGGATATAAGGTTGTGCTCCAATCAACTTACATAAGATACCTTCCTAAAGGTGACTGCTCCAATTTTGACCTTTCCATATCCTTCAGTCTGGCCACAATTAGAGTCACCAAATATTACTTTGGGTCCTAGCTTTGACTTATAGTTGATTAGGTTGTCCTTACTTCCAGTCATATGCTTTGAACATCCACTATCCAGATACTACTGTTGCTCTATGGTGGGATAGTCTTTCACCTGTAATAAAACAGATTAGCTATTCTTGACCCAGGATACCTTGGGTCCTTGTTTATTCATATAATTAAAAAAGGAAATGTATGAGTATTCAGGTTTATTTTTATAACCTAAGGGGTGAAATCTTCTAGGTGGAATTATCCACTGATTAAATGAATTAACATATTGTCCTGGTTGATTAAATGTGTTGGAACACCCTATTACTAATTTGGGTAAGGATCACTATGTTTGTCTTAGGAAACCAGGTTGACCTAGTTGTATAGTTGTAAAGGTCAACATTAGAATGAGTCTAGGGCTTAGAACTTAGGTTTGAAGCAGCCCCCAGGACCATTTCAATATCAAGGATATAGAGCCAAGTCTAAGGCAATTTTCGTCGAGCTCCGGTCGACGAAACGTCGAGCTTAGTTCGACGCTCTCTGAGCTCAACTTCGATAAATCGTCGAACTCCAGTCGATGATCTTCGAGCTCAGATCGACGATCTGCTTTCAGACAATTTTGTTTAGTCGTCGAACTGCATTCTACGTTTTTCTAGCTCAGGTCGACGATCTCTCTTCAGCTATTCTTCAGGTCGCTGAGCTCGGTTCGACGATCTTCGAGCTCAGTTCGACGTTTTCTGACTGTTTGATTTGTTTCCATCTCTGAGCTCAGTTCGACGATAGTAGAGCTCAGATCGACGATTTTTCTGAGAGATCAACGATTCTAAGGATTCAAATGCTGCCAGTCTTTGGAATGTTTTTGAAATCTCTCAGCATTTATGTTAAGGTAATCTGCCAGTCGTTTGTCTTTATTCTGGAGCAAGTTTCAAGGAATTATTCAGGGAATGTTTTATTGGACCTTCCTCTAGAAGACAAGACTTTTTATGGAAGACATTTATGCCTGCCAACGGCTATCTTTGACAAGATTCTTTTTGAGAATAAGATCTTCCTTTTCATCTTCAGTCAGATAAGAACACACAACAATATACACAGAGAACACAACAAGAAGAATTAAGCTGTGACAGATAACAAGTGATCAATTCTGAAGAATCAGAATAACAATCTTTTTGCTTACAGAAAAGTGATCATAGCCTCTTCTCAAGAACTCCAGACACCTCATCTTTTAGCCTTTTTGCTGAAACAATCCTTTGCTGGAGATCTAAAGTTCTGAAGGCCTATCACCCTAGAGCAAAGCTTCTATTCCTGAACCTGTCTACAACTCAGGGGGAGCTTTGACAACAAAAGATCCACTAGTCTTCTCTCATTTGATTTGAGAACAGAGAAGACAACTTCACCTCTTTATCTTTTCTTTTTCTGCTGTAAAAGGGTTCTTGAACTCCCTTCAAAAGTTCTGTCTGGTTCTGAGAGCCTTGTCAAAACTCAGTGGTGGCAAGACACCTTATCAAAAAAATCCAGTTTTGGTTTTTGAGCACCTTATCAAAAGCTCATTGGTGTCAGGACACCTGATTAACTCATCCTGAGTGGATTCCTACCAAGGGTGGTAGAAGAGTGGATGTACCCAGGTTTTTGGGGAACCACTATATTTCCTTGTGTCTTCTGGGTTGTTTGTGTGATTGGTTTGCTGTGTGCTATGCTCTTTACTTCTTTGTTTTTAACTCTTTACTAACACTCTACACTATACTATAAATTGAATTTTATATTTGCTGGTTAATCTCAACTGTGAAATTAATTTAAATAAACTCTATTCACCCCCCCCTCTAGAGTTGAGATAGATCTTACCCTCACTTTCAATTGGTATCAGAGGGAGGTTGGTTGCTCACACAGGCTAACACCTGAACCAAAAGATCCTTGATAAGATCAATCTCTTAAGAGGGTTATTTTTCTTCATATCTTATATTATTCAAAGACATGACACAGAACAAGGATTATGCAAGCACCAGACCTCCAGTGTGCAATCTAAGTTTGCACTCTGGAAGGCAAGGATTAGATTATACATGAACTCTATTGATGAAGATATTTTCAATTCTGTCTTGACAGTTTGTCCAAGTCCACCTGCAAGCTCAAGCACAAATGCTGTTCCACCTCCCTCAGGAACAGATGCTGAAATTAAGAGATGGAAGACTGCAGATGCCAAGGCTATGAACATCTTAGCTCAAACAATGTCTGATGAGATTTTTCAGAAGGTAGTTGAATGCAACTCAGCTAAAGAAGTATGGGACAAACTCTCAGAAATTGTCTCAGGATCTGCTGATGAGAGGAAAGACAGAAGATCTCACCTCATAACCCAATATGAGAACTTCAAGAAAGGAGAAGCTGAGTTAGTTGCAGACATGTACAACAGATTAAGTCTGATTGTCAATGAGCTAAAGACTTTGGATAAAGAAATCTCATTGACTGAGCTTAATGACAAGATCCTAATGTGCTTCCCCAGTACTTGGGATTCAAGAATCTGGCCAATCAAAGATGCCAGAAGTCTAAATGAAATCACTACTGAAGCTCTCCTAGGCAAACTAAAATCTTATGAGCTGCTCATCAAGAATAGAGAAGAAGAACAGAAGGCTGCCTCACCAGTCTCAAAGAAAGAAAAATCAATAGCTTTCAAAGCCATTGAGAATCAGCCTGAAGAAAAGCTCACAGGCAATGAGGAGTTGGTCAGCCTACTGGCCAAAAGATTTTACAAACTGGCCAGAAAGGACTTCAGAAAAAGGCCATACAAAGGACATGATAAACCAAGGTATGATAAGTCAAATAATGATAAAGAAATTATATGCTTTGGCTGCAGGAAACCAAGCCACATTGTGCCTGACTGTCCAGAAAACAAGAACAAGGACAGAAAGGATAGAAGAGAAAGAAGGAAAGAGAAAGACTTCAAAAAGAACAGCTCAGACAAAGCCTCCTCCAGCAAGAACAAACATACAAGGAAGGGCTTTGTTGCTGAGACATGGAGTGAGACAGAAGAGGATTCTGAAATTTCATCCAGCTCCAGTGATGATGAAGATGATGCAGATGAAAAAGAATTTTGCATGATGGCTATCAATGCCTCACAGCAAAACTCTGATACAGAATCAGATTCAGACTCAGAAACTCAACCAGAAGAAGATCAGGTAATTAACTCTTTTGATTTTAATTCTGAGGACTTTAAAACTGAATTTAAGACATTGTGTTTGGACTTACTAAAATCTGAGAAAGAGATAATCTCTCTCAGAAACAAATTATCTGAATACAGTGTCCTAAACTCAAATAACCTCAAACTCTCTGAGGAGTTAGAATGCTGTAGGGAGGAGATAGCTTCACTGAAAAGTGAACTATCAAAGGCCAAAAAGTTTGAAGAATCCCTAAATGGGAGAAGTATCAGACTGATGGACATTACAAGCACAGTGAACTCCAGATTCAATAGTACATTGGGCTTGGGTGCCTCATCCAGCCAACCTATAATATTAACAACTCCAATCAAATTTATCTCTGACAAAGGAAAGGGAGTAATAGAGGTAGCTAGGAAGAATGCAGATCTGCCAGAGAAAATTTCAGTTCAACAGATTGCGTCGAGCAGAGCTCGACGATCGTCAAACAGAGCTCGACGATCGTCGAACAGAGCTCGACGGTCTAACCCAAAATCGTCGACCTCAGCTCAACGATATCCAGACTCTGAACTTCAGTATAATCAATCTTCGAACAGAGATCGACGATCTGACCCAAGATCGTCGACCTCAGTTCGACGATCGTCGAACAGAGATCAGGTCTGTGAACATTCCTTCAATGGCACATCTAGATTCAATCCTAGAAGTCCCACATCCCAAGGCTTTAACCCCTATACTGAATGGATAGTACCTCCTAGGAGATACCATCCTGAAGGCTATAAGAGTCAACCTGAGATGTCTTTCATTTCTGAATTCAAAGGATATCAGCCTAGGCCCAAGGTTAACTGGGTAAAAAACAAATAAGCTGTTCATGTGCAGGTGAAGACCTATCCAATATCTAACCAACAATGGTATCTGGATAGTGGGTGCTCAAAGCACATGACAGGGAACAGGGAGAACCTATCATCCTTCATAACCAAACTTGGACCCAAATTGATTTTTGGTGATTCAAATTTTGGCCAAACCAGAGGATATGGTGCTGCTCAGATAGGCTCAGTCACTTTCAAGAAGGTGGCATATGTAGAAGGACTGAAGCACAATCTGATAAGTATCAGTCAGCTATGTGATGAAGGATACAAGGTGACTTTCAACAAATCCCTGTGCAAGATCAAGTCAGAGGATAACACAACTGTGTTAACAGGTAAAAGGACAGGTAACATTTACTTAGTAGATTTTCTTTCATCTAAAGTAGACATCTGTTTATTCAATTCCATATCTAAGCCAAATGTTTTATGGCATAAGAGATTAGGACATCTAAACCTTAGAACCATTGCCAAGCTCTCCAAGGACAACCTTGTTAGAGGACTACCTTCTGGCCCCTACAAGAAGGAAGGACTCTGCAGGGCTTGTCAATTAGGCAAGCAAACTAAAAATAGCTTTAAGTCACTTAATAAGAGTGATTCACCTAGGATTCTGTATTTGTTGCACATGGATCTTTTTGGACCCATATCAGTACAAAGCTTAGGAGGGAAGTCCTATACTTTAGTGATTGTAGATGACTTCTCAAGATTCACATGGGTATTCTTTCTGAGGAAGAAGTCTGATAACTTTAAGTGTTTGACAGAGTTTCTCAAATGTATACAGATTGAATTCAACACTCACATTGCCCTGATCAGAAGTGATCATGGGACAGAGTTTGATTCTCTTCTTATGCAAGAGTTCTGTCAAAGTGAAGGGATCAGGCACACTTTCTCAGATCCTAGAACTCCTCAACAAAATGGGGTAGCTGAAAGGAAAAATAGAACCCTAATTGAATCTGCTACTACATTATTGACAGATGCTCACCTACCTCTATCCTTTTGGGCTGAGGCAGTGAACACCTCCAACTATATGCTAAACAGAAGCCTGATACATAAACTAAAGGGCAAGACTCCCTATGAATTGCTCAAAGGGAAGAAACCTAAAATAGATTATTTTAAAATTTTTGGCTGTACTTGTTATATTCATAATAATGACAAGAAGTATCTAGCAAAATTCCAAGCTAAAGCTGATGAAGGAGTGTTTCTGGGATACTCTATGATCAGCAAGGCATATAGGGTATATAATAAATCTTCCTATAAAATTGAAGAATCTGTTCATGTTACTTTTGATGAGACTAACATGTGTTATAAGGAGAAGTCTACTTCTACCATAGAACCTTTGCAGGTACACTCTATTTCAGAAAGTATGGACAGATTATAGGTTAAAGAAGAGATTACAACCTCTCAACAAAAGATTGAGAGCAGTGATGATGAAGAAGAAGTTGAACCTCTTGAAGAAAATCTTCCTAAATGGCCAGTTGTCATTCCATAAGAGGAAACAACAACACTGGTTGGTGAACAATCAACACCCCCCGTTGATTTAGTAACAACAAGAGATCATCCAATCACCCAAGTAATTGGAGAGATCTCAGCTGGTGTGCAAACCAGAAATCAGGTCAACCAGAACCTGATGCACACTTGCTTCCTATCTCAAGTTGAGCCTCAATCCATTCAAGATGCAGAGCAAGATCCACACTGGATCATTGCAATACAAGAGGAGTTTCATCAATTTGAAAGGAATAAGGTTTGGGAACTAGTGCCTAAGCCAAAGGATCACTCCATTGTTGGAACAAAGTGGGTGTTCAGAAACAAGCTGGATGATCAAGGAGTTATTGTCAGAAACAAGGCAAGGCTAGTTGCTCAAGGCTACTCTCAGCAAGAAGGAATAGACTATGACCAGACCTTTGCACCAGTTGCAAGGTTAGAGGCCATTAGAATATTCCCAGCTTATGCTGCTCACAAAGGCTTCAAGGTTTACCAGATGGATGTGAAGAGTGCATTTCTCAATGGGGACAACAAAGAGGAAGTCTATGTTAGACAACCTCCAGGTTTTATCTCTCTAACTCACCCTGATTATGTTTTCAAATTGTATAAAGCATTATATGGTCTCAAGCAAGCTCCTAGAGCATGGTATGAGACCCTAGCATGCTTTCTTCTGAAAAATGATTTTGTTAGGGGGAAAGTAGACCAAACTCTTTTTATTAGAACCCATAAGTCCCACACCCTACTAGTACAAATTTATGTAGATGATATCATATTTGGATCTACTGATTCAAACTTGTGCAGAAAGTTTTCCAACCTGATGCATTCCAAATTTGAAATGAGTAGCATGGGTGAGCTCTCCCTCTTCCTAAGATTGCAAGTAAAACAGCATGCTGAGGGCATATTTATTTCCCAAACCAAGTATGCTAAAGAATTGGTTAAGAGATTTGGGATGTCTGAGGCATCTTGCATGAAAACACCCATGCCTACCAATGCTGTATTGGATGCTGATGAACATGGGAAACCAGTTGATCAGACAACATATAGAGCAATGATTGGCTCTCTATTGTACCTTACAGCCAGTAGACCAGATATAATATTTGCTACATGCATATGTGCTAGATTCCAAGTTAGCCCTAGAGAGTCACACCTAACATTAGTTAAAAGGGTTCTTAGTTATGTAAAAAGTTGTCCAAATCTAGGACTCTGGTATCCAAAAGACTCGGGATTTGAATTAACTGGATTTTCAGATGCTGATTATGCTGGATGCAGAATAGACAGGAAAAGCACCAGTGGAACATGTCAGTTCCTTGGTGACAGACTTGTCTCTTGGTTTTGTAAGAAGCAAACATCTGTGTCAACCTCAACTGCTGAAGCTGAATATATGGCTGCAGGCAGTTGCTGTTCACAAATATTGTGGATACAAAATCAGCTCATAGACTATGGCTATAACTTAGAGAAGTCTAAAATTTTTTGTGATAATACTAGTGCTATCTCTATAGCACAAAATCCAGTCCTCCATAGTAGGACAAAACATATAGAGATTAGGCATCACTTTCTAAGGGATAATGTAGAGAAAAACAAAATAGAACTTCAATATATCCCTACTGATTTGCAAAGGGGAGATATTTTCACCAAGCCTTTGGATGAAAAGAAACACAGTTTCTTCCTAAATCAGTTAGGCATGTTAGATGGAGGAAGCCTAAACTAATTTACAAGATTTTTGAAAAGTTAAAACAGACCAAGACTAGGCTAAAAAAATCAGTTCTTTTTGTGTCTATAGAATAGGCTTGGTCTCTGAACTGCGCTCGACGTTTTCCCAGAAATCGTCAAATGTAGATCGACGTTTTTCTAAAAGTCGTCGACCAGAGATCAACGTTTCCAAAATCGTCGATCTGAGTTCAGCGCCTCCGTTAGCTCCAGGTTTTATCTCCTTCTATTCAGAGGCCGTCAAGCGGAGCTCGACGCTTTTCAACATCGTCGAACGGAGATCGACGATATTGACGTCTCTTCAGATTCCCTCTGTAGCCCAAATCGTCGAGCTGAGATCGACGCTACGTCGAACTGAGCCCAATGATTTTCTGTTTCGCCGTCGAACCCTAATATAAAATCATTTCTTCAGCCGTCGTTCATCTCTTGCGCTTTCATACTCTCTGCAACTTTCTTCGTTTTCCCTCCAAATCTTCTACGCTTAGTTGTGTTTGGTTCTTTGTTGCAGTTAAAAATGGCTGGCTCCAATGCTGCAATCTCCAAAATGAAATTTGACACCGGATTTGATATCGACATGAACTCGTTTGATGGAAGCGATCAGCGCTTCAAGGATATTCTTAATCTATTCAGAGATCAGCAGCTATCGCAAATAATGACTACCAGAATGAAGATTGCATCGGAAGAGATAAAGGAATGGTGTTATACAGCGACAGATGAGAACGAGAACTCTGTCGTCGGCCTCATAAAAGGGACTCAGGTACAATTGTCCCCGACCCTTTTAACTGAAGTTTTTCATCTCAGTTCTGGAGAAGATTCCATAGAGTTATCTGAAGAGGAATATGACTCCATGCTTGATAGAATGGGTCACAATGCTGTGAACCCTAGCAAACTGCTGAAGAAAAATTTGTCGATAGAATTTCAGTTTTTGGCTGATGTAGTTGGGAAAGTGCTTCTGGCCAAGCACTCAGCCCATGATACCATATCAAGATATCAATTTTGTCTAATGGGAGCTCTGCTTGATAAGAAACATCTTGACTGGGGATCAATTTTCTTCAACCTGATTAAGAAGAAGCTGAGTAAGACTGCTGTCAGTTTTGGGAGAATTCTAGGGGTCTATCTGAATTCCAGATGCCCTGAGCTGCTAACCTCTTCTGGGATGTTCATTAATGCATCCAAGAGGCTCTCCTGTGCCCTTTTTAGCAAATGGGACAGGCAGATTGTAAACCCCTCCAGAGCTGCTGTACCACTATCTTCAGGCACCAGGACTGTCTCAGTCACTCCACCTCTGGTCTCTGCCCCAGTAGAAGTGTTGCCTGCTTCTCCTCCTCCTCCAGCTGTCTCTACCCCAGCCACTTCATCCTCACCTCTAATCACCACCATATTGGTATCTTCCCCCCTTAACATTTCTTCACCAGTTTCAACCCCTCCAGCATCTACCTCAGAGGAATTCCATCCTCTCTTCTCTTACCCAATCTTCACCTCTCCATCATTTTCCTTGGTTGATGATTCCTTTATGGATGATTCTCCCTCCTCTCCTCTTGAGCCTCCCTCCACCTCCTCATTCCAACAAATGCTGCAAGAAATTATATCCCAACCATCCTTCACACCTTCCCTTGCCTCACCTATCTACACCTCAACATCTTCAATCTCCTCCATTCCCCTATCAGAGCCATCCATTCCCACACCTCCTATACCATCACTCTCCATGCCACCAGCTCCAGCCATCATCCTTCCAACAACCTTCTCTCCTACCTCTGCTCAAGCCCCTCTTGAGCATGTAGATCTATCAGCACTGGCAGACAGGTTATATGAGCTGCTAGCTCCTAAGCTAACCTCATTACTGGAGACCACTCTGGCTCCACTCCTGACCCATGTCAAGGAGCTATCTTCCAAGCTCTCCTCCTTCATTCCCTCTCAGGCAATTACCTCTTCTGGGTGCCTTGACTCAGTTCTCCCTGAATCCAGGCAGGGGGAGATGCCTTCTGAAGTAGTGGTTATGCTTGAGTCTGCTCCTGCTTTTGCAATGGACCTCCAGAGCTTGCTCTCTGTGTTTGATACAGTTTACCTCAGATCTTTGCCAGTTCCTCATACTGAAGACTTGTCTAAGGCCATTGTGCCTATTTCTGTCTGTGATCCCAGCCAAATTGAAGCATATGTAAACTCCTGGAAGGCTGTGGATGTTTGTGTTTCCATCTCTAATGCTGCTACTAAGGCCATTGTGCCTCTTGTTGTTGAAGCTGCTGCTGCTGTTACTGAAGATACTGAAATGGTTCCTATATTTGAAGATACATGTTGGTACCCTAGTTTTGATTTGAGTTTAGTCCTCTCCTTTGTGCCCCTTGACCCAAGAAATATCTATGGTCAATGGTTAGAAGTCTAGCTGTGGAGTCCTCACTTTTCCAAATTGTGAATTTGGTTAAGTAGTTTTTTCGTTCGACTATAGTCGAACGCCGCTCGACTATCGTCTATCGGCTGATCGACGATCGTCTATCAGTTGGTCGACGCTTTATCTGTTTTGCGTTGATAGTTCGACTATCTGTTGATAGTTCGACTATCTGCTTGGCGAGGTAGTTCGACTATCTGTTCTGATAGATCGACTATCTGATAGTTCGACTATCTGTTGATAGGTCGACTATCTGTTCCGCTTTGATAGTTCGACTATCTGTTGATAGGTCGACTATCTGTTCCGCCTTGATAGTTCGACTATCTGTTGATAGTTCGACTATCTGTTGTCTTTGATAGTTCGACTATCTGTCCTGATAGTTCGACTATCTGATAGTTCGACTATCTGCTGATAGATCGACTATCTGGTTTGTTTTGATAGATCGACTATCTGTTGATAGATCGACTATCTGTTCTCTGAGGTAGGTCGACTATCTGCTTGATAGGTCGACTATCTCTGTGCGCTTGATAGTTCGACTATCTGTCCAAGATAGATCGACTATCTGATAGTTCGACTATCTGCTCTGATAGTTCGACTATCTGCCGGGGTAGTTCGACTATCTTCTTCGATAGGTCGACTATCTGGATCGTTCGACTATCTGCCCGATAGTTCGACGATCTCCGTGCGTCATTCGACGATCTTCGAGGGTCGTTCGACGTTTTCTGTCTGCCTTTGTATTTTGTATTTATTTATTATATTTAATTAATTAATACATTTTCTGGCACATTGTTTTAAGCTGTATGATAAAATTACCAGGCAATATTTGCTCCATCTCTTTTGCCTGAGTCAAATCTTTTTAAGATAAAGTTGTTTGTCTTATTAGCTGTCATTATAAACTACTTTATCTATTGTCAGCCCTTTATAGCCGTTAGACTGAAAAGTCTTCTTTTTGCTATAAAGAGATTATTTCTGATGTGACTTTATTTAGTCCTTCTGTTATTTGATTTAAGCCTGCAGCTTCTTAGAAAGAGGTTTATTCCTTTTATAGAATGTTTCTGCTGCAGAGTTTGTTCTGTCTTCTTGATATTTACAGCCCAGGTCTCAAGGCTCAGAAGAAGACAAATAATTCAAATGAAAGAGAGCCGTTGCTTGCTGATGTTATATAAAGAACCTTTTGAAGAAGGATTCAAGCTAGCTAATAGCTAACTAGTTGTTCATTCAAGCTCTCAAGCCTTCATCAAGAAAAAGCTTTCTGCTCTCAGCAATTTCCATCTAACTGAGAAGTGTTAAGATCTTCATCTCTTCTTCACTTGAGTTCTCCTGCTTTCAGGAAGTTCAAACTCAGAGTTCCTTTGAAGAAGAAGAAGAAGAAGATAGCTGCTTGAAGATCTTTGATTTTATTATTTACTTTCTTCCTGTAGCTTTTCCTTCAGAACTTTCTGAAGAGTCTTTCTGCACTGAAGCAAGACTTCACCTGGACATCTTTGAGCCAGGGGGAGCCTTGATTCTTTAGAGCTTTCTAGCTCAGTGCAAGTTTTTGTGCTTCTCTAATCTTTGTAAAATAGAGAAGACATCTTAACCTTCTTCCCCCTCCTGTACAGGGTTATTACTCCCTTCAAAAGTATCCCTTGGTGGCAGGGCACCTGATCAAAAACCTGTGCTTGGTTTTTAGACACCTGATCAAAAGTCTAAAGGGTTTCTGGATCTACCTGAAGCAGATCCTATTGGTGGCAGGACACCTGATCAAAAACCTGAGTGGATTCCTACCGTGTGGGTAGAAGAGTGGACGTACCCAAGTTGTTTGGGGAACCACTATAAATTTCCTTGTGTCGTCTGGATTCCATTGTTTAATTCCTGCATTGTGGCTATGATTAGATATAACTAGGTTACTAGTTGCTGATTAGGTTTTCCAAGCTTAACTGTAATTACAGTTAGCTTGTGCTTGCACACATCATTTGTGTTAGGCTATAGGGTTAACTTTATATCTATAATATTTTCATTCCGCACTTCACTCCAAGGGAGTTGGATAGACTATTAAGTTTTGTCTGTGCAAAATTTGATAACTCTATTCACCCCCCCTCTAGAGTAGTATCTATCCCTTCACTTTCAATTGGTATCAGAGGGAGGTTGACTGACTGAATAGGCTAACACCTAAGTCACAAGATCCTGATAGATACCAAGAGCTTATAGATATTCACTATCATGGCCCAGTCCAAGGATTATTCTAGTACCAGACCTCCAGCATGCAACTTAGCTAAGTTTGGCATCTGGAAGGCAAGGATTAAATTATATATGAACTCTATTGATGAAAGCATCTTTGCTTCTATTTTGTCAGGTCCCCCAAGAGCACCTGCTGCTGCTTCTGCCTCATCATCTGATATGAGTGCAGTGCCTCCTCCAGACTACAATGATGAATACAAGAAGGCCAAAATAGCAGATGCCAAGGCAATGAACATACTGGCTCAAACAATGTCTGATGAGGTGTTCCAGAAGGTGGCTGACTGCTCCTCAGCAAAGGCCATGTGGGACACACTGAACCAGATTGTAGCTGGTTCAGCTGATGAAAGGAAGGACAGAAGGTCCAACCTGATCTCACAATATGAGAACTTCAAGAAAACTGATGCTGAATCAGTTGAAGCTATGTACACCAGGCTCAGCTCAATCATCAATGAGCTGAGGACCCTGGACAAGGACATATCATTGACATAGGTCAATGATAAGATTCTTATGTGCTTTCCTAGCACATGGGATCTAAGAATCTGGCCCATCAAGGAAGCCAGAAGTACTAATGAGATCTCAACTGAAGCTCTCCTCGGCAAGCTCAAATCTTTTGAGCAAGTGCTGAAGACCAGAGAAGCAGAAGCTGAAGTCAAGACCCCCACTCCAACAAGAAAAGAGCAAACTCTAGCTCTTAAGGCTGCAGATGTTTCTGAAGGCAGCCAATCTAATGAGGAACTAATGGCATTGTTTGCCAAGAGGTTTCTCAAGATGGGGGAGAAAGGAGTTCAGAAAGAAGTCTTCACGCTATGAAGACAAACCAAGGTATGATCGCTCTCCTGCTAAAGAAATTATTTGTTATGGTTGCAGGAAGCCTGGACATATCTTGCCAGAATGTCCAGAGGAGAAGAACAAAGAAAAGAGAAAGAAAAAGAACTAAGAGGTATGATAGTCCTGTCTCAAGATGGACTCCCAGAGGTCCTCCTCCTCCTCCAGGTGCAGGAGCCTCTGGGAACCTATCAGCTAATCCTGCTGCCTCTTCTGGAAGATCTGCTTCTTTTCAGCCCCAGCCAAGACAAAGTTATCAAAGCTCGCAAGGCAAATCGTTTTCTGGTTCTCAAAGACAAATGAAGGAGGCTGTGGTTCAAAGACCAACCTTTTCCCCACCTCCTTCTCCAAAGAAAAGAATTCCATCTCCAACACCAGTTCAGTCTGAGGAAATTATTTCAAAAGGTAAATAGTTTACTTTGTTTTAAAATATCTAGCAAGAACCTTTTGCTAAGTTTGCTTCAAATGTCTTATCTAGTTATTCAAGATAAAATAGCTGATGCTGCTTCTCCTGAGCCTGTTTATGAAAATCCTGAGCTCGATCCTAACTTTAGGATGGCTCGCTTTCAAGAACTAGTTGGAGCAGCTCAAATAAGAAAAGCTAGAGCAGAAGGAAAAGATACGACTGGTCTAACTACCATGTCTGCTTACAGAAAGAAAGAATTTGAAAAGTTCCAGGTTAATCCTGAGATTTTTGATCCATCAAAATATATGGAAAAGCATCCTGAAGCAGTAGTCCCAAGAGCTGCAGAACTGAAGATCATTGGTGCGCAGGACCTGAAAATGTCAAAGAAAGAATCTGATGATCCCTTAAGGAAAATCTCTTTTGTTTCTAGCTCTTCTGTTTCTAAGCCTGACTCTGTTGATCCATAGTTTGATTAACTGCTGTGCTATATTTGTTTATCTGTTTGATAATCTGCTAGTTAATTGTTAACTATTTTCTGTATTATTTTATTGCTCTTTAGCTAGCTTTATGTTTTAGATGTTGAGAGACTTAACTCAAATAGGGGGAGATTGTTGGTACCCTAGTTTTGATTTGAGTTTAGTCCTCTCCTTTGTGCCCCTTGACCCAAGAAATATCTATGGTCAATGGTTAGAAGTCTAGCTGTGGAGTCCTCACTTTTCCAAATTGTGAATTTGGTTAAGTAGTTTTTTCGTTCGACTATAGTCGAACGCCGCTCGACTATCGTCTATCGGCTGATCGACGATCGTCTATCAGTTGGTCGACGCTTTATCTGTTTTGCGTTGATAGTTTGACTATCTGTTGATAGTTCGACTATCTGCTTGGCGAGGTAGTTCGACTATCTGTTCTGATAGATCGACTATCTGATAGTTCGACTATCTGTTGATAGGTCGACTATCTGTTCCGCTTTGATAGTTCGACTATCTGTTGATAGGTCGACTATCTGTTCCGCCTTGATAGTTCGACTATCTGTTGATAGTTCGACTATCTGTTGTCTTTGATAGTTCGACTATCTGTCCTGATAGTTCGACTATCTGATAGTTCGACTATCTGCTGATAGATCGACTATCTGGTTTGTTTTGATAGTTCGACTATTTGTTGATAGATCGACTATCTGTTCTCTGAGGTAGGTCGACTATCTGCTTGATAGGTCGACTATCTCTGTGCGCTTGATAGTTCGACTATCTGTCCAAGATAGATCGACTATCTGATAGTTCGACTATCTGCTCTGATAGTTCGACTATCTGCCGGGGTAGTTCGACTATCTTCTTCGATAGGTCGACTATCTGGATCGTTCGACTATCTGCCCGATAGTTCGATGATCTCCGTGCGTCGTTCGACGATCTTCGACGGTCGTTCGACGTTTTTTGTCTGCCTTTGTATTTTGTATTTATTTATTATATTTAATTAATTAATACATTTTCTGGCACATTGTTTTAAGCTGTATGATAAAATTACCAGGCAATATTTGCTCCATCTCTTTTGCCTGAGTCAAATCTTTTTAAGATAAAGTTGTTTGTCTTATTAGCTGTCATTATAAACTACTTTATCTATTGTCAGCCCTTTATAGCCGTTAGACTGAAAAGTCTTCTTTTTGCTATAAAGAGATTATTTCTGATGTGACTTTATTTAGTCCTTCTGTTATTTGATTTAAGCCTGCAGCTTCTTAGAAAGAGGTTTATTCCTTTTATAGAATGTTTCTGCTGCAGAGTTTGTTCTATCTTCTTGATATTTACAGCCCAGGTCTCAAGGCTCAGAAGAAGACAAATAATTCAAATGGAAGAGAGCCGTTGCTTGCTGATGTTATATAAAGAACCCTTTGAAGAAGGATTCAAGCTAGCTAATAGCTAACTAGTTGTTCATTCAAGCTCTCAAGCCTTCATCAAGAAAAAGCTTTCTGCTCTCAGCAATTTCCATCTAACTGAGAAGTGTTAAGATCTTCATCTCTTCTTCACCTGAGTTCTCCTGCTTTCAGGAAGTTCAAACTCAGAGTTCCTTTGAAGAAGAAGAAGAAGATAGCTGCTTGAAGATCTTTGATTTTATTATTTACTTTCTTCCTGTAGCTTTTCCTTCAGAACTTTCTGAAGAGTCTTTCTGCACTGAAGCAAGACTTCACCTGGACATCTTTGAGCCAGGGGGAGCTTTGATTCTTTAGAGCTTTCTAGCTCAGTGCAAGTTTTTGTGCTTCTCTAATCTTTGTAAAATAGAGAAGACATCTTAACCTTCTTCCCCCTCCTATACAGGGTTATTACTCCCTTCAAAAGTATCCCTTGGTGGCACGGCACCTGATCAAAAACCTGTGCTTGGTTTTTAGACACCTGATCAAAAGTCTAAAGGGTTTCTAGATCTACCTGAAGCAGATCCTGTTGGTGGCAGGACACCTGATCAAAAACCTGAGTGGATTCCTACCGTGTGGGTAGAAGAGTGGACGTACCCAAGTTGTTTGGGGAACCACTATAAATTTCCTTGTGTCGTCTGGATTCCATTGTTTAATTCCTGCATTGTGGCTGTGATTAGATATAACTAGGTTGCTAGTTGCTGATTAGGTTTTCCAAGCTTAACTGTAATTACAGTTAGCTTGTGCTTGTACACATCACTTCTGTTAGGCTATAGGGTTAACTTTATATCTATAATCTTTTCATTCCGCACTTCACTCCAAGGGAGTTGGATAGACTATTAAGTTTTGTCTGTGCAAAATTTGATAACTCTATTCACCCCCCCTCTAGAGTAGTATCTATCCCTTCACTTTCAATACATCTGCTGCTGAAGAAGTTGCTGCTTACCTAGAAGACCCTGCACCTGCTGTTGTTACTGCTCCTACTGTTGTTGTTGCCTCAAAAGTTCCTTCTGCTCAAATTTCTAATGCTGCTCCTGCCCTGACTACTGATCAGTTGAAGTTACAAGAGAAATACATTAAAAGCATTGATGATTTGTATGACAATCCTCAAAGTTCAGAGAGTGATCAATCTCAAACAGATTCAAATGACTCTACAAATACTATTGCCAAGAAGAGGAAGGCCAGAAGCAAGGCCATGATGTCAGTCCCCCCCAGCTCAGGCAAAGGATTCTAATGACATTCCCTACTATATTCTGCATGACTGCCCCATATCTGAGCCCTGGATGCAGTACTCCAAGAACCAATCAAAGGCCATGAAGAAGAGGGAAGCTGAATAAGTATGAAAAAGGATCTTCTCAGTATCAGCCTCCTCCTCCTCCTTCAGATTCTGGTTCAGGCTCAGCCTCTCAAGCTCCAGCTTCCAGGCAAAGCTCCTCCCAGTCATATCAGAAATACTATCAAAGGGGGCAACATCAAAGGGGATATCAGTCTAGAAGGGGCCAATATAGAGGAAGCCAGAGAGGGCACAGATTTCATCAAAAGGAAGGACAAGGGCATACTGATTCTACTTCAAGCCCTTTCCCTTATAAGATAAAAGATGCAGTTGTCTCCAGGACTCCTCCTACTGATTCTGAGTCCATCAACAGATATGAACCTCCTGTTTCATTTGAGGATCCTGAGAACAACCCCTTGTCCTGGACAGCTAGAATGAAAGAGTTGGCTGCTCTTGATCAAATAAAAAAGGCCAGAGAGCAAGGCAAGGACACTTCAAACATAACAACTCTATCAGATCAGAGAAAGAAAGAACTGGAGAGATATGCATCAAGAAAATTCTTTAATCCAGAAGATTATATGAAGCTGCACCCTGAGGCTGTAGTTCCAAGGCCCAGATCTCAAACTTCCTTAGGTGCAGAAGATGATAGAAGATCCAAGAAAGATGCCCTCAACCCCAACAGAGAAATTTTGTTTAAAAAGGGAACTGAGAAGAAGTGAATTGTGTAAGCTGAACAATCATCCTTCTTTGGATATTTGCTGACTTCTTATCTGTGATCTGCATTGCTGCTATATCTTTTCTTCTGCATTGTTGTTTTAGTTTCTGTCTTGAATGTATGCTTATTTATTTCCTAATTCTGTCTGTAAATAGTAATCCTAATCCAAATAGGGAGAGATTGTTGGAACACCCTATTACTAATTTGGGTAAGGATCACTATGTTTGTCTTAGGAAACCAGGTTGACCTAGTTGTATAGTTATAAAGGTCAACATTAGAATGAGTCTAGGGCTTAGAACTTAGGTTTGAAGCAGCCCCCAGGACCATTCCAATATCAAGGATATAGAGCCAAGTCTAAGGCAATTTTCGTCGAGCTCCGGTCGACGAAACGTCGAGCTTAGTTCGACGCTCTCTGAGCTCAACTTCGATAAATCGTCGAACTCTAGTCGATGATCTTCGAGCTCAGATCGACGATCTGCTTTCAGACAATTTTGTTTAGTCGTCGAACTGCATTCTACGTTTTTCTAGCTCAGGTCGACGATCTCTCTTCAGCTATTCTTCAGGTCGCTGAGCTCGGTTCGATGATCTTCGAGCTCAGTTCGACATTTTCTGACTGTTTGATCTGTTTCCATCTCTGAGCTCAGTTCGACGATAGTAGAGCTCAGATCGACGATTTTTCTGAGAGATCAACGATTCTAAGGATTCAAATGCTACCAGTCTTTGGAATGTTTTTGAAATCTCTCAGCATTTATGTTAAGGAGATCTATCAGCCGTTTGTCTTTATTCTGGAGCAAGTTTCAAGGAATTATTCAGGGAATGTTTTATTGGACCTTCCTCTAGAAGACAAGACTTTTTATGGAAGACATTTATGCCTGCCAACGGCTATCTTTGACAAGATTCTTTTTGAGAATAAGATCTTCCTTTTCATCTTCAGTCAGATAAGAACACACAACAATATACACAGAGAACACAACAAGAAGAATTAAGCTGTGACAGATAACAAGTGATCAATTCTGAAGAATCAGAATAACAATCTTTTTGCTTATAGAAAAGTGATCACAGCCTCTTCTCAAGAACTCCAGACACCTCATCTTTCAGCCTTTTTGCTGAAACAATCCTTTGCTGGAGATCTAAAGTTCTGAAGGCCTATCACCCTAGAGCAAAGCTTCCATTCCTGAACCTGTCTACAACTCAGGGGGAGCTTTGACAACAAAAGATCCACTAGTCTTCTCTCATTTGATTTGAGAACAGAGAAGACAACTTCACCTCTTTATCTTTTCTTTTTCTGCTGTAAAAGGGTTCTTGAACTCCCTTCAAAAGTTCTGTCTAGTTCTGAGAGCCTTGTCAAAACTCAGTGGTGGCAAGACACCTTATCAAAAAAATCCAGTTTTGGTTTTTGAGCACCTTATCAAAAGCTCATTGGTGTCAGGACACCTGATCAACTCATCCTGAGTGGATTCCTACCAAGGGTGGTAGAAGAGTGGATGTACCCAGGTTTTTGGGGAACCACTATATTTCCTTGTGTCTTCTGGGTTGTTTGTGTGATTGGTTTGCTGTGTGCTGTGCTCTTTACTTCTTTGTTTTTAACTCTTTACTAACACTATACACTATACTATAAATTGAATTTTATATTTGCTGGTTAATCTCAACTGTGAAATTAATTTAAATAAACTTTATTCACCCCCCTCTAGAGTTGAGATAGATCTTACCCTCACTTTCAAAATGGTCTGTTAGAATTAAAGTTTCTGTTATTATGAACTGGGGTCAACGAATTCTGGTAAGTTCGTCGATCTGAGGTCGACGAATGGGGATGAGTTCGTTGAACTCCACTCAGAGAATGAAAGTATTCATTTTTTGGGCCCCAATATCCTCGATCTCGGGTCGACGAACCATACTGGTTTCGTCGATCGCAGTTCAGAGAATAATTATAATAAAAATTTGCGTTCGGAGTTCATCGACTTGAGTTCGACGAACCGTAAACATTTCGTCGATCTGAGTTCGACGAACCGTACACATTTCGTCGATCTGAGTTCGATGAAATCTGCTGATCATTGTTATAGTTAGGCTTTTTCTTATTCTTTCTCTTTTTCTTATTCTTCTGTTTTACTTCTGTTTGGTTGACATTATTATCATCTATCTTTTCCTTACCTTTTCAGAAACAAATTTAATTGGAGTTGTTAGAATATTTTTCTGAATTAATGGGGGTTGGCTTGATGAAGCACCTAAGCCCAGCTTGCAATTATGTCCGGCATTCACTGTGCTTATGATGTCCATCAACTTGATACTTCTCCCATTTAGGGATTCTTCAAGTTGCCTAGCCTTAGTTAATTCATTTTTTAATGAGATGATTTGTTCATTAGCTAGAGTTAATTCATCTTTTAATTTAATGTTTTCTAAAATGAAATTTTCTTGTTTTGTTAGTTTTTCTCTAAGTTGTTTAATTAATTTTTCAGAGTTAATAAAATTAATACATAAACATTTAAATTCAGTTCTAAAATTATCTGAATTGAAGTCAAAAGAAGACAGTACCTGATCTTCCTCAGCTTCAGAGTCTTTACCCTCTGACTTGTCATCTTCTGCTTCTGAACTGCTGCCTGATGCATTGATGGCCATCAGACACACTTCTTTTGCCTTTGCTTCCTCTTCATCTTCACTGGAGCTGGAAGATGAAGATTCATCTTCAGTTTCACTCCAGGTTTCAGCCACAAAGCCTTTCTCCTTTCTTTTATGCTTGCTGGAGGAGGGCTTGATGTAGTGCTACTTCCTGGGTTTCTTTTCTCTTCTTCTCTCCTTCTTTTAGTTCTCAGGACACTCTGAGATGAAGTGTCCAGGCTTCCTGCAACTAAAGCAGGCAACTTCTTTAGTTGGAGTCTTATCATACCTTGGCTTGTCATCTTGCCTTGATGACTTTGTTCTGAAATCTTTCTTGCCCATCTTGTAAAATCTATTGGCTAAGAGACTCAGAAACTCTTCACTGGATGTTGGAGCTTCTGATTCTTCATATGCCTTGAATGCAATGCTTTGCTCCTTTATTACTGCTGAAGGAGTCTTCTACTCTACAACTTCTCTAGACTTTATCAATTGTTCATAGGACTTGAGCTTTCCAAGAAGAGATTCAGTGGAAATATCATTCAGACTTCTGGCTTCCTTGATTGGCCAGATTCTGGAATCCCATGAGCTAGGAAAGCACATGAGGATCTGTCATTGACTTCTGTGAGAGTTATGTCCTTGTCAAGAGTCTTTAGTTCATTGATGATTGAACTTAGTCTATTGTACATGTCACTTACAGACTCTGACTCATCTTTCTTAAAGTTCCCATATTGAGAGATAAGATTGGATCTCTGTCCTTTCTCTTATCTGCTGATACAAAAACCATTTGGTTAAGAGAATCCCAGATAGCCTTAGCTGAGGTGCACTCTGCCACCTTCTAGAAAATGTCATCAAACATTGTCTAAGCCAGAATATTCATGGCCTTGGCATCAGCTATTTTGGCCTTCTTTTGAGCATCTGTCCACTCAGGTGGTGCAACATCATAAGTGCTTGAACTTGCAGTAGTTATAGCCACTGGGGTTGGTGGTCCTATCAAACTTGAATTAAAAATATCATCATCAATAGAGTTCATATATAACTTTATTCTTGCCTTCTAGATAACAAACTTATTCAAGTTGCAGACTGGAGGTCTGGTGCTTGCATAATCTTTGTTCTGTGCCATGATATAAAATAGAAAAACTAGGAAAAAGAAATTAGATCTAACAAGGATATTTTGGTTCAAGTGTTATCTTGTACAACCAAAGGAACACTCCTCTGATACCAATTGAAAGAAAGGGGTTAGACCCGATTTACTCTAGAGGGGGGGGGGGTGAATAGAGTAATTAAAACTTTTGGCTGTTTTAAAATTTATCAGAGTAAAATAGGTGATACCAATAGTAGTAATGGGAAATTGAAATAGTCTAAGCTAATCTATCACAACACATCAAAACAAAAAGGAAAATGATCAACCAGACAAAACAAGGATTTTTTAGTGGTTCCCCAAACTGGGTACATCCACTCTTCTACCACCCTTGTAGGAATCCACTATCAGGTTTTTGATCAGGTGACTGCCACCACAAGATCTATTTCTAGGGAGATCTCACAATCCTTTAGGATTTTGATCAGGTGCCCAAAAACCAAGAATAAACTTTTGAAGGGAGTTAATAAACCCTTTTTACAGTAGGTGGGAGAGGTGATGATGTCTTCTCTTTTCTCTATACAACAAGAAGACTTGTGGATTCTGTTGTCAAGACTCCTTCTGAAATGTAGAGATGGTTCGGAAAACTTGGAGCCTTGTTCAGGGTATAGGTCTTCAACCTTGTCTTGAAAGATCCTAAAACTTTCTGGCTGATTCAAAGTTGGTTTTCTTGAATGTTCCTGGAGGAGAAGTTGAAGAAGACTCTTAATATTGATGGTTGTTCTTCTTCAGTCTTCAGAAAGAACAAGGGAAAACAGAATATTTTCTTCACAGAGAGAGAGTTCTGTATGTTGTTGTTCTGTATGTCTGAGTACTGTACTCTTTCTATTATCAGATCTTTGTATTCTTAGTACTGTCTGGTTTGTGTATGCATGCAGTGTCGTCTGATAAGAAAAAATCTCTTTTATATTCTCCTGTCCAAATTCTCCTTTAAAATTTGAATTCCAAGCATTAATTACTGTCTGATCTGGAGAATGAAACAGCTGGAATATTTGACTTAAATGAGTTTCCCCAACTGTCATATTAAAATAAGAAAGTAATTACCCTGATGAAGACCATAATTAATGCTGCCAATAATGGCTATATTCAGGAGAATATGAGCATTAATTACTCAGAGAATTACTGTTAAATAATATAATAAATAAGGGACAGAAGTAAGGAAAACTTCTCATTCTGGCTCGGGACAAAATTCGTCGACCTCTGAACAGAATTCGTCGACTGGAGTTCCAAGATCGTCGAGCTGAGAATTCCTGCTCGTCAACCTGAGCTTTGCCAACTGCATTCTGGAAATAACTTTCAAATTCTGTGCTCTAAGTTCGTCGAGCTGTGAATCTGTCTGAAGGAAGAGATCGTCGACCTGAGCTCGAATATCGTCGAGCTCAACTCAGAGAAAGATTTTTGAGTTCGTCGATCTGCAATCGACGAGCTGAGTTCGAAGAATTTCGAACTGATAATTTTGAACTCTGAATTCTTCTAAGTCTGTGTCTACTGAGGTCCTCTACTGGCTGGTCCATGAAGATTGAACCTAAAGACTAGCCTAAACTCTAGCACTAATAGACTTGACCCTGGCTATATAATGTGGTTCAAATACATCCTAATTAGTGAACCTAGCCACAATCCAAACTAGGGATCCAACAAAATGCACCTAGCATGATGGCTCCCAATTGGGATCTCCCTTTTGAAATCATGTGCAATGCTACTAGTTTTGCCGTTGGTGCGGTCTTAGGACAACGCATCAATACAAATTTTCATCCCATTTATTATGCGTGCAAAACACTAACCGCCGCACAAGAAAATTATACAACTACTAGGAAAGAACTTCTTGCCATTATTTTTGCATTTGATAAATTTTGTTTTTATCTCATCTTGTCCAAAATTATTGTTTTTACCGATCATTCGACTTTGCGATATTTACTAACAAATACATATGCAAAGCCAAGATTGATTAGGTGGGTTTTGCCCCTCCAAGAGTTTGACTTAGAGATCCGGGACAAAATGGCAATGGAAAATTTAGCGGCGGATCACCTTTATCGGTTGGAGAATCCTAATTCGGAGGAGCTTCACAAGGAGGATATTGACGAAACGTTTCCCGAGGAGCGCCTCCTCGCTTTATATAAGGTAATAACTCTCCCCACTCCTTGGTTCGCTAATTTCACAAATTACCTTACTGCGGGATTTATCCCAAAGGGTTTTTCTATCAAGAGAAGAAGAAATTCATTTCTGATTTGAAAAATTATTTTTGGGAGGATCCGTTTCATTTTCGAGTTTGCGCGGACCAAGTAGTGCGGAGGTGTGTTTCTCACGAGAAGGGCGCTCAAATATTAAAACATTGCCACGAGGGACCCGCCGGTGGGCACTACAAAGCCAATTGGACGATGCGGTAAGTACTTGAAGCAAGATTTTATTGGCCGAGCATCTTTAAGGATGCTCATGCTCATGTAAGTCGTTGTGAACAATGCCAACGCTCAGGTAATATTTTCTGCTTTGATGAAATGTCGTTAAATTAATTTTTAGAAGTAGAGGTTTTTGATTTATGGGGGATTGACTTTGTCGGCCCGCTGTCGACTTCCATTGGGAATCGATATATTTTGGTAGCGGTCGACTACGTGTCACGGTGGGCGGAAGCGCAAGCCCTTCCCACCAATGAAGCTCGAGTCGTAACCCAATTTCTCAAAAAACTCTTTTCACGATTGGAGCACCGCGAGGAATAGTAAGTGATAGGGGCACTCAATTTTGTAACGTACAATTCGCTAAAGTTTCATCTAAATACAGCGTTACAAATAGGTTGGCCACCCCTTACCACCCTCAAACTAATGTCCAAGTAGAAGTAGTTAACCGTGAATTAAAACGAATATTAGAAAAAATGGTTTCTACTAATTGAAAGTATTGGTCGGTTAAGCTTGATGATGCACTATGGGCTTATCTGGCTGTGTACAAGACCGTTATCGGTTGTACGCCGTATCGATTAGTCTATGGGAAAGCATGTCACTTACTGGTTGAGCTAGAGTACCGCGCCTTTTGGGCGCTTAAATCTTCAAATCTTGATGAAAATTTGTCTTCCGAGCTCCGAAAATTCCAACTTAACGAGCTTCATGAGTGGTGTTCCTTCGCCTACAAAAGTAGTAAACTTTATAAGAAGCGCACAAAATTTTATCATGATAAAAAATTAAGCACCTGAAGGAGTTCAAACCGGGAGATCAAGTCCTCCTCTATAATTCTCGTTTACGTTTTTTTCGGAGAATACTTAAGTCCCGCTGGTCCGACCCCTTTATTGTAAAAGAGGTATGGCCCTACGGGACAATTCTTCTCTCGCACCCAGAAAAAGGCGTGTTCAAGGTGAACGACACCGGTTGAAATTATTTTTCTCCGGCGATAATAATAATGAGCATCGGGAAGAAAATCTTCTCCCAAACCCATAACCGAGTGCACCAATTTGGTCGAGCTCAACGACCATAAACAAAGCGCTCTTAAGAGGCACCCCAAGGTTATACATGTTTTTTTAATTGTTTGTTTAGTTTTATAGGTTTGAAGGCTTATTGATGGATGATGGTTAGCCAATCTCGGACGCCAAAATTCACATAAATTCTTCGAAATCGGTAATTCTTGTTTTATTTTCTTTTATTGATTTTTTTATTTATGTCAAAAAAAAATTTAATTCAAAAAAACAACAAATTTGTTTTTATTCTGCATTTTTCGTTTACACGCCCCGGTCACAGGCGTGACTGCCGGGCGTGTACTTCCCAGATTAAGGAACTGGGTGCGGGTTCCAAGAAAGAGTTTTCCTGTCCATCTTCCGTCAATGACACGGGCGTGACCTTCAGTGGTCACGGGCATGACATTCGCGCAACCCTTCCGTCCCGAATTTTTTTATTTTTTTAAAGAAAAAACATTTCGCCAGTCACGCCCGTGACATAAGTAAGTCACGGCCGTGACTATCCCGTCAAAAGAAAAAAAAAATCAAACTTTTCAGTTACATGCCCCTAGAATCACGGGCATGACCATGGGATGTGTCGAGCGAATCCGAAGCAATGACCCGGTCAATGCCTCAGATTCCCTCTTTCCCTTTATTTCTCGTTACAGGCCCTAGAGTCACGTGCATGACTCTGGGGCATGACCTGCAGAAAATTGAATTTCTACGGGTTCCCAAATATTTTACTTTTCCCTCATACGAGCAGGTTACACACCCCCCAGTCACGGGTATGATAGGGGGATGTGACCTCATTTTTTCCCCTATTTAAGCGCCCTTTCCTCCTTTGTTACCTCCACACCTTACAACCCTCCTCCCCTTCTCCAACCCCAAAACCTTTATTTTCCTCCCAAAATGCCTCGCCACCAACCTTGATCTACCGCCTCCTCATCTGAGCACCCTGCGGACCCTGCGGACCCTGCCGCGGCAGAGGCTATGCTCATCTTTGATAACTCCACCCAACAAGATAAGAGAGAACGACTATGCGCCAAACCCATTGGTGTATTCCAGATTCTTGATTGGTGGATCCTTGCGGCTTTCGGCGTGGCGGAATTGGTATGAGATTTTCTATCCACCCCTAGATGGAGTTCTCTTTTCGCCATTTTGGAGCCCGCCTTCTTGTAGCTCACCGTTGAGTTTCTAGCCTCGTTCGGGTTCCGTTGGGGTACAAAAGGTGATTTTATTGTCTTTCGGATGGGCGACATAGCACATCAGCTCACCATCCGCCAACTCAACGTGGCGATGGGATTTTGTGACGAGGCATTTTTTTCTTTCTCCCCCCTACACCACCCTTAGTACTGATTTCCCTCCTGACTTCAACTTTCTTACCTTTTTGTTGGAAATTAGTAACGATATCATTCCCTACACCCGCCAAAAATCTAAAGTCAGCTATCTCATTTCCCCCGCCCTTCGTATTCTCCATAACCTCCTCACCTTTACCATTACCTGTCGTGACAATTGCCATGGCGTGATGATTTGGGAGGATTTACTATATTTACATAGTATGTTCTACCGGGTCCCACTCAACCTAGGCCACGTGCTTGCGATTTTCTTTCAGCATCAGGCCTAGAATGCGAGGTTGGGAGTCGTTCATGGTGGCAACTTCATCACTCATCTCGCCAAACAAATTGGGATTTGGGATGCTCTTGTGCGTCTGACCTGCATTCAGACGCCGCTTCCTATTCAGTTCCAGACCCTCCCGTCCCTTAGCCTTGCGCGACGACGAGACGGCGAGTTTGAGGCTATCCCGCAAGCAGTAGGTGGTGGAGATTTTTATCTTGATCTTTAGGAAGGTCCTAGTGGCACTGTTCACTCTCCACAGATTCCACCGCCGCCGCAGGATCCTTCTCCAGCGCCCGATCCTTCGACGTATTAGTATCGTCAATTTGGCTCTATTCAGACACGCTTAGAAGAGATTCAGACACATTTTGACGCACGTTTTACGAGTTTTGATGAACGATTTACCGCGCTGGAGCAGAGTCAATCTTACTTCATGGCGCATATTACACGTGAGTTTACGAACCTACAGACATTCTATTAGCAGTCGGGGCACCGTAGCGATGAGGATTAGGCTTCTTTTTGTATTGGGTTTGTAGTTGGATGATTGTATCTGTATCTATTTTTTTTATTATTAGCATTTTCTTTTATGTTTTTTTTATTGTACTAAAAAAAGTATATGTCAAAAAATTGTGTTTTGCTTAAGTACTATATTTCAGGTCAGGCTTGGTACAGATTTGGACTCTTTAGGGAAGTTTTCTCTTCCTTTGCTCTTTCTTTTTACATTGGGGACAATGTTTCGTTTAAGTATGGGGGGATATTTCTCACTAGTTTAACTTCTTTTTAGCAAAACATATAAAAAATTTAAAACATTATTATTACTTAGTTTTTACAAAAACAATTTACAAAAAAATTTCAAAAATACAAAAAATTTTACAAAAAGAATTCAAAAATACAAAAAATTAGAAAATCGAAACTTAATTTCTTAGAAAGGGTCGTGTTGGGCTGTCATCCCACAAAATAGCCTAGTACCGGTGAGAACCCTACACAGGATATACCTCGGGAAGTCTAAGAATTAACCAAAAAAATTATGTTTAATTTTTAATTAGAGAAGTCTTTATTTCTATATTTATTCACATGGAAAATCCCTAGTTTTTAACTTTTACATAGTATTCAGAGAATTTTCATGCTTTAATTGAATTTTGAATTTTGGAGTAGAACTATTGGTCATGCTGTATTTCTAGTCAAGTGCATATGTTAGTAGAATTTTATGTAGAATTAAATATTCAGCATACAATTAGAATTTTCCTTTTCTTAAATGTGTAGAAATTGTTTACTCTAGTTTTACTTTGAAACCGGTAAAAATCCAAAAATGATTTAGGTGAGTACGTAGAAGTCTACAAGAGAAATATTTTGTGAATCAAGAAAAAGGTATTCTTTCTCGATGTCTAGAACTTGCCCTCTAGCTATTCTCAAGACTAGCATAAGTTAAACTCATTACCATGAATATGATATAGGCATTTCTTTTGGCCAGTTTGAGTCTTTGCACTCATACCTAACATTTTTATCGTTGCTAAACCACTTTGAGCCTATTACGTTTCCTTTTGTTTTAGTTCCACCAAAAAATTATTTCACCAAGGCCTAAAAAGCATCCTAATCGAACACCTAAGTCCGAGCTCAATAAAAGTTATTATAAAAAAACTTTGTGAGTGATTAGGAGTCATCTAAATTTGATGACTATTTTTATTGAAAAAAAAGGAAGCTGATTTGTTTTTCCTCCCTTGTGAAAAAATTAGAAAAATCTTTAAAAGGGGAAGAAAGAAAAATAAATTTTTTAAAATATATATGTATGAAAACAAAAATTAAAAAAAAGGTTTGGGAAGTTGGCTATGTTTTTAAAGCCAAGTTTGTTTATTTGTGCGAGCTCTCTTTAGGTTTGGGTGTGTCTAGCCATCGTGTTTAACTTTGATTTTCCACACCAAAAATAAACCTAAGCCTACATTTCAACCTAGTTAAAACCTATTGATTTATGCTTATAAGTTAGACTAGTGTCGTGGCAAGAGTGTGAAAGGGCAAGCCTATGGCCATCGACATTGATTGATTTATTTGGAGGGTATCTTGATCTTAATTTTATGTAATGTCGATCTTAGTACACACGCTACCTTCTCTCATAATATAATTTTAGGATTTATCGGATTTTCAATTGCAAAGTAGAAATAATAATTGGAAATACATTATAGAAAAGTAAAAACTAATTTGTATGTTGAGTAGGTTTTTCTGCTAAAATAGTTATGCGCATAGGCATAAGACTTCACATTTTACTCCTTAGGTTCAATTTTCTTTTCTAGCGTTGAATTTTTTCTGCTCCCTATGGAAGGTTGTTTGCTCGGGACGAGCAAACGAGTAAGTATGGGGGTATATGATAACTCTATTTTTATCCTTATTTTTATATAGTTTTTATAAAAAGCAGGCATGACCCCTCTAGGTGCTCCAGAATTCATTGACACATCGGATTAAAAGTACACGCCCATGTCACGGGCATGACCATCAGGTCACGGGCGTGACTACCAGACGTGACTCTCAGGCATGCCGGGCTTTACGAAGATAGTTTCAGATCAGGCAGTTTTCAGCTTACACGCCCTAGGTCACAGGCGTGACCTTGGGGCGTGACCTGTTCAGCAACGCTAGATTAACTCCCGCCATTTCTCCTTCCCGTTGTTTCTAGCAACAGTAAAGACACGCCTTAGGTCACAGGCGTGACCTAGGGGCGTGACCCGCAGAATGACGAATTTTGGCGATTTTTCTCCAACATTCCTGGGCTTTCAAGACAACAGTTTCGCAGCTTATACGCCCCCATGTCACGGGCGTGACAGAGGGGCGTGACACCAGAAGAAAAATACTATAAATTTCAGACCTTTCCTGGAGCTCAGGAGGCATTATGAGAGATTCTTAGAGTCAGTTTTAGAGTTTATTTTTAGCTTTTCTTGCACTTTCTTTCATGTATTTTTCTAATTTTTAATTTTACTTTTACCTTGTTGTTTTTCAATTCAAGTACTCTTTTTATAATCATGTCTCTTTTAAATCTTTCATGTAATTTTCCTATTATGATGAGTAGCTAAATTTCATTTAGCGCTTGATCATGATGAACCTTGGAAAAAAATAAACTTATTTTATTTGTCTCAAATTATCTAGTTCTTTATTTTGCTCATTTTGATTTATATTTGAATTCAACTGCGTCGATTTCATATGCCACGAATATGATTTTTCGATCATAGATCCGCATTCTAAATTTACCGAGAGGTTGAGAATACGAGTAGATTACTCAAATATAAAAGGAGTTACATGCACTCCTCAAGAAAGGATGGCATGAGTCTTCCGGATTGGAGTCAAATCCAACAGTGAGGTTCACCACTTGAAGCAAGCTTAGGGGTTTTGACTTGCCGAGAGGTCTTAATCGATCAACTTGAGCTTTGACGAGAGCGTATTCTCGAGAGAGGCGCTTTGGTGTTTTGGGAACCTCCATGGTCAAAATTAGTAATTTAGAGACTTGTATTTCTTAGTTTCATGAAAGTTTATTTTAATCCAAGGGGATTCTAGATCAAGTGCTAGTTTTTAAATCATCGAATTTATCTTTAGTTAAATCGCTATTTCTCTTAGTTTTTCCGAAATCACAAAAACAATTTTTGTTCAAGAAAAAAAACTCTTTCTCGTGAGTACAAGTACTCAACAGTCCTCGAGTCTAAATACGACACTTGACCCTATATTCTAGAACGATAGGTATACTTGCCTTATCGATTTATAATTGCGCAATAGCATGAATTTTAACCATCAAAGATTAATTCTAAGTACTTCGCTTTCACTCACCCCGTAGTTACGGGAGGTTAGTTTGGTTTAGACTCACAAGCGGTAGGCTCGGCGGTGGTAGGTACGGACATGTTAGTCTTGGGAGCCAGTGGCTCGAAAGGTTGTTGTGATGGAAGGGTTAGTCCGGGGAGCCGGTTGCTCAGAGATTCATATTTATCATAATTGTATGTGCATAAAGGTTGTGGGTCTTTAGTGTTAGACGGTTGTTCGCACCGACGTCGATACTTTGACTCGGCAAGTGTGGTTCTCACTTAGCCAAGGAAAAGACTAGTGACTTTGCCACCAGAGTACGCAGGGGCTCTGCGATTGTGTTCTTTACGTTGAGGCATATGAAGGTCTAGGTTAGGTGGTGCGAATACTGGCCTAGAGGTGGGGTGGTCTAACCCGTCGCGTCTGGTTTCCACTACGAGAGGTACCAGAGTGTTTAGCTAACTCCAAATGGGGGAACTAAAGGTCTGTGCACATAGAGTCAGGTGTGTGTGTTGCACTTGTATGAACATAGCATTAAACCAACATATCATGTCATCATTGCATTTAAACCCCTACCCCTATCATATAAATTGGTATGAAACTTTTTATACGATAGGCCTTGCAAAATGACCCCTTATCTTATGAGTTTGTATGGGCATTCTTATAAGTTAAGGTTACTTATTCTATAGCTTACTTTACTTTACTTTATCTATGGTAGAAGGTAGTCGTAGTTCTTTACTTGTACTTTTATTACTTATAATATATCATGTTCTTACTTCTCTGTACTTTACCTTGTTTACATTACTGCTACCTTGTTATAGTTCCTTTGTACATACTCCTGCTAGGGTAGTTGTCACCTGTTCTTGTTCATTCCCCACCTTAAATATCTTTCATTTCTCCTCCCTGCATGGTGCCTAGGGGTCGCGGGGGTGAGGCAAGGATGATAGTGGCTTAGTCTTTTGACTAACGATTGGTGGACCACATCATTTTAGGAATTCGAGGTGATGCACCAATTGCAGGAGGATGGCAGGACTTGAGGAGCAGTTGTTGCGCACTACCGCAACTACTCGGCGATAGGTCGAGGACAGTTTTTAGTTGGCTTCCGCTAGATATGTGAGTTGTGTGAGAGAGATCTTTTGTATTAGACATGTATCGGGCTTAAGCCCATTTTCTACTCTCTTTCGTACTTTGTACTCATTGTGGACAATTGCCCTTTTATACATATTGATAGTGAGTTGTGATCTGTGGACTTGTATTACTCACTTACTTCTCTTTGGTTGGCCTACTATGATGTGATCATTTTAGCTAGCAGGATCGGTGTCATACAGTGGTGTCTAACATGGTAGTTGTAGTCACCGTAAGGCAGCGATTCTGTGTATAAGACCCGATGGTGAAGTAAAAAAATAAAGGGGTCTTACACATTTAACTTGTGGAATATAAATAAATCCAATTGTTGCACTTTTATATTTTGAAATAATAGTACGTGGTTAATAAAGTTGGGAAAATTCTAAATATCTAGATATACTTTTATTATACAGTTGTAAACCTCTGGATATTTTCCTAGAGTTTGTGCATGAGAAATTTAGGTACTTACTTTGAAATGTGACACTTTGGGTTTAACATTCACCTGTGGAAATTGTGACTTAAATATCATGAAAAATCATAAAAATCTAACCAACATCTTGTTTTATTAATATGTATCTATGGTAATACATTTGTAGTTTTTTAACTTCTAGAATTGGCACTTCATGTGTAAAATATTATGTTTCACATATTTAGAGAATTTTTAATTATGGTCAAATTAATTAGGAAATACAAGAATTTCTGATCATTCATTATTTTCGTCATGATTAAACTTTAGTATTAATTTTAGATCATTTGGTCGAGGAATATGAAAGTTTCATCTTTTAGATCATAAATAGTACAAATTTTGTGATGGGATGCATTTAACAAAATATTAATGTAGAGACTAAACCATCAAGATCACATGAGAATTGCATGAAATTTGAAACATATCAGCAAGACATCATTTATACCTGTCCATAAAAGTTGTAGAATTTTTGGAGAACATTTGTATTACATTGTATCATAAATTTTATTTCATGTCACGCCGCAACATAAATGAATTAAAGTTGATCATAAGAGTTAACCCTAACAGATTTAGTGACATTTAGAGTGTCATAGACTTCTGGTTGAAGTCTTAGTGTAAGTCACCATGAAGTACCGAGTGTGGGTGTTTATGGATACTAAGGGGAATAGCTTGACAAGGAGTTTGATGATAGATCGTCTCCCCCTATAAGAAATATAAACCATTTTATGACAATGTAATATTGATACGGGTTTAAATAAGGTTAGCCACCTATAAGAATAAATATCTTCAGGAAGGGAGGTTTGGGCTTCAGCACATCGTACTTCCTAATACTATTGCGAGCCCTTCACCTGGTAGACCTCAGGAAGTCAAAGATTAACCCTAATTTGTTACGTATAACTAATCACTAAGAAAAGATTAGTAATTATAGGAGAACTACATAATCTATAAATATCATCCCATAGGATGATGAGTTATGTTAAGGCCTGTTTAGTCCTGGGAGCAAGAGGCTGGAGTAGGAAAAGGTGTAGAGACACCAATGTGTGTGGTGGACATGATAGTCATGCGAGCTATAGGCCCAAAT
Source organism: Platanthera zijinensis (assembly GCA_039513925.1). Taxonomy (NCBI): domain Eukaryota; kingdom Viridiplantae; phylum Streptophyta; class Magnoliopsida; order Asparagales; family Orchidaceae; genus Platanthera; species Platanthera zijinensis. The sequence goes on from CM077087.1 coordinate 150,661,555, forward strand.
ATTGAGATGATACACTTGCATGTGCATAGAGTGTGGCAGGTCTTCGGTACTGCCTTAGTTATCATACCGATAGGAGTACGTTGACTTGGAAAGTAAATGTGTCCTAGTAGCCAGCTCAGTCTGGTGTCATTTGTCATTTCCCAAAATCCCATCACTTAGCACAAAAGACTAGGATACCCCCATCAATAGTATGTAAAGACTCTAGAGTGCATCTGGAACATATACAAAGGCGTATGGTAGGTCTAGGCCAGGTAGTGTGCATACCTGCCTAGTAGTGGAGACGTTCGCTCCACTACCTCCGTACGTCATGATGGTTGGTGAAAGTATTTAGTTTCAAGGATAGCTAAACACCTAGAGGGTGGTGAATAGGTTTTTGGTCTCTTTATAAATCTTTATCCTCTTTAGGTGTGTTGTGTGTTAGTTATATGTTAGCTTTCTAGAAATCACAAAGCACACACCAGATTTATAGTGGTTCCCCAGATTATCGGTACATCCACTGTCCCTCCCACATTTTTAATAGTGTGTTAGATAAGGAACTTCTCCAAAACTCAGCTCCTAAGAGCTTACAATATAGATCCCTCAGGATCTCCCATTCTCCTCCAAGACTTACCTCAGGCACAAAGCCCTACCACGAAACATGCTTGCTCCTATAACTCAGTGATCCAAAGATCACCTACCTCATACTAAATTAATAGTCCTATAGCTCAGGATAGGAGGTTAGCCCTACAAATCAAAGAGGATGACTCTCCTATAGCTAAGGCACAAGGCCCTACCTCAAATCCAAAGCTGGAACCTACAACTGAGGCACACAGACCCTACACTCAAAGAGAATGACTCTCCTACCTCAGGCACATTACCCTACCTCAGGAACACATGCCCTACCTCAGATCAACAAACGATCCTACAGCTCAAATCTAAAATTGGATCCTACCGCATCCTTGATAATTTTAGGGTTACAACTCAAATCCAAAGGATCCTATAGAAATGAAGAGTTTGTTGATGATTTGACTCCAGACAAATTTCTTTGAGCCTTCTGCTTCTAGAGCTGAGAAAATCTCAGCCCTAACTTTCTTCACAACAACAAGAATAATGATCTTCAGAAAGCTGCTTCTTGTGCTGGAAGAAACTCAGAAACTCAAGTTTCTTATCTTGCTAATAAAGATAATGATTTGATAGTTCTTAGTATTCTTCAATAAGCTAACCTACATTGCAGAAATTTGAATGCTCTGCTTCTTCTTCTTTCTCAGAAATCTCTTCTGAACTTGCTGTAGCAGGTGAAGATCGCTACAACTAACTGGTGAACTTTTAGACCAACGGGTTTGAACTTCAGCTTTATTCTCTACAACAATGGCGAGGGAGATGTAAGACCCCCTTTTTTTTTCTTTTTCAACCACCGGGGTCTTAGGCCCAGAACCGCCGCTTTGCGGTGACACCTTCACGTCCTGAAGGGTCATCACCACAAGGCGCCGATTCTGCCGGCCAAATCGATCACAGAAAGTAGCACAATTATTGAAGTAATAGTAAACAGTCCACAATAATAAAATCACATATATAAATAAGTAAACTCCACGAAGGGAGTGTCCACAGAAACATCAGAGTACTATAAATACGGGCTTATACCAGGTACAAAATGTCCTCACTACAAGTCTCTCATGCGGAAGCGAAATAGAAACTACTCAAGGTCGAGACTCACGGTCCCGGCTGTGTGAACTCCGGAGCTAGACTGCCCATCTCTAGGCGCACCGATCTCTGGGGCTGCTCCTCCATGCTGGGCTCCACGATCCCCTAAATGATGCGGTTCGAAAACCGTTAGTCATAAAGACTAAGCCCTATCATCCCCTACCCCTTCCCCCCATGGCTCCTAGGTACCGAGCGGAGAGGAAGAAAGGGAAGGACATGAAGGTGGAGATTAACATGAAAACAGATGGCAGCGGAAACTAATCTAGCAAGTTGTGTTAGGTGAGCAGTTAATAAATTGTTTTAATAGGTCTAGCAGTAAGAAAAGCAATTAAATGAATTTAAACCTTCACTTATGCGAGAACACATAAGTAAAGGGATCTTTTGCAAGGCTCCCATCGTATAAGTGTCCCATACCACTTATACCTTGGGGTGTCGGTTATCAAACAGCAATGGTTGTTATATATTGAAATTAACCTTTGATTTATAAACTTGCCCACACAAGCTTATAGACCAAGGGGTCGTTTTGCAGGTCCTAATGTATAAGCGTCCCATTCCACTTATACTTTAGGTGTCAAGGTTGTTATGAATGATTATGATATGCAACTATATGGTGGGTATGTTATGTCATGCAGTGCAACTCACACACCCGACTCTGTGCACACAGACCTTTAGTTCCCCCTTTCGGAGCCGTTACCTCCCAGGATACCTCCGTAGTGGCAAACGGAAGCGGTGGGTTGGGCCTCGCCCACCTCCAAAACCAGTAAAGCACACTGGTCTGACCTATCGTACGCCTCAACGCTTGGTGCACAAAGCGGACGCCTGCGTACTCTTGCCGGCTGGCGCACCGGACTTCTGTTGGCGAAGTGCTAACCACCTCGCCGAGTCAACGATATCAGTGTTGGTGCAATCGAACTCCCCGATCTCGAAAGACCCACCACCTTAACTTTCCTATCTTATGCACATGCAAGTTTAATCGCAAACAAACCGAACCGAGCCGAAGCTCCCCGGACCAAACGTCCGTCTCCAACCGACCGAGCCGAAGCTCCCCGGACCATCCGTCCGTCTCCAAACCAACCGAGCCGAAGCTCTCATCATTCTTCCAGTGCCAACAGTGTTTGTGAAGAGTGCAACCCTAGTTACTAAGTTACTCTTGTCGGTTTATTATTACAGTTTACGTTAGCCCAGGACTGCCCCCAGTATACCCCGTGAAGGGCTCTCAAGGGGCACTAGGAACCAAGACGGTGCATTACGGCCCGAAGTTCCCTTTCGCAAGGCACTTATTATTATTGGTTGTCTACCCTTTCACCCGATTTCCTTCTCGTATTACATTAGACTATCCTAGGGTGATTTTAAACCTTCCACTTCTCGGGGAAGACGATCTTTCGTCGAACCCGAGCACCTCTTAACTCTAGCTATCACCACTACTCACTACTCTTTATATCTTCCTACTGTAATTTCTTCCACAATTGTTCACCCAGACAAAACGTTTAAACCTCAAAGACTTTCTCAGATCGTGTCCTATTGCATCTCACAACCTGCTATATGCAGACCGACCTAGGCTACATGTCGAACCGGTTATGCAATGATCCATTACTCATCCAAATGCCCTAAACTATTTACTGGAGACTTATCTTGGTATAAATAACCTAAATCCAGAAAACGGAAATTTTCCTAATTTATTTGGCATTTAATTAAATTCCTCGAAAATCTCAAGGGCCACCGGTTTGAACATGAACTATCCTAATTATTCATGCAAGATGTCCAGCAAATTTATGATAATTAGTAGGCTATCTCAGAAGGCTAAATCCTAAATATCATAATTTTCTAACATCAACATGACCTGAAAAACTATTTGGAAATAATCTCTAATTTCTATAGTTTATGAATCAAGTATAGAAAATATTCTTCCAAAAATTCTTAATAATTTATGACATGAAGATTAAGGCCTAAAATTTGCACTGGCTAAGTTTCATAATTTTCCAGCAAGTGTTCTATCCATAATAATTTTTTAAACATAAAAGCCCTTTCTATCATTTGTGAATAAAGTACTAGATTTACTCAACATAAAATTCTATAAAAATTCAGGGATCAATGTTCTACTAGTCAAGATCTAAAACCAGAATTTTAACTGATTATAATTAATGTAAAGCCTCCAAATAATTGAAACAACAAATTGGGCTAATAATTCTTTAACACATGAAGTATAATATATATTAATCATAAAATTCCAGAAAAATTACCACAAGTCTAATACATCCTAAAACTCCCTCCTCCCGAGTTTCATAACTTTTGGATTAGATTTAGTGCTTAAAATAATTAAATTACATGTTTATCCTATTCCAAAACCTCAACTTTCGAGGTACCTAACTACCTCCAATTCCTTCACTATTTCAACCAGAGGGTTTTCATCATATCCTCCCCCTCTCCTCCAAATTTCAAGGGCATACAAGAGCTTTTGCTCCTATGTCCTTCACAAACCTCAAACTCCCACCCGTTGGAGTTGAGCCAATCTCTTAGGGTAAAATCCACCCTAAGCCACACCATGTTACCCAAGAGGGTAGACATAGACTCAACAAATCAGTGGCCAACAACTTCAGCCTCTTTTGAGGAGATTTGTCCACTCCATCTCCAATTGTACTTTTCCCCAAAGTACCCCTCACCAAGACCTATCTAGGACTTGATACTTCCCTATTCAAAACTCGACCAATCGAGTAGAAATTTTGTACAGATCTTAATATTGATGCCAGGGACCACCACCCAAAATTTGGGGGAGTTTGGGCTTAATTTCATCTCCTAATTAATTTTATATTGTTTATTAAATTTTTACAAAAACTTTAGGCAAAAGTTCTCCAAAAATTCTCATTTTTGGACAGCCTCATGATATACATATTATAGACCTCCAGTCCAAATTTCAAGTCATTTGAACATGTTATGAACCGTGGGCAACCAATTCAATTTCTGGTTAGCCTAGGTCTTGATCCCACCAAAATGAGTGCTGTGGTCAAACCACTCACCCAAATTGAATAAAATCAATTTTATATTAAAGTAGACCCAGAGGGCTACAATTTTTGTGACTGGTCATTTTTCCTAAAACGGCCTCTAAGTGCCTCATTTTACAGCCCCAAAAATATATTCTAATAATACAATTTCCCATCTTGTAATTTATAATAATCTGTATATTATAAAGTTTATCCTACTGTTCATCTTCTTCATGAACCCGAAAAACCAGACACAGGAAAAATCATTTTTCCTGTAAGCATTCCGTGATCCGTTGCCGGCCGTCCGGTCACTTCCCTGGCCAGCCACCACCACCACCACCTCCGTTGAGGCGATGGCTAGCGGTCGGCGGTGGTTTGGCCGCCGGAGGTGGCGGTTTCCGGCGAACTCGAAATATCTTTTTCATGGTTTTTCCATGAAAACGAGAGATGGATCCGGCTCCGTTGAGCGCGAATCTCCTTTCTAAGAATCCTAAGATCTACCCATGAAAGAGAAGGAGTAGAGGAGGACCTTGTTCGCGGTTTGGAGGCGAGAAGAGCGACGAGGTGCCATGGCGCGGTGGTGGCGTTGCTGAACTCCTCTTTACAGCAAGAACAAGGATCTGCTTCGTTTGCTTGAGCGTGTAACCCTCTCCTCTTGTCCAAGTGGGCTTTTATAAATCAGGAAGGTGGGAAGGTGAATGGTTTAAGCCATTATGGCCATGAAGTTCCCTCCCCTTAATGCTTCGGTTATGATGCAGGGATAAGAAACGGCGGAAACTGAACAGGTATGTCCAGTTGGCGATTTCCTATTAGACCAACTTTTCCTTATTTATTATATAATTACAGAAGGAAAACGGCCGGAAGTTACTCCTGGTGTAACTTCCCAAACCAGCATTTATTTCCACGCGTGTTAGAATTATTTCGGGCCTGACCCGTCGTTTCGGTCAATGTCACGGGCGTGACACATAAGTCACGGGCGTGACAGGCCCGGGTAGCCCATTCTGGGTTCGACGATCGTCGAACTGAGATCGACGATCGTCGATCGAAGGTCACGGGCGTGACACCTGTGTCACGGGCGTGACAGACCCGAACGGCAGATTTCGGGTCGACGATCGTCGAATCGAGATCGACGATCGTCGAAGGCGGGTCACGCCCTAGGTCACGGGCGTGACCTCCAGGTCACGGGCGTGACATGCCCGAACGGCAAGTTTCGAGCTCGACGATCGTCGAATTGAGGTCGACGATCGTCGAAGGCTGGTCACGCCCTAGGTCACGGGCGTGACACTCATGACACGGGCGTGACAGGCTCGGGCCGCAAGGTCGACGATCGTCTTACGGCGATCGACGATCGTCGATGGGGTCACGCCCATAGTCACGGGCGTGACATCTTGGTCACGGGTGTGACATGCCCAGACAGCGCGTTCGACGATCGTCTCGTGGAGATCGACGATCGTCGAAGTAGACACGCCCAGGTCACGGGCGTGACGGGCCGGTCACGGGCGTGACCAACCCGTGACCCGCAATACTGGTCGCTTTATTTCCAATTTTGGGCTTCCTAGGGTTCCGTCACGACAAATCTGACTCCTAGGGGTCTATCCGGAAATGGGATGTTACAAATCCCAATAAACAAAACAAAAATTTCGTCCCCGAAATTGAGGTTGAGCCTACGGGGATTTCTATCGGAACGAATTAATCTTGTAACATCCCATTCGATCTTTCTATTGGGTTCAGGCGACCGTTCGTTTGATAACGAAGACAATCTCCCCAATAAACAAAAGATTAGCCCATACCATTCTGATTAAGTGTGCATGCCTAGGTCCTAGATTTCCCTTGTCTAGTCTTAACATTCCAAAACAAGAAGGCAGTTTATAGTATACCGAGAGGTGGTGAGATGTACCTGACTGAACAACTCCGGGTATCTTTGCCTCATCAGATCCTGCGGTTCCCAGGTGTGCTCCTCCTGACCGTGATTTCTCCACAGAACCTTGACTAAGGGGATCTTCTTGCGGCGCAAGATCCGCACTCCTTTGTCATCGATCCGAACCGGCTCCAAGTGAACAGATCGGTCTGAAGCTACCAGCCCTTCTGTGGTCAAAATCCGCTGCTCCGGGTGTAGTAGAGCCCTTCTCAGCGAAGAGATGTGTAAGACGTCGTGTAGAGCTGCCAGCTCCGGTGGCAAATCTAGCCTGTAGGCTAGGGGTCCGATCCGCTCCAGGATCCGGTAAGGGCCCATATACCTAGGGCTGAGTTTCTTCCTCCGACCGCGCACCCGTGAGACTCCGTGCATGGGTCGGATCTTCAAGAACACTCGATCCCCTACCCGAAACTCCACCTGACGATGCCGGGCGTCATAGTATTTGGCCTGTCTGCTCTGCGCCTCCAACATCCTATCTCTGATCAGTCTCACCTGAGCCTCGGTATCTTCAACGAAATCCGATCCCAGCAGCTTCGGATCCTCGTCCTGAACCCAGGAAAGCGGGGTCCTACATTTCCTTCCATACAAGGCCTCATAAGGCGCCATCCTGATGCTGGACTGGTAGCTATTATTGTAGGAGAACTCGACCAACGGTAACATCTTCTCCCACGGCTCCCCTCGGTCCAGTATACACAGTCGTAGTAAGTCCTCCAAGGTCCGGTTGGTGCGCTCGGTCTGCCCGTCCGTCTGAGTGTGGAAGGCCGTGCTAAAAGTCAACCGGGTGCCCAAATATGCCTGCACTGACCGCCACTCCCTGGATGTAAACCGTCCATCGCGGTCCGACACTATCGTCCGGGGCACGCCATGATATCGGACATACTGCTCCACAAACTTCCGTACCAGCACTCCCACCGAGTCATCCTTCCTGATCGGTATAAAGCGGGCCACCTTCGTCAGCCGATCGACAATCACCCAAATCGAGTCGTTCCCTGTCCGAGACCGGGGAAGACCATGTATAAAATCCATCGCTATGTCATCAAACTTCCACTCCGGCACCGGAAGTGGCTGCAACAGTCCTGCGGGGTTCCTGCACTCCGCCTTCACCAACTGACACGCCTCGCAATGGGTCACGAAGTACGTAATGTCCTTCTTCATGCCCGGCCAAAACATCGTCCTCTTCAGATCAGCGGTCATCTTTGTGATCCCCGGGTGCACGGAGTACCGGCTGCAATGTGCCTCCGTCAAAATATCCTCTCGGATCTGGCCTCCTGCGGGTATATATACTCTGCCTCTGAAGTGGAGCAAACCATCCCTCAGGGAATAATCTCCTGTCGAACCTTCCTCCAAGGCTCGGAACATCGGCTCCGCCCACGCATCTGTCCTCTGTCCGTCCCGAATGCGATCCCGAATATCGTCTATGGCCACTATCGATGCCAGATACTCCCTATACAGATCTGGGTCATCCTCGGACACTATGGATATCTGCATGTCTCTGAATGACTGGACCAGCTCCATAGACATAACCTGGGGCCCAGCTTCGGAAGTGGCCGCTCTCCGGCTCAACGCGTCGACCACCACGTTTGCCTTCCCTGGGTGGTAGTGCATCTCATACTGATAATCTGCTAAGAACTCCACCCAACGCCTCTGCCTGATATTCAGCTCCTTCTGAGTGTCTACGTATTTCAAGTTCTTGTGATCGGAGAAGATATCGCAGTGGACTCCATAAAGGTAATGACGCCAGACCTTTAGAGCAAAAACGACCGCTCCCATCTCGAGGTCGTGCACCGGGTAGTTCCTCTCATGGGTCTTCAGCTGGCGGGAGGCATATGCTATGACATGTCCGTTCTGCATCAGCACCGCTCCCATCCCTTGGTATGATGCGTCGGTATACACCTGGAATCCCTCCCTTCCGGATGGAAGGGCCAGGATAGGGGCCGAGATGAGTCGGTCCTTCAGCTCCTGGAAAGCCGCCTGGCACTGCGCGGTCCAAACGAAAGGCGTCTCCTTCCTTGTCAAAGATGTGAGGGGGAGGGCAATCCGAGAGAACCCCTCCACGAACTTCCGGTAGTAACCGGCAAGTCCCAAGAAACTGCGTACATCGGTGGCTGTCCTCAGCTGCGGCCAATCGCGAACTGCCCGAACCTTTGCTGGATCTACTGATAACCCGGCTCCGCTGATGATGTGGCCTAGGAAGGCCACCTCCTTCAACCAGAACTGACACTTGCTGAATTTGGCATAAAGGCGATGCTCCCGCAACCTCTCCAAGGTCAGTGCCAGATGCCGAGTGTGCTCCTCCTCCGTCCTAGAGTAGATCAGGATGTCGTCTATGAACACTATGACGAACACATCCAAGTAAGCCTCGAAAACCCGGTTCATGAGACTCATGAACGCCGACGGAGCATTCGTGAGCCCAAAGGGCATCACGGTGAACTCATACAGGCCATATCTGCTACTAAAGGCCGTCTTCGGGATATCCTCCTCCTGGATCCGCAACTGGTAGTATCCTGATCTCAAGTCCAGCTTCGAGAAATAATGGGCTCCCTCCAGCTGGTCAAATAATTCGTCTATCCGTGGGAGCGGATAGGTATTCCGGACGGTCAGCCTGTTTAGCGCTCGATAATCGATGCACAGGCGGAGTGTCCCATCCTTCTTCTTTACAAATAGGACCGGTGCTCCCCATGGCGAGGAACTCGGTCTGACAAAACCTGCCTCCACCAATTCCTGCAACTGGGTCCGAAACTCTGCCAACTCCTTTGGGGCCATCCGATAAGGGGCCCTAGACGCCGGCTTGGCCCCCAGCACAAGCTGTATCTGAAAATCCTGCTCTCGGTGTGGCGGTAGTCCTGGTAGTTTCTCTGGAAAGATGTCAGCGAAATCTCGCACCACCGGAATGTCTGTCACCGACTCCTTGACTTCCGCCATCTCAAAAAGAATCTGATAGACCTCCTCTCCCTGCAGATGGGCCTTAACGGCCTGTACCGAAGACAAGAGTATACGAGAGACAGGTCTTATACCTTCGATGGTAATGAAAGAGTCCCCGTGTCTCACGGTGATCCTCTTTTCCTGGCAGTCAATCTGGGCATAGTTCCAGTGTAGCCATACCATGCCCAGGATCAGGTCGTAGTCCGTCAGCTTCAAAATCGTCGCTGGAGCCTCGAACGCTTTTCCACCAATCTTCGCCTCCATATTGCAGTGATCCGTGGTAAGGAGCTCAGATCCATCCGGTAGTCGCACCCTCATCCTCGAGCCTGTGAACCGCTCCACACCTTCCAGTCCTTCCACGAACGACTCCGACACAAAGGAGTGAGTAGCTCCAGTATCAAAAAGCGTGCGGGCAGGCTTGCCGCTGATGAAGACTATACCTGGGGTGATTAGATATCTTAGGGTTCTATAATGAGTTTTTACTTTCCTTGCTATCAATCTAGTGTGATTCAAAGTTTTAACAACTTAATGGGGAAATTCTATGAAAACAAGGAAGCATTTCGGCATACCTGCGATGACTTGCTCCGGATTCCGCGGCTGTGCAAGGTCCAAGGCATATACCTGCTCTCTTCCCTGTCTACGATCTTCCCCCTGGTATCCTCGACCACGGCCGCGTCCTCGGCCTCCGTAATGCTGAGCTGGTGGGCCGCCCTGATGTGCTGGAGGTGGTGCCCCCCTCATGGGACAGTTCCTCCGAATGTGCCCAATCTGATGACAAAAGTAGCACTCTGGGGGATACGCCATTCCCCCGGGTCTCGGCATCTCCTGCATCCGAAGAGGGGGAGGGGCTAATACCACCTGTTCCCTCGGCTCCGGCCTCACGTCCTGACGAGGCTGGTCCTCTGTCCTCCTCCCCTCTGGTACAGCACCCCGCCGCTGTTCATTCCTTCCTCTTCGTCCCTGATCCTCTGCTGGCCGTTTCCGGCCCCGGGTGGTGTGCCAATCTGCCTCAATCCTTTTGGCCATCTCCAAAATCCGGGAGATGGGCCCGTCAGATACAAACAAGAGGGCCTCCCTCAAGTCCTCACGTAGGCCCTTGTAGAACCTCCTGATATACCCTGCCTCGTCCAGCTGGTAGGAATCTGCGTATCGAGCCAGGTGGTCAAACTCTCGATGGTACTCCACCACGGTCCGAGTACCCTGCTTCAGCTGTAAGAACCGCTCCTCCAAATCATCCCTAGCCGACTGCGGAACGAAATGCTCCAGCAGTGCGGCCCTGAACTCCTCCCAAGTGATCTCCGCAACCTCCCTATCAGCAAATGTCGTGTCCAACAGCGTCTTCCACCACCTCTTTGCATGGGACTCCAGGCAGGAGACAACCAGAGCCACCTTCTCCTCCCATGGACACCGAATCCCGGTCAGCATCTCGTACATGATATCTAGCCATTCCTCCATCCGAACAGCCGACTCTGTCCCCAGATAGGACGGGGGAGAAAGACCCCGGAAGATGCTGAGCCAGTTGGCCCCCAGATTGGGCTGCGGGACCGGAACCTGCTGGGCCCTGAAGGCCTCCAGAATGGCAGTCAGGGTCTGTCCCATGTCTGACTGAAGGAAAGGGGTGGGGACCGGTGGAGGTGGTGCAACTCCCTGAGTCTGCTGAACTCCGCCCTGTGGCGTAGGCTGTGCTGGAGGCTGCGCAACGAAAACACATGCTGAGAAAAACGTTCAATTATTACCTAAAGGTGGACAAATTATATGTGATCCCCATATGGGCACACCACTGCTTCCGCTGCTTAGTTTGTCCCCAAACTAAACTCGAGCGGGGGTGACCTAGGGTTTATGGACTGCGACTTCCTTCTGATCGCTGTTTCCTCTGATACCACTTGTAAGACCCCCTTTTTTTTTCTTTTTCAACCACCGGGGTCTTAGGCCCAGAACCGCCGCTTTGCGGTGACACCTTCACGTCCTGAAGGGTCATCACCACAAGGCGCCGATTCTGCCGGCCAAATCGATCACAGAAAGTAGCACAATTATTGAAGTAATAGTAAACAGTCCACAATAATAAAATCACATATATAAATAAGTAAACTCCACGAAGGGAGTGTCCATAGAAACATCAGAGTACTTTAAATACGGGCTTATGCCCGGTACAAAATGTCCTCACTACAAGTCTCTCATGCGGAAGCGAAACAGAAACTACTCAAGGTCGAGACTCACGGTCCCGGCTGTGTGAACTCCGGAGCTAGACTGCCCCATCTCTAGGCGCCCCGATCTCTGGGGCTGCTCCTCCATGCTGGGCTCCACGATCCCCTAAATGATGCGGTTCGAAAACCGTTAGTCATAAAGACTAAGCCCTATCATCCCCTACCCCTTCCCCCCATGGCTCCTAGGTACCGAGCGGAGAGGAAGAAAGGGAAGGACATGAAGGTGGAGATTAACATGAAAACAGATGGCAGCGGAAACTAATCTAGCAAGTTGTGTTAGGTGAGCAGTTAATAAATTGTTTTAATAGGTCTAGCAGTAAGAAAAGCAATTAAATGAATTTAAACCTTCACTTATGCGAGAACACATAAGCAAAGGGATCTTTTGCAAGGCTCCCATCGTATAAGTGTCCCATACCACTTATACCTTGGGGTGTCGGTTATCAAACAGCAATGGTTGTTATATATTGAAATTAACCTTTAATTTATAAACTTGCCCACACAAGCTTATAGACCAAGGGGTTGTTTTGCAGGTCCTAATGTATAAGCGTCCCATTCCACTTATTCTTTAGGTGTCAAGGTTGTTATGAATGATTATGATATGCAACTATATGGTGGGTATGTTATGTCATGCAGTGCAACTCACACACCCGACTCTGTGCACACAGACCTTTAGTTCCCCCTTTCGGAGCCGTTACCTCCCAGGATACCTCCGTAGTGGCAAACGGAAGCGGTGGGTTGGGCCTCGCCCACCTCCAAAACCAGTAAAGCACACTGGTCTGACCTATCGTACGCCTCAACGCTTGGTGCACAAAGCGGACGCCTGCGTACTCTTGCCGGCTGGCGCACCGGACTTCTGTTGGCGAAGTGCTAACCACCTCGCCGAGTCAACGATATCGGTGTCGGTGCAATCGAACTCCCCGATCTCGAAAGACCCACCACCTTAACTTTCCTATCTTATGCACATGCAAGTTTAATCGCAAACAAACCGAACCGAGCCGAAGCTCCCCGGACCAAACGTCCGTCTCCAACCGACCGAGCCGAAGCTCCCCGGACCATCCGTCCGTCTCCAAACCAACCGAGCCGAAGCTCTCATCAATCTTCCTGTGCCAACAGTGTTTGTGAAGAGTGCAACCCTAGTTACTAAGTTACTCTTGTCGGTTTATTATTACAGTTTACGTTAGCCCAGGACTGCCCCCGGTATACCCCGTGAAGGGCTCTCAAGGGGCACTAGGAACCAAGACGGTGCATTACGGCCCGAAGTTCCCTTTCGCAAGGCACTTATTATTATTGGTTGTCTACCCTTTCACCCGATTTCCTTCTCGTATTACATTAGACTATCCTAGGGTGATTTTAAACCTTCCACTTCTCGGGGAAGACGATCTTTCGTCGAACCCGAGCACCTCTTAACTCTAGCTATCACCACTACTCACTACTCTTTATATCTTCCTACTGTAATTTCTTCCACAATTGTTCACCCAGACAAAACGTTTAAACCTCAAAGACTTTCTCAGATCGTGTCCTATTGCATCTCACAACCTGCTATATGCAGACCGACCTAGGCTACATGTCGAACCGGTTATGCAATGATCCATTACTCATCCAAATGCCCTAAACTATTTACTGGAGACTTATCTTGGTATAAATAACCTAAATCCAGAAAATGGAAATTTTCCTAATTTATTTGGCATTTAATTAAATTCCTCGAAAATCTCAAGGGCCACCGGTTTGAACATGAACTATCCTAATTATTCATGCAAGATGTCCAGCAAATTTATGATAATTAGTAGGCTATCTCAGAAGGCTAAATCCTAAATATCATAATTTTCTAACATCAACATGACCTGAAAAACTATTTGGAAATAATCTCTAATTTCTATAGTTTATGAATCAAGTACAGAAAATATTCTTCCAAAAATTCTTAATAATTTATGACATGAAGATTAAGGCCTAAAATTTGCACTGGCTAAGTTTCATAATTTTCCAGCAAGTGTTCTATCCATAATAATTTTTTAAACATAAAAGCCCTTTCTATCATTTGTGAATAAAGTACTAGATTTACTCAACATAAAATTCTATAAAAATTCAGGGATCAATGTTCTACTAGTCAAGATCTAAAACCAGAATTTTAACTGATTATAATTAATGTAAAGCCTCCAAATAATTGAAACAACAAATTGGGCTAATAATTCTTTAACACATGAAGTATAATATATATTAATCATAAAATTCCAGAAAAATTACCACAAGTCTAATACATCCTAAAACTCCCTCCTCCCGAGTTTCATAATTTTTGGATTAGATTTAGTGCTTAAAATAATTAAATTACATGTTTATCCTATTCCAAAACCTCAACTTTCGAGGTACCTAACTACCTCCAATTCCTTCACTATTTCAACCAGAGGGTTTTCATCATATCCTCCCCCTCTCCTCCAAATTTCAAGGGCATACAAGAGCTTTTGCTCCTATGTCCTTCACAAACCTCAAACTCCCACCCGTTGGAGTTGAGCCAATCTCTTAGGGTAAAATCCACCCTAAGCCACACCATGTTACCCAAGAGGGTAGACATAGACTCAACAAATCAGTGGCCAACAACTTCAGCCTCTTTTGAGGAGATTTGTCCACTCCATCTCCAATTGTACTTTTCCCCAAAGTACCCCTCACCAAGACCTATCTAGGACTTGATACTTCCCTATTCAAAACTCGACCAATCGAGTAGAAATTTTGTACAGATCTTAATATTGATGCCAGGGACCACCACCCAAAATTTGGGGGAGTTTGGGCTTAATTTCATCTCCTAATTAATTTTATATTGTTTATTAAATTTTTACAAAAACTTTAGGCAAAAGTTCTCCAAAAATTCTCATTTTTGGACAGCCTCTCGATATACATATTATAGACCTCCAGTCCAAATTTCAAGTCATTTGAACATGTTATGAACCGTGGGCAACCAATTCAATTTCTGGTTAGCCTAGGTCTTGATCCCACCAAAATGAGTGCTGTGGTCAAACCACTCACCCAAATTGAATAAAATCAATTTTATATTAAAGTAGACCCAGAGGGCTACAACTTTTGTGACTGGTCATTTTTCCTAAAACGGCCTCTAAGTGCCTCATTTTACAGCCCCAAAAAAATATTCTAATAATACAATTTCCCATCTTGTAATTTATAATAATCTGTATATTATAAAGTTTATCCTACTGTTCATCTTCTTCATGAACCCGAAAAACCAGACACAGGAAAAATCATTTTTCCTGTAAGCATTCCGTGATCCGTTGCCGGCCGTCCGGTCACTTCCCTGGCCAGCCACCACCACCACCACCTCCGTTGAGGCGATGGCTAGCGGTCGGCGGTGGTTTGGCCGCCGGAGGTGGCGGTTTCCGGCGAACTCGAAATATCTTTTTCATGGTTTTTCCATGAAAACGAGAGATGGATCCGGCTCCGTTGAGCGCGAATCTCCTTTCTAAGAATCCTAAGATCTACCCATGAAAGAGAAGGAGTAGAGGAGGACCTTGTTCGCGGTTTGGAGGCGAGAAGAGCGACGAGGTGCCATGGCGCGGTGGTGGCGTTGCTGAACTCCTCTTTACAGCAAGAACAAGGATCTGCTTCGTTTGCTTGAGCGTGTAACCCTCTCCTCTTGTCCAAGTGGGCTTTTATAAATCAGGAAGGTGGGAAGGTGAATGGTTTAAGCCATTATGGCCATGAAGTTCCCTCCCCTTAATGCTTCGGTTATGATGCAGGGATAAGAAACGGCGGAAACTGAACAGGTATGTCCAGTTGGCGATTTCCTATTGGACCACCTTTTCCTTATTTATTATATAATTACAGAAGGAAAACGGCCGGAAGTTACTCCTGGTGTAACTTCCCAAACCAGCATTTATTTCCATGCGTGTTAGAATTATTTCGGGCCTGACCCGTCGTTTCGGTCAATGTCACGGGCGTGACACATAAGTCACGGGCGTGACAGGCCCGGGTAGCCCATTGTGGGTTCGACGATCGTCGAACTGAGATCGACGATCGTCGATCGAAGGTCACGGGCGTGACACCTGTGTCACGGGCGTGACAGACCCGAACGGCAGATTTCGGGTCGACGATCGTCGAATCGAGATCGACGATCGTCGAAGGCGGGTCACGCCCTAGGTCACGGGCGTGACCTCCAGGTCACGGGCGTGACATGCCCGAACGGCAAGTTTCGAGCTCGACGATCGTCGAATTGAGGTCGACGATCGTCGAAGGCTGGTCACGCCCTAGGTCACGGGCGTGACACTCATGACACGGGCGTGACAGGCTCGGGCCGCAAGGTCGACGATCGTCTTACGGCGATCGACGATCGTCGATGGGGTCACGCCCATAGTCACGGGCGTGACATCTTGGTCACGGGCGTGACATGCCCAGACAGCGCGTTCGACGATCGTCTCGTGGAGATCGACGATCGTCGAAGTAGACACGCCCAGGTCACGGGCGTGACGGGCCGGTCACGGGCGTGACCAACCCGTGACCCGCAATACTGGTCGCTTTATTTCCAATTTTGGGCTTCCTAGGGTTCCGTCACGACAAATCTGACTCCTAGGGGTCTATCCGGAAATGGGATGTTACAGGAGAAGACGATGAAGTTGTTTGCTGCAACTTTGCTTTTACAGATAAAGTCGTACAGTAGGCTTTCGGCGCCCTTTGTCGTGTACTGTAGCTTTCCGCAATAATTTGAAACTTTGCTGACTCATGCTGACGTCAGCATCTGTGGACTTAGCAAAATTCATAGTTTCATCCGAGGCATTGAGTGCGTTGAGTGTATAGCCTTCACTCGGCGCAAAAATCCTTAGTGAAATATTTTGTACTGCTAGGCGTTGAGTGAACCTTCATCACTAAACAAATTTGTACTTAGAAAATATCTCTGCACTCCTAGGAATTGAGTGATCCTTCATCACTCAACACTTTAGTCCTTGGACGATCTTTCCGCTGATTTGACATTGAGTGCGTTGAGTGAACTGGCTTAAATCAATGAATTCGGACTTAGCCAATTTCTTGTGCAATGTCAGGCGTTGAGTGCGTTGAGTGAACCTTCATCACTCAGTGTTTTTGGACTTAGCCGCTTCACTGACTACATGTCTTTATGTTGAGGAATTGAGTGAACTGCCTTCACTCAATGCTTTTGTACTTAGCCGCATCTCTCTTTAAGAATGCATTGAGTGAGCCTTCATCACTCAACGCTTCTGTACTTAGCCGATTTTCTTGATGAGCTTGCATTGAGTGAGCTGTCCTCACTCAACACATCTAGACTTAGATAGATTTTTCTGTCTATCTCTTCTTAAGCTTTGACTGATCATTGCTCTGTTGACATCTTCTTCTTTGGGCATTGAGTGAGCTGTCCTCACTCAGTGCTTTTGTACTTAGCTAGAATTCTTGACAGATTCTTCAAGTGATTAGACTGCTAGAGCTTGACTCAATGCTTCTATCTCTAGGCGTTAAGTGAGCTATCCTCACTCAACGATTCTGGACTTAGTAAAATTTCATCCTTGCCAATGTTGAAGCTTTGACAGATTGAGCTTTACTCGATGCCTCAAGTTATATGGCGTCGAGTGACCTTCCTTCACTCGACGCCTGTGGACTTAGCCGCAAATTTGTCTTTCCTGCATCCTTCTTTGACAACTGGCTTCACTCAATGCCTGTGGACTTAGACAAATTTCTGTCTCTCTACCTTTCTACCTTGTGACCACCTATAACAATCACTTAGACAACCTATCTAAACTTGTTCCAAGGAACATCCTGCACATAATGAACTTGAACAACATCAAATACAATTATGCTCTTAGTATTGATCGTGATGCCTCTTAAAATTTAGGGAACATTGAGGGAATAATTCCCAAAAATATCCCCCTATTTGAAGAAGGCAGAACAGACAGCAATACTAAGAAGCATTTTCACATAAAGCATTTGTAAGCTTTCTCATACCACTTGAAAATTCAAAGCAGATGTAAGCTAGCATATGCAACATTCTTATGCCGCTGGAATTACCACTTAACACTTAAATGGAGCACTTTCCTCATCCCACTAGGAGGTGGGAAAGTATTGTGCAATTGCCCAATATGCATTTATGTCCCTCCTTATAGTACTTGAATTTTTCAAGTAATGTGCACTGACTCAACATGACCTGGTCATGTCAATTATTACACACACTTCCCCATTTGGGGTATAGTGTATTGCCCACATCTCCCCCTCTCTAGCTTCTTCAAAAAGAAAATTTTCTAATGAGGGAGGTAAAAGGATCATGCACTAGCGAATTGATCTCTTGATCCTAGCCAGAATCTTGTGTTGATACCACTTGAGAAATTATCCTAGTAATCAAACTACTTGATAGATATCATACCTCTAATGTTGATACCATTGATACAACACATCACTGCAACCACTTGACACTTGATTGGTCCATTGAGCCGCTTGAGCTAGCTGCTATCAGTTATCTACTTGAGCTAATGCCACTCATCATACCACTTAAAAATTCTGCAGAATGAAGTTGTAGTCAGGGAGGTGCTGACTTTTCCTCTTCTCCTACAGTAACATTCTCTTTTTAGCAACAATAGTGATTTCACAGTAGCACCCATCCACTAGGGTTGATCTCCCCCTCAGTATGTTCATTGTCCAGGAAGATGAACTTGTTCCTACAACTGTTGGATTTGCTCCCCCTCAATAGGAGCATCTTGACTTGTTCCCCCTCAACTGGAGCATCTGTTGTCTTCTTCTTTACTGGATACTTGAGTCCATCTAAGTATTGATATCATTTGAAATACTTGACTGTTTTGATTCACTTGAATGACTTATCAACCTACAAGAGAATTAGATCCTGCAACAAGACAAAATTAGGAGCCACTAAAGCTATACCAAGTTCAACATAACCAACTCAAATTTGAAGGTGTTGAACTTGACTTAATCTAGTAGCTTAGAAAATATGTATGCCACTTGCTTGTCAGTGAGGACAAACTAAAGACAGATGTCTTCCTTTTCCACATGCTCCCTAATAAAATGATACCTAATCTCAATATTCTGAGACCTGCTATGAGAGACAGGATTCCTAGCAATTGAGATTGCACTTGTGGAATCACAAAATATGGGGGTGTTACTTATCTTGAGGTTATAGTCCTGGAGCTGATGCTGGATCCACAACAACTGTGCATAGCAATTACCTGCTGAGATATATTTAGACTTAGCTGTTGAAATTGCAACAATGGTCTGCTTTTTGTAGCTCCAAGATACTAGTCTTCCTCCCAAGAACTGAGAGGTATCTGAAGTGCTCTTCATGTCCTCTTTGCAGCCTGCAAAATATGCATCTGAATAGCCTGTTAGTTCAAAATATCTATATCTATGGCACTAAAGGCCAAGATCTGGTGTGCCCTTAAGATACCTCAAAATCCTCTTTGCAACAGAGTAGTGATATTTTTTAGGGCTAGCATGATACCTAGCACAAACACATATAGCATACATGATGTTTGACCTACTAGCAGTTAGATATAGAAGGGAGCCAATTATCCCTCTATACAAAGTTTCATCAACAGGTTTCCCTGCCTCATCTTTGTCTATAGGAATACTTCACCCCATGGGAGTTTTCATGGTGGAGGCATCCTCCATTCCAAACTTTTTAATCAACTCCTTGGTGAACTTAGACTTAGATATGGACAATCCATCTTCAGTCTGCCTTACTTGAAGGCCTAAGAAGAACTTAAGCTCACTCATGTTGCTCATCTCAAACTTCCCTTGCATAAGTTTAGTAAACTTCCTGCAAAGTTTGTCATCCGTAGACCCAAAAATTATGTTATCTACATAAATTTGGACTAGGATGATCTTGCCCTTAGATTCCCTTAGGAATAGGGTCTTATCTATCTTCCTCCTTGAGAATTTATTCTCAATGAGGAAGCTAGATAATGTCGCATACCATGCTTTAGGGGCTTGCTTCAACCCATATAGAGCTTTCATAAGTCTTTAAACAAAGTCAGAAGAGTTAGAATCAATAAAACCTGAAGGTTATTCAACATAGACTTCTTCCTTTAAGTCACTATTCAGGAAGGCTGACTTCACATCCATCTGGTAGACTTTAAATCCTTTGTATGCAGCATATGCAAGGAAAAGTCTGATGTCTTCCAATCTTCCCATAGGGGCAATGGTTTGATCAAAGGCAATACCTTCTTCTTATTTGTACCCCTGGGCTACCAGCCTAGCCTTGTTCTTGATTATAATGTCATTTTCATCAAGTTTATTCCTATAAATCCACTTGACTCCAATGACATTATGTCTTTGTGGTTTGGGAACCAACTTTCAGACTTTACATCTCTTAAACTAGTTCAGTTCCTCTTGCATAGCTACAATACAAAACTGATCTAAGTTGGCCTCTTCAAATCTCTTGGGCTCAACCTGTGACAGGAAACTTGAGAACATTATTGTATTGAGACTTCTACTCATAGTCACCACTCCTTGGTTGGCATCAACAATTATTTGGTGTCTTGGATGATCTCTTAGATGCCTGACAGTTGGAGGCAAGCTTCCTTCAACATCAGCTTCAGTGGTTGCATCTTGGTGATCTTCATCCACATCAAGTGTGCCTTTCCCTTCTTCTAGAATATCCACTCCATCTTGGATTACTAGAACAACTTCCTTTATGGTTAGCTTGTCCATCATCAGTTATGTACCTGTAGAACTAGAGGAGGAGCTTGGCAGCTCACTATTAATCATAGTTGACTCATCAAAAATACATTAACAGACTCTTCTACAACTTGACTTTCCAAGTTGTAGATCCTATAGGCCTTACTATGATTGATGTACCCAACAAAAATCTCATGATAGGACTTGACAACAAACTTAGTTACAAAGGACATCCCATTATTCAACACATAGAACTTGCAACCAAAGATCCTGAGATAGGCCAGGTTTGGTTTTTTCCCTTCATATCTCATAGTGAGTCTTCTTGTGGATCTTGGTGATAGAGGCTCGATTAAGGACATGACATGCAATATTTACTGCATCAGCCCAGAAATATTTTGGGAGAGATGTGTCACTTAGCAAGGTACTGCCAGCCTCTATGAGAGTTCTATTTTTCCTCTCAATAATCCCATTTTGCTGGGGTGTTCTTGGAGAAGAAAATTCTTGATGAATCCCTTGCTCTTCACAGAAACTTATCATGCTTTCAGACTAGAATTTAGTCATATGGTAACTTCTGATTTTGACCACAGTGTTATCTAGATCATTCTGAATTTGCTTGAAAAATTTCTTGAAGATATCAAGGGTTTCAAACTTTTTCTTAAGAAAGAAAACCCAAGCAAACCTAGAATAGTCATCAACCACCACAAGGGTGTAGACTTTCTTACATATACTATGAACTGACATAGGACCAAACAAGTCCATATGCAGGAGGTATAAATACCTCACAGAATCTTTTGTCTCAATTCCTTTGAAGGTAGCTTTGGTCTGCTTGCCCTTTTGGCATGCTGAGCAAATACCTTCCTTGGTGCATTTCATCTTGGGACCATTCCTAACTAGCTCTTCACTAAATAGCTTTCCAATGGTCTTATAGTTCAAATGAGCTAGTCTCTTGTGTCATTGTACACAATATGAGACTTTCTCATTTGCAAATAGAAATATAGGAGTGTCTTTATTAAGAAATAGAAAGTTTAAGCAATAAATATTTCCACTCCTAGTGCCTGTCAAGATGACATCTTGGTCACTTGACCTCTTAATTTTGCACAGATCCTTGTGGAATGCAACGACATAGCCAAGATCGCAGAATTTGCTTATGCTTATGAGATTTTGTTGCAACCCTCCAACATAAACCACTTTTAAGATGGTGACTTTGCCATTGGTAATCTTCCCATAGCCTCTTGTCACTCCTCTATCTGAACCACCAAAGATAACTTTGGGTCCATCCTTCACTGGAGTGTACTCCTTTATATTGCTCCTTATTCCAGTCATGTGTCTGGAACAACTACTGTCCAAGTACCATATAGGGGTATGGGCACTTGGACTAACCTACAACATATAAATTATCTTACCTTATGACCTCAATATTTATTGGGTCCTAGGTTCTGATTATTCTAAAATAGAAACTGTCTTCCTGTAGATTTTCTGATAGGAAGACTACCTTTTTCTCTGGGAACACTTGGATTGTGCCAGCAATCTAGGGCAAAATGCCCCACCTTATCACAACACCAACACTCATGAATGTTATATATTCTTTTCTGAGCAGGTCCTGTTGTTTGGTTAACTACTGACTGTATAGAACGAAGAGGAGAAACACCCTTCTTTAAGTTCCTTTCAGCAAGGATCTGACTGAAAGTGAGTTTTTCAGTAGACTTTATTGGCTTGCTCTGAATGCCATTTACAGTAGTCTTCTTTGTAGAGGACAGGCAATTTTTAGCATCAGAGACAGCCAGATCTAGACTACTTATAGACTTACCCTTAGTTTGGATCTTTGCTGGATGGTCTTGAGTGAAGGCCACTACCTTATTATTGCGTGAGGGGGGTGGTGAATCAAAAACAAATTGTCCATGATGGGCCATTTGAATTTCCTCATGGGGTGCCTTAAAGGCACTCATTCCCCTACTATATCTTCCACCATAGCTATGAACATTTTTGTTCACACTAGTGGATCTACCATTCATCCAGTGACCATAGGTGCTTTCCTAGTCATACATGTTTGAAGGCCATTGAAATTTCCTAAAATGAATGGGAGGCTTGGATGCTAGAGACTGAGCTGGAGCTTTGCCTTTCCCTTTAGAATAGGAAACTCTATTGCTTCCCTTGAATCCCAACCCATTTTTACCCTTTTGAGAGGAGAAGGAGTCTATTAGGGGCAACACAGTACTTGGCTTAGAATAACTAGCCACTATCCATTTCTCCCTCTGGAGTTTCTCTTCAAGATCCCTAATGAGACTATTCTTGAACTTGATGGTGCCAATCTGAATGAGTGAAATGGCTTTTAGTTGGCTGACTTTCCTATCTTTCTGATCCAGCAAGGATGTTGTCTCAGCCTGTTGGGAAGCACCTAGCTGAAGGGATACAATCTCCTCAGCTTGATTTTTGGCCAACTTCTTGCTCCTTTTAAAAGCAACCAAAAGGGCACCATACTGGTCAATCAATTGATTGGCATCTTCCTCAAACTCAGATTAATCTTTATCACAGGATACAGATGCTTCTGAATATAGACTAGTCTCATAGCCAGACTCAGATGAGGAACTAAATAGAGAATGTACCTTTTTGGGACCAGGTTGTTCCTGGCTAGATTCTTCATCAGACCTGGACATCAGCCCATAGCAGCTGTTGGCATCTTCTTCATCTTCATCCTCCTCTGAGTCACTATCTGAATGTGAAAGAGGGACCTGATCCCTATCTTGGTAGCAGGATAGTCTTCATCTTCCTCTCCAGCTTCTTCTTCAGTAGTAAAGAGCCCAATATAGGAATTTTTCTCTTCAGATTCAGAAGATGAGTAACTTTGACCCCATCTCTTTTCATCCTTCTTTGCAATGAAGGACTTTTCCTTCTTTCCCTTGTGCTGGTGGACATTTTTCTCACCAGCCACTCTTCTTTTGACTGGGAAGTCAACTATCACATGCCCAGGTTTGCTGCAACAATAGCAGACAAATTTAGAGGAAATATGTTTGCTAGTTTTAGAATCATACATGTCTCCCTTGGAGTGATTCTTCCTATAATAAGAGGAGGAGGAAGGTATGCTCCTCCATTTCTTCCTCTTCATCAACTTCTAGAACTGCCTGTAGAAGGATGAAAATTCTTCATTAGAGCTGCTGCAGTCTAATGAACTTGGCCCTGTGCTGCCAGATTCAGCAGGCCTCCTTGGAGGAGAGACAATCTTCTCCTTGCTCTTCTTGGTGTTTTCAGCTATAAAGTCCAAAGACTTTTCCTTGGCCTGGGATTTGCTGATAGTCTCCTCCTCTTTCCTGGCTGTAGCTGCATCTCATAAGAGAGAAGCTTTCCAAATAGAGTGTGAGAGGGAGTATCAGCCAACTTTGCCACCTCTTCGATGGCATAAATCTTGGTGTGAAATAAATGGGGACTAGACTCTGATTAACTCTAGAGGAGGGGGGTGAATAGATTTAAATCTAATCTTTTTAAGCTTTAGCAGAATTAAAATATCTTTTGTAAAATAGGTGAGTAGGATATATGTGTACAAGTGTACAAGTGCAGCAAACTAACAGAAGAGATACATCTAAGCTACACAGCACAAATATAAGAATAAGCACAAAAGAAAATACACCACACAGACAACACAAGAACTTTATAGTGGTTCCTCAACTGGGTACATCCACTCTTCTACAACCCTAGGTAGGAATCCACTCAGATTTTTGATCAGGTGCCTGACACCAATGAGCTTTTGATCAGGTGCTCAAAAACCAAACCTCAAGTCTTTTGGTTAGGTGACTTGCAACCAGGAATCACTTTTGAAGGGAGATAGCCCTATACAGAGAGAGAAGAGAGAGGTTGATGATTACATCTCTATTCTCAAAGCAAATTGAGAGAAGCCTTATGGATTCTACTGATTGTATCAAAGCTTCCACTGAGATTAGTATATGTTCGGGCAGGGAAAATTTGTTAGGGATGGTAGGTCTTCTATTGCAAGATCAAATCCAGGATTCTCTTGACTGATTGAGATGGTTTGTCACTGAAGATCCTGGAATCAGAGATAGAAGGAAGAAAAAGACTCTTGATATTTGATTGGTGTTCTTTTCTTCTTCTTAAGAGAGC
This sequence comes from Platanthera zijinensis, assembly GCA_039513925.1. Classification (NCBI taxonomy): domain Eukaryota; kingdom Viridiplantae; phylum Streptophyta; class Magnoliopsida; order Asparagales; family Orchidaceae; genus Platanthera; species Platanthera zijinensis. Next base: position 150,685,989 of record CM077087.1, read on the forward strand.
AATGAGATCCTGCACAGAAGAAGTATTAGAAAGTCTGAAAGTTTTTTCTCTAAACACTTTTTCTGTCACTGCGTTGTTCTTCTTGAGAGTTGTAAGCATAAAAAATAATTCTTTCTCGTGTCTCTGTTCTCTTTTTGTGTGTGATTTTTTGTCCTGCCGAGAGTATATTAAAATAACAACTATTCCACAATTCCAATTTGAATTCCTGTCATTAAAGCTAAGCAGAAAATCTGGGAATAGAATATGTCAAGAATGTTAATTAAAATATTCCATTCCCCAACTATCCCGGGATATTTGTTAATTTCATTTATTGATGAAAACCATTATCAATGCTGTCCAATAACGGCTATAAAATGAGCATTAATTACTCAGTAAAATCATGACTTATAATAGAAATAAATCGGAACAGATAAGGAAAGAATAAGTCAAAAACATCATAAAGTTCTCGTAGACCAGAGATCAGAGATTGTCGACCTCAGAAAACACATTCTTCGACCTTGGCTCTGCGAATAAACTTTTCAAAACTTTGGCTGAGTCTGAGCTAGAAGATCATTGAGCTTAGAGCTGCACTGCACTGGAAGATCGTCGACCTTAGAACAGATAACTTCTTTGCCAAGTTCGCAGACCACAGAACTCTTGCCTTTCATATAAAGTACGTCGACCTGAGCTTTAAGAACGTCAAGCTCAGAAGTGACTTCAACATATAACTTCTAGGACTGATATCTAATACTGTCTTCAGGCAGGTCCTTGATGCTGCAAGCTGTAGGACTGACCTAAGATTAGGAAGATAAAATAATTGACCCAACTATACAACATGGGTCACACCCTAAGAAGTGAACCTAGCCCAAATCTTGGAGGGGTTCCAACAATCTCCCCCTATTCGGGTGAGGTTACTTCAGAAGACAAGTAAGTAAAAAAAAATCATAGCAAGAAAAAATAGATAACTGATAGAATAAATAAGCTATCAGCATCTTTATAAAGCTATGCATAAATTGTTCGTAAGCAAAATAGACAGAAAATAAATAAGCTATTTGTCCTTGGGAGAATCAGAAGATTTAGCAAATTTTATTACTCTGTTTGGATCCAGTCCTTGTCTGAGAGTCATGGTCATGTCTACATCTCTCAAAGACTTTTGAGATGTGGCTCTGGGAACTATGACTTCAGGATGCAGATTCATATACTCTTCAGCATTAAATAGATTTCCAACTTGATATCTTTCTAGCTCTTTCTTCCTGTAGGATGACATTGTAGAATAATGAGAGGTGTCCTGACCCTGTTCTCTTACTTTTCTGATCTGAGATAGAGCAATAGATTCTTTAAATTTGGCCATTCTGATATTAGGATTTGTCTCGCGATCATATGCTTGAATTTGAGGTCCTTCATATCTAACTGTAGGACAAACTTCACTGGAAGGGGAAGGAGAGAATGTTGGCTTGGAAGGATATTGCTGAGAACTGAGAGCTTCTGGAGAATGAGTGATATTGCTTTTGATACTGATTAACTCTTGAAGCTTTAGAGGATCTACCATGCCTTTGGTAAGTCTGAGTAGTGTTTGAAAATCTCTGATGGCCACTACCTGAAGAGATACCACTGGGAGGAGGAGGAGAAGGATCTCTTCTATTCATCCTTGGAGAAGAGGGAGGGGAGTACTTCCTTTTCTTCCTTGCTTTAAGCTCATTCTTTGACAACTTCATCCAATGAGGCATGTTAGGATATGGATCAATATTATTCCTGATATAGTAGGGAGTGTCATTATGGGGATTTGGAGCTGGAGCTGGAGTATTCTTTCTCAATTTCCATTTCTTTGTCTTGGGGGAATCATCACTGTAGATTTCTTCACTACTTTCACTGTCAAAGTTGTACAAAGCATCAATTGCTTTTATATACTCGGGAGATACCTTGGGAGGAGGAGAAGGAGCCTTGGGAGCTGGAATAAGAGTAGGAGCATAGACTGGAGGGATAGGGTCAGTCAAGTACTCAGACTCTGATTCAATAGACTCTGATTTAACAGACTCTTCAACTGCCTCTTTGGTATTAGCTACTGAAGCTTTCTCAGTAATCATAGCTTCAGTCTTAGAGCTTTCTTCAAAACAAGCCCTTATTGTGGCTATCACCTCTGAGGAAGCAGGTGGAGTATAGCACACAATGGCCTTAGATGATGATTCAACGGAAAGTAAAGGATTAAAGGATGAAAGCTGATAGAATATACTTTCCATATCTACTGATGGAGGTATAAAATAAAAATAATTTCCACCAGTCAGAACTTCTGGCATAGCTACAACTATCTTATCATCTGCTGCTGTTGCAAAGGCTTCTTCATAAAACATCTCCCCCTGCATAGTTTTAGAAGGTTCTGAATCCATTCCCTTGGCTGAAGAAGGGGAAGGGAAAGAGGAGGCAGCAAAGAGAGATGTAAGGGAATTTATTGATTTTAAAAGGGGGGATATCTCAGCTGCAATAAGCTCCTTGAGGATTGGAGTCAACTGAGATATGAGGGTAGTAATGAAAGTATTGTCAGGGGTTAGAGGAGGAATAACTGGGGGGATGGTATCAAGTATGATATCATCTTGGTTAGTAGGTGAGGATAGGGTCTGAGGAGAGGGAGTATGAATAGGGGATTGGAGGGGAGAAGCTTGAGAAGAAATTTCAGCTGTTATCAACTCAAAGTTTGGAAAGAGGAGGGTGGTTGAGGGAATGGTTGTAAGGTGAGAGGGAAGAGGTGAGTCAGGAGTGTAGGTAATGAGAAGGAGATGGATGATGATCTGGAGTAGGAGAGGCAGGAGGGTTAAGGGGAGGGGTTCCTTCAGCCAAGACAGGAGTGGTTGTTACAACCCTTGTGTTCTCTGAAGAACTTGCAGAGGGCTTTTCCTTAGAGGGCTTAGGAATTGTCCTCTCCCATCTGCCAAATAGGGCAGAGGTTAGCCTCTTGGAGGCATTAATGAACGTAGTCTGGGTAACTAACAGTTCATCAGCCTTTGCCTTCAAGAATAGGCCCAAAACCCTGGCAAAACACACTTCTTTCTTGTTGTTCCTCTTCCTGATTAAATCAAACAAAATATGTCCCCAATTGACTTTCCTCTTATTCACCAGCATAGCCATCACCAAAAACTGCTGCCTAGAGATGTATTCGTGGGCAGTGTGCTTTGCAAACAACACTTTCCCCACTACATCTGCAAGAAACTTGTACGCAGGAAACAAGTTCTTTTTCCATAACTTGTTGGAGTTTTCACCGGAGTGACCCATAACAACTAACACATTCTCAAACTCATCATCATCCATATCCAAATCTTTTATACCATTCTCAAGTTCAAAAATTTCTATAAGAACTGCGGGAGAGAGAGTAACCTGAGTCCCGCTGATGAATCATGTCATCTCTTCCTAAGTAGAGGACGATGAGAATACCCATTCCTTAATTTTGGCGGTTGGAAGCTTAATGCAGTTAGTCATAAATGATTTCAGCTTTTGATCTTCACATAGTTGCAGAATATCCTGAAATATTTGATCAGATTGCTGGAATGAATCAAAATCAATGTCAAAGCCCACGTCGAACTTCATTCCTGCTGAACCAGACGCAACCATTTTTGAATACTTTTGTGAAACGAGAGTACCTACAAAAGGAAACAAACGATCAAGTGCAGGAGGGGAATAATGAAAGCACGGGATTGATGTCGAAGAAGAAAAGCCTATAAAGGGTTTTCAGAATACGAAACGACATTCTTAGCCCGACGAATGAATAAAATTCTTCGATCACAGGTCGACGAAGATTTCATTAAGGGATATGTTCGTCGATCTCAGAACGAAGAGATGGGAAGTTTTCGTCATTCACAGAAAAATTTCCTGAAACAAAAATCGTCGTTCTCCGGTCGACGAAACTGCTTCAACAAGAGATTTCATCGATCTTAGGTCGACGAAAAATCTCGAGAACTGTTACCAGTTCGTCGATTTTAGTTCAACGAACAAAAATAATTCTTCGACCACAGACAGAGCATTAGATTAAATTTTGACCATTTATCATTCCAAGCTAATTTATAAAGAACAGATGCTTGGTTAGATCCAATGGCCTGGTGAAGATGTCTGCTCTTTGCAAATCAGTAGAGATAAACTCAAGTTTAATCTTTTGCCTTCCTACACAATCTCTAATGAAATGATGTCTAATGTCTATATGCTTTGTTCTTGAATGGAATACTAGATTTTGTGCAATGGAAATAGCACTAGTATTATCACATAATATGATTGAATTATTTAAGTTGAAACCATAATCTAGAAGTTGGTTTTGTATCCACAAGATCTGTGAATAGCAACTGCATGCAGCCATATATTCAGCATCAACAGTGGATGTTGAAACAGATGTTTATTTCTTACAGAACAAAGATATAAGTCTGTCACCCAGGAATTGGCAAGTTCCAGAGGTGCTTTTCCTGTCTACTCTGCATCCAACATACTCAGCATCAGAAAATCTAGTTAACTCAAATGCTGACTCTATTGAATACCAGAGTCCTAGATCTAAGCAACCATTTATATATCTCAAAATCCTTTTTATAAAAATAAGGTGAGATTCAATAGGGTTCACCTGGAACTTAGCATAAAGACATGTGGCAAACATAATGTCTGGTCTGCTTGTTGTTAAATATAGTAGGGATCCAACAATGGCCCTATACCAAGTTTGATCAACTGGTTTTCCAAGTTCATCAGCATCTATAACAGCATTGGCATCCATGGGAGTCTTCATTGAAGAGGCATCATTCATCTCAAACTTCTTAATAAGCTCTTTAGCATATTTAGACTGAGAGATGAAGATCCCTTCAGAGGATTGTTTCACTTGGAGACCAAGGAAATAAGATAGTTCTCCCATACTACTCATCTCAAACCTTGAATGCATTAGATCAGAAAATCTTTTGCACAGTTTAGGATCAGTAGAACCAAAAATTATATCATCCACATATATTTGTACTAATAATATTTTATCATGATGCAGTTTTGTAAAAAGAGTTCTACCTACTATGCCTCTAGAAAAACCATGCTCTTAGAGAAAGCTGTCTAAGGTCTCATACCAAGCTCTTGGATCTTGCTTTAAACCATAAAGAGCTTTATGCAATATAGAAACATAAGAGGGATGAGTTTGAGAAACAAAACCTGGAGGTTGTTCTACATAAACCTCTTCTTTGAGTTCTCCATTTAGAAAAGCACTCTTCACATCCATCTGGTAGACTTTGAACTTTTTATATGCTGCATAAGCTAAGAAAATTCTTATTGCCTCTAGCCTGTCAACTGGAGCAAAGGTTTGATCATAATCAATACCTTCATCTTTCCTATATCCTTAAGCAACAAGCCTTGTCTTATTCCTCACAATCACACCTTGGGCATCAAGTTTATTCCTGAACACCCACTTAGTCCCAATTACTGGATAGCCCTTAGGCCTTGGAACTAAGTCCCAAACTCTACACCTCTCAAATTGATTGAGTTCCTCTTGCATTGCAATAATCTAGTGTGGATCTTGCTCTACATCAGTTATGGATTGAGGCTCAACTTGAGAGAGAAAGCAGGCAAGCATCACATCAGGGTTGAGTTGATGCCTTGTCTGCACACCCACTGATATGCCTCCAATCACTTGAGATCTAGGGTGATCTCTAAGTGTGACAAGATCATTAAGTGGAGTTGGTTCAGCAACAGTTATTGGATTTAATTTCTCTTATGGAATTGCATCAACTGTTTCAGGAAGTTGAACTGCTTCCACAGTTTCTTCATCACTATCAGCTTCTGCTTCTGATTATGGAGGAGGATGTGATTCAGCATTTGGGGTAAGGTCTAGATCATCCAAATTCTCACACAAATTTGATACTTGCAAAGTACTATTGGTAGAAATGTTTTTCTCCTTATAAAATATGTTAGTCTCATCAAAAGTTACATGCATAGACTCTTCAATCTTCAAAGATGGTTTATTAAACACCCTATAAGCTTTTCTAACTTGGGAATATCCTAGAAAAATTCCCATTTCAGCCTTTGCTTCAAATTTTCTAAGATACTTCTTATCATTGTTATGAATATAGCATACACATCCAAATACTTTAAAATAGGTGATTATTGGTTTCTTCTCTTTGAGTAGTTCATAGTGATTCTTAAGCTTTAGTTTATGTATTAAACTCTTGTTCAGGACATAGTTTGTTATGCTTACTGTCTCTGCCCAATAGGATAGAGACATATAAGCATCTGCAAGCAATGTACCTGCTGCTTCAATGAGTGTTCTATTTTTCCTTTCAACTACCCCATTTTGTTGAGGAGTTCTAGGAGCTGAGAAACAGTGTCTGATACCTTCCTTCTCACAGAACTCATGCATAAGAAGAGATTCAAACTCAATGCCATGATCACTTCTGATCAATGCAACTTTAGTAGAGTACTCAATCTGTATGGTCTTGAGAAAATCTGTAAGAACCTTAAAGGTATCTGACTTAGATCTCAAAAAGAATACCCAAGTGAATCTGGAGAAGTCATCTACAACCACTAAGGTATAAGATTTCCCTCCTAGGCTTTGTACAGCAATGGGGCAAAAAAGGCCCATATGTAGCAAGTACAATATCCTAGGTGAATCACTCTTATTAATAGATTTGAAACTAGATTTAGTTTGCTTGCCTAGTTGACAAGCCCTGTAGAGGCCTTCCTTCTTGTAGGGGCCAGAAGGTAAACCTCTAACAAGGTTATCCTTAGATAACCTCGCTATATTCTTATGGTTTACATGACCTAATCTTTTATGTCATAAGCTAGTTTGACTACTAACAGAATTAAATAGACAAATTTCAGAAATAGTAGATTCAAAATTGACTAAATAAATGTTGCCTTGTCTAATTCCTGTTAAAACAGTTTTGTTGTTTAAGGAGATAATGCATAAGGAGTTAGTGAAGCTTACTTGATAACCTGTATCACACAGTTGGCTTACTGATATCAGGTTATGCTTGAGACCATTGGCATAGGTCACCTTCTTGAATGTAACATCTCCACATTTGAAATCTCCATAGCCTTCTGTCAATCCAAAGCCTGAGTCCCCAAAAATTACTTTAGGGTCAGCCTTGGCTTTATAGTTAATAAGGTATTCCTTGCAACCTGTCATATGTTTAGAGCAACCACTGTCCAGGTACCACTTGATTTGAATGACAGGGTTCTCTTCTTCCTGTAAAGAAAAAGATTAGAGGTTTCTGACCCAGGATATCTTGGGTCCTTGTTGTTTGACAAAACCGTAACTTGAAATAAAGGAACATTCAGGCTGATCTTTATATCCTAGGGGATAATACCTTCTAGGGGGTATAATCCACGGACTAAAAGGATTAAAAATTTTATCAGCTTTTATGTTTCTCTTATTATGAACTGGGTTCGACGAAGTTAAGTGAGTTCGTCGAGCTGAGTTCGACGATTTGGGTTGAGTTCTTTGATCTCTGCTCGAAGAATGGAAGTATCCATTCTCAGAGCCCCTGAAATGTCGATGTCCAGTGGACGACCCAAGCTGATTTCGTTGATCATAGTTCGAAGAATAATTTGGGCTATTATTTGCATTCACAGTTCGTCGTTCTGAGTTCGACGAACCGTGCCCATTTCGTCGTTAAAAGTTCGACGAAAATTATTGAACATAGTTATTTCTATTATTTTTCTTTCTCTCCTTGTTAAGGTTGGTTTTCTTAAGTTCTAGTTATTTAAGAATTTCATTAACCATGTTAACCTGTTCAGTATTTTTCTTGCCTTTATCAGATATAAAATTTACTGGTTTTGACAGGTGATTCTTCTTAATTTGAATTGGTTCACTGGAGGAAGCACCTAATCCTAGCTTACTATTGTTTATTCTGGCATTTATAGTGCTAGTTATGTCTAACAGTTTTAAGCTTCTTCCTCTAAGGGTTTCTTCTAATTCTTTAGCCTTACTTAATTCAGATTTTAGAAAGCTTATTTGATGGTTAGAAGATTTTAGTTCTTCAGACAGTTTGACATTTTTAGCAATGATTTTATCTTGCTCTAACAGCTTTTCCCAGAGGAGTTCGATTTCTTTCTCAGATCCTATTAGGTCTAAACACAAGCTTTTGAATTCTAATTTAAATTCTTCTGATTGAAAATCATAAGAAGCAATTACCTGATCCTCTTTAGAGAGGAGTTCTTTATCATCTGATTCTTCTGAATCAGATCTGCTGCTTCCATATTCTATAGCCATGAGGCAAACTTCCTTTGCCTTCTTCTCCTCTTCATCTTCATTGGAGCTGGAGGAAGTTGATTCCTCTTCAGTGTCACTCCATGTTTCAGCAACAAAGCCCTTTTCCTTCTTCTTGTAATTGTATTTGCTGGAGGAGGCTTTGCTGTGATGACTTCTTCTGGAGTCCTTTTCTTTTCTTCTATCCTTCTTTTGGTCTTCTGGACATTCAGAGATGAAGTGTCCTTGTTTCCTACAACCAAAACAGACAGCCTCTTTAGTAGGGGTCTTGTCATACTTGGGTTTGTCTTCACTTCTAGATGGCCTTTTCCAGAAATCTTTTCTAGCCATCTTGTAGAATCTCTTAGCAAAGAGACTCATGAGTTCATCATTCACTGGAAGACTTGGTGATTCTTCTGCAGCTTTGAATGTTAGGCTATGCTCCTTTCTTGTTGGTGTTGGAGCTTTTGGTTCTGTAGCTGCTTCTCTTGATTTCACCAACTACTCATAGGACTTGAGCTTACCCAATGGAGATTCAGTTGATATCTCTGCCATGCTCCTTGATTCTCTGATGGGCCATATTCTGGAATCCCATGTGCTAGGGAAGCACATCAGAATTTTGTCATTGACCTCTGTCAGAGTAATCTCCTTGTCTAAGGTTCTTAGTTCACTGATGATGGAGCTAAGCCTATTGTACATTGCGTCAACTATCTCTGCTTCATCCTTCTTGAAATTTTCATACTGAGTAATGAGGTTTGATCTTCTATCTTTCCTCTCATTTGCTGAATCGGCCACCATTTGGTTCAAGGAGTCCCAAATGGCCTTAGTTGATGAGCACTCAGTAACCTTTTTAAAGATTTCATCAGACATTATTTGAGCTAATATGTTCATGGCTCTGACATCAGCTACCTTTGCCTTTTTTTGTGCATCTGTCCATCCATGGGGTGGGACAGCACTCATGTCAGTTGATGTAGATGGAGTTGAAACTACTGGAGTCGGTGGTCCTGTTAAAATAGAGTTAAAAATATCTTCATCAATAGAGTTCATGTATAACTTGATTCTTGCCTTCCAGATTGTGAACTTAGACAAGTTGCACACTGGAGGTCTGATGCTAGCATAATCCTTGTTTTGTGCCATGAAATAAAAAAAATAATGAGTTATTCAGAGTTTATCTGGAGGTTCTTGGTTTGTCCAGGTGTAAGCCTGTGAGTGTGACAAACCTCCCTCTGATACCAATTGAAAGAAATAGGGACTAGACTCTGATTAACTCTAGAGGGGGAGGGGTGAATAGAGTTTAATCCAATATTTTTAAGCTTTAGTGGAATAAAAATATCTTTTGTAAAATAGGTGAGTAGGATATATGTGTACAAGTGTACAAGTACAACAAACTAACAGAAGAGATAAATCTAAGCTACACAGCACAAATATCACAGCATAAGCACAAAAGAAAATACAGTCACACAGATATCACAAGAACTTTATAGTGGTTCCCCAACTGGGTACATCCACTCTTCTACCACCCTAGGTAGGAATCCACTCAGATTTTTGATCAGGTTCCTGACACTAATGAGCTTTTGATCAAGTTCTCAAAAACCAAACCTCAAGTCTTTTGGTTAGGTTACTTGCAACCAGGAATCACTTTTGAAGGGAGGGATAATCCTGTATAGAGAGGGGAGAGAGAGGTTGATGATTACTTCTCTATTCTCAAAGAAAATTGAGAGAAGCCTTGTGGATTCTACTGATTGTATCAAAGCTCCCCGTGAGATTAGTATATGTTCAGGCAGGGAAACTTTGTTAGGGATGGTAGGTCTTCTGCTGCAAGATCAAATCCAGGATTCTCTTGACTGATTGAGATGGTTTGTCACTGAAGATCCAAGAACCAGAAATAGAAGGAAGAAAAAGACTCTTGATATATGATTGTTGTTCTTTTCTACTTCTTCTTAAGAGAGCAATGAGATCCTGCACAGAAGAAGTATTAGAAAGTCTGAAATCTTTTTCTCTAAACACTTTTTCTGTCACTATGTTGTTCTTCTTGAGAGCTGTAAGCATAAAAAATTATTCTTTCTCGTGTCTCTGTTCTATTTTTGTGTGTGATTTTTTGTCCTGCCGAGAGTATATTGAAATAACAACTATTCCACAATTCCAATTTTAATTCCTGCCATTAAAGCTAAGCAGAAAATCTGGGAATAGAAAACGTCAAGAATGTTAAATAAAATATTTCATTCCCCAACTTTCCTGGGATATTTGTCAATTTCATTTACTGATGAAAACCATAATCAATGCTGCCAAATAACAGCTATAAAATGAGCATTAATTACTCAGTAAAATCATGACTTATAATAGAAATAAATCGGAACAGATAAGGAAAGAATAAGTCAAAAACATCTTAGTGTTTTCGTCGACCAGAGATAAAAGATCGTCGACCTCAGAAAACACATTCTTAGACCTTGGCTCTGCGAATAAACTTTTCAAAACTTTGACTGAGTCTGAGCTGGAAGATCGTTGATCTTAGAGCTGCACTGCACTGGAAGATCGTCGACCTTAGAACAGATAACCTCTTTGCCAAGTTTGCAGACCACAAAACTCTTGTCTTTCACTTAGAGTACGTCGACCTGAGCTCTACGAACGTCGAGCTCAGAAATGACTTCAACATATAACTTCTAGGGCTGATATCTGATACTGTCTTCAGGCAGGTCCTTGATGCTGCAAGCTGTAGGACTGACCTAAGACTAGGAAGATAAAATACTTGACCCAACTATACAACATGGGTCACACCCTAAGAAGTGAACCTAGCCCAAATCACCTAGGGTTTCCAACATGGTGTCCCGGTCTCTAGTTAGAGACCTTAGGAACTTGTCATTAAGCTCATAATGACTGAAGACCCTCCCATAGTTACTCAGCTCATTCACTATTTTTAAAAATCTATCATAGCATCCAACTATGCTCTCTTTGTTGGACTGCCTAAATGCTTCATACTCTTGGTTGATCATGGACTTCCAGTCATCTTTGACCTCTTCAGTTCTCTCCATGTAGATCACCAAAGTGTCTGACATCTCTTTGGAGGTCTTGTAGTTGACAAGGTTTTGGAAAGTAGAATCATCTATGACACTCACTATTATGTTTTGTGCCCGCTTGTCCATTATAGCCAATATGACTTCATCCTTGGTCATTTCTAAATATGTCTTTGGTGTTTGGACTGTTGCATCCAGAACTAAGACTTTCATAAGGATGAAAGGCCCCTCTTTGACAGTGAAAAAGATCCTTGGGTCAGATGCTTCCATGAATAGTCTGACCCTCTCCTTCCAGATTCCAAAGCTCTCATTCCAGCAAATAGGAAGCTTCATGGAACCCAGCTCCTCATGGTTCTCTCCTGAACCCATAAGTATACTTCTTTTAGCTTCCCTTTAAGATCTACACAAATTGTTAAGTCCTCTTTGAGTAACCTCCCTTTGATATCATTTGAAAGTTTTTTGTTTCAAGAATAGCTAAACACCTAGAGGGGGGGGGGGTAAACAGGTTTTTGGTCTCTTTATAAATCTTTATCCTCTTTAGGTGTGTTGTGTGTTAATTATATGTTAGCTTTCAAGAAATCACATAGCATACACCATATTTATAGTGGTTCCCCAGATTATGGATACATCCACTATCCCAACCACCTTTCTAACAGTGTGTTAGATTCTCCAAAACTCAGCTACTAAGAGCTTACAACATAGATCCCTCGGGATCTCTCAGTCTCCTCCAAGAATTACCTCAGGCACAAAGCCCTACCTTAGAGCAAGCTTGCTCCTACAACTCAGTGATCCAAAGATCACCTACCTCAGACTAAATTAATAGTCCTACAACTCAGGCTTGGAGGTTAAACCTACAACTCAGAGAGGATGACTCTCCTATAGCTGAGGCATAAGGCCTTACCTCAGATCCAAAGCTGGATCCTACAAATCAGGCACACAGTCCCTACACTAAGAGAGAATGACTCTGCTACCTCAGGCAAACTGCCCTAACTCAGGCACACAGGCCCTACCTCAGATCAACAAATGATCCTACAGCTCAAATCCAAAACTGGATCCTACCTCAGCCTTGATTAGTTTAGGCTTATAACTCAAATCCAAAGGATCCTACAGAAATGAAGAGTTTGTTGATGATTTGACTCCAGAGAAATTTCTCTGAGCCTTCTGCTTCCTGATCTTAGAAAATCTCAACCCTAAATTTATTCATAGCAACAAGAATAATGATCTTAAAAAGGTTGTTTCTTATGCTAGAAGAAACTCAGAAACTCATGTTTTTGATCTTGCTGATAAAGAAAATGATTTAACTGTTCTTAGTATTCTTCAATCAGCTAATCTTCACTATAGAAATTAGAATACTCTGTTTCTTATTCTTTCTCAAAAATCTCTTCTGAACTTGTTGTTGTAGGTGAAGATCGCTACAGCTAACCGGGTGAAATTTTAGACCAGTGATTTTGAACTTCAGCTTCAAGCTCTGTAGCAATGGCGAGGGAGAAGACGATGAAGTTTCGCCTCTTTGCGAAATATTAAACCCTAAAAGTTGTCTTAGCTTTCGCCGATCTTATCCCTTTTATTTTCCGCCATCCAACGGCTATTTGACCCGTGGGCCCACCTGAAGTTGTTGGCTGTAACTTTGCTTTTACAGAAAAAGACGTACAGTAGGCTTCCGATGCCCTTTGTCATGTATTGTAGCTTTACCGCAACAATTTGAAACTTTGCTGACTCAAGCTGATGTCAGCATCTGTGGACTTAGCCAAATTCACAGTTTCATCCCATGCATTGAGTGCGTTGAGTGTATATCCTTCAATCAGCGCAAAACCCTTAGTCAAATATTCTGTATTGATAGGCGTTGAGTGAACCTTAATAACTCAACTAATTTGGACTTAGCTAATATCTCTGTACTGCTGGGCATTGAGTGTGTTGAGTAATCCTTCATCACTCAATGCTTTAGTTATTGGACAATCTTTCTGTTGAATAGGCATTGAGTGCGTTGAGTAAACTAGCTTCATTCAACAAATTTGGACTTAGCCAATTTCTTGTGCAATGTCAGGCTTTGAGTGCACCTTCATCACTCAACACTTCTATACTTAGCCGCTTCACTGAATGTCTGCCTTTATGCTGAGGCATTGAGTGAACTGCCTTCACTCAACGCTTTTGTACTTAGCCGCATCTTTCTTTATCAAAGCGTTGAGTGGACCTTCATCACTCAACGCTTCTGTACTTAGCCGATTTTCTTGATGAGCTTGCGTTGAGTGAGCTATCCTCACTCAACGCATTTGTACTTAGATTTTTCTATCTATCTCTTCTTAAGCTTTGACTGTTCATTACTCTGTCGAAACCTTCTTCTTTGGGCGTTGAGTGAGTTGTCCTCACTCAGCACTTCTGGATTTAGCCAGAATTCTTAACAGATTCTTCAAGTGCTTTGACTGCTTGAGCTTGACTCAATTCTTCTGTCTCTAGGCATTGAGTGAGCTATCATCACTCAATAATTCTGGACTTAGTCAAATTTCCCCCTTGCTAATGTTAAAGCTTTGACATACTGAGCTTTACTCGATGTCTGAAGTTATATGGCGTCAAGTGAACTGCCTTCACTCGACGCCTGTGGACTTATCTGCAAATCTATCTTTCCTGCATCCTTCCTTGACAACTGGTGTTGAGTGAATTGGCTTCACTCAACGCCTGTGGGCTTAGAAATATTTTTGTCTCTCCACCTTTCTACCTTGTGACCACCTGTCACAATCACTTAGATAACCTGTCTAAACTTGTTCCAAGGAACATCCTGCACATAATGAACTTGAACAACATCAAATACAATTATGCTCTTATTATTGATTGTGATTCCTCTTCAAATCTAGGGAACATTTAGGTCAATATTCACAACAATTAGTACCAGCGATGTTAAAGGCCTCTAAAAGTGGGAACTAAAGGTCTGTGCACATTTAGTTGTGTGTGTGAGTTGCACTTGTATGAAGCATTGTATTGCAAAACATAACATTCATTTCTCGCAGATGCTCATCATATAAATTTGTATGTGCACTTTTATATGATGAGTTACTTATTGGAAGTCATAACTTATAAGTTTGTATGGGCTTTCATATGAGTTAAAGTATGCTTTTGTGACGTTAGAGTAGATGCTCTTGAATTCTTTACATATTTACTACACTTTATTTACTTGTCATTTATAAATGATATACCTTTATAGATCTGCTAGCTTAGATGATATGATATATTTTGCACTTTTACATATATACTTGCTAGTTAGTTTCACAGTCACCTGCTTGTACTATTACTACTACTTTTGTACATTATCCTTCCATCCTTCTGTCTGTTGCCTAGGATTCATTGGGGTGAGTGGATGCCAAAGTGCCTTAGTATTTTTTACTAACTGTCGGTGACAATATCATTTTAGGAACACCAAGAGCCAGGGCAGCAATATAGAAGCCCGGAAGACCAACACCTCAGGACAGCAGGACTTGAGGAGCTGAGTTGGTGGACTGCTACACTACCACAGGTTAATGTGAGTGATGTAATGACTAGTAATTACGCAGTTTTAAGTGTGTGAGAGTTATATTTTTCACTGGTCACAAGCCCTTATTGACTCTAATGATGTACTCGACATAAGCCCTTCTCTCTTAGACATGTTTATCTCTTATGTGGATAGATTTTTTCATAGTGTGATGTGGATTGATTTTATACTCAACATTTCTTACTTACTTAAGTGATTGGTCTTGATGATCAATTAGCTGGCAGAAATGACATCTTATAGTGGAGATTAACCCGTGGGTTGGTTTCATCAAAAAACGACGGTTCTGGGCAGTAATACTCCACTCGAGTTAGTGTTAGTGACTCGGGGTAATAATCCACTCGAGTTAGTGTCAAGACTATAAGGACGTTCCTTTAATCGTGTCTGTATTGGCATCCCATGCTAAGAGGTGGTAGAATTCCCTCCTAGACACCACCTATGCCGACTGTGATTCCACCGAGATCACTTGGGTGTAGTTCATTGAGGCGATGCTAGGGAACTTCGTATCACCGATCGATAGAAACAAGCTCGAGGAGCTATTCCAGAACCCGAACCATGGGAGTCGGTCAGTCTTGAAGTATCAACGGGTGTTCTCTCATCTAATTGAGTTCGTAGACACAAGCCACTAGAGTAATAGAGACTATGCAAAGAAGTTCTATAGGGGGATCAGGGACTCGCTTAGGTAGGCCTTATTGTTCGTTTTTTAGGTTAGCTTGACGAAGATTATGGAGACGACAAAGAATTTAGAGGCTAACCACCTAATGGTTTAAGGGAGAGTAAAGAGACCATCAGAAGCAGATGGAGAGGGGATCAGAGGTATAGGCCCCAGAGGGGCAGATTTGTGGCACTTCGCTGGGGCGGAGGTCTCCCACATTTTAAGTATAAATAAGAGAAGAGGACCACTGGCAGTACTGGCTCCGCAACCCCTTCGTATTTATGAGCCATAAAGGCAAGAGGAGGGAGCATGCCCTCCAGTTATCTTCTTTCATTGCAATCAACTAGGGCATGTCAAAGCCCACTGCCCTCAGAGATTTCCTCCTCCTCCAAAAGCCCTGCAGGATTAGGATTGTATAGGATGTGGTCGAGGATGGGGTTGTAGCAGAGGAGACGACCGACATGCATACAATCAAGTTTTTTCTCTGGATAGGCATAACCCAGAAACCCCGAAGAGATCATTACAGGTAACCTGTCTAGACCTATTTCAACTTGTAGACAAATTTTAATACCTGCTATACCTTTAGTAAACCTTATACCAAAAACAACCTCAGGCTTAGTTTATGTGTGAGGCAAAGCTTCCCACACCCTATTTGATATTGGGGCATCTCATTCATTTGTCTCTTAGGACTTCGTGGAGAATTTGGACGTCATTCAGCACTTCCCGGGCATCAACGGGAGGGTGCGACTGCTCGAAGATATAGTCTACAACCAAGGTCAATTTGTTCATAGAGATCGGAGGAAGATCTTCGATACACTAACAACGATTCTACGGATACCAGATTTTGATCTGATATTGGGGATGACGTGGCTGGACGGGCATTATGCTAGAATTGATTTCCCAAATAGGAAGATCTACCTAAAGCATGGAGACACATAGACTGTATATGAAGGTATTAGACCTATCTCTCGGTCTTTAATTTCATCTATCCAAGCTATTAAGGCACATCATAAGGGAGAAGAGGTATACATGGTTTGATTTGAGATGGTAGAGGCGGAGGCCTCAAAAGCAGATATCCCGGTAGCTCGAGATTTTTCTGATGTATTCCCAGAAAAGCTGCCTAGACTACCCTCGTACTGCGATGTGGACTTCAGGATCCAATTGGTACTAGGAGCTAGGCCCATGGCTCGGGCAGCGTACTAGATGGCCCCAAAGGAATTAGCAGAGTTCTATACTGAGCTACATGAGTTAGTGGAGTCAGGCTTATTTAGCCTGAGCATATCGTCATAGGGAGCTCTTGACTTATTTGTAATGAAGAGGGCTGATTCTCTCCATTTATATATCTACTCCTGTGAGCTCAACCAGTTGACATTGACAGTGTGGAACACTTACCCCTGCCAAGGATCAATGAGTTGTTCGACCAGCTGGATGGAGCCTTTTGGTTTTCAAAGCTAGATTTGCGGCTTGATTACTATTAGTTGCGGATTCAGGATGAGGATATCCCAAAGATGGATTTCAATTCTCGATATAGCTTGTACGAGTTCACAATGATGTCATTCGGTCTCACAAATTCCCACTCCGCATTCATGAGCCCGATGAACTGTGTATTCGATCCATATTTGGACGTCTTTGTGATAGTGTTCATCAATGACATTCTGATCTACTTTGGTACGAAAGAGGATCACACCCAGCATTTGGCTCTAGTCTTGGGAAAGCTGAAGGAGCATCAGTTATATGAAAAATTTAGCAAGTGGCAGTTTTGGCTATAGGAGGTAACTTTCCTTGGACACATCATCAGTAGAGCTGATTTGGTCGTGGATCCAGCCAAGGTCAAAGCGATCTGGGAGTGTCCTCTACTAAAGAAAGCAATAGATATATGTAGCTTCCTCGGCTTGGTGGGCTACTACCGCAAGTTCATGGAAGGATTCTCCGGGATATCCCTACCCCTCACATCGTTGACAAAGAAGGATGTGTAATTTTTTGGTCACCGCAGTACGAGACAACATTCCACGAGTTTAAGAGTACAATTACCTCAGCTCTGATCCTTGCCCTTCCATCTAGGAATGAGGCATTCCAGGTATACACTAGTGCCTTATATCAGGGTATGGGAGCCTTGTTGATGCAGCACGTCCATGTCATAATATAAGCTTTTAGGCAGCTGAATAAGCATGAGCAAAACGACCCGGTGCACAACCTCGAGCTGGGAGCTGTGGTGTTTGCACTAAAGATATGGCAACACTACTTATATATAGTTAACTGTGAGATCTTCTCTTCTAACATCCCCGTCTATCACATAGCATATAGCAGAAGGTCCGGTTATATACTACGAACAATCAAAGGAGTTACTAATTGAAATCATAGACTATGTACACGCATCCTAACACAGAGTGCATTCTAGCGAAAGTAATTAAAAAGTTATAAATAGAACCAAACAACAACATGAATGTCCACTACCACAACCAGGAATGTAAATCAAATACACAAATAAGGTCTTGCCCTTAAGGCCTTACACTGTTCAACTCAAATTAAAATTACTTGCATACATTGGAATGCAGACTGGCAACACATGAACAATAAAATAACTAGGTAATTTGCTTTCGCCTTCATGGGCCAGCTTAGCAATCCTTGGCTTTAACCCATTATATGCTGCTTGGCTCGGCTACACCTACACGAAACATTTCATCGCATGATGGAAAATAATAGCAACGGTCAGCATTAGCTGACCAAATTATAACGACACCACCCCTCACCCGTGGTGGCGGTGCTCCTTCCCTGCAGGCATTAGTATAATCATATAATGATAATCAAAACATGCAACTTAAGAACCACTCGCCACAGACGTTGGCGCAAACGCCCAAAGCCCTGTGCTCTCAGGGAACATCTCGGTGCATAGGACCACAAGGGTCACACCACTGTTCTCTTTGATGGTCAACAATGTTTGAGCTTTCAGTCTCACAAGGGCTAAGGCCAGAGACAACGACCCAGTGCTACGACAAGTAATGTGCTTTACACATTGACCACTAAAAGTCGACCTGCATAGGGTGGGGGGGGGGTACAGTTCATCCATATCCCATGTTCAAATCGTCTAGCTCGCATTCCTGACACAGGTTAGCATCCCCTTTCCCTTTTCCGCATAATGCTCCACAAAACTGGCCCCCAGGTCTTCGATAGATAGGCCATCATGGCCCCCAGGTCTCATAAGACATGCCTCATAGAATAGCCCACATGTCTCCCAGAGACAGGCTTCAACAAACGGCCACAAGGTTTCCATGAAATAAGCCTCAATAAATAACACAACACTCACTGGGAACTACCGTCGGCAGTAGAGATACCGTCGCACGGTAGGGGGATAGACTATCGATTCTTCCCCTAAATCGGGTTTTTTCCTGGAGTCTTCATCCAGTACTCTCTATTAAAATTTCTCAAGGTGATCAGGGAGATAGCTCTGATACCAAGTAAAACTTTAAAGCTATTTAGATAGCACCTTGATCAAGCGGAAAACGGGAACCAGGCACGGGAACACTCAACCATAAACCAAGCTCAATAATCAGAAATAATAGAAGGAAATAATAAGTATTGTATTATCAATAATCTTCTTTACAAGACAGGACATACATGACAAGAAATGATTCGCCGATGTACAAAGGGAGAGCATACAAACAAAGTAAGAACAATAAGTCAGGCGGACTGTCTTAAAGACCGCCAAGACCTCCAAGCTTCTACTGCATCGAACTGAACTATAGAGTCCGCTTAGACCACAAACAACCCGTTATTCTACTGAATAACTTTGTCTTCCTCTGCAAGCTACCTGATCGCTGAAGTCGCCTTGCTACTAGAGTACGTGAACAAGCTGCTGCTGAACTGAAGAACAGACTGCCGAGACTTGCGGACAGGTTATTGAATTGGGAAAGCTGAAGGAGAGAAGACCGGCTTGCCGCAAAAGCGACCTGCTGAAAACCACTGATTGATAACCGTAAGCTCCAATGATCCATGACCGCAGTCAGCACCAAAAACCTAGATTCTCAGTGCTAGCCGCACAACCTGCAAACAGCAAACCGATTAACCTTCTCAAACTGCGCGGATAGAAAATCTTAGGCAGCAACAATTAACCCACGCTCAACTTACTGTTCATTCAGTTAATTATGATGTCACGGGAGGTCCTATTTATAGGCGTCGAGAGGAATGTGGTCACCGCCCTAGTGGATAGAAACACCACCCCACCCCGCAGCTAACACAGAGCAGTCTTCCTAGTTTGTATTGACAAGGCCAGACACCCGCCTATCCGCCTAACATCAAGGAGGGCGGATAGATGCCAGTCCGCATCCCAGCGAACACCGTTCCATCCTGCAATAACAATGACCACGACCAAGGGCACAGACCACCCAGTCAACCAGCAGACATTGCATACTCTACGATCAAACTAAACTTGTCACAGATTGTGACCAAGTCTAGAGAACTACTCGCGTTAGCTCTGCAGACATAAACACATTCCGCAAGCTCTAAAGCAGTCCGACTAACCACGAACTCCGCGGTTACCTCCTAAGCGCACCACCAAAATAGGAGAACAAGGCACAAGCCAATGCCAATCTCCCGAGCTCCAAGAATAGTCTACACGGAGCGAACTCTGCGAACTCCAACCCAGTCTGCCTAGACAACGGATATTCAACCTATACGCACGGCTACCACACACCACCAGGATGCAACATCAGACCACTCAGGCCGCACCACCAGTCCGCAAGATTGTCAGCCCAGGCCGCACAGTCTGCCTGATCAACCCCAACATTCACTTCAACAGTTTTAACACTCTCCCTTAAAGTGAGATGTGGTGACCAAATCCAGCAGTCCCCGTAGCCGTTCAAATGGGCCCTTCGATAGTGGCTTAGTGAAGATATCCATGATGTTGTCCTCGCTTCGCACATGCTCAACCATAAGTGACCCCTCCAACACCTTCTCCTGAATGAAGGGGTGCTCAATCTCTATATGCTTGGTCCGTGCATGACACATTGGATTATTAACCAGTTTCAAGGGACTCTCATTGTCACCACGAAGTAGAGTTGGACCTCACACTTCTTCATGGACGTCCTCTACCAGCCTCGTCAGTCAGATGGCTTTTAGAGCTGTCAAGGCCGAAGCCTTATACTCCGCTTCAATAGTAGAGACGGACACTGAGTCCTGCTTTTTTACTGTACCCTGAAATACCCACTGATCCGCATGTGAAAACATAACCAGACGTCGAATTTTAATCTTCTGAGTCTCCCTCATAATCAGCATCAGTGTAGCCATATAGAGAAAAGCTCGTGTCCCTCCTATACAGGAGTCCCATATCAGAAGTAGTCTTCATATACTTCAGAATATTCCTTGCCGCTACTAGATGAGGTTTCCTTGGTTCCACCATATAACGACTAACATAGCCTATAACATAAGCAATGTCAGGACTTGTAGTCGTCAGGTAAATCAAGCTCCCAACCAGAGCTCGGAACACACGGGGATCAGGAAGAATCCTCCCCTCATCTTATCGAAGTTTTAGGCCACGATCCAGAGGAGTAGAGCTACTCTTTGCCTCCCTCAAGCCAAATCGTTGAACGATTCGCTCTGCATAGCCCCTTTTAGAGACGAGTATCCCTCTATTCTTCCTCTCAACCTCGAGTCCAAGGAAGTGGTGGAGCTCACCCAAATCCTTCATCTAGAACTGAATAGCTAGCTCGGCCCTAAGCCTAGCTACCTCCTCCTCAGAATTCCTCGTATCGATCATGTCGTCCATGTACAACAGCACCAAGACATGAAGCTCCCCCTGCTTCTTTAGGAATAGGCTTAAATCTAAAAAAGAGGCAAAGTATCCGCAGAACTGGAGGTATTCTACGATCTTCTCATACCATGCCGGTGGAGCCTGTTTCAACCCATAAAGAGCCTTTCGAAGCTTGCAGACATAGTCTGGATGATCTTCAGATACGTAACCTGGTGGTTTAACCATGAAGATGTCTTTATCTATCTCTTCGTAAAGAAAACCATTCTTTACATCAAGTTACCACATCTTCCACCCTTGGATAGAATTCAATGCAATCACCACCCGTACCGAAGTCATCTTGGCAACTGGACTAAACGTCTCTTCATAGTCTTCGCCATACTATTGGGAGAACCCCCGAGCAACCAGACGAGCTTTGTATCTTTTGATACTACCATCAACCTTCTTCTTCAGTTTGTACATCCACTTACACGTCACAGAAGTAACGCCAACGAACTTAGGAACAAGGTCCCAAGTCTCGTTCCTTCTGAGGGATTCCATCTTCTCATTCATAGCATCATCCCACTCCTTGACTCCAGTGGTGTCTTCAAATCTTGAAGGTTCCCGCTCATCCAGGGGGCCTGTGAAAAAATAGGAGACAAAGCTCACCATGTTTCCTTCGTTGTAACAAGCTGGTGGTTTAACGGTCCTCTTCGATCTTTGAAGGGCCTGACCGTTACTGACCACCTTTGCTGCACCTTCTGCATCCGCTCTGTTCTCGGGCAAACTTGGAGCTACACTCCCCCCGCTTCTTGACCCAGAAGCCTCCGCTTAGGAGCTTGAAACTTATGGAGCTCCGGGTGACACCGGCAGCTCCACCAAAAGATCCTTAGCAACTTCCACCTGCCCATCATCAGACCTGCTCTCCTGTAACTAAACAATGCTACGTCCATACGACGTCAGTTCATCAAAGACAACGTCTATTGATACAACAAACTTCTTCTTCGCAAGATCCATACACTTCCATCCCTTCTTCCGCTCATCATAGCCCATGAAGGCAAGCTTCTTTGCCTTTACATCAAGCTTGGTCCTCAGAGCATCAGGGACGTGTACGTAGCAGGTTGATCCAAACACCTAAAGGTATTCAACACTGGCTTCTCCTTGAACATCAACTCTTGAGGAGACTTCATGTTGATCGGACTCAGAGGCATTCGATTGATGACATAGGTAGCGCAGGCCATTCCTTCCGCCCAAAAGGACCTCAGAATGCCTTTTGCATGAAGCCAACATTTGCAGGTTTCCATCAAATGACGGATCTTCCTCTCTTCTACTCCATTTTATTGTGGAGTATGTTCACAAGTAAGCTCCCTCCGGATGCCTTGCTTCCTGCAGAAGTTAGAGAACTCAGTTAAAACAAACTCGCCTCAGTTGTCCGTTCTAAACTTCTTGATTTGCAGGCCAAGCTGGCCTTCTACCAGCTCCATGAACTCCACGATCAACCTGATAGCATCTGACTTCTCCTTCATGAAGTACACCCACGTGTACCTCAAATAGTCATCAATCAACATGAGCATATATCTACTCCCTCCAAGACTGGCAGTGACAGTTGGTCCCATCAGATCACCATGAACACACTCCAATGGTGATTTAGACCTGGTTTGTGACTTGTCAAATGGAAGTCAATGTGCCTTTCCAAATTGGCATCCAACACAAACATGACCATCACCGTAGGATGACAACTTAGGCAAGCCTTTCACATGGATCCGCACCGTCATGGCTTTCAGCTTGTCTATCCCTACGTGCCCCAGCCTTTCATGCCAGATAGCCGTGCTATCATTAGCCCTCATCTGATCAACATAGGAACTTGTTTATAGAACAAATAAGTCATTTACTCTCCTTCCAACATGATCAACATTAGCCTTTACCGCTGATACGTTCCGGAGAAATCTCACTTGTTGGAACCCCAGTTTGGATTTGGGCAAAGACTACTATTAGGATGCTTAGAATAACCCAGTATGTATAGTCTGGGTCATAGGTTTTTCTAGGGTTAGTTGCCTTAAAAGATTTCATAGTTCTACAATTCAGTTCGACGAAAGTCGAACTTAGCTCAACGAAAGACAAGCTCAGCCCGACGAACTTAGAGTTCCAACTCTGAGTTAAGCTCAATGAAAGCTGAGCTCCGGTCGATGAAATCTGCATCTCAGCTCGATGACAGCCAAGCTAAGCTCGACGATCTCTGAGCTCAGGCCGACGAATAAGCAGTTTCGGCTCGATGATCTCCAAGCTCATGTCGACAAATTTCTTGCTTAGTTCGATGATTTCCAGGCAGTATTTTAGGCAGTTATTTCAAGCAGGAAGTAGCTTATTTCAAGGATTAATTTCAGGCAGTTATAACTCTGATATTTAATGCTTATTATTCTTATGAATATATCCCTTTAGAGGAAGAGCATTAAATATGGACTTAATCACAGAGTTAAATGCTAATTCTTTTCCAAGGCAGTTTCCATTCTAGGGAATGCTCCAGCTATTCATAATGAATTCAAATATTTGAATATCTCTAGCATTCATGATCATATAATATTATCAGAAGTTTTTCTGCCTTAAGTGATACAGATAGACACACAAGGTTTTCTCAGAGGTACAGAAAGCTACATAAATACTTTTCAGAGAATTAGCTTTATGTTCTTCAAGCTATATTCCAACAACTCATCTTCAATCTGAGACTAAAAGCTCACATCTCTCAGAGACATTTACTAGAAAGATAAGCTTACAAAAAAGGCATACAACCTAAAGCAAAGCTTCCATCTCATGATCATCTACACAACTTTGGGGGAGCTTTGAAATCAACAATCAACTAGTCTTCTCAGAGATTTAAGATAGAGAAGACAACACCTTTTTTTATATTATTCTTTCACTGTGTATAGGGTTTTAACTCCCTTCAAAAGTTAACCTATTTGGTACACAAGTCACCTGATCAAAAGACTTGGGATTGGTTTTTGGTCACCTGATCAAAAGCCTAAAGGGTTGTTAGATCTCCCTTAGAAAATAGATCTTGTGGTGACAGGGCACCTGAGCAAAAACCTGTGGTCGCAGGGCACCTCAGCAAAAATCTATAGTGGATTCCTACCAGGGTGGTAGAAGAGTGGATGTACCCAGGTTTATTGGGGAACCACTATAAATTCCTTGTGTCGTCTGGTTTGCCTTTACTTTTTTGTTTGTGTGCTGTGATTTTCTCTTTATACTTTCATATATCACCAACTTTTAATCCACTATAAAAATAAGTTAATAATTTTTAAAATACTCTATTCACCCCCCCTCCCCCTCTAGAGTTAAGTTAGATCTATCCCTCACTTTCAATTAGTATCATAGATTGGTTCTTTGGTTTCATAGGCTATCACCTGAACTAAAAGATCCTTGATAAATCTCATTTACTCTAGTTTGCTCCTTTTCTCATGGCACAAAACAAAGAGTTTTCAAGCACCAGACCTCCAGTGTGCAATCTAAATAAGTTTGTATTATGGAAGGCAAGGATTAGGCTTTATATGAATTCTATTGATGAAGACATTTATAATTATATTTTTTCAGGTCCCCCTACTCCATCTACATCAACAAACACCTCAGCTGTACCACCACTTGAGTGGACAGAGGCTCAGAAGAAGCTGAAAGTTGCTGATGCCAAAGCCATGAACATTTTGGCTCAAACAATGTCTGATGACATATTCCAGAAAGTTGTTGAATGCACTTCAGCCAAGGATATCTGGGATTCCCTAAATGGGATAGTTGCAGGATCTGCAGATGAAAGGAAAGATAGGAGATCACATCTGATCTCTCAGTATGAGAACTTCAAGAAGGAAGAAGCAGAATCTGTTGTTGATATGTACAATAAACTCAACCTCATAATCAATGAGCTGAAATCATTGGACAAGAACATTTCAGTGATAGAGATAAATGACAAGATCCTTATGTGCTTTCCAAGCACATGGGACTCTAGGATCTGCCCAATCAAAGAAGCCAGTAGCCTCAATGAAATCTCTACAGAGACCATGTTGGGCAAGCTCAAATCCTATGAGCAGCTCATCAAGACCAGAGAAGCTGAACAAAGAACCTCTTCTTTAGTTAGGAAAGAGCAAAGCATTAATTTTAAAGCAACTGAAGAAACAGAAGCCATTCCAGACAATGAAGATCTATTGAGTCTCTTGGCTAAGAGATTTTACAAGATGACAAGGAAGGACTTCAGGAAAAGATCTTCCAGAAATGATGATAAGCCAATGTGTGACAAGAATACTACTAAAGAGATTGTCTGTTATTGGTGCAGAAACCTAGACACATACTACCAGAATGTCCAGATAACCAGAAGAAAGAAAAGAAGAAGGAGATGCACTCTAAAAAGCATTCACACAAGTCCTCCCCCAGCAAATACAAGAAGAAAGAAAGAGGCTTTGTTTC
Organism: Platanthera zijinensis; assembly: GCA_039513925.1. Classification (NCBI taxonomy): domain Eukaryota; kingdom Viridiplantae; phylum Streptophyta; class Magnoliopsida; order Asparagales; family Orchidaceae; genus Platanthera; species Platanthera zijinensis. The sequence continues at coordinate 150,711,504 of CM077087.1, forward strand.
TGAAACATGAAGTGAACTGAGGATGAATCTTCATCCAACTCCAGTGAGGATGAAAAAGAAGCTAGGCCAGAGAGGTCTGCTTGATGGCAATCAATGCATCGTGCAGCCACACTGAAGCTAAAATTTTTGAAGATGAATCTATATTAGAAGAAGATCTGGTAATTTTTTCCTTTGATTTTACTTCAGAACAATTCAAAGCTGAATTTAAACTATTATGCAATGATTTAATCAAATCTGAGAAGGAAATCAAACTTCTCAGAGAGAAATTAATTGAATTTGATAATTTCTCTTCTGAAAACTTAAAACTTAAAAAAGATTTAAAAACTACTAATGATCAAATATTTTCCTTAGAAAATAAATTAAATGAGGCTAAGCAATTTGAAGAATCCCTTAATGGGAGAAGTATCAAATTGATGGATATCACAAGTATTGTGAATTCGAGATTAAATGGCAAACTGGGCTTAGGAGCTTCATCTAGTCAGCCCTATATTTTTGAGAAAAATATTTTTGAGAAAAATATCTTATCTAAAACAATTGAATTCATATCTGCTAAAGGAAAAGAGAAAGAAGTATTACAATTTACATATAAAGATACTGAAATTTTACCAAAGACTAAATAAAAGAAAAATAAAAAATCTCATAAAAATAATGTTCCACAAAATTCGTCAAGCTGAGATCGACAAAATCTGTATTATGCGTCAAACGGCGATCGACGAACTCTTATCCCAGAATTTGGGTATGAATACTCAACGCGGGTGCTCGATGAAATCAACATGTTTCGTTGAACAGAGATCAACGATCGTAGAATGCAGGAAATGAATATTATCATTCTGTGAACCGAGATCGACGAAATCAATACTTTTCGTCGAACTCAGATCGACGAACTCAACTAAATTCGTCGAACTCAGTTTTTCATAACAAAAATTTTAACTCTTGTTAATACAAAAATCAAAAGCAAATATTTGTTAATTCTTTTACTCAGTGGATTATTCCTCCTACGAGATTTCATCCACTAAGTTATAAGGATCAACCAGAGTGTTCCTTTATTTCCAGTTATCATTATGAAAATAAACAAGGACCCAAGGTAACCTGGATTAGGAACAACTACTCTATTATTATATAGGTAAAGAGCTATCTTACCATAGAGGAACAGTGGTACTGTGATATTGGTTGCTCAAAACATATGACAGGATCAAAGGACAATCTAAGTATTTACAAGGCAAAGCTTGGATCTAAGGTTATTTTTGGAGACTCCAACTGTGGACAGACAGAAGGGTATGGAAATGTCAAAGTTGGAGCAGTTACCTTCAAGAATGTAGCTTATGTAAATGGTCTGAAGCATAATCTCATCTCCATCAGTCAATTATGTGATGAAGGTTATCAGGTAACATTTAATAAATCTTTTTGTTCTATTACCTCTAGTTTAAATAAAATTGTCTTAACTGGTATTAGACAAGGCAATAATTATCTAGTTAACTTTAATTCTGCAAAATCTGAAATTTGTTTATTTAACCAAATCAATAACTCTAATGATTTATGCCATAAGAGATTAGGTCATATAAACCTTAGGACTATAGCTAAATTATCCAAGGATAACCTTGTTAGAGGACTACCTTCTGGCTCCTACAAGAAGGAAGGACTTTGTAGGGCTTGTCAATTAGGCAAGCAAACTAAAAGTAGTTTCAAATCCATTAATAAAAGTGATTCACCCAGAATCTTGTACTTGTTATATATGAACCTTTTTGGACCTATTGCAGTACAGAGCTTGGGAGGGAAGTCAAATACCTTAGTGATTGTTGATGATTTCTCTAGATTCACTTGGGTTTTCTTTATGAAAAACAGGTCAGATAACTTTAAAGTTCTTACAGACTTTCTTAAGAGTATTCAGATTGAGTAATCTACTCAGATTGCATTGATCAGAAGTGATCATGGAACTGAGTTTGAATCTCTTCTCATGCAAGAATTCTGTGAGAAGGAAGGTATTATGCATTGTTTTTCTGCTTGTACAACCCCGTATTTGCCCCGACAATAAGTTTCCAAGGGTCTCAGCGGGACAGCTCCCAGGGTCTCGGCGGGACAGCTCCCAGGGGTTTCGGCGGGACAGCTTCAAGGGGTCTCGGCGGGACAGCTTCTAGTGTCTCGGCACGACATCTCCCAGGGGTCTCGGCGAGACAGCTTCCAAGGTCTCGGTGGGACAGCTCCCAGGGTCTCGGCGGGACAGCTCCAAGGGTCTCGACGGGACTGCTTCCAGGGTCTCGGCAGGAGAGCTCCCAGGGTCTCAGCGGGACAGCTCCCAAGTGTCTCGGCGAGACAGTTCCTAGGGTCTCGACGGGACAGCTTCCAGGGTCTCGGCGAGACAGCTCCCAGGGGTCTCGGCGGGACAGCTCCCAGGGGTCTCGGCGGGACAGCTCCCAGGGGTCTCGGCGGGAAAGCTTCCAGGGTCTCGGCGGGACAGCTTCCGGGGTCTCTGCGGGACAGCTCCCAGGGGTCTCGGCGAGACAGCTTCCAGGGTCTCGGCGGGACAGCTCCCAGGGTCTCGGCGGGACAGCTCCCAGGGTCTCGGTGGGACATCTCCCAGGGTCTCAACGGGATAGCTCCCAGGGGTCTCGGCAGGACAGCTTCCAGGGTCTCGGCGGGACAGCTCCCAGGGTCTCGGCGTGACAGCTGCCAGGGTCTCGGCGGGACAGCTCCCAGGAATCTCGGCGGGACACCTCCAAGGGTCTCGGTAGGACAGCTCCCAGGGTCTCGGCGGGACAGCTCCCAGGGTCTCGGCGGGATAGATTCCTGGGGTCTCGGCGGGACAGCTCCCAGGGTCTCAGCGGGACAGCTTCTAGGGTATCGGCGGGACAGCTCCCAGGGGTCTCGGCGGGACATCTCCCAGGGTATCGGCGGGACAGCTCCCAGGGGTCTCGGCGAGATAGCTCCCAGGGTCTCGGCGGTAAAGCTCCTAGGGTCTAGGCGGGACAGCTCCCAGGGGTCTCGGCGGGACAGCTCCCAGGGGTCTCAGCGGGACAGCTCCCAGGGGTCTCGGCGGGACAGCTTCCAGGGTCTCGGCGGGACAGCTCCCAGGGGTCTCGGTAGGACAGCTCCCAGGGATCTCGGCGGGACAGCTCCCAGGTGTCTCGGCGGGACAGCTCCCAGGGGTCTCGGCAGGACAGCTTCTAGGGTCTCGGTGGGACAGCTTCCAGGGTCTCGGCGGGACAGCTCCCAGGGGTCTCGGCGAGACAGCTTCTAGGGTCTCGGCGAGACAGCTCCCAGGGGTCTCGGCGGGACAGCTCCAGGGGGTCTCGGCGGGACAGCTTCCTGGGTCTCGGCAGGACATCTCCCAGGGGTCTCGGCGGGACAGCTCCCAGAGGTCTCGGCGGGATAGCTTCTAGGGTCTCAGCGGGACAGCTTCCGGGGTCTCGGAGGGACAGCTCCCAGGGGTCTCGGCAAGACAGCTTCCAGGGTCTCGGCGGGACAGCTCCAAGGGTCTCGGCGGGACATCTCCCAGGGTCTCGGTGGGACAGCTCCCAAGGTCTCGGCAGGACAGCTCCCAGGGGTCTCGGCGGGACAGATTCCAGGGTCTCGGCGGGACAGCTCTTAGGGTCTCGGCGGGACAGCTCCCAGGGTCTTGGCGGGACAGCTCCCAGGGATCTCGGCGGGACAGTTCCCAAGGTCTCGGCGGGACAGCTCCCAGGGTCTCGGCGGTACAGCTCCCAGGGTCTCGGCGGGACAGACTCCAAGGGTCTCGGCGGGATAGCTTCCAGGGTCTCGGCGGGACAGCTTAAACGGTCTCGGCGGGATAGCTCCCAGGGTCTCGGCGGGACAGCTCCCAGGGTCTCGGCGGGACAGCTCCCAGGGTCTCGGCGGGACAGCTCCCAGGGTCTCGGCGGGACAGCTCCCAGGGTCTCGGCGGGACAGCTCCCAGGGTCTCGGCGGGACAGCTCCCAGGGTCTCGGCGGGACAGCTCCCAGGGTCTCGACGGGACAGCTCCCAGGATCTCAGCGGGATAGCTCCCATGGTCTCGGCGGGACAGCTCCCAGGGGTCTCGATGGGACAGCTCCCAGGGTCTCGGGGTCTTGACGGGAAATCTCCCAGGGTCTCGGCGGGACAGCTCCCAGGGTCTCGGCGGGACAGCTCCCAGGTTCTCGGTGGGACAGCTCCCAGGGTATCGGAGGGACAGCTCCAAGGGTCTCAGCGGGATAGCTCCAAGGGTCTCGGCGGGACAGCTCCCAGGGTCTCGTCGGGACAGCTCCCAGGGTCTCGGCGGGACAGCTCCTAGGGAGTAAGGGGTGTGGCTCCTCCCACACTTGGACCTCTCTTCGGACCATGTTTTTACCTTTATGCCCTTGGGGGGAATTACCTCTCTAGCCCCCGATGTGGAGTTTTTCTATTGGCTAGAGGCTTAGTTGCCTTAGGGGTATTTTGGTCATTTTACCCCTAGGACTTGGAAAAGCTATAAATAGACCCTTGAGGGTGCCTTGGAGAGTATTCATTATTCCTTAACCACTTGAATCTATTTGTCTTTCTTCCTCCAAGGCACCTAGCTCAAGCATTGGCTAGGGAGGGGGAGACCTCAAAGGTCTTCCGGGTGTGATGTGGGACCTCCACGCTAGAGCCGAGGGTCAGTTCATAGCTTCCTAAGTCTTCGGTCCGTTACGTTCTTCCGAGCATAGTAGGTGTGAGGTCACCCCTTTCCCCAAGGGTCGAACTCCACAGTAGTCAATTTTGGCTTCGGTCATTTTTGGCTTCAACAGTTTTGGTGCGGTGAGCGTGGAGAGTGACCAGCACTGAAGATCTCGGGAGAGTATCATGGCTGGAGATCAGGGAGGTAGTGATGACCTCGGTGGTCTCCCCAACCCAGGACCCTTCGTGGGAAGGATGGAGTTCATGGTAACCATTCAAGGCATCATGGGGATGCTGCGGAGTTTGGCTCCTCGGGGTGGCAGCTCCACTACAACCCCCCAATAGCTAGCTCCACCCCCTCTCGATGAGTCGACCCCTATGGGTCCAAGCGAGATGACCCCTACAGGGGGAGAAGGAAGTGCACCAGGTAGGCGACCTAGGAAGGAAAGGATGGGAGAAGGGGTCGAGCGAGACCTCACCGGTCGGGAGCTGTTCCCCAGCCCAGCAAGTGTTATCCCTCCAGGCGAGCAGGTCGCGCGAGTGGAGGTCGCGAGAGCCCCCCTCAGGGGGTCACCCTTCAGCGAGTTGATCATCTCAGATCCCGTTCCCGAGGGGTTCAGAGAGCCAGACATGGCTTACTATACCGGGAAGGATGATCCCGTCCAGCACCTGCAGTGGTTCGAGGATGCCGTCTCAATCAGGCCGATGACGGATGCCTTCAAGTGTCGCCTCTTTGTGATCACGTTGAAGGAGAAGGAAAGGGACTGGTTTCATCAACTCCCTCCGAGGTCGATCTATGGGTTCGAGGACCTGAGCCGAAGCTTCCAGCTCCGCTTCTCCACCTCCAAGAAGAGGAAGAAGAGTCCCGAGTCCATCTTTCTGATAAGGCAGAGGGCCGAGGAGTAACTGGCCCACTATGTTGAAAGGTTCCAGGAAGAGATCCTGGATATCCAGGAGATGCCGGGGTATGCTCTCCAGATGGCCTTCACCGTTGGGCTGAAAGAGGGCTTCTTCAAGATGAGCTTGACTCAGAAGGCCCCCCTTTCCTTCGAGGAGCTGATGGAAAGGGCAACAGAGGAGATAGCCATGGAGGCGGCCAACCGGGCATTCATCAAGAAATTGGCAAAACTAACAAAGACAGAGTCAAAGGAGCAAGGTGGCCCAAGGCATCATGAAGGAAGAAGGAGGGAGGAGCAGAGAGCTCAAAGGTTCCTGGGATAGGAGGGTCTGGAACCAGGCTGGAGGCAGCAGGGAAGACCTGCCCAAGGTCTAGGAAGAGCTCTCGTCCCAGGTGGAGAGAACTTCCACGGGGGCTAAGGGAGGTACAACTTCCAGAGGCAAGCCCCTAGGCAGCTCCTGCCCCTACCCCAACAGGCTTTGGCAATAGGTGAAGGAGGAAGAGGCAACAGGAGAGATTGCCCGGCCCGCCGAAAGAGGGGAGAAAGGGCACTAATATACTGTGACTTCCACCAGGTGGAGGGGCACGCAACAGCCACCTGCCCCGAGTTCCTTGAGGTAAGGGGGACGAGGGGTCCAACCCAGCAACCGCCGCCGGAGCGAATTGAAGTTCTACCCCAAGGAGGGGGTGATGATGTATGCGAGGAACGGGCCGATGTAGGACCCCGAGGTGGTATAGTTGTGATCCACGGGGGGATGGAGATCGAAGCCGCTCGAAAGGCAAGTCTCCACGTCATGTACCGCCGGAGCGACGCCTCGACGTCCCAAGCCCCGCCCCTAGAAGAAAAGATCACCTTCTCATCGAAAGACTTGCCAGAGCATGAGGATCCCTTCTGCGACGCCCTGGTCATCTAGGCAGCCATCTAAGGCTTTACCGTCTCCCCGATCTTGGTTGACAACGGAAGCTCTGTCAACGTCGTTTTCAAGAAGGCATTTGACGGGATGAAGGTAGAGCAAAGGAGGGTGCTGGCCTCGGACGGACCCCTGTTTGGATTTTCAGGGGAGAGAAAGGAGGTGGAAGGCGGAGTCAGACTCCAAGTGAAGTTAGGGGGACCTCAAGAAACTGCAGGTTTGTCATTGTTGACGCTCCAAGAAGCTACAACGCCATTTTCGGAAGGCCCCTCATCAGTGCTTTCCGGTGTGTGCCTTCATCCTTCCACCAGTGCCTTAAGTTCAACTCAGAGGGGACTCAGATCAGGATCAAGGGAGACTCCAGGATGGCGAGGCAGTGCTACGTCACGGCTGTCAACACCATCTCTTGGTTGGCCAAGGCGGAGGAGATGGAGAAGATCATGGAGAGCCTGGGCAGGATGGAAGTGTCCGAGGGGAAGGAATCAGAAGACGACCATCAGGCCCAGGCCCCCTGAAGAAGCCTTGTCTCGGCAGAGTCTTGTATCTTTTTCTTATGTTGTAATGAGTCCAGCCCTCGACCAGTAGAGTCGGGGGGGGGGGGGGGTCATGTAACCCATCTTTTTTTCCCCCGTTAGAGGATGTTGGAATTGAAAATGCTTAGGTGATATGTCAAGCTCCCAACTCCCGAGAGGATCTCCTCATACCAGGCTCACACCAGCTGGCAGGGTCGAGAGTGCCACGGAGGGTGGCTCGTTTCTCCCTTTGCTCCGATGATGATTCCGCTGTCAGGCTCTCACTAGCTGACAAGGCCGATTGATCTCTCGGGGAAGCCTAGTCCCTTTGCTCCGATGATGATTCCGCTGTCAGGCTCTCACTAGCTGATAAGGCCGGTTGATTTCTCGGGGAAGCCCAGTCCCTTTGCTCCGATGATGATTCTGATGTCAGGCTCTCACTAGCTGACAAGTCCGGTTGATCTCTCGGGAAAGCCCAGCTCCTCTGCTCCGATGATGATTCCACTGTCAGGCTCTCACTAGCTGACAAGGCCGGTTGATCTCTCGGGGAAGCCCAATTCCTCTGCTCTGATGATGATTCTGCTGTCAGGCTCTCACTAGCTGACAAGGCCAGTTGATCTCTCATAGAAGCCCAGTTCCTCTGCTCCGATGATGATTCTGCTGTCAGGCTCTCACTAGCTGACAGGGCCGGTTGATCTCTCATGGAAGCCCAGTTCCTCTGCTCTGATGATTATTCTGCTGTCAGGCTCTCACTAGCTGACAAGGCCGGTTGATCTCTCGTGGAAGCCCAGTTCATCTGCTCAGATGATGATTCCGCTGTCAGGCTCTCACTAGCTGATAAGGCCGGTTGATCTCTCGTGAAAGCCCAGTTCCTCTGCTCTGATGATGATTCCGCTGTCAGGCTCTCACTAGATGACAAGGCCGGTTGATCTCTCGTGGAAGCCCAGTTCCTTTGCTCCGATAATTATTCCGCTCTCAGGCTCTCACTAGCTTACAAGGCCGGTTGATCTCTCGGGGAAGCCCAGTTCCTCTGCTCCGATGATGATTCAGCCGTCAGGCTCTCACTAGCTGACAAGGCCGGTTGATCTCTCATGGAAGCCCAGCTCCTCTGCTCTGATGATGATTCTGCTATCAGGCTCTCACTAGCTGACAAGGCCGGTTGATCTCTCATGGAAGCCCAGTTCCTCTGCTCTGATGATGATTCTGCTGTCAGGCTCTCACTAGCTGACAAGGCCGGTTGATCTCTCGTGGAAGCCCAGTTCCTCTGCTCTGATGATGATTCCACTGTCAGGCTCTCACTAGCTGACAAGGCCGGTTGATCTCTCGTGGAAGCCCAGTTCCTCTGCTCCGATGATGATTCCGCTGTCAGGCTCTCACTAGATGACAAGGCCGGTTGATCTCTCGTGGAAGCCAAGTTCCTTTGCTCCGATAATGATTCTGCTGTCAGGCTCTCACTAGCTAACGAGGCCGGTTGATCTCTCGTGGAAGCCAAGTATTTTCACCCCGAGGCTGTCTCGCCACCTAGGCTCCCATCAAGCTGGCATGGAAGGTTGAACCCTTCGTGAGGTTAAGTGTTCTTTGCCCAGAGGAGGTCTCGCCACCCAGGCTCCCATCAAGCTGGGATGGCAAGTTGACCCCTTCGGGAGGATAAGTGTTCTTTTCCCGGAGGAGGTCTCTCCACCCATGCTCCCATCAAGCTGGCATGGAAGGTTGACCCCTCCAGGAGATTAAGTGTTCTTTGTGCAGAGGAGGTCTCGCCACCCAGGCTCCCATCAAGCTGGCATGGCAGGTTGACCCTTTCAGGAGGATAAGTGTTCTTTGCCCGGAGGAGGTCTCGCCACCCAGGCTCTCATCAAGCTGGCATGGCAGGTTGACCCCTCCGGGAGGTTAAGTGTTCTTTGTCCGGAGGAGGTCTCGCCACCCAGGCTCCCATCAAGCTGGCATGGCAGGTTGACCCCTTCGGGAGGATAAGTGTTCTTTGCCCGGAGGAGGTCTCGCCACTCAGGCTCCCATCAAGCTGGCATGGCAGGTTGAACCCTCCGGGAGGTTAAGTGTTCTTTGCTCGGAGGAGGTCTCGCCAACCAGGCTCCCATCAAGCTGGCATGGCAGGTTGACCCCTTTGGGAGGATAAGTGTTCTTTGCCCGGAGGAGGTCTCGCCACCCAGGCTCCCATCAAGCTGGCATGGCAGGTTGACCCCTTCGGGAGGTTAAGTGTTCTTTGCCCGGAGGAGGTCTCGCCACCCAGGCTCCCATCAAGCTGGCATGGCAGGTTGACCCCTCCGGGAGGTTAAGTGTTCTTTTCCCGGAGGAGGTCTCGCCACCCAGGCTCCCATCAAGCTGGCATGGCAGGTTGACCCCTCCGAGTGGTTAAGTGTTCTTTGCCCAGAGGAGGTCTCGCCACCCAGGCTATCATCAAGCTGGCAAGGGAGGTTGACATCTCCGGGAGGTTAAGTGTTCTCTGCCCGGAGGAGGTCTTGCCACCCAGGCTTCCATTAAGCTGGCATGACAGGTTGACCCCTCCGGGAGGTTAAGTGTTTTTGCCCGGAGGAGGTCTCACCACCCACGCTCCCATCAAACTTGCATGACAGGTTGACCCCTCCGGGAGGTTAAGTGTTCTTTGCCCGTAGGAAGTCTCGCCGCCCAGGCTCCCATCAAGATGGCATGGCAGGTTGACCACTCCGGGAGGTTAAGTGTTCTTTGCCCGGAGGAGGTCTCGCCACCTAGGCTCCCATTAAGCTGGCATGACAAGTTGACCCCTCTGGGAGGTTAAGTGTTTTTGCCCGGAGGAGGTCTCGCCACCCAGGCTCCCATCAAGCTGACATGGCAGGTTGACCTCTCCGGGAGGTTAAGTGTTCTTTGTCCACAGGAGGTCTCGCCACCCAGGCTCCCATCAAGCATGCATGGCAGGTTGACCCCTCCGGGAGGTTAAGTGTTCTTTGCCCGGAGGAGGTCTCGCCACCCAAGCTCCCATCAAGCTGGCATGGTAGGTTGACCCCTCCGGGAGGTTAAGTGTTCTTTGCCCGGAGGAGGTCTCGCCACCCAGGCTCCCATCAAGCTGGCATGGCAGGTTGACCCCTCGGAGAGACCTTATAATCTTTCAAACCGTTAGAAAAGACCACTCAGCGAATACGTTTGGTTGGATGTTTCTTTCCGAGCGTGGGACTCGCTCGAAAAGAGCGGGGATTGTGTACAACCCCGTATTCGCCCCAATAATAAGTTTCCAAGGGTCTCGGCAGGACAGCTCCCAGGGTCTCGGCGGGACAGCTCCCAGGGGTCTCGGCGGGACAGCTCCTAGGGGTCTCGGCGGGACAGCTTCCAGGGTCTCGATGGGACAGCTCCCATGGGTCTCGGCGAGACAGCTTCCAGGGTCTCGGCGGGACAGCTCCCAGGGTCTCGGCGGGACAGCTCCCAGGGTCTCGGCGGGACAGCTTCCAGGGTCTCGGTGGGACAGCTCCTAGGGGTCTCGGCGGGACAGCTCCCAGGGTCTCGGCGGGACAGCTCCCAGGGTCTCGGCGGGACAGCTCCCAGGGTCTCGGCGGTACAGCTCCCAGGGTCTCGGAGGGACAGCTCCAAGGGTCTCGGCGGGACAGCTCCCAAGGGTCTCGGCGGGATAGCTCCAAGGGGTCTTGGCGGGACAGCTCCCAGGGGTCTCGGCGGGACAGCTTCCAGGGTCTCGGCGGGACAGCTTCCAGGGTCTCGGCGAAACCGCTCCCAGGGGTCTCGGCGAGACAGCTCCCAGGGATCTCAGCAGGACAGCTCCCAGGGTCTCGGCAGGACAGCTCCCAGGGTCTCGGCGGGATAGCTCCCAAGGGTCTCGGCGGGACAGCTTTTAGGGTCTCGGCGGGACAGCTCCTAGGGTCTCGGCGGGACAGCTGCCAGGGTCTCGACGGGATAGCTCCCATGGATCTCGGCGGGACAGCTCCAAGGGTCTCAGCGGGAAAGCTCCCAGGGTCTCGGCGGGACAGCTCCCAGGGTCTCGGCGGGACAGATTCCAGAGGTATCGGCGGGATAGCTCCCAGGGTCTCGGCGGGATAGCTTCCAGGGTCTCGACGGGACAGCTCCCAGGGGTCTCGACGGGATAGCTCCCAGGGTCTCCGCGGGACAGCTCCCAGGGGTCTCGGCGAGACAGCTCCCAAGGTCTCGACGGGACAGCTCCTAGGGTCTCGGCAGGACCGCTCTCAGGGGTCTCGGCGGGACAGCTCCCAGGGGTCTCGGCAGGAAAGCTCCCAGGAGTCTCGACAGGATAACTTCCAGGGTCTCAGGGGGACAGCTCCCAGGGGTCTCGGCGGGACAACTCCCAAGGGTCTCGGCGGGATAGCTCTTAGGGGTCTCGGCAGGACAGCTTCCAGGGTCTCGGCGGGACAGCTTCCAGGGTCTCGGCGGGACAGCTCCCAGGGGTCTCGGCGAGACAGCTTCAAGGGTCTCGGCGGGACAGCTCCCAGGGGTATCGGTGGGACAGCTCCAAGGGGTCTCGGCGGGACAGCTTCCAGGGTCTCGGCGGGATAGCTCCTAGGGGTCTTGGCGGGACAGCTCCCAGGGGTCTCGGTGGGACAGCTCCTAGGGGTCTCGGCGGGACAACTTCCAGGGTCTCGGCGGGACAGCTTCAAGGGTCTCGGCGGGACAGCTCCCAGGGTCTCGGCGGGACAGCTCCCAGGGGTCTCAGCGAGATAGCTTCCAGGGTCTCGGCGGGATAGCTCCCAGGGTCTCGGCGGGACATCTCCCAGGGTCTCGGTGGGATAGCTCCCAGGGTCTCGGCAGGACAGCTCCCAGGGGTCTCGGCGGGACAGCTTCCCGGGTCTCAGCGGGACAGCTGCCAGTGTCTCGGCAGGACAGCTGCTAGGGTCTCGGCGGGACAGCTCCCAGGAATCTCGGCGGGATAGCTCCCAGGGTCTCGGCGGGATAGCTCCCAGGGTCTCGGCGGGACAGCTCCCAGGGTCTCGGCGGGACAGATTCCAGGGGTCTTGGCGGGACAGCTTCCAAGGTCTTGGCGGGACAACTTCCAGGGTCTCGGCGGGACAGCTCCCAGGGTCTCGGCGGGACAGCTCCCAGGGTCTCGGCGGGAAAGCTCCTAGGCTATCGGCGGGACAGCTCCTAGGGTCTCGGCGGGACAGCTCCCAGGGTCTCGGCAGGACAGCTCCCAAGGTCTCGGCGGGACATCTCCCAGGGTCTCGGCGGGACAGCTTCCAGGTCTCGGCGGGAAAGCTCCCAGGGGTCTCGGCGGGACAGCTCCCAGGGTCTCGGCGGTACAGCTCCAAGGGGTCTCGGCGAGACAGCTCCCAGGGTCTCGGCGGGACAGCTCCAAGGGTCTCGGCAGGACAGCTCCCAAGGGTCTCGGCGGGACAGCTCCAAGGGGTCTCGGCAGGACAGCTCCCAGGGGTCTCGGCGGGACAGCTTCCAGGGTCTCGGCGGGACAGCTCCTAGGGTCTCGGCGGGACAGCTCCCAGGGTCTCGGCAGGACAGCTCCCAGGGGTCTCGGTGGGACAGCTTTCAGGGTCTCGGCGGGACAGCTCCCAGGGTCTCGGCGGGACAGCTCCCAGGGTCTCGGCGGGACAGCTCCCAGGGGTCTCGGCGGGACAGCTCCCAGGGTCTCGGCGGGACAGCTCCCAGGGTCTCGGCGGGACAGCTCCCAGGGTCTCGGCGGGACAGCTCCCAGGGGTCTCGGCGGGACAGCTCCCAGGGTCTCGGCGGGACAGCTCCCAGGGTCTCGGCGGGACAGCTCCCAGGGTCTCGGCGGGACAGCTCCCAGGGTCTCGGCGGGACAGCTCCCAGGGTCTCGGCGGGACAGCTCCCAGGGTCTCGGCGGGACAGCTCCCAGGGTCTCGGCGGGACAGCTCCCAGGGGTCTCGGCGGGACAGCTCCCAGGGGTCTCGGCGGGACAGCTCCCAGGGTCTCGGCGGGACAGCTCTCAGGGGTCTCGGCGGGACAGCTCCCAGGGGTCTCGGCGGGACAGCTCCCAGGGTCTCGGCGGGACAGCTCTCCCAGGGTCTCGGCGGGACAGCTCCCAGGGGTCTCGGCGGGACAGCTCCCAGGGGTCTCGGCGGGACAGCTCCCAGGGTCTCGGCGGGACAGCTCCCAGGGGTCTCGGCGGGACAGCTCCCAGGGTCTCGGCGGGACAGCTCCAGGGTCTCGGCGGGACAGCTCCCAGGGGTCTCGGCGGGACAGCTCCCAGGGTCTCGGCGGGACAGCTCCCAGGGTCTCGGCGGGACAGCTCCCAGGGGTCTCGGCGGGACAGCTCCCAGGGTCTCGGCGGGACAGCTCCCAGGGGTCTCGGCGGGACAGCTCCCAGGGTCTCGGCGGGACAGCTCCCAGGGTCTCGGCGACAGCGGGACAGCTCCCAGGGTCTCGGCGGGACAGCTCCCAGGGTCTCGGCGGGACAGCTCCCAGGGTCTCGGCGGGACAGCTCCCAGGGTCTCGGCGGGACAGCTCCAGGGTCTCGGCGGGACAGCTCCCAGGGTCTCGGCGGGACAGCTCCCAGGGTCTCGGCGGGACAGCTCCCAGGGTCTCGGCGGGACAGCTCCCAGGGTCTCGGCGGACAGCTCCCAGTACAGGGGTCTCGGCGGGACAGCTCCCAGGGTCTCGGCGGGACAGCTCCCAGGGGTCTCGGCGGGACAGCTCCCAGGGGTCTCGGCGGGACAGCTCCCAGGGGTCTCGGCGGGACAGCTCCCAGGGTCTCGGCGGGACAGCTCCCAAGGGTCTCGGCTCCCAGGGGCCAGGGGTCTCGGCGGGACAGCTCCCAGGGTCTCGGCGGGACAGCTCCCAGGGTCTCGGCGGGACAGCTCCCAGGGTCTCGGTGGGACAGCTCCCAGGGTCTCGGCGGGACAGCTCCCAGGGTCTCGGCGGGACAGCTCGGGACAGCTCCCAGGGTCTCGGCGGGACAGCTCCCAGGGTCTCGGCGGGACAGCTCCAGGGTCTCGGCGGGACAGCTCCCAGGGTCTCGGCGGGACAGCTCCCAGGGTCTCGGCGGGACAGCTCCCAGGGGTCTCGGCGGGACAGCTCCCAGGGTCTCGGCGGGATAGGTTCCAGGGTCTCGGCGGGACAGCTCCCAGGGGTCTCGGCGGGATAGCTCCCAGGGTCTCGGCGGGACAGCTCCCAGGGGTCTCGGCGAGACAGCTCCCAGGGTCTCGACGGGACAGCTCCCAGGGTCTCGGCAGGACAGCTCTCAGGGGTCTCGGCAGGACAGCTCCTAGGGGTCTCGACAGGACAGCTCCCAGGAGTCTCGGCGGGACAACTTCCAGGGTCTCGGCAGGACAGCTCCCAGGGGTCTCGGCGGGACAGCTCCCAGGGGTCTCGGCGGGACAGCTCTTATGGGTCTCGGCGGGACAGCTTCCAGGGTCTCGGCGGGACAGCTCCCAGGGGTCACGGCGAGACAGCTTCCAGGGTCTCGGCGGGACAGCTCCCAGGGGTCTCGGCGGGACAGCTTCAAGGGGTCTCGGCGGGACAGCTTCCAGGGTCTCGGCGGGATAGCTCCCAGGGGTCTCGGCGGGACAGCTCCCAGGGGTTTCGGCGGGACAGCTTCTAGGCCTCGGCGGGACAGCTTCCAGGGTCTCGGTAGGATAGCTCCCATGGGTCTCGGCGAGACAGCTTCCAGGGTTTCATCGGGACAGCTCCCAGGGTCTTGGCGGGACCGCTTCCAGGGTCTCGGCGGGACAGCTCCCAGGGGTCTCGGCGGGACAGCTTCCAGAGTCTCGGCGGGACAAATGCCAGGGTCTCGGCGGGACAGCTGCTAGGGTCTCGGCGGGACAGCTCCCAGGGATCTCGGCGGGACAGCTCCCAGGGTCTTGGCGGGACAGCTCCCAGGGTCTCGGCGGGACAGCTCCCAGGGTCTCGGCGGGACAGATTCCAGGGGTCTCGGCGGGACTGCTTCCAGGGTCTTGGCGGGACAGCTTCCAGGGTCTCGACGGGACAGCTCCCAGGGTCTCGGCGGGACAGCTCCCAGGGTCTCGGCGGGAAAGCTCCCAGTGTCTCGGCGGGACAGCTCCCAGGGTCTCGGCGGGACAGCTCCCAGGGTCTCGGCGGGACAGCTCCCAGGGTCTCGGCGGGACAGCTCCCAGGGTCTCGGCGGGACAGCTCCTAGGGTCTCGGCGGGACAGCTCCCAGGGTCTCGGCAGGACAGCTCCCAGGGGTCTCGGCGGGACAGCTCCCAGGGGTCTCGGTTGGATAGCTCCTAGGGTCTCGGGGTCTCGGCGGGATAGCTCCTAGGGTCTCGGCGAGACAGCTCCCAGGGTCTCGGCAGGACAGCTCCCAGGGTCTCGGCGGGACAGCTCCAAGGGTCTCGACGGGACAACACCCATGGTCTCGGCAGGACAGTTCCCAGGGTCTCGGCGAGAAAGCTCCCAGGGTCTCGGCGGGACAGCTCCCAGGGTCTTGTCGGGACAGCTCCCACGGTCTCGGCGGGACAGCTCCCAGGGAGTAAGGGGTGTTGCTCCTCCCACCCTTGGACCTCTCTTCGGACCATGTTTTTACCGTTATGCCCTTGGTTGGGGAATTTCCTCTCTATCCCCTGATGTGGAGCTTTTCTATTGGCTAGAGGCTTAGTTGCCTTAGGGGTATTTTGGTCATTTTACCCCCAGGACTTTGAAAAGCTATAAATAGACCCTTGAGGATGCCTTAGAGAGTATTCATTATTCCTTAGCCACTTGAATCTCTTTGGCTTTTTTCTATTAAGAAGAAACTATCTAGTAAATCTGGAGGTTATGGCATGATCCTAGGGATATTTCTGTAGGCAAAGGTTCCAAAACTATTGGTCTCCCAGACCATTTTCATTAATGCTTCTAAGAGGCTTACCTCTGCCGTCTTTGGCAGATGGGATAAGGTTATCCCAACGCCCTCCAGGGCCTCCTCTTCCAGGACAGCTTCAGAGGACACAAGGGCTATAACAGTCACTCTCCCAACCCCTAAAGAAGTTCCACCTCCTCCTCTTCAAAGACCATCCACTGTTCTTACAAACACACCTTCTACTTCCATCCCTCCTGCCTCACCATCTCTACCTCCTCAATCACCTCTACCATCTCATCATTTTGAGTACATTCCCTCTACCTCCTTTCCTACTTTCAATCTTCTCTCTTTTCCATCTCATTCATCTCCTCAACATCAATTCACTACCCCTCTTCCAACACCACCTCAATCTCCTATCCAGGAAGAGATCATCCCTTATTTCACTCCATCTACCTCCAATACTCAGGATATACCTCAGTTATTCACAATCTGTTCAACCTGCCATCAACCTTCCATACCATCTACTTCCTCTCAAAATCCTCCATCTACATCTATTCAGAACTCTTCTGAGTTTATGTTTTTAGATTTTTTTTCTTCTATTGCTAATAATCTTACTGAATTCATCACTCCAACACTCAAGAAGCTAATAGAAGAAGTTGTAGCTCCTCTTATTGCTTCTATTGCAGATCTATCTTCTCATCTTGCCTCTTCCTCACCTGTCCCTTCTTTTGGGGGCCTGGGTTCAGGTCACTCTGAATCCAGGCAAGGGGATATGTCCTATGAAGAAGCTTCAGCAATAGTAGTAGCATCTCAAGTAGTAGCAATTTCAGAAGCAGAAGCAACAACAATTTTAGCAACAGCAGAAGATTCAGATGCAGAAATGCTTGCAGTCTGTGCAGATGAAGCAGCAGCTGATTTTTCAGTTCCTAAAATTATCACTGTTGGGGATGTTGTTATTAATCCCACAGTTAACCTATCTTCTCTATTTTCAGTTTCTGATTCTTTGCATAGTTCTATTCACAATTTTCTGCCTGCTTTTCCAGCTTATGATAAAGCTGTAGTTTGCTATTCTGCACCTATGAATTCTTAAGTTTTAGAACAAATTAGATCTAGTTTCAGTAATTCTTCTACTAGTATCTCCTCAGTATCTATGAATATAATAGTTGAGAATGTGATAACTGTCATAGAGCCAGCCTGTTCCCCTCCAACTTATTCTTGGGCTGAATCCCCAATGCCTAATTTAGATGACATTCTTTTTGAAGACATGGAACAAGATGTTAGTATACAGATGCAAGCTTATATAGATTTTGTGCATACACAGCAAGAAGTACAAGTTCATGATAAGTTTGAGTTGACTAAGCAGATTGATGAGTTATATGATCAACCAGCTGAAGATGTTTCTGATGATGATGATGATGATGATACAGATGAGTCAGAAGACTCCAGTTCAAAGAAAGGAAAAGCTAAGAAAAAGAATGATCCTGTAAAGGTTGCTCCTCAACCTTCCTCCACAGCTGACATTTCCTACTATATTCTGCATGGAATTAGACTCACTCCAGATACTCCTTACTGGATGAGGTTTTCTAAAAATGAACAAAAGAGAAGGAAGAAAATGAAGAGATATAATTCACCTCAAAGGTCTAGGAGAGGACCTCCTCCTCCACCACCAGTAGCAGGAACAACAGGAAATATTTCTCAAAAGCCTACACCTTCTCAACATTCTCAGTTCAGTCAGAGTAGACCTTCTTGGTCAAATTCTCAAGGCATCCATTAACAGAGATCAAGCCAAAGCAGCCAAAAGCAACAACAATCAAGTCCAGAGAGGCCTCCTTCTCCTACATATGAGCCAGAGCTAGATCCAATTTATTGGATGGCCAGATTTCATGAGCTTATTGGTCTGTCTCAGATTAATAAAGCTAAAGCAGAAGGAAAATACACCTCCCAGTTCGCAACAATGTCTTCTTACAGACAGAAAGAACTAAACAAGTATCAAGTAAAGAATTTATTCAATGCTAATGAATACATGCAGCTTCATCCAGAGGCAGTTGTGCCCAGATCCATATCTCAAAAAATTATTGGTGATCAAGATTTAAAAATGACTCAGCTAGAAGCTCAAGATCAACCCAGAAAGATAATTTTCACAAAATCATCCTCTGATTCTCTTTCAGAAGTTCCCAAGAAAGCCAACTAAATCTTTTTTTATGTCTTCTTTATTATTACTGTTTTTGAACTCTCATAGCACTATATTATATCTGCTGAATGTTTTATTTCGGCTAGATATATTTCTTGCTTTATATTTTGTGTAAATAGTATCCTCACCCAAATAGGGGGATATTGTTGGAACCCCAGTTTGGATTTGAGCAAGGACTACTATTAGGATGCTTATAATGACCCAATATGTATAGTATGGGTTATAGGTTTTTCCAGGGTTAGTTGCCTTAGATGATTTTAGAGTTCTGCAATTCAGTTCGACGAAAGTCAAACTCAGCTCGACGAAAGTCGAACTCAGCTCGACGAAAGTCAAGCTTAGCCCGACGAACTCAGAGTTCCAACTCTGAATTGTGCTCGACAAAAGCTGAGCTCCGATCGATGAAATTGTATCTCAGCTCGACGACATCCAAGCTAAGCTCGACGATATCTGAGCTTAGGTCGACGAATAAGCAGTTTCAGCTCGACGATCTCCAAGCTCAGGTCGACGAATTTCTTGCTCAGTTCGATGATTTCCAGGCAGTATTTTAGGCAGTTATTTCAAGCAGGAAGCAGCTTATTTCAAGGATTAATTTCAGACAGTTATAACTCTGATATTTAATGCTCATTATTCTTATTAATATAGCCGTTTAGAGGAAGAGCATTAAATATAGACTTAATCACAGAGTTAAATGCTAATTCTTTTCCAAGGCAGTTACCATTCTAGGAATGCTCCAGCTGTTCAGAATGAATTCAAATATTTAAATTTCTCTAGCATTCATGATCATATAATTTTATCAGAAGTTTTCTACCTTAAGTGATACAGACAGACACACAAGATTTTCTCAGAGTTACAGAAAGCTACAGAAATACTTTTTAGAGAATTAGCTTTTTGTTCTTCAAGCTATCTTCCAGCAACTCATCTTCAATCTGAGACTAAAAGCTCACATCTCTCAGAGACATTTACTGGAAGGAGAAGATTACAAAAAAGACCTACAACCTGAAGCAAAGCTTCCATCTCCATATCATCTACACAACTTAGGGGGAGCTTTGACATCAACAATCCACTAGTCTTCTCAGAGATTTGAGACAGAGAAGATAACACCTTTTTTACATTCTTCTTTCATTGTGTACAGGGTTTTAACTCCCTTCAAAAGTTAGTCTATTTGGTTCACAAGTCACCTGATCAAAAGACTTGGGATTGGTTTTTGGGCACTTGATCAAAAGCCTAAAGGGTTGTTAGATCTCCCTTAGAAAATAGATCTTGTGGTGACAGGGCACCTGAGAAAAAACCTGTGGTGGCAGGGCACCTGAGCAAAAATCTATAGTGGATTCCTATCAGGGCGGTAGAAGAGTGGATGTACCCAGGTTTATTGGGGAACCACTATAAATTCCTTGTGTCATCTGGTTTGCCTTTACTTTTTTGTTTGTGTGCTGTGATTTTCTATTTATACTTTCATATATCACTAACTTTTAATGCACTATAAAAATAAGTTAATAATTTTTAAAATACTCTATTCACCCTCCCTCTAGAGTTAAGTTAGATTTATCGCTCACTTTCATCACTTCTGTTGGGCCAAACAGAATGTGATACCCGCATTAACCATGTTGGTCATAGAGAAGAGGTTCTTCTTCAGGCCCGGTATGTGATAAACACTTCTTAATTTGAGTGGCCCCTTATCACTACCCAAAGACACAACTCCCTACTTCTCTACCACATGCATAGAATCATCAGAAGTAATAATAGCATCAATGCCTGTGAAAGCTTGCAACGAAGAGAACTTTTACTTATCACCGGTGAGGTGATGACCACACCCAGAGTCGATAATCCAGTCATCTTGGTAGTTGATGGAGGACAATGCACAGACACATATGCCCATCATGAAAGCATTCCCCATCCAGCTCCCTCAGCACTAGAATAAGCCTCCTCCTTGCATGCAGCATGACCCGACTAAAGCTTCACCTTGTAGTCTTGTTTGAAGTGACCCAGCTGATTGCACCAGTAGCACCTTGTCCTTCCTTCTTTTTCCCATCATGCTTTGAAGATTAACTCTTCTCTTGTTAATATGATGTTGATGGACCATCGTCAGAAGGTTTCTTCTTCTTTTCCCATCTCTTCTTCTTCCCTGAGAAGAGAGCCTCATTGTCTCCTCCAGAGACAGTCATCCTAGCCATCTACCTTTCTAGGCTCTCTTGCGAAGCCAGCAAGTTTTCCAACTCTAGCAACGCTGGCTGAGTGTTCCAGCCTTGAACAGAGGTCACTAAGGTCACATACTCCTTCCATAAGCCACGTATGATGTGTCTCTTGAGCTTTGCCTCTGAAATAAACTCATCGGGGTCCAACGCTGATTTTTTAGTGCATAGGTTCTTCATTTTCAAGAAGAATGATGAGATAAACAAGTCTCCCTGAGTGGCTCTCGCAACCTAATTTTCCAAGAACTATAGTCGCGCTACATTCTTCTTGTTGAATGACCCATCAAGGGAAGTCCAAGTCTTAGCAGCAGATTGACATCCAAGGATGTGATCAAAGAGCTCTGGTGTGATAGCCCGCTTCAGAGTAAACTCATCCTTTGCATTTGTTTTCCTCAAGCTCTCACTTGTTCAGCAGACACAGTTGCAGCAGTAACTTCTTGCTTGTCATCACCACAAACGACCTCCCAAAGATCCTCACCCAGAAAATAGCTTTCCATGCACGACCTCCACTTCTTAAAGATGGTCGGCGTTAAAAGCTCAATACCAAGACCTCTTGCTAATCCACCTTTCTTTGCAACAACCACTGATCTATTATCTTCCAGAAGCACCGAGCACAACAGATGGTTGATCACTACTCAAACCTCTACTCCCTCGATACCATGTTAAAATTTCTCAAGATGATCAGGGAGATAGCTCTGATACTAAGTAAAACTTTTAAAGCTATCAAGATGACACCTTGATCAAGTGAAAAATGGGAACCAGGCGCAGGAACACTCAACCATAAACCAAGCTCAATAATCAGAAACAATAGAAGGCAACAATAAATCTTGTTTTTTCAAAAATCTTCTTTACAAGGCAGAGAGACCTTATTCGCTGATGTACAAAGGGAGAGCAAACAAACAAATTAAGAACAATAAGCTATGTGGACTTTCTCAGATACCGTCGAGACCGCCAAGCTTCTGCTGCCTTGAACTGAACTATAGAGTCCGCTTAGACCGTGGACAACCCATTAGTCTATTGAACACCTTTGTCTGCTCTCTGCAAGCCGCCTAACTATTGAAGTCGTCTAGTTGCCAGAGTCCGCGAACCAGCCGCTGCCGAACTGAAGAACAGACCGCCGAGACCGACGAATCGGTTATTGAACTGGGAAAGCTGATGGAGAGAAGACTGGCTGGCTGCAAATGCGACCTGCTTCAAACCGTTGATTGATAACCGCAAGCTCCACTGCTCCCTGACCGCAGTCAGCACAAACAACCTGACTTCTTAGTCCTAGCCGCACAACCTGCAAACAACAAGCTTCTTAACCTTCTCAAACTGCACGGACGGAAAATCTGAGGCCGCAACAATTAACACATGCTCAACTTACTATTTATTCAGTTAATTATGATGTCACGGGGGTCCTATTTATAGGCGCGGAGAGGAGTGTGGTCAACTCCCTAGTGGATAGATACACCACCCCAGCCCGCAACTAGCACAGTGTGGTCCGTCCAGTCCGCATGGATAAGTCCGGACACCCGCCTATCCACCTGACATCAAGGAGAACAGATAGAATCCAGTCAGCATCCCAGCGGACATCGCACCCGCCCGCAATGCAATGACCATGACCAAGGGCACAGACCGCCTGGTAAACCAGCGGACATTGTGGACTCTACGATCAAACTAAACTTGTCACAGATTGTGACCAAGTCTAGAGAACTACTCGCGCGAGCTCTGCGAACATGAACATAGTCTGCCAGCTCCAAATTAGTCTACCTAACCACGAACTCCGCGGTTATCTCCTAATCGCACCACCAAAATAGGAGAACAAGGACACGGGCCAATGCCAATCTCTCGAGATCCAAGAATAGTCTTCATAGGGAAAACTCCACGGACTCTAACCCAGTCCACCTAGATCGCGGATATTCAACCTATCTACACGGCTACCACACACCACCAGACTGCAATATCAGACAGCACAGGCCACACCACTAGTCCGCAAGAGTGTCTGCCCAGGCTACGCAGTATTCCGGATCAACCCCCACTGTCACTTCAACAATTTCAACATGCTCAACGTAGCCATCTGCACACCCCACGACTCTGAAACCTACGCGATAACCATGGAGTCTTCTCCGGCATACAAAACATACAAACATCACCAATCCAGACCAACCTATCTGGATGGGCTTCACACAGCATACCTATGCTGTACTTCGATTTCGGATCTAAATGCAAAACTAATGGGGATACATGGATCAACTTGCCGGGAGAACCACTTCCACGTATTCGTGGAGTGTCTACCCTCTAATGCCAAAGAGAAGGACTTGACATGTCCAAGGAAGAGGATTGTTACCTTAGAAGTTCGCTTCGGCACCATAGGAGAAATTCTAGACGGATTAACACGACCGTTGCGGCTTTGCCTCCGTAGATCCGAACTTGCTTCGCGAATCCGAGTTCCGAATCTCAAACAGCGGCGAGATCTCCTTTCTGGCGCTGCTGCTCCACTTCCAAAAGATCTGGCAAAGTTCTCAACTCCAAAAGAAAATGAAGTAAAATGGCTGAACCAGTACTATATACAAAGCTACCACCGTGTTGTACCTACCTACCGTCGCGCGGTACCGTTAATCAATTCCCTGATTCGAGCGTAACCGCGCAGGCCCTCCAATCACAGGCCGACACGTGGCCACGCCGTTATAGCTTCACTATCATCAGGCGCTAGGATGCTAGCGCCTAGCGGTAGCTAGCGACGGTTACGACACGACCGCTCCTGCTACCGCCACGAGATATCTACTACCGCCGCGTGGTAGAAACCCAAGCGCTTTGACAAATTAATTGCCAAGCTATCGCCAGCGGTAACTCTACCGCTAGGCGATAGCTTCCCGAGAGCTCGGCCAAATAAATGGCTAACATCGCGTGCTAACAACCTACCGTCGCATGGTAGACTTGGCGTTGAGTCACTTTGCCTCACTCAACACTCTCGACGCCTAACGCTACCGCCATACGATATCACCCTACTGTCGCGCAGTAACCTCTTTTCCTGACTATAGAAACTTGGGTGTTACAAATCTCCCCCCTTAGAAAATTTCGTCCAGAAATTACACGTTGTAGGAAAAGAAAGAGCATCGATACTGCGAAAGTATACCTCAAACTAAAAGCTCATGGAACTTCGCCTTCATGGTTTGTTCCCGCTCCCATGACAGCTCCTCTCAGCCACAGTTGTCCGAGCGAACATTGACCATCCTGATAGATTTATTGCGAAGTTACTTAACTTCTACATCCTCAATACGAATAGGTTTGACATTCGTTGTCAACCCACCATCCACCGGTACTTGATCTATAGCAATCACTTGTGTAGGCTCTTGCACCGCCTTTCGCAATACTGATATGTGGAATACGTCGTGTAGACCACTCAGTTCCGCGGATAGTTTCTACCGATAGGCGGCTTTGCCAATACAATCAAGTATCTCAAACGGTCCAAGGTATCTTGGACTCAGCTTCTTCAAGCATCGAATCCTAGACACCCCTTTGAAGGCTTGATCTTCAAATATACCCAATTGCCCATGGCGAACTCGATGTTCCTGTGCTTGGCTTTATAATACTTAGCCTGTCTATCTAGAGCAATCAGCAATCGCTCCCGGATTGTTCGCATAATCGAATTCACATCTTCAACTTCCTTCCACATATATAACTTGGACTCGCCCGTCTCCAACCATGATAATGGAGGACAGTACTTCCTAAAATATATGGCCTCGAAGGGCTCCATATGAATACTTGTTTTGTAGCTATTGTTGTAAGAAAATTCGATCATATACAAGTGATCCTCCCACTTTTTCCTGAAATCTAGGATGCACATATGAAGCATGTCCTCCATCATCCTGTTTACCCTCTCGGTCTGACCATCTGTCTGTGAATGAAAGGCCGTGTTGAATTTCAGCTTGGTACCAAATAGTTGATGTACCAGCCTCTAGTCATTAGACGTGAAGCGCCCAAATCGGTCACTCACGATGCTACAGGGCACACCATGCAGTCTTACAATATTATCCACACACAATTTTTGCCAGTTTCTCCACCAAGTCGTCGATCCTATTTGGGATGAAGTGTGACACTTTCGTCAAACGATCAACGATCACCCAGATGACATCATTTCTCTTCTGCAATTTCGGCAAACCGTGCACGAAATCCATGGATATATCATCGAACTTCGATTCCGGTATATGCAAAGACTTCAAGAATCCTCCAGGCTTCTGACATTCGGCCTTCACCAGGGCACAAGTCTAAAATGTTGCTACATATAGTATTATGTCCTTCTTCAGTCCTGGCCACCAGAACAGCTTTTTCATGTCTTTATACATCTTCGTGCTCCCTGGGTGAATCGATTACTTGGTATAATGAGCCTCGTACATTAATTATTCCCGTATTTTACCCACCTTTGGGACACACAAATCACTGTCTTACCACAACAGCCCATTTTCAACCTTAAACTGGACATTTGATCTTTCCAAAGACTCAGCCATGTTGTTGAAACCAAAAATCGGCTTCTGTGGAGTTTGAACCCATGGGGAAGGGGTGATCTCTCTCTTACTTCTCCCTCACAAACTCAAATAGCTAGAGACTTAGAATAAGAAATAGACCCAAGGCTCAAGTACGGAGGTCCCACCACACACTCGGAAAATCTTAGAGTGTTTCCCCTCCTTAGCCAAATGTGGAGCAAAGGATACCTCAGAAAGCGCAAGAAGATCAGGGTACAAGTAAGCCTGCCTTCTGAGATACCCCCTTGGGTCAATTTATAGTTTTCTGAAAACGGTCTGCCAACAGCCAACCTCCGTTGTTCGAAATAGCTATACGCAGTCAAGATTGGGCTGCCAACAACGTAACTCCGCTGTTCTGAAAGGCTATGGGTAGGCCAGCGGGGGTAAAATGGTAAACAATACATCATACAACACTTAGTAGAGTGGCCCTTGAATACCTCCACTCGCATGGGGTGGCGAGTGCTCGATGGTGCTAGCACTCACCACCTCCCTATGGCACTAGGTGAGTGCAGGCAAGAATTACCCCACTCGCAACAGCCTGCCGAGATCTATGAGCAAGTGAGAGCCTACTGCTCCACTCGCCCCTGTTCTGCTCCACCCCACCTGGGCGAGTCGACGGATTTGCCGAGATGTCACTCAACGCTAAGAGGCGTCAAGTGAACAAGCCTCACTCGACGCCAGGGTGGAAGGAATCGAGTGGACACGATGACAGCAACAGGTGTCAAGTGGACTCGATGTCAGGGGCCCAGCTCGCCTGACTTGGCTAGTCTGGCTCCTATCGATCCTACTCGCCGGATATGGGATTGTACATAATCCTCGCACTTTGCGAGGTTGCCCCAAGCTCGAAAAGAAACATCCAACCCCGCAAAATGTAGCGAGTGCGGCAGGAGCCAGAGAGAATCTTTTGGTCCCGCGTACCTGGGTGACCTTTGTCATTACCCTTAATCGGACCTTGTCGAGGTGCCTCTTTCCAAATAGCTCCAAGAAAGGCTGGACCGTGCTCGCGGGCTCAATGCTGCTTGCATTACAAGCCTGGTCGTTGTATCTCCCAGTGCTTTGCTGTGCGAGCCTCCTAATCCTCAGCCTGCCAAAAAGGCCAAGTCAGCTCCAAAAACTGTCGAGTCGGTCTATCGCAACCTGGCCTCCACCCCTGATCATGGACTCACTTCTTCCTCTAGGCCAACTCTCGAACAAAAGGGGAAGGGGATCATCGAGATTCTTGCTGACCCGGGCAGTCATCAGATTGACGGCGAAGCCTCCACACTGCGAGTCGGCTCCCCCATGATTACTCGCAGCCTCAAACTCCTCCTACTACTCGCCTGCGAGACCCATCTCCCCCTTTGGGACCACAGGGCTGGACTCGCTGAGGCTGAAATCGCCAGCTAATGCACCTTCTCGGAAACCAGGATCTGGAGTTGGTCCGTGAGTTCAACAACCCGCGCCGACCCCCGGAGACGGGGACGTGAGGCTGGTGTTGGTACCCTTGTTTGATTTGAGTTTAGTCTTGTCTTTTTAGTCCCTTGACCCAAGAAATATCTATGGTCAATGGTTAGTGGTCTAGCTGTAGAGTCCTCGCTTTCCAGATGAAGAATTTGGTTAAGTAGTTTGTTCGTTCGACTATGGTCGAACGCCGCTCGACTATCGTCGACTAACTGTTCGACGATCATCTATCAGTTGCTCGACGTTCTGTCTGTGTGGATAGTTCGACTATCTGTTGATAGTTCGACTATCTGTGTGCTGTGATAGTTCGACTATCTGTTGATAGTTCGACTATCTGTTTGTTTGATAGTTCGACTATCTGCTTGGATAGCTCAACTATCTGATAGCTCGACTATCTGTTTGATAGGTCGACTATCTGCGTTGTTTGATAGCTCGACTATCTGTTGATAGGTCGACTATCTGCTTTCTTCTGATAGTTCGACTATCTGTTGATAGGTCGACTATCTGTTTTCCCTTGGTAGTTCGACTATCTGCTTTGATAGTTCAACTATCTGATAGCTCGACTATCTGTTGATAGTTCGACTATCTGTCGTTCTTTGATAGTTCGACTATTCTTTGATAGATCGACTATCTGTTTCTCTTCTGATAGTTCGACTATCTGTTGATAGGTCGACTATCGGTTTTGCTTTGATAGTTCGACTATCTGTTGATAGGTCGACTATTTGATAGCTCGACTATCTTCTGATAGTTCGACTATCTGTTGTGATAGTTTGACTATCTCCTTTGATAGTTCGACTATCTGGATCGTTCGACTATCTGTCCGATAGTTCGACGATCTCCGTTCTTCGGTCGACGATCTCTGAGGGTCGTTCGACGTTTTCTGTTTGCCTTTTTATTTTGTATTTATTTATTCTATTTAATAAATTAATATATTATCTGGCATTTTATTTCAGTTGTTTTATGATAATATTTCCAGGCAATATCTGCTCCATCTCTTTTGCCTGAGTCAAATCTTTTCAGATAAAGTTGTTTGTCTTATTAGTTGACAGTGTATTTTACTTTATCTGCTGTCAGTCCTTTATAGCCGTTAGACTGAAAAGTCTTCTTTCTGTTATAAAGAGTTTTTCTCTAATGTGATTTTATTTAGTACCTGTATTATCAGATTGCTTCCTGCAGCTTCCTTGAAAAAGGTTTATCCCTTTTTTAGAATATTTTGCTGCAGAGTTTGTTTGTCTTTGTGATATTTGCAGCCCAGGTTTCAAGTTTCAGAAGAAGACAAACAGTTCAAATTGAAAAGAGCCGTTGCTTGTTGCTGCTATAAAAGGAATCCTTTGGAGAAGGATTTCAGCTAGCTAACCAGTTATTCTAAGAGTTATTCATTTAAGCATTCAAGCTTTCATCAAGACCAAGTTCACTGCTCTCAGCAATATTCATTCAACTGAGAAGTGTTAAGCTCTTCTGCTCTTCTTCAACCTGAGTTCTCCTGCTTCCAGGAAGTTCAAACTCAGAGTTATTTTGAAGAAGAAGAAGAAGAAGATAGCTGCTAGAAGATTTCTATTTTATATTTTATATCTTCTTGTAGTTTTTCCTTCAGAACTTTCTGAAGAGTTTCTGCACTGAAGCAAGACTTCACCTGGACATTCTTTGAGCCACGGGGAGCCTTGATTCTCTTAGAGCTCTCTAGCTCAGTGCAAGTCTTTGTGCTTCTCTAATCTATTGTAAAATAGAGAAGACTTTTTAACCTTCTTTCCCCCTCTTGTACAGGGTTATTACTCCCTTCAAAAGTATCACTTGGTGGCAGGGCACCTGATCAAAAACCTGTGTTTGATTTTTAGACACCTGATCAAAACTCTAAAGGGTTTCTAGATCTACCTGAAGCAGATCATGTGGTGGCAGGGCACCTGATCAAAAACCTGTAGTGGATTCCTACCTTGTTGGTAGAAGAGTGGACGTACCCAAGTTGTTTGGGGAACCACTATAAATTCCTTGTGTCGTCTGGCTTGCTTAATTTAATTCCTGCATTGTGGCTGTGATTAGATATATCTAGGTTTGCTAGTTGCTGATTAGGTTTTCCAAGCCTTAACTGTAATTACAGTTAGCTTGAGTTTGTGCACAACACTTGTGTTAGGCTTTAGGGTTATCTCCTTATCTATAATCTTTTCATTCCGCATTTCACTCCAAGGGAGTTGGGTAGACTATTAAGTTTTTGTCTAGTGCAAAATTTGATAACTCTATTCACCCCCCCCCCCCTCTAGAGTAGTATCTATCCCTTCACTTTCAATTGGTATCAGAGGGAGGTTGACTGACTGTATAGGCTAACACCTAAGTCACAAGATCCTGATAGATACCAAAGTTTATAGATATTCACTATCACTATCATGGCCCAGTCCAAGGATTATTCTAGCACCCGACCTCCAACATGCAACTTAGCTAAGTTTGGCATCTGGAAGGCACGGATAAAATTATATATGAATTCTATTGATGAAAGTATCTTTGCATCTATTTTGTCAGGACCCCCAAGAGCACCTGCTACTGCCTCATCATCTGATATGAGTGCAGTGCCTCCTCCAGATTACAATGATGAGTACAAAAAGGCAAAGATAGCAGATGCCAAGGCAATGAATATACTGGCTCAGACAATGTCTGATGAGGTATTCCAGAAGGTTGCTGACTGCTCTTCAGTAAAAGCTATGTGGGATACACTGAACCAGATTGTAGCTGGTTCAGCTGATGAAAGGAAGGACAGAAGGTCCAACCTTATCTCACAATATGAGAACTTCAAGAAAACTGATGCTGAATCAGTTGAAGCCATGTACACAAGGCTCAGCTCAATCATCAATGAGCTGAGGACCCTTGACAAGGACATTTCATTGACAGAGGTCTATGATAAGATTCTTATATGCTTCCCTAGCACATGGGATCTAAGGATCTGGCCTATCAAGGAGGCCAGAAGCACAAATGAGATTTCAACTGAAGCCCTTCTCGGCAAGCTCAAGTCTTTTGAGCAAGTGCTGAAGATAAGGGAAGCAGAAGCTGAAGCAAAGACCCCTACTCCAACAAGAAAAGAGCAATCTCTAGCTCTTAAGGCTGCTGATGCTTCTGAAGGTAGCCAATCCAATGAGGAACTAATGACATTATTTGCCAAGAGGTTTCTCAAGATGGGGAGAAAGGAATTCAGAAAGAAGTCTTCACGCTATGAAGACAAACCAAGGTATGACCGTTCACCTGCTAAAGAAATTATATTTTATGGTTGCAGGAAACCTGGACATATCTTACCAGATTGTCCAGAGGAGAAGAACAAAGATAAGAGGAAAGAAAAGGAACAGCACAGGAAGCACTCCAAGCCATCCTCCTACAAGAACAAGAAGAAGGAGAGAGGTTTCATTGCTGAAACCTGGAGTGATTCTGATGAAGAATCTTCCTCCTCTAGCTCCAGTGAGGATGAGGAAGAGAAGAAGGCAAAGGAAGTTTGCCTGATGGCAATAGATGCCTGCAACAATCACTCAGCTGCAGAGATTTCAGATTCAGAGGAAGAAATGCCAACAGAAGATGAGGTACTATCTTCTTATGACTTTACTTCTGCAGAATTCAAATTAGATTTTAAATCTTTATGCTTAGATTTAATTAGTTCTGAAAAGGAGATTAAAGAACTTAGACATAGGTTTGCTGAATCAGAAATCATATCTACTGAAAATATTAGGTTAAAGGAAGATCTCACTGATTATAGTGAAGAAATTAAGTTTCTTAAAATTGAGTTAGCTAAATCTAAGAGGTTAGAAGAATCTCTAAATGGTAGAAGCCTTAAGTTATTAGAAATAACCAGCATGACTAACACTAGGTCAGGCAATAACAAACTAGGCTTAGGAGCTTCTCCCAGTGAACCCCCAGTTATTCTTAAAAATAATCTTTCAACTCCAGTGAATTTCATTTCAGCTAGTGGAATGAAGAACACTGAGCAAGTAAACCAAGTTAACAAAACTTTAAATAAAGCTAAGAGAGAAAAGAGGAAGAAATTTTTTAAAGAAATACAAAGAGCGTCGAACGCTGCTCGACGATCGGAAGCTCAATGGTCGAACGAAGCTCGACGATCTGAGCGCCCATCGTCGAACGTCGATTGACGTTTTCAATATGATTTTCAAAATCATCATCAAACTCGTAGAAACCTAAATGAAAATAGAAACCCTAGGTTTGTTGACCCATCATCTGCATGGAGAATCCCACCTAGGAGATCTCACCCATTAGGTTATCACCCTCAGCCTGCATTTTCATTTATTTCTAGCTTTTCTTATGTGAAAAACAAGGGACCCAAGGTTACCTGGGTCCACAATGTCTAAATGAATTTCTTGCAGGTGAAGGCCTATCCTATCACTCAAAATAAGTGGTATTTGGATAGTGGATGCTCCAAGCATATGACAGGAAATAAAAATCATCTGTCAAAATTCAAAGCTAAGCTCGGCCCAAAGGTTATCTTTGGAGATTCAAGCTGTGGTCAGACAGAAGGCTATGGCAGGATCACAATTGGAGATGTTACTTTCAAGAGAGTTGCATATGTGACAGGACTGAAGCACAATTTGATCTCAGTCAGCCAGCTATGTGATGCTGGCTACCAGGTTTCATTTTCTAACTCTTTTTGTAATATTACTTTAAATAATAATGTTGTTTTAGTAGGCATTAGATTAGGTAATATTTATTTAGTAGATTTCAATTCAACTCACTCTGAAATCTGTTTATTTAATGAAGTAACAATTAATAATAATTCTTTATGGCATAAGAGGCTTAGTCATGTTAACCTTAAAAATATATCTAGGTTATCTAAACACAACCTTGTTAGAGGTTTACCTTCTTGCCCCTACAAGAAGGAGAGCCTTTGCAAGGCTTGTCAGCTAGGCAAGCAAACCAAAAACTCTTTTAAATCAGTAAATAAAAGTGATTCTCCTAGAATCTTATACTTATTACATTTGGACCTTTTTGGCCCAATAAATGTACAGAGTTTAGGAGGGAAGAATAACACCTTAGTCATTGTAGATGACTTCTCTAGGTTCAGTTGGGTTTTCTTTTTGAGAACTAAGGCTGATAACTTCAAAGCCCTTACAGACTTTCTATTATGTGTGCAGACTGAGTACTCTACTCATGTGGCCTTGATCAGAAGTGATCATGGTACTGAGTTTGACTCTCTTCTCATGCAAGAATTCTGTGAGAGAGAAGGTATCAAACATAGCTTCTCAGCTCCTAGAACTCCCCAACAAAATGGGGTAGTTGAAAGGAAAAATCGAACACTCATTGAAGCTGCTAGTACATTGTTGGCAGATGCTAATATGCCTCTCTCCTATTGGGCAGAAGCTGTTAGTACAGCCAATTATGTCTTGAATAGAAGTCTGATACACAAGCTTAAGTGTAAAACTCCTTATGAGTTGCTTAAAGGAAAGAAACCTAAAATTAATTATTTTAGAGTATTTGGTTGTGTAGTGTATATTCATAATAACAATAAAGAATACCTTAGAAAATTTTAAGCAAAAGCTTCAATGGGAATATGCTTGGATATTCCCAAGTAAACAAAGCTTATAGGGTTTATAACAAATCAACCTGTAAAATTGAAGAATCTGTGCATGTATCTTTTGATGAGTCTCAGATGTTTTACAAGGAGAAGGAAAATTCTCCTTCCTCCAGTTCATTGCAGGTACCTGATGCTACTCAAGAGATTCTTCAACTATCAACTCTTCAGATCACTGAATCAGACAGTGATGAAGACATTACAGAAGCTATTGTTGTTCCACCAACAGTAGATCAAATTCCTCCTGAGGAATTAATCCCAACTGTTGCTGAAGATCACATCCCACCTGCTGATATTGTCACACTTAGAGATCACCCCACATCTCAAGTGATTGGAGACATATCAGCTGGTGTTCAAACAAGACATCAGCTAAGACAGGATGTGATGCACGCTTGTTTCCTCTCACAGGTTGAGCCCCTCACCTTTAAAGATGCTGAGCTAGATCCCCACTGGATCATTGCTATGCAAGAGGAACTCAACCAGTTTGAGAGATGTAAAGTTTGGACTTTGGTTCCAAGACCTAAAGGCCAACTGATCATATGCACCAAGTGGGTGTATAGAAACAAGTTGGATGCAAATGGAATTATTGTAAGGAATAAAGCAAGGCTTGTAGCTCAGGGCTACAGACAGGAGGAAGGCATAGATTATGACCAAACCTTTGCTCCTGTTGCTAGGCTAGAAGCAATAAGGATCTTTTTGGCCTATGCAGCCTATATGAAGTTTAAGGTCTTTCAGATGGATGTCAAAAGTGCATTCCTAAATGGTGAGCTTAAGGAAGAGGTGTTTGTTGAACAACCACCAGGGTTTGTTTCATCAACTCAGCCCTCACATGTATTCAAGTTGCAGAAAGCTCTTTATGGACTAAAACAAGCACCCAGAGCCTGGTATGAGACTCTAGCTAGTCTCCTTTTATAGCACAACTTTACTAGGGGAGTAGTTGATAGAACCCTTTTCGTCAAGCACCACAAGGACACAATCCTGTTAGTTCAAGTGTATGTGGATGATATTATATTTGGTTCCACTGATCCCAATCTTTGCAAAAGGTTCTCTAACCTGATGCACTCTAAGTTTGAGATGAGTAGTATGGGTGTGCTGTCTTACTTTCTTGGTCTCCAAGTTAAGCAAGATGCTGATGGTATCTTCATCTCCCAATCCAAATATGCCAAGGAATTGGTAAAGAAATTTGGGATGGCTGATGCTTCAGCAATGCCTACACCTATGGCTACTAATATAGTTATTGATTTTGATGATCACGTCAAGCCAGTTGATCAAAAGAATTATAGGGCCGTTGGTTCCCTATTATATTTAACTGCAAGTTGGCCAGATATAATGTTTGCTACATGCCTTTGTGCTAGATTCCAGGTCAACCCCAAGGAATCTCATCAGATTCTTCTAAAGAGAATCTTGAGATACCTGAAGGGATGTCCAAATCTAGGACTTTGGTACCCAGCTGAGTCAGAATTTGAATTGATTGGATATTCTGATTCTGATTATGCTGGTTGCAGAGTTGACAGGAAGAGCACCTCAGGAACTTGTCAGTTCCTGGGAGAGAGATTGGTCTCTTGGTTCTGTAAGAAGCAGGCTTCTGTCTCAACTTCAACTGCAGAGGCTGAATATATAGCAGCTGCCAGTTATTGTTCACAGATCCTGTGGATTCAAAACCAGCTTGTGGATTATGGTTACTCACACAAGAACACCAAAATCATGTGTGATAGTACCAGTGCTATCTCAATTGCACAAAATCCAGTGCACCACTCTAGAACGAAGCACATTGAGATTCGGCACCATTTCCTGAGAGATTGTGTGGAAAAGAACAAGATTTGTCTTGAGTTCATATCCACTGAGTTTCAGAGAGGTGATATATTCACCAAGCCCTTAGATGAACAGAAGCATCTGTTCTTTCTAGTTCAACTAGGCATGATCAATGGAAGAGACTAAGTGTGACTATATCTGCCAATGTTGAAACTTGTTTGAAGATCGTCGAACGATGCTCGAAGATCATCGAACGGATCAAGCCTATCATCGACCTCTGGTTGATGATAGCTTACCTGTTTGAAGATCGTCGACCGGCGTTCGACCATCGTCGAACAAGTCGAGCTCATCGTCGATCTCTGGATGACGACAGCTTGTGTGTTTGAGAAGCCAGAAATAGTCGAACGATTGCTCGACTACTCTGCTTCTGGACCGATCGTCGAACGACCGTTCGATCATCGTGTCCAGTATCTTTTAAATAGATCGACTATCTCCGGTCTAATATAAAGCCGATAGTCGACCTAGGTTAAAAGATCTTTGCTTTTATCGTCGACGGAGAGCGTCTTTTCGCATTCCATCTTCCCGCTTGCTCTGTCTCTTTTTCTCTGTCAATTCGTCTTCTTCGTTCCTCTCGCGCCTTATCCAGCTCCTTCAATGGCGATTTCTCCAGCATTGCTCGCAGTTGTGAAGTTTGATGTAGGTTTCAGTGTCGACTTCGATGCCTTCAGCTGTTGTGAATCAGGGATTGTGGAAATCCTCCAGTTATGCAGAGATCAAGGGTTAGAAAGACTAATGTCTACAAGAATTAAGTTAAACATCCCAGAGATAAAGGAATGGGCATTTACTTCATCTTCTACTGAAGATTCAATGACAGGAACAATTGGCGGAGAAGAGGTAATCTTGACTCCCGCCGTCTTGACTGATTTATTTGGATTGACTAATGGCGAAGAAGAATTTGAGCAAGATGCTCCAGAGTTCGGAAGAATGTTGTTTGAGCTGGGACATGCCGAAGGCATTCCCTCCAAGCTCCTCAAGGTGAATTTTCCCTTCAAGATCAAGTTCCTTGCAGAAATAGTTGGAAAAGTGCTTCTAGGAAAGCACTCCGCCCATGACAACATTACTAGACAACAATTTGCACTGATGTGTGCAATTGTAAATCAGAAAAGGATTAATTGGGCAGGGGTTTTGTTCGATTTGATAAGGAAAAAGAACAGTAAGAAAGAGTTTACCCTAGGCAGGGTTATTGGAATTTTTCTGAAAGAGAAATATTCCCATCTGCTAGTTTCAGTTGCTACAACCATTAATGCCAGCAAGAAGATGGATCTGAACTTGTTCTCCAAGTGGAAGATGACCTTCTTGAAGCCCGCTCCCGCAGGGGTTGCTCCAGCGGCATCCGAGAGCACAAGGACTGATTCAGTCACTCCTCACCCTCTAAAAGCTGGCTCAGCTCATCCTTCTCTTCCATCATCTTCTTCTGCTCTGCAGTCTACTTCAGTTGAAGTTCCATCAACTTCAGCAGAAGTACGACTTTCTGCTTCTCCTGTTCGAGATACAACCACGGTTGTCATTCCTTCTCCTCCTGCATCTCCTATTCCTCCTCATCTGGCTAGGATATCTGATCCTAGTTTTGATTTGTTAGGATCTGAGAGGACTCCAACACCTTGTCAGTCTCCTGTTCGTTCTCTAGTTCAACAGGAATACATTCCTCCTGCTGATCTTCTATCATCTGCAGTTCCCCCACATTCTTTTGAAATCACCCCAGCATTCATCTCCAGCATCTTGGAGTTGATTACCCCTTCAATCAAAATCATGATTGAAGAAGCAATTGCTCCACTTGCTTCCTCCATTGCTACTTTGACTGCTGTCATCCAATCCCTCTCTAATTCTGCGGAGCCCTCTTCTTCCAGGGGCCTGGTTTCAGTTCCCACTGAAATCAGGCAGGGGGAGATGTTCTATGAAGATGTCTCAGAGCTTCCAGCCTCCCCTCCAGCAGATCCTCCAGCGGTGACAGATATAGTGATGACAGTTCAAGAAGAGACTACTCCAGCTCAAGAAGAATCAGTTTTAGTGTTATCTGAAAAAGAGATTGCTGATGCTCTATTGGAAACAGAATTTTTTGTCAAAGTTTGTTTAGAAGATCTCACAACTCCTTTGGTTGCCCGTTTCCTAGAAGGCATTATTACATCCTATCTAGATGAATCCTGGGAGTTGGTAAAGTATGAAGGTAATTCACTCATCCGTTTTATTGATGAGTCAACTGATTTGCTAGTTTGTGAATACCTAGAAAGGATGTTTTTAGCTTATATAGCAGATTTGTGTTCATGAATCTACAGATTATATTCAAGAAGATATAGCTGCTCAAGTAGAAGTAGTTGTTCGAGAATCTGTTTCAGATGTTTTAGTTGTTCCAGATGTCATAATGACAGTATCAGAACCCTCTCCAGAAGTTCCAGCTGATCTTTTGACTGC
Organism: Platanthera zijinensis; assembly: GCA_039513925.1. Lineage (NCBI taxonomy): Eukaryota > Viridiplantae > Streptophyta > Magnoliopsida > Asparagales > Orchidaceae > Platanthera > Platanthera zijinensis. The sequence goes on from CM077087.1 coordinate 150,747,245, forward strand.
TGCTCAAGATACTGAGTCTGCTCAACCAGCTCAGTCAGATGTGCAAATAGATCCCGAATTGGATCTTTTCTTAGCTGATATAGAAGATGTTGAATCTAAAAGTCAAGATGAAAAGACCCCAGTACTGAGTTTAGAAGAAGAGAAAGCAAGAGCTGCCTGGCAGCAAAGAGTACAAGATATTTTGGAAGTGAAATAAAAAGGTTTGCAAGATGAAAAATCTACTGTATGGGATGACTCTCCAGGACCTGATCTGGATTCTCTTCTGGCTCAGGATGCCATGGAAGAGGAAAAAGAGAAAGCTGCTCTGAAAGCAAAGGAAAAGGCTGTATCAGAAGCCTATGACCCTTATGATCATCCTCCCTCATCTCATTCTGAAGATGAAGATGATTCAGATATGTCTGAGGACTCTAAGAAAAAGAAAGCTGCAAAGAGAAAAAGGAAAGCTGTTGCTCCTCCTCCTCCCAATCGAGACAATGATACTCCCTATTACATATTGAAAGGGATTGACCCTAAGTCGAAAGACTTCCAGCAGTGGATGTGGTTTTCCAAGAACCAGCAAAAGGAGAGAAAGAAATCTAAGAGATATGATAGTCCTGCTCCCAGATGGACACCCAGAGGTCCTCCTCCTCCACCTCCCAGTGCAGGAGCCTCTGGCAATTTATCTGCTAATCCATCTGCTCCATCTGCAAAATCTGCTCCTTCTCAGCCTCATTCAAGGAAAAGTTCTCAAAGCCACCAAGGCAAATCATATACTGGTACTCAAAGGCATGATACTGAGGTTAAAGAGCAAGTAAAGGAGGTTGTATATCAAAAGCCAACTTTTTCACCTCCTCCATCTCCCAAGAGAAAGGTTTCTCCTGATATACCAGTTCATATTGCTAAGGATGTTGCAAAAGGTAAAAGAACCATTATCTCTGAAAAATCCAGTAAAAAGTTTGCTGAGTTTGCTCCTCCACCATCTTTAGTTATTCAAGAAGTTAAAGATATAGCTGAAAGTTTATTAGATTTATCTGTTAAGTTTAAAACTGTGAAGCCAATAGATACATCATCTGAAAATGTGTATGAAAGCCAAGAGTTAGATCCTGATTTCAGGATGGCTCGATTTCTAGAACTTGTTGGATCAGCCCAGATAAAGAAAGCTAAGGCTGAAGGAAAGGACTCAACAGGACATTCTACAATGTCAAAGTTCAGAATGAAGGAACTCGATAAAATCCAGGTTAGTCCTGAAGTTTTTGACCCTTCTAAATATATGGAAAAGCACCCAGAAGCAATTGTTCCAAGGGCTGCAGAACTGAAGATTATTGGCGTGCAAGATTTGAAGATGTCTAAGAAAGAAGCCATTGATCCCTTGCGGAAAGTTTCTTTTGTTCCTAGCTCTTCTGATCCCAAGCCCGATTCTGTAGATTCTTAATTTTGATTGACTGCTGTTATATATATCTGACTGATTGTTAATTGCTAGTTAGTTGCTTAACTATTTCCTGTATTGATTTTATTATTCTATAGCTAGCTTTGTGTTTTAGTTTTTGAGAGACTTAACTCAAATAGGGGGAGATTGTTGGTACCCTTGTTTGATTTGAGTTTAGTCTTGTCTTTTTAGTCCCTTGACCCAAGAAATATCTATGGTCAATGGTTAGTGGTCTAGCTGTAGAGTCCTCGCTTTTCCAGATGAAGAATTTGGTTAAGTAGTTTGTTCGTTCGACTATGGTCGAACGCCGCTCGACTATCGTCGACTATCTGTTCGACGATCGTCTATCAGTTGCTCGACGTTCTGTCTGCGTGGATAGTTCGACTATCTGTTGATAGTTCGACTATCTGTGTGCTGTGATAGTTCGACTATCTGTTGATAGTTCGACTATCTGTTTGTTTGATAGTTCGACTATCTGCTTGGATAGCTCAACTATCTGATAGCTCGACTATCTGTTTGATAGGTCGACTATCTGTGTTGTTTGATAGCTTGACTATCTGTTGATGGGTCGACTATCTGCTTTCTTCTGATAGTTCGACTATCTGTTGATAGGTCGACTATCTGTTTTCCCTTGGTAGTTCGACTATCTGCTTTGATAGTTCAACTATCTGATAGCTCGACTATCTGTTGATAGTTCGACTATCTGTCGTTCTTTGATAGTTCGACTATTCTTTGATAGATCGACTATCTGTTTCTCTTCTGATAGTTCGACTATCTGTTGATAGGTCGACTATCGGTTTTGCTTTGATAGTTCGACTATCTGTTGATAGGTCGACTATTTGATAGCTCGACTATCTTCTGATAGTTCGACTATCTGTTGTGATAGTTCGACTATCTCCTTTGATAGTTCGACTATCTGGATCGTTCGACTATCTGTCCGATAGTTCGACGATCTCCGTTCTTCGGTCGACGATCTCTGAGGGTCGTTCGACGTTTTCTGTTTGCCTTTTTATTTTGTATTTATTTATTCTATTTAATAAATTAATATATTATCTGGCATTTTATTTCAGTTGTTTTATGATAATATTTCCAGGCAATATCTGCTCCATCTCTTTTGCCTGAGTCAAATCTTTTCAGATAAAGTTGTTTGTCTTATTAGTTGACAGTGTATTTTACTTTATCTGCTGTCAGTCCTTTATAGCCGTTAGACTGAAAAGTCTTCTTTCTGTTATAAAGAGTTTGTCTCTGATGTGATTTTATTTAGTACCTGTATTATCAGATTGCTTCCTGCAGCTTCCTTGAAAAAGGTTTATCCCTTTTTTAGAATATTTTGCTGCAGAGTTTGTTTGTCTTTGTGATATTTGCAGCCCAGGTTTCAAGTTTCAGAAGAAGACAAACAGTTCAAATTGAAAAGAGTCGTTGCTTGTTGCTGCTATAAAAGGAATCCTTTGGAGAAAGATTTCAGCTAGCTAACCAGTTATTCTAAGAGTTATTCATTTAAGCATTCAAGCTTTCATCAAGACCAAGTTCACTGCTCTCAGCAATATTCATTCAACTGAGAAGTGTTAAGCTCTTCTGCTCTTCTTCAACCTGAGTTCTCCTGCTTCCAGGAAGTTTAAACTCAGAGTTATTTTGAAGAAGAAGAAGAAGATAGCTGCTAGAAGATTTCTATTTTATATTTTATATCTTCTTGTAGTTTTTCCTTCAGAACTTTCTGAAGAGTTTCTGCACTGAAGCAAGACTTCACCTTGACATTCTTTGAGCCAGGGGGAGCCTTGATTCTCTTAGAGCTCTCTAGCTCAGTGCAAGTCTTTGTCCTTCTCTAATCTATTGTAAAATAGAGAAGACTTTTTAACCTTCTTTCCCCCTCCTGTACAGGGTTATTACTCCCTTCAAAAGTATCCCTTGGTGGCAGGGCACCTGATCAAAAACCTGTGTTTGATTTTTAGACACCTGATCAAAAGTCTAAAGGGTTTTTAGATCTACCTGAAGCAGATCTTGTGGTGGCAGGGCACCTGATCAAAAACCTGTAGTGGATTCCTACCTTGTTGGTAGAAGAGTGGACGTACCCAAGTTGTTTGGGGAACCACTATAAATTCCTTGTGTCGTCTGGCTTGCTTAATTTAATTCCTGCATTGTGGCTGTGATTAGATATAAATAGGTTTGCTAGTTGCTGATTAGGTTTTCCAAGCCTTAACTATAATTACAGTTAGCTTGAGTTTGTGCACAACACTTGTGTTAGGCTTTAGGGTTATCTCCTTATGTATAATCTTTTCATTCCGCATTTCACTCCAAGGGAGTTGGGTAGACTATTAAGTTTTTGTCTAGTGCAAAATTTGATAACTCTATTCACCCCCCCCCCCTCTAGAGTAGTATCTATCCCTTCACTTTCAGCTGGGGTAGATGGAAATGGATCCCTAGCTGATCCTACCGGCACTCGCCCCCAAGCCCCCAGCTCGCGCATGTTTAAATAACTATTCTTCTGCTTTTTGTTATTGTACTTTCTTTTCCTGGATTGCGAGAACTGCTATTTGTAATGACTTGGACAATTTTTAGATTTTACTGCCTATTGATTCTGCATAATATGATGCTCTTTAGATTTAGCTCGCCATATGATAAAAAAGGGTGCAAGGGTCGGCGAGCCGGACTGACCGGTTGGCTCGGCCATTAAATTCGTTTTCTATAAATAGACCATCTCACCTACCCCCAGACCATTTCCTTTACTGCAGACATACACCCTCTTATTATTCCTTCTTGCCACTTCCACTCGCGTCAGAACCTTTGGAACAATGAGAAAGACGCGACCCAATGTCGACGGGAGGTCAAAGCGTGCTCGGTAATTCGCTGAGTACAGCTTCTATGAGGGAAACATCTCCGAGCAAGAATACCTTGACTTCATTGCCGACTACATCCCCGCGGGGTTCTCTGTGCAGTGACCCGCGGCAGGCGAGGCCATCAACTCATTCTTTGAAAATGATCTCGCCTTCCCCATCTCGCAATTTGAGGTGGGGTTGTGCCTCCCCCTATTGCCAGAGATTCGCCAAATCCTGAAATACTACGGGGCAGTCCCGACCCAATTGAACCCGAATGCCATCGCCATGATGGTGGCATTCGCCTGCTACCTCCGCCGAGAGCAGATAGAATTCAACCTGGCGGTCTTTAGGAAGCTCTTCATCTACCGCGTGGCCAACGATTTGTTTGTCTTCCTTGACAGCTCGCAATTCAAGGTCCGCGAGACGGCCAACAAAAACCACAACTGGTTATCGAAGCTCGTCTTCTTCAAAGGTGAGCTCGGCAACATACCCTTCTCGCCTAAGCAGAGGAGAGAGGAGGTGTACTGACCCCAAACGGTGACGGGCAATGATGTCGAGCTGCACAAGTTCTTCCACGACAAGGACTTTGAGTTCGCCTTCCTTCGAAGTGGCCTCGACTTGCTCCCCCCGATTATGCCCAAAGAAGGTATAGCTCCTTCCCTTCTTTGGCTTGCCAAAAATCAATTCTTTTTATAACTCAAGTTAATCTCTACATGGGAGCGGCTGATCCCCGAGCACCCGCCATTTGAGGACTCGGGACTTTACCATGACCAAATCGTGCACGAGAGGGTTGCCGCCGAGGCTTGCCGGAGCGAGTTGGGTCTCGCCATTCCTTCATCTAGCAAGAAATGACCTGATCCCATGAGCTCTAGCTCGCCTCGCCGTCCTCCACCGCAAAATAAGATGAAGAAGGCGAGGTCTCCAAGGGTAGACAACAACAACAACAACAACAAACATTCATGAGCTCCCCATAGACCATGTCGGAGAAGTCGCCAGAGAAAGACTAGAGAGGAGGTGACCCGCCTGCCTCCAACGCCGCCTAGGAGCTCGCTGCTTGCCATCCAGGCCCGTCGAAGGACCACCGGAACTTTGGTCTCGGCGGGAAGGCCAAGGACTGGCTTGGCGAGCCGATGGTCTAATGGGACGAGCAGGCTCACTTAGTCTCCATCTCCTCTCTCTCATCCCCTCTTGGTCGGAGTGCTACCCTCCCAGCAAGCACGCATATGCCCTAGGGTTCGGGCTGTACGGCCGCAAGGACACCGTAGCCTATAATGACATGAGCCTCCAGCGGATCGCCCATGAGAGCTCTCGAGCTCAAATGCGCGCGCTGGAGCTCGCACACATGTTGACACATCATAGCTTCCACCTTAGCCACAACTTAGTGAAGGTTTATCTTAAGTTTTATCACCATAAGTTTTATCTTAAGTTTTTGGATTTGTTAATGGTGAAGATGAATTAGAACTGTCTAGTGATGAATTTATTGGAATGCTAGATAAAATGGGTCACTCCCAGGGAAACCCCAATCACCTGCTTAAGAAAATTTTTTCAATTGAGTACAAGTTCTTAGCAGATGTTGTAGGTAAAGTATTGTTGGGAAAACACTCTGCCCATGACCATATAACCAGGCATCAATTTCACACTATGTGTTCTTTGGCAAATAAGAAGTCTGTGGACTGGGGAAGGATTTTTTTTATTCTATTAAGAAGAAACTATCTAGTAAATCTGGAGGTTATGGCAGGATCCTAGGGATATTTCTATAGGCAAAGGTTCCAAAACTATTGGTCTCCCAGACCATTTTCATTAATGCTTCTAAGAGGCTTACCTCTGCCCTCTTTGGAAGATGGTATAAGGTTATCCCAAAGCCCTCCAGGGCCTCCTCTTCCAGGACAGCTTCAGAGGACACAAGGGCTATAACAGTCACTCTCCCAACCCCTAAAGAAGTTCCACCTCCTCCTCTTCAAAGACCATCCACTGTTCTTACAAACACACCTTCTACTTCCATCCCTCCTGTATCACCATCTCTACCTCCTCAATCACATCTACCATCTCATCATTTTAAGTACATTCCCTCTACCTCCTTTCCTACTTTCAATCTTCTCTCTTTTCCATCTCATTCATCTCCTCAACATCAATTCACTACCCCTCTTCCAACACCACCTCAATCTCCTATCCAGGAAGAGATCATCCCTTATTTCACTCCATCTACCTCCAATACTCAGGATGTACCTCAGTTATTCACAATCTGTTCAACCTGCCATCAACCTTCCATACCATCTACTTCCTCTCAAAATCCTCCATCTACATCTATTCAGAACTCTTCTGAGTTTTTGTTTTTAGATTTTTTCTTCTATTGCTGATATTCTTACTGAATTCATCACTCCAACACTCAAGAAGCTAATAGAAGAAGCTGTAGCTCCTCTTATTGCTTCTATTGCTGATCTATCTTCTCATCTTGCCTCTTCCTCACCTGTCCCTTCTTTTGGGGGCCTGGGTTCAGGTCACTCTGAATCCAGGCAAGGGGATATGTCCTATGAAGAACCTTCAGCAACAGTAGTAGCATCTCAAGTAGTAGCAATTTCAGAAGCAGAAGCAACAACAATTTTAGAACCAGCAGCAGATTCAGATGCAGAAATGCTTGCAGTCTGTGCAGATGAAGCAGCAGCTGATTTTTCAGTTCCTAAAATTATCACTGTTGGGGATGTTGTTATTAATCCCACAGTTAACCTATCTTCTCTATTTTCAGTTTCTGATTCTTTGCATAGTTCTATTCACAATTTTCTGCATGTTTTCCAGCTTATGATAAAGCTATAGTTTGCTATTCTGCACCTATGGATTCTTAAGCTTTAGAACAAATTAGATCCAGTTTTAGTAATTCTTCTACTAGTATCTCCTCAGTATCTATGAATATAATAATTGAGAATGTGATAACTGTCATAGAGCCAGCCTGTTCCCCTCCAACTTATGCTTGGGCTGAATCCCCAATGCCTAATTTAGATGACATTCTTTTTGAAGACATGGAACAAGATGTTAGTATACAGATGCAAGCTTATACAGATTTTGTGCATACACAGCAAGAAGTACAAGTTCATGATAAGTTTGAGTTGACTAAGCAGATTGATGAGTTATATGATCAACCAGCTGAAGATGATTCTGATGATGATGATGATGATACAGATGAGTCAGAAGACTCAGTTCAAAGAAAGGAAAAGCTAAGAAAAAGAATGCTCCTGTAAAGGTTTCTCCTCAACCTTCCTCCACAGCTGACATTCCCTACTATATTCTAGATGGAATTAGACTCACTCCAGATACCCCTTACTAGATGAGGTTTTCTAAAAATGAACAAAAGAGAAGGAAGAAAATGAAGAGATATAATTCACCTCAAAGGTCTAGGAGAGGACCTCCTCCTCCACCACCAGTAGCAGGAACAACAGGAAATATTTCTCAAAAGCCTACACCTTCTCAACATTCTCAGTTCAGTCAGAGTAGACCTTCTAGGTCAAATTCTCAAGGCATCCATCAACAGAGATCAAGCCAAAGCAGCCAAAAGCAACAACAATCAAGTCCAGAGAGGCCTCCTTCTCCTACATATGAGCCAGAGCTAGATCCAATTATTGGATGGCCAGATTTCATGAGCTTATTGGTCTGTCTCAGATTAATAAAGCTAAAGCAGAAGGAAAATACACCTCCCAGTTCGCAACAATGTCTTCTTACTGACAGAAAGAACTAGACAAGTATCAAGTAAAGAATTTATTCAATGCTAATGAATACATGCAGCTTCATCCAGAGGCAGTTGTGCCCAGATCCATATCTCAAAAGATTATTGGTGATCAAGATTTAAAAATGACTCAGCTAGAAGCTCAAGATCAACCCAGAAAGATGATTTTCACAAAATCATCCTCTGATTCTCTTTCAGAAGTTCCCAAGAAAGCCAACTAAATCTTTTTTTATGTCTTCTTTATTATTACTGTTTTTGAACTCTCATAGCACTATATTATATCTGCTGAATGTTTTATTTTGGCTAGATATATTTCTTGCTTTATATTTTGTGTAAATAGTATCCTCACCCAAATAGGGGGATATTGTTGGAACCCCAGTTTGGATTTGGGCAAGGACTACTATTAGGATGCTTATAATGACCCAATATGTATAGTATGGGTTATAGGTTTTTCCAGGGTTAGTTGCCTTAGATGATTTTAGAGTTCTGCAATTCAGTTCGACGAAAGTCGAACTCAGCTCGACGAAAGTCGAACTCAGCTCGACGAAAGTCGAACTCAGCTCGACGAAAGTCAAGCTCAGCCCGACGAACTCAGAGTTCCAACTCTGAATTATACTCGACAAAAGCTGAGCTCCGATCGATGAAATTGTATCTCAGCTCGACGACAGCCAACCTAAGCTCGACGATATCTGAGCTTAGGTCGACGAATAAGCAGTTTCAGCTCGACGATCTCCAAGCTCAGGTCGACGAATTTCTTGCTCAGTTCGATGATTTCCAGGCAGTATTTTAGGCAGTTATTTCAAGCAGGAAGCAGCTTATTTCAAGGATTAATTTCAGACAGTTATAACTCTGATATTTAATGCTCATTATTCTTATTAATATAGCCGTTTAGAGGAAGAGCATTAAATATGGACTTAATCACAGAGTTAAATGCTAATTCTTTTCCAAGGCAGTTACCATTCTAGGAAATGCTCCAGCTGTTCAGAATGAATTCAAATATTTAAATTTCTCTAGCATTCATGATCATATAATATTATCAGAAGTTTTTCTGCCTTAAGTGATACAGACAGACACACGAGATTTTCTCAGAGTTATAGAAAGCTACAGAAATACTTTTCAGAGAATTAGCTTTTTGTTCTTCAAGCAATCTTCCAGCAACTCATCTTCAATCTGAGACTAAAAGCTCACATCTCTCAGAGACATTTACTGGAAGGAGAAGATTACAAAAAAGGCCTACAACCTGAAGCAAAGCTTCCATCTCCATATCATCTACACAACTTAGGGGGAGCTTTGACATCAACTATCCACTAGTCTTCTCAGAGATTTGAGACAGAGAAGATAACACCTTTTTTACATTCTTCTTTCATTGCGTACAGTGTTTTAACTCCCTTCAAAAGTTAGTCTGTTTGGTTCACAAGTCACCTGATCAAAAGACTTGGGATTGGTTTTTGGGCACTTGATCAAAAGCTTAAAGGGTTGTTAGATCTCCCTTAGAAAATAGATCTTGTGGTGACAGGGCACCTGAGAAAAAACATGGGGTGGCAGGGCACCTGAGCAAAAATCTATAGTGGATTCCTATCAGGGCGATAGAAGAGTGGATGTACCTAGGTTTATTGGGGAACCACTATAAATTCCTTGTGTCGTCTGTTTTGCCTTTACTTTTTTGTTTGTGTGCTGTGATTTTCTCTTTATACTTTCATATATCACTAACTTTTAATCCGCTATAAAAATAAGTTAATAATTTTTAAAATACTCTATTCACCCTCCCTCTAGAGTTAAGTTAGATTTATCGCTCACTTTCATCACTTCTGTTGGGCCATACAGAACGTGATACCCGCATCAACCATGTTGGTCATAGAGAAGAGGTTCTTCTTCAGGCCCGGTATGTGATAAACACTTCTTAATTTGAGTGGCCCCTTATCACTACCCAAAGACACAACTCCCTACTTCTCGACCACATGCATAGAATCATCAGCAGTAATAATAGCATCAATACCTGTGAAAGCTTGCAATGAAGAGAACTTTTACTTATCACCGGTGAGGTGATGACCACACCCAGAGTCGATAATCCAGTCATCTTGGTAGTTAATGGAGGACAATGCACAGACACATATGCCCATCATGAAAGCATTCCCCATCCAGCTCCCTCAGCACTAGAATAAGCCTCCTCCTTGCATGCAGCATGACCCGGCTAAAGCTTCACCTTGTAGTCTTGTTTGAAGTGACCTAGCTGATTGCACCTGTAGCACCTTGGTCCTTCCTTCTTTTTCCCATCATGCTTAGAAGATTAACTCTTCTCTTGTTAATATGAAGTTGATGGACCATCGTCAGAAGGTTTCTTCTTCTTTTCCCCTCGCTTCTTCTTCCCTGAGAAGAGAGCCTCATTGTCTCCTCCAGTGACAGTCATCATAGCCATCTACCTTTCTAGGCTCTCTTGCGAAGCCAGCAAGTTTTCCAACTCTAGCAACGCTGGCTGAGTGTCCCAGCCTTGAACAGAGGTCACTAAGGCCACATACTCCTTCCATAAGCCACGTATGATGTGCCTCTTGAGCTTTTCCTCTGAAATAGACTCATCGGGGTCCAACGCTGATTTTTTAGCCCACAGGTTCTTCATTTTCAAGAAGAACGATGAGATAAACAAGTCTCCCTGAGTGGCTCTCACAACCTAATTTTCCAAGAACTATAGTCGCGCTACATTCTTCCTGTTGAACTACCCATCAAGGGAAGTCCAAGTCTTAGCAGCAGATTGACATCCAAGGATGTGATCAAAGAGCTCTGGTGTGATAGCCCGCTTCAGAGTAAACTCATCCTTTGCATTTGTTTTCCTCAAGCTCTCACTTGTTCAGCAGACACAGTTGCAGTAGTAACTTCTTGCTTGTCATCACCACAGATGACCTCCCAAAGATCTTCACCTAGAAAATAGCTTTCCATGCACGACCTCCACTTCTTAAAGATGGTCGGCATTAAAAGCTCAATACCAAGACCTCTTGCTAATCCACCATTCTTTGCAACAACCACTGATCTATTATCTTCCAGAAGCACCGAGCACAACAGATGGTTGATCACTACTCAAACCTCTACTCCCTCTGATACCATGTTAAAATTTCTCAAGATGATTAGGGAGATAGCTCTGATACCAAGTAAAACTTTTAAAGCTATCAAGATGACACCTTGATCAAGTGGAAAACGGGAACCAGGCGCAAGAACACTCAACCATAAACCAAGCTCAATAATCAGAAACAATAGAAAGCAACAATAAATCTTGTTTTTTCAAAAATCTTCTTTACAAGGCAGAGAGACCTTATTCGCTGATGTACAAAGGGAGAGCAAACAAACAAATTAAGAACAATAAGCTAGGTGGAATTTCTCAGAGACCGTTGAGACCGCCAAGCTTCTGCTGCACCGAACTGAACTATAGAGTCCGCTTAGACCGTGGACAACCCATTATTCTACTGAACACCTTTGTCTGCTCTCTGCAAGCCACCTAACTATTGAAGTCGTCTAGCTGCCAGAGTCCGCGAACCAGCCGCTGTCGAACTGAAGAATAGACCGCCGAGACCGACGAACCGGTTATTGAACTGGGAAAGCTGATGGAGAGAAGACTGGCTGGCTGCAAACGCGACCTGCTTCAAACCGTTGATTGATAACCGCAAGCTCCACTGCTCCCTGACCGCAGTCAGCACAAACAACCTGACTTCTTAGTCCTAGCCGCACAACCTGCAAACAGCAAGCTGCTTAACCTTCTCAAACTGCGCGGACGGAAAATCTGAGGCCGCAACAATTAACCCATGCTCAACTTACTATTCATTCAGTTAATTATGATGTCACGGGGGGTCCTATTTATAGGCGCGGAGAGGAGTGTGGTCAACTCCCTAGTGGATAGATACACCACCCCAGCCCGCAACTAGCACAGTGTGGTCCGTCCAGTCCGCATGGATAAGTCCGGACACCCGCCTATCCACCTGACATCAAGGAGAGCAGATAGAATCCAATCAGCATCCCAGCGGACATCGCACCCGCCCGCAATGCAATGACCATGACCAAGGGCACAGACCGCCTGGTAAACCAGCGGATATTGTGGACTCTGCGATCAAACTAAACTTGTCACAGATTGTGACCAAGTCTAGAGAACTACTCGTGCGAGCTCTGCGCACATGAACATAGTCTGCCAGCTCCAAATTAGTCTACCTAACCACGAACTCCGCGGTTATCTCCTAATCGCACCACCAAAATAGGAGAATAAGGACACAGGCCAATGCCGATCTCTCGAGATCCAAGAATATTCTGCATAGGGAAAACTCCACGGACTCCAACCCAGTCCACCTAGACCGCGGATATTCAACCTATCTACACGGATACCACACACCACCAGACTGCAATATCAGACAGCACAGGCCGCACCACTAGTCTGCAAGAGTGTCTGCCCAGGCTACGCAGTATTCCCGATCAACCCCCACTGTCACTTCAACAATTTCAACATGCTCAACGTAGCCATCTGCACACCCCACGACTCTGAAACCTACGCGATAACCATGGAGTCTTCTCCGGCATATAAAACATACAAACATCACCAATCCAGACCAACCTATCTGGATGGGCTTCACACTGCATACCTATGCTGTACTTCGATTTCGGATCTAAATGCAAAACTAATGGGGATACATGGATCAACTTGCCGGGAGAACCACTTCCACGTATTCGTGGAGTGTCTACCCTCTAATGCCAAAAAGAAGGACTTGACATGTCCAAGGAAGAGGATTGTTACCTTAGAAGCTCGCTTCGGCACCATAGGAGAAATTCTAGACGGATTAACACGACCGTTGCGGCTTTGCCTCCGTAGATCCGAACTCGCTTCGCGAATCCGAGTTCCGAATCTCAAACAGCGGCGAGATCTCCTTTCTGGCGCTGCTGCTCCACTTCCAAAAGATCTAGCAAAGTTCTCAACTCCAAAGGAAAATGAAGTAAAATGGCTGAACCAGTACTATATACAAAGCTACCACCGTGTTGTACCTACCTACCGTCGCGCGGTACCATTAATCAATTCCCTGATTCGAGCGTAACCGCGCAGGCCCTCCAATCACAGGCCGACACGTGGCCACGCCGTTATAGCTTCACTATCATCAGGCGCTAGGATGCTAGCGCCTCGCGGTAGCTAGCGACGGTTACGACACGACCGCTCCTGCTATCGCCACGAGATATCTACTACCGCCGCGTGGTAGAAACCCAAGCGCTTTGACAAATTAATTGCCAAGCTATCGCCTGCGGTAACTCTACCGCTAGGCGATAGCTTCCCGAGAGCTCGGCCAAATAAATGGCTAACATCGCGTGCTAACAACCTACCGTCGCATGGTAGACTTGGCGTTGAGTCACTTTGCCTCACTCAACACTCTCGACGCCTAACGCTACCGCCATACGATATCACCCTACTGCCGCGCAGTAACCTCTTTTCCTGACTATAGAAACTTGGGTGTTACAAATCTCCCCCCTTAGAAAATTTCGTCTAGAAATTACACGTTATAGGAAAAGAAAGAGCATCAATACTGCGAAAGTATACCTCAAACTAAAAGCTCATGGAACTTCGCCTTCATGGTTTGTTCCCGCTCCCATGACAGCTCCTCTCAGCCACAGTTGTCCGAGCGGACATTGACCATCCTGATAGATTTATTGCAAAGTTACTTAACTTCTACATCCTCAATACGAATAGGTTTGACATTCGTTGTCAACCCACCATCCACCGGTACTTGATCTATAGCAATCACTTGTGTAGGCTCTTGCACCGCCTTTCGCAATCCTGATATGTGGAATACGTCGTGTAGACCACTCAGTTCCGCGGATAGTTTCTACTGATAGGCGGCTTTGCCAATACAATCAAGTATCTCAAACGGTCCAAGGTATCTTGGACTCAGCTTCTTCAAGCATCGAATCCTAGACACCCCTTTGAAGGCTTGATCTTCAAATATACCCAATTGCCCATGGCGAACTCGATGTTCCTGTGCTTGGCTTTATAATACTTAGTCTGCCTATCCAGAGCAATCAGCAATCGCTCCCGGATTGTTCGCATAATCGAATTCACATCTTCAACTTCCTTCCACATATATAACTTGGACTCGCCCGTCTCCAACCATGATAATGGAGGACAGTACTTCCTACCATATAGGGCCTCGAAGGGCTCCATATGAATACTTATCTTGTAGCTATTGTTGTAAGAAAATTCGATCATATACAAGTGATCCTCCCACTTTTTCCTGAAATCTAGGACGCACATATGAAGCATGTCCTCCATCATCCTGTTTACCCTCTCGGTCTGACCATCTGTCTGTGAATGAAAGGCCGTGTTGAATTTCAGCTTGGTACCAAATAGTTGATGTACCAGCCTCTAGTCATTAGACGTGAAGCGCCCAAATCGGTCACTCATGATGCTACGGGGCACACCATGCAGTCTTACAATATTATCCACACACAATTTTTGCCAGTTTCTCCACCAAGTCGTCGATCCTATTTGGGATGAAGTGCGACACTTTCGTCAAACGATCAACGATCACCCAGATGACATCATTTCTCTTCTGCAATTTCGGCAAACCGTGCACGAAATCCATGGATATATCATCGAACTTCGATTCCGGTATATGCAAAGACTTCAAGAATCCTCCAGGCTTCTGACATTCGGCCTTCACCAGGGCACAAGTCTAAAATGTTGCTACATATAGTATTATGTCCTTCTTCAGTCCTGGCCACCAGAACAGCTTTTTCATGTCTTTATACATCTTCGTGCTCCCTGGGTGAATCGATTACTTGGTATAATGAGCCTCGTACATTAATTCTTCCCGTATTTTACCCACCTTTGGGACACACAAATGACTGTCTTTCCACAACAGCCCATTATCTACCTTAAACTGGACATTTGATCCTTCCAAAGACTCAGCCATATTGTTGAAACCAAAAATCGGCTTCTGTGGAGTTCGAACCCATGGGGAAGGGGTGATCTCTCTCTTACTTCTCCCTCACAAACTCAAATAGCTAGAGACTTAGAATAAGTAATAGACCCAAGGCTCAAGTACGGAGGTCCCACCACACACTCAGAAAATCTTAGAGTGTTTCCCCTCCTTAGCCAAATGTGGAGCAAAGGATACCTCAGAAAGCGCAAGAAAATCAGTTCCCAAGTAAGCCTGCCTTCTGAGATATCCCCTTGGGTCTATTTATTGTTTTCTGAAAATGGTCTGCCAACAACCAACCTCCGTTGTTCGAAATAGCTATACGCAGTCAAGATTGGGCTGCCAGCAACGTAACTCCGCTGTTCTGAAAGGCTATGGGTAGGCCAACGGGGGTAAAATGGTAAACAATACATCATACAACACTTAGTAGAGTGGCCCTTGAAAACCTCCACTCGCATGGGATGGCGAGTGCTCGATGGTGCTAGCACTCACCACCTCCCTATGGCACTAGGTGAGTGCAGGCAAGAATTACCCCACTCGCAACAGCTTGTCGAGATCTATGGGCAAGTGAGAGCCTACTGCTCCACTCGCCCCTGTTCTGCTCCACCCCACCTGGGCGAGTCGACGGATCTGTCGAGATGTCACTCAACGCTAAGAGGCGTCAAGTGAACAAGCCTCACTCGACGCCAGGGTGGAAGGAATCGAGTGGACACGATGACAGCAACAGGCATCAAGTGGACTCGATGTCAGGGGCCCAGCTCACCTGACTTGGCTATTCTGGCTCCTGTCGATCCTACTCGCCGGATATGGGATTGTACATAATCCTCGCACTTTACGAGGTTGCCCCAAGCTCGGAAAGAAACATCCAACCCCGCAAAATGTAGCGAGTGCGGTAGGAGCCAGAGAGAATCTTTTGGTCCCGCGTACCTGGGTGACCTTTGTCATTACCCTTAATCGGACCTTATCGAGGTGCCTCTTTCCAAATAGCTCCAAGAAAGGCTGGACCGTGCTCGCGGGCTCAACGTTGCTTGCATTACAAGCCTGGTCGTTGTATCTCCCAGCGCTTTGCTGTGTGAGCCTCCTAATCCTCTGCCTGCCAAAAAGGCCAAGTCAGCTCCAAAAACTGTCGAGTCGGTCTATCGCAACCTGGCCTCCACCCCTGATCGTGGACTCACTTCTTCCTCTAGGACAGCTCTCGAACAAAAGGGGAAGGGGATCATCGAGATTCTTGCTGACCCGGGCAGTCATCAGATTGACGGCGAAGCCTCCACACCGCGAGTCGGCTCCCCCATGATTACTCGCAGCCTCAAACTCCTCCTACTACTCGCCTGCGAGACCCATCTCCCCCTTTGGGACCACAGGGCTGGACTCGCTGAGGCCGAAATCGCCAGCTAATGCACCTTCTCGGAAACCAGGATCTGGAGTTGGTCCGTGGGTTCAACAACCCGCGCCGACCCCCGGGGACGGGGACGCGAGGCTGGGGTAGATGGAAATGGATCCCTAGCTGATCCTACCGGCACTCGCCCCCAAGCCCCCAGCTCGCGCATGTTTAAATAACTATTCTTCTACTTTTTGTTATTGTACTTTCTTTTCCTGGATTGCGAGAACTGCTATTTGTAATAACTTGGACAATTTTTAGATTTTACTGCCTATTGATTCTGCATAATATGATGCTCTTTAGATTCAGCTCGCCATATGATAAAAAAGGGTGCAAGGGTCGGCGAGCCGGACTGACCGGTTGGCTCGGCCATTAAATTCGTTTTCTATAAATAGACCCTCTCACCTACCCCCAGACCACTGCCTTTACTGCATACATACACCCTCTTATTATTCCTTCTTGCCACTTCCACTCGCGTCAGAACCTTTGGAACAATGAGAAAGACGCGACCCAATGTCGACGGGAGGTCAAAGCGTGCTCGGCAATTCGCCGAGTACAGCTTCTATGGGGGAAACATCTCCGAGCAAGAATACCTTGACTTCATTGCCGACTACATCCCCGCGGGGTTCTCTGTGCGATGACCCACGGCAGGCGAGGCCATCAACTCATTCTTTGAAAATGAGCTCGCCTTCCCCATCTCGCACTTTGAGGTGGGGTTGTGCCTCCCCCTATGGCCAGAGATTCGCCAAATCCTGAAATACTACGGGGCGGTCCCGACCCAACTGAACCCGACTGCCATCGCCATGATGGTGGCATTCGCTTACTACCTCCGCCGAGAGCAGATAGAATTCAACTGGCGGTCTTTAGGAAGCTCTTCATCTACCGCGTGACCAATGATTTGTTCGTCTTCCTTGACAGCTCGCAATTCAAGGTCCGCGAGACGGCCAACAAAAACCACAACTGGTTCTTGAAGCTCGTCTTCTTCAAAGGTGAGCTCGGCAACATACCCTTCTCGCCTAAGCAGAGGGGAGAGGAGGTGTACTTACCCCAAACGGTGACGGGCAATGATGTCGAGCTGCACAAGTTCTTCCACGGCAAGGACTTTGAGTTCGCCTTCCTTCGAAGTGGCCTCGACTTGCTCCCCCCAATTATGCCCAAAGAAGGTATAGCTCTTTCCCTTCTTTGGCTTGCCAAAAATCAATTCTTTTTATAACTCAAGTTAATCTCTACATGGGAGCGGCTGATCCCCGAGCACCCGCCATTTGAGGACTCGGGACTTTACCATGACCAAATCGCGCACGAGAGGGTTGCCGCCGAGGCTTGTCGGAGCGAGTTGGGTCTCGCCATTCCTTCATCTAGCAAGAAAGACCTGATCCCATGAGCTCTAGCTCGCCTCGCCGTCCTCCACCGCAAAATAAGATGAAGAAGGCGAGGTCTCCATGGGTAGACAACAACAACAACAACAAACATTCATGAGCTCCCCATAGACCATGTCGGAGAAGTCGCCAGAGAAAGACCAGAGCGGAGGTGACCCGCCTGCCTCCAACGCCGCCTAGGAGCTCGCTGCTTTCCATCCAGGCCCGTCGAAGGACCACCGGAACTTTGGTCTCGGTGGGAAGGCCAAGGACCGGCTTGGCGAGCCGATGGTCTAATGGGACGAGCAGGCTCACTTAGTCTCCATCTCCTCTCTCTCATACCCTCTTGGTCAGAGTGCTACCCTCCCAGCAAGCACGCATATGCCCTAGGGTTCGGGCTGTACGGCCGCAAGGACACCGTAGCCTATAATGACATGAGCCTCCAGCGGATCGCCCATGAGAGCTCTCGAGCTCAAATGCACGCGCTGGAGCTCGCACACATGTTGACACATCATAGCTTCCACCTTAGCCACAACTTAGTGAAGGCGGAGTAGGAGAGGGATGTTGCGAAGGACGATGTCGCCAACCTAAAGAAGCGGTTGGGGATTGTCGAGGGCCTCCTCGCCAAAGCTATCACCGTGGTGGTAAGTATCGGTCGTCCCCTTCTCCTTTTTAATTGGGTTTTCCATAATTTCTTACCTTTTCTTTCCTAGCAGGATACCAAGACCACGGACCGCATGCGCGCTCGCGCTGCCGAGCTGGAGGAGAAAAATAAGGTGTTGGAGGAGCAGAATAAGGGCCCTTAGGGCAAGATCACTCGCCTAATGGGCATCATCCTCCTCCCCTCTAGCGGCGAGCTGGGCGCCCCAGTTTATAGGCCAAAAATCTTAAGCAAGGCGGAGGTTGCCAAGAAGCTGTGTGTCAAGTCCATCAGCACCGCCGACTACACCATGCAAGTCATTCGAGACATGCAGGTGCTGACGAAAGGTTGTGAGTAGATGACTGCGAGGGACTTGGTGTCGAAGTTGTTCTCCACTCCCGCTTCCCCTAGTTATAAGGAAGATAGCTTCAGCTCACTATTCAAGGACGTCTCTAACTATAAGGATGACAATTCTTGAGAGGAGGGAGAGAGCTAGTTAACCTTGTTTTATCTTTGTGATGATCTCCCCCCCCCCTAATATTTTAACCTCGTCGAGGAGAGCCCCCTTTGTAATGAAATGTACATTAATGAAAAATCACTTTGCCAAATCTTCCTTCTCTTTTCTTTTTACTTTCTGTACAGTACTCACGTGTGTGCCTCCCCCTTATTGTACGACCTCACTAGGATAGCATTTGCCGTTAGAATGTACTTGAGTTAAAATATGTACTCGTGCAGAGACCCCAAGATCTCGCGAACCCTTAATTGTAGGGCCAGGCTACTCGCCGAGCTGGTCCTGCGACCATCCGGCTCGCCTCGAGATTCCTGCCCTTTAGAGACTTGTGATAAAGCAAGATTTTCCAAGTAAAATCTTGAAAGGATGCAGTGTAGTTGTCGAGAATCGCCTTGGTTGGCCCTTCTTTAATATATGTCGAGCTCTCAGCTCACCGTGTTCGACCCTGCCTTGCCTAGATAATGCTATCACAGGGTAGTTGCCGAGATCCCAGCTCTCCACTACCTGCTCGCCTTCGGATTATCAGGTCTAACCTCTAGTTTTCCTCCTGACCTTTCCCCCTAGCTTGTTCCCCAAATTCAACTTCGGGTGCCTTATGTTGATTGGCAAGAGCAGCCCAGGATTTGATTTTGGAGTAACCACTTCATCCACCGAGGACCCCTTCCTTGTCATTTATGTGAAAGCCTGACAATGGGAGCAGCTCGGGACCTAGCCCCAGAGCGAGAACAACATCCACCGAGGACCCCTACCCTGCCAGCTAGGTGAAAGCCTAACAGTGGGTGCAGCTCAGGACTTAGCTCTAGAGCAAGAACCACGTCCATCGAGGACCCCTGCCTTGCCAGCTAGGTGAAAGCCTGACAGCGGGTGCAGCTCGGGACTCAGCTCTAGAGCAAGAACAATGTCCACCGAGGACCCCTTCTCTGCCAGATAGGTGAAAGCCAGACAGCGGGTGCACCTCGGGACTTAGCTCCAGAGCAACCACCGGGCTCTACCATCGGCCCAATCAGCTAGCCGAGTGTCTGACGCCGGGTGTTGAGCATCAACCAGACTTTCCTTTGGCCAACCACCGGGCGCGACCACCGGCCCAAGCAGCTAGGTGAGAGCCTGAAGAAGGGTGTTGAGCATCAACCGGATTATCCTTTGGCCAACCACCGTACTGTTGGCATCAACCGGAAATTCTTGTTGATTACGTGATTCTGACATGCTTGTCAAAATACTTGGAATTCGCCGCTCGTCCTCATTCTCGGCCCGCCACTCTTCTCCACCTTCTTCTTCCTCAACCACCCGAGGTGTCCGGACCTCGAATACTATGGGGAGCACTGCTTCGCAGCCATGGGAGAGCTTGAAGGGGGTCTCCCCCGTGGCTGTGTTGGGACTGGTCCTCAGGGCCCAGAGGACTGAAGGAAGTTGTTCTACCCAGATCTCTTTCAAGTTCTCCACCTTCTTCTTTAGGAGGTATACGATGAACTTGTTCGCCGCCTCCAACTGCACGTTGCTCCTGGGATGATGGACCGACTCGAACCTGAGATCAATCCCAAGTTGCCCACAAAAACTTATGAACTCGGCGCTTGCAAACTGTGGCCCATTGTCCGTGACAATGGCTTAGGATAGTCAATGCCGGCAGATGATCTCTCCCCATTCAAAGTTCCTGATTACTTGGGAGGTCACCTTGGCCAGCGCCTTCACCTCCAGCCAGTTAGAAAAATAATCAATCATGACAAGAAAGAACCTCCTTTGCCCACTGGCCTAAGGGAAGGGTCTTAACAGATCCATTCCCTAGATGGCGAAGGGTCGGGGTGTTGTGATGCTTCTGAGCCGCTGAGCCCGCAGTAGCTGGAGAGGGGCGAACAACTGGCACTTGTGGCACTTCTTTGTGAATTCAGCAGCATCCTGGCCAAGAGTCAGCCAGAAGTACCCTTATTTGGCTATCCTTCCTTCTAAGATCTTGCTCCCCGAGTGACTCCCGCACTCTCTGGAATAGAATTCCTCAAAGATCCTCTGGACTTCCCTTTTGATCGTGCAACGTGCCAATAACCCCGATAGGTTCTTACGATATAACTGCCTGTCGCGCATGAGGAAGTATGCCGACTTATGGTTGAATCGCTTCTTGTCCATCCCCTCCAGGAACTCCCCTGTGGATAGGAAAGTTGCAAAAGGATCCATCCACGAGGGGTTCTAGTCCACCTCCATCAGTTCCCGTTCTTCGATGGATGGGCGAAACAAGTCAGTGATGGTTCCCCCCCACCTGGGGTCCATGCTTGGCCAATTGGTCGACCTACTCATTTTCCTCCCGTAGCACATGCCAGATGGAGAAGGTATGGAACATGTTGATTACCCCCTTTACCTTTGTCAAATATAGTTGGAGAGTAGGCTCCCTTACCTCAAACTCCCCATTGATTTGAGAGGCAACCACCATGGAGTCCGCAAGGACCTCTACATCATGCACCCCCAGCTCCCTGGCCAGGAATAACCCTACTATTACTGCTTCATACTCATCCTGATTGTTCGTAATGGGAAAGTGCACGACCACTGTCTGCTCGATGCTTGTTCCCTATGGCTCTCCAATATCACCCCTACCCCCAAGGAATGCCTCCCCGAGTCGCCATCCACCATCACCTTCCAAGGAACTGTGCAAGTGAGTTTCGCCTCCGCCACCTCTACCACGTAATCAGCACGCATCGCCTGGGCCTTGATCGAGAGGCGGGGAACAAAGGATATGTCGAACTCACTTAGTTCCACCGACCACTTTGCTAACTTCCCTGAATGCTCCACCCCCTCAAAGATGTTGCAGAGGGGATGGTCAGTCACCACCCATATGGAGTGTGCCTGGAAATAGGATCGAAGCCTCCAGGCATAGATGATCAAAGCAAAGGCCAGCTAATCCAGAATTGGATACCGGAGCTCCGCCTTCCTACAAGACCCTGCTCACGTAGTAGATATGCAACTTCTTCTTCCCCTCTTTTCGGACCAGAACGGAGCTTTACACCTCGGTCCCGACCCCAAGGTATAGGGACAAATCTTCCAATTCCTTAGGCCCTTGGATTAATGGGGCCTGGTTCAACTGCCTCTTCAAGGCTTAGAATGCCTCCTCGCATTCCCGGGACCACTCGAACTTCTGGTCCTCTCTCAGTGCCTTGAAGAAGGGAGAGCACTTCTCTCCTGCCTGAAAGAGGAACCTGCTAAGTCCCGCCAACTTTCCTGTCAGCCGATGAACCTCCTTGGCATTTTGTGGCGATCCCAACTCCATGATTTCCTTGACTTTATCCGGATTAGGCTCCACCCCCGCGGGAGTAAGAAGATGACCCAGGAACTTCCCCCTGCTCGCCCCGAAGTCACACTTCAAGGGGTTCAACCTCACCTTATACTTCCGCAGGGTGCCGAAGGTCTCCTCCAGATCCGGGAGATGAGAATCCACCTCCCGGCTCTTAAACATAAGATCATCCACGTACACCTCTAAATTCCTCCCTTTTTGCTCTCGAAAGATTTGATCAATCATTTTCTGATATCTTGCCCCTACGTTCTTTAACGCAAAGGGCATCATCCTGTAATAGTAACACCCATCCCCGATGATGAAGGAGACATCATTGATGTCGGGTGGGTGCATCCTAATTTGAAGATAACCTGAAAATGCATCCAAAAAACTCATTACAAAAAAATCGACAACTGAGTCAACCAAAGCGTCGATCCGAGGCAAGGGGTAACAATCCTTAGGACATGATTTATTCAACAAAGAAAAATCAACACACATTCTCCACTGGCCATATCCTTTTTTTACCATTACTACATTGGAGACCCAGCCGGGGTATTGGATTTCGGATACACACCCGACCTTGAGGAGATTGGCCACCTCCTCTCTGATGTGCTCAGCTAGCTTGTCCGCGGTGGACCTTTCTTTTGCTGAATGCGACGGGCAACTGGATCCAGGTTGAGATGGTGGCAGGCAACATCCGCATTGATCCCCGGCATGTCTGTTGTGCTCCATGTGAAGATGTGGATGTTCTTCTGGATACACTACAACATCCTCCCATGGTCCTCCGGGTTCAACCCCCTACTGATGCGCACCTTATCCACCCAGCCTTCACAGGTGAAAACCTCCGTCTCTACCACCTCCTCCACAGCCTCCATCCGAGACTGCTCCTCCCACTCTCTGGCAGCCCCCTCACCTGGGACATGAACCTCCTCCTCAGCTTCCTCCACGGCCATCACCTCGGCCAGCTCCTCCAGAACTTCTTCCGCCACCTCCACTTGTGTGTAGATCTCCTCCACTTCCATCTCCACTGCCTCTACTCCGGCCTCCTACCTGGACAGCTCCTCCATCCTCCTCTCCATCTCTTTGGCTCCACCCTGCCAAGAGATGAGTTCACCATAGTGACATTACACTCCCTTGCCACATTGGAATCTCCTCAGACCCTGACCTGGATCCCCTTTGTGTTGAACTTCAAGCACTATTGGAAGGAGGACGGTACGCAGTGGAAGGCACTGATGAGGGGACATCCAAAAATGGCATTGTAGCTACTGGTGCATCCACGATGATGAATCTGCAGTACCTGGACTGCCCCCGTGTAACACCCATATCCGTCACGTAGCATATAGTTGTAGGTCCGGTCGGGGCCCGACGCAATATACCACGGACAGACCGGTGGGTTACTAGATGAAACCATACAACCAATACACACATCCTATACAGAGCATCGAGCAGAAGAAATTTATTAAGTTGCAAGAGAAAGAACCCAGCACAAGCACGAATGTCCACTAACAAACCCAGAAGGAATGAAGTACAAATATACAAAAAGTACTAGACTTATGGACTTACAGCAGTTCACTTGAATAAAATTGTGTTTTACAAACTTCGGCTTGCATGCCGGTCACACATGAACTAATAAAGTAAACACACAAGGCCTTTGAGGGCCGGCTCAGTAACTTGTGCTTTTGCCCGCTATCTGCCGCTCGGCTCCGCAACACCTGTAAGCACAAATCACCGCAACGGTGGCAAACAAGAATAACGGTAAGCTAAAGCTGACCAAATTATAACGATTCCGCTCCCAAACTTGGGAGGCAAAGCTTATTCCCTGCACTTATTAGCAAAACAAGCAATATAGCGAATAAACATCACATCACAGGTGCACGCACACACGGCCGTACACCCCGTGCTCTCAGGGCACTTACTCGGCAAATCCAGTCCGAACCCAGTCTGATCCTTGACTCCACCACCACCCCCAGGGAGGCAAACCTCGTGAGCATTTAGTCCTTTCATCCGTAGCCTAGACTCGATCTCCAAATTATCGGTAAGTGTCACGTAGCTTTAGGTCTCTTTAACCGAAACAGATGGAGCGGGTAGGGATCCACCAGCCCGTTGCTCACCCCGCCATGGCCATTTGGCCTTTGACACGGGCCAAGCTTCCCCCAGTCCAAAATATCGATAAAACACGGTACATTGCCTCGTTATGTACCTGGCTGGCTCCTAGACCACCAAAACAACAGAACTTCGTTTCCGCCCAGATTTCCGGGTGTGCCTTGGGGTTAATCCCCAAGGATCCCTGTTGCAATCTACCACGTAGAAACCCAAAAATAACAAAAGGGCATGGAGTCTTCTCCGGATATCAATGCATAGCCAATCATCACCTATCCAGACCAACATGTCCGGGTAGGCTTCACACACCATGCCTATGTCTGTTTCGATTTCAGCTCTACATGCAAACAAGGGGGACTTTACATATCTACCCCAAGGAACACCGCAACTCACCGCACACTCGCGGGAGAGGGTTTTCCCTTTGCAAAAGAAGAAGAGCTTCACATGCTCAAGATGAGAATCGTTACACTAGCGTTTCTTCTTGGCGCCATAAAAAACAACGCAGATGAAAAGCACCGCGATGATCTTGCCTCCGCAGATCTTGGCTCCGTTTGCGATTTGGCGCTACGAATATCCTCCGACGACCGGATCTCTCTTCCTTCTTCCTCCTTGCTCTCCCTTCTCTCTAGAAGTTAGTAAGAGAGTGAACCCAAAAGAAATGAGGGTTTAAACACTCAATCCCGGCCTTAACCCTAGCATGGAGAGATCTGAGCCGTTAGATCCAAAAATAAGGAAACGAACGGCTGTGATTTGGCCCGAAAATAAACTTCTTAAGCCGAACACGGCTTACGACATGCCCGTGTCCAAGGCCGTGTCACTCATTCGCCGTCGAAACCGTCACGTCCCAAAAAGAACATTGGCACTCGACACGCCCGTGTTAGGCTTGACACTCCCATGTTATCCAGTACACGCCCGTATAGCTGGGCATGTTCCTCCATCGACACAGGTCCAAAACGTCCAAAGCACGACACAGCCATGTGATACGCCTATGTCACATGCCGTGTGCTAGACATTCCCTAGGACACGCCCGTGTCCCAGGCCGTGTAGCTGCCTTCGCACAACTCGCCAAATGACTCGAGAAGGACACGGGTATTCGACACGCCCGTGTCGAATTTGATATGCCCGTGTCGGACCCGAACACGCCTGGGCTCAGGCTGTGCATCCTCACTCAACAATCGTTGAGTGAAAGGCTTTGAGTGCCTGACACGCCCTGGGACACGCCCGTGTCCCAGGCCGTGTTCACTGCTCCGCCGATCGTTGACTATAATTTCGTCGATCACGCGACCATTGCCTAACCCAAGCATGACACGCCCTGGGACACACCCGTGTCCCAGGACATATCACCTCTACCAAATCCTAGATTTGGCTCAAAACACCACCTGTCACTCTTTTGAGTTTCGGGGCATTACAACTCTATCCCTCTTAAAAGAATGTAGTCCACAAAATTACCAAAGGAAAGATACAAAAAACCAAAAGCGGTACCTGAGTGAAATAACTCTGGGTACTCCTCCTGCATGGTCTGCTACCATTCCCAAGAGAGCTCCTCACGACCGCAATTGTCCCAACGGACCTTGACCATTCTTATCTCCTTGTTACGAAGTCTCTTGACTTTAGAGTCCTCAATACAAACGGGTTTGACCCTAGTTGTCAACCCTTCGTCCACCGGCACTTGATCAACTGTGATCACCTGCGAAGGCTCTAGCACCGCCTTCCGCAACACTGAAATGTGGAATACGTCTTGTAGACCACTTAACTCATCCGACAGCTTCAGATGGTAAGCTGCTTCACTGATCAGCTCCAGGACCTCAAATGGTCCAAGATATCTCGAGCTCAGCTTCTTCAAGCGACGTACCCGTGAAACATCCTTGAACGGCTTTATCTTCAGATACACTGAATCGCCAACTATGAACTCCACGTTTCGATGCTTGGTATTGTAGTATTTAGCTTGTCTATCCTGAGTGATCAGCAAATGCTCCCGAATGGTTCGCACCAATGAAGTAGCATTTTCCACCTCTTGCTTTTTGTACAACCTTGCCTCACCCGTTTCTAGCCACACCAACGACGTGCGACACTTTCTACCATATAAGGCCTTGAAGTGCGCCATTTGTATGCTCGCTTGGTAGCTATTATTGTACGCAAACTCCACCAAATACAGATAGTCTTCCCACTGCTTTCCGAAGTCCAGAACGCACATGCGAAGCATGTCCTCCATCATCCTGTTGACCCTCTCGGTCTGCCCATCCGTCTGCGGATGAAAGGCTGTGCTGAAGTTCAACTTAGTCCCCAGCATTTGCTGCACCATCCTCCAGTCATTGGACGTAAAACTCCCATCTCTATCGCTCACGATGCTGTAGGGCACACCGTGCAGTCTGAATATGTTATCCACATACAGCTTCGCCAGTTTCTCCACTGAATCATCCTTCCTATACGGATTGAAGTGTGACACCTTTGTTAACCGGTCTACGATCACCCAAATGGCGTCGTTTCCCTTCTGCGACCTTGGCAAGCCATGCATAAAGTCCATCGAAATGTCGTCAAACTTTCACTCTGGAATAGGCAAGGATTTCAAGAATCCCCCTGGCTTTTGGCACTCTGCCTTTACTAAGGCGCAAGTCTGACATTTAGTCACAAATAGTGCCACATCCTTCTTGAGCCCTGGCCACCAGAATAACCTCTTTAGATCCCGGTACATCTTCGTTCTCCCTGGGTGGATTGAGAACTTGGTATGATGAGCCTCGTACATCAACTCCGCCCGTAGATTTCCCACGTTTGGGGCGCACAAACGATTGTCCTTCCTTAGTAGCCCATCTTCAACTGAAAACTAGGAATTTGACCCATCCAATACTGCATCCATGAGCTCCTTCATACTGTCATCCAACTCCATAGCCTGCCGAATGCGATCATCCAGGTCATACTGAACTTCCGTCCAGTTCAATAATGCTTTGGCGCTAGTCTGCTTGTCCACACAACAGATCTCTAACGCCACCAACTCCCGAATTAACTTCTCATCATGAATTGACAACCAGTTGGCTTGGGTGGGAGCCTTGTGACTCAACACATCCACAACTGCATTGCCTTTCCCGGGTACATAATGAATTTTGAACGTATAGTGCAAAGGAGACGGTGTTCAAAATGCCAACCTCAAAATCTGGGTACCGTAGGTGGAACAAGAAGGCTAGGAGATCGGGTCTAGTCCCTTCCTCTGGCGCATCCAGAGCGACTACAGGCCAAACCCCGGGTGCATGCTAGAACTGTGGAAAGCCGGGACACTATACCCGAGATTATTGGAGTGGATGCCCAATGTCCGAGAAGAAGTCGGGGGCAACATCTGAGGAGAAGGGCAAGGCGGTGGAGTCCACCGCATCACTGTATACTCCGGCCCAACCGAGGGTGGACATCCTTGGCCAGCAGGAGGTCTTGTGGCCGACCGTCAGAATGTCAGGTATGGTTTAATTGATAGCAATTTAACTTTTTATACCTGTTACCTTTTGCGTGCTAGCTTAAGACTGGAAGTTCTAGGCTTTATTTTGGACGTTTGGTCACCCACCGAGGGCATAGTTTCGTTACGGGAACTTCACACTCCTTTTTTCTGAAGGATTAGTTTTGCGCATCGGAGTATCCCCTTCGATGGTAAAGGATAATTTGGATGTGTTGTTGCCTAATGGTTGTTCTATGCGAGCAGAGAGAATTTGTGTCGTAAAGAGGTTACGCTTTGGGAGTCAGGAGCTCGACTTGCAAGTGTCGTTACTGCTACCGTGGGAGGCATCGAAGCCTAAGCCTACATTGGATAGTATTTTGGGTGTATCCGAATATCCTGATGTGTTTCCCTGATGGTCTCCCTGGATCCCCACCATAGCGAGAGATCGATTTCACGATTGAGTTAGTTTCAGGTGCCAAACTTATGTCACGCTCTCCTTATAGGTTGGTACCTATGAAAATGCCGGAGCTAAAGGTTCAACTCAACCAGTTGTTTGAGCAAGGGTATGTGCGTCCAAGCTCGTCATCTTGGAGCGCACCCGTCCTCTTTGTTAAGAAGAAGGACGGGAGCTTGCGGCTGTGTATCGACTACAGAGAGTTGAACAAGCTAACAGAAAAGAACAAATACCATATCCAAAGGATTGATGATCTTTTGATCAGTTAGTCGGGTCGTCGGTATATTCAAATTTGGATCTAAAATCCAGTTATTATAAGCTAAGGATAAGGGAGAGTGATATCCCGAAGACAGCATTCAACACGAGGTATGGGTATTTCGAGTTCACGGTCATGCCGTTTGGGCTGACTAATGCGCCATCAGTGTTCATGGATTTGATGAACAGATCGTTCAGGGAGTACCTAGACCATTTTGTGGTCGTCTTCAGTGAAGATGTATTGGTGTACTTGCAGAGCAAGAGGATCACGCCAAGCATCTGCTTTTGGTGTTGGAAGCGCTAAAGAGGAACCATCTCTATGCCTAGTTCTCCAAACACGAGTTTTGGGTTATCCTAGGTTGCTTCCCTCGATCATAAAGTTAGTAGAGTGGGTGTTGCAGTGGATCTAGCGAAGATAGTTATGATACGCGAGTGGCCTGTGTAGCGTTCGGGAGCGGAAGACCAGAGTTTTTTGGGGCATATTGGCTACTACAGGCGCTTCGTAGAGAACTTCTCGCGGATAGAGTTACCCCCCCCCCCCCCCCCCTCACGACTTGACGAGGAAATATCAAAAGTTGTTTGGACGCCTGCGTGCGCACAAGCTTTCGAGGAGCAGGAGAGACGGTTGACCACGATGCTTATTCTAAGTTCCCCGAGTGGGACCGAAGGTTTTGAGTTATACAGTGATACCTCAAGAAGTGGTTTGAGCTGTGTGTTGCTACAGCATGGTAGTGTTTTTGCGTATGGCTCGCGTCAGCTGAAAGTGCATGAAAGGAATTATCCGATCCACGACTTGGAGTTGGCGGCCGTGATTTTTGCGCTAAAGCTGTGGAGGCACTACTTGTACGGCGTGAAGGTCGATATTTATACCGACCACAAGAGCCTTAAAATCTATCGACTATAGACTGCTCACTTTCCCACTCAAAGCCTGGGTAGTGCCTTATCATAAGGAACGTCTGCAAATATTCGTCAACTGAGTGCGCTCCTTGCAACACAATCATGTTCATCTGCTGCCCTGATGGGCCTCTAAATGTCATTTACTCCATCACACCACCCGGTGTTGGGGCCATGAAAGTGAAGGGATAGATACTACTCTAGAGGGGGGGTGAATAGAGTTATCAAATTTTGCACTAGATAAAACTTAATAGTCTACCCAGCTCCCTTGGAGTGAAATGCAGAATGAAAAGATTATAGATATGGAAATAACCCTAAAGCCTAACATAAGTGTTGTGCACAGACTCAAGCTAACTATAATTACAGTTAAGGCTTGGAAAACCTAATCAGCAACTAGCAAACCTAGTTATATCTAATCACAGCCACAATGCAAGTAAATTAAACAAGGCAAACCAGACGACACAAGGAATTTAAGTGGTTCCCCAAACAACTTGGGTACGTCCACTCTTCTACCAACAAGGTAGGAATCCACTACAGGTTTTTGATTAGGTGCCCTGCCACCAATAGGATCTGCTTCAGGTAGATCCAGAAACCCTTTAGACTTTTGATCAGGTGTCTAAAAACCGAACACAGGTTTTTGATCAGGTGCCCTGCCACCAAGGGATACTTTTGAAGGGAGTAATAACCCTATATAGGAGGGGGAAAGAAGGTTAAGATATCTTCTCTATTTTACAATAGATTAGAGAAGCACAAAGACTTGCACTGAGCTAGAAAGCTCAAGGAATCAAGGCTCCCCCTGGCTCAAAGAATGTCCAGGTGAAGTCTTGCTTCAGTGCAGAAACTCTTCAGTAAAAACTGAAGGAAAAACTACAAGAAGATAAATAAAATATAAAATGGAAATCTTCAAGCAGCTGTCTTCTTCTTCTTCTTCTTCAAAAGAACTCTGAGTCTAAACTTCCTGGAATAGGAGAACTCAGGTTGAAGAAGAACAGAAGAGCTTAACACTTCTCAGTTGAATGAGTATTGCTGAGAGCAGTGAACTTGATCTTGATGAAAGCTTGAATACTCAAATGAATAACTGGTTAGCTAGCTGAAATCCTTCTCCAAAGGATTCCTTTTATAGCAGCAACAAGCAACGACTCTCTTCAATTTGAACTGTTTGTCTTCTTCTGAAACTTGAGACCTGGGCTGCAAATATCACAAAGACAAATAAACTCTGCAGCAAAATATTCTATAAAAGGGATAAACCTTTTTCTAGGAAGCTGCTGGAAGCAATCTGATAATACATGTACCAAATAAAATCACATCAGAGATAAACTCTTCATAGCAAAAGGAAGACTTTTCTGTCTAACGGCTATAAAGGACTGACAGCAGATAAAGTGAAATACAATGTCAGCTAATAAGACAAACAACTTTATCTGAAAAGATTTCACTCAGGCAGAAGGGATGGAGCAGATATTGCCTGGAAATATTATCACAAAACAACTGAAATAAAACATGCCAGATAATATATTAATTTGTTAAATAGAATAAATAAATACAAAATATAAAGGTAGACAGAAAACGTCGAACGACCCTCGGAGATCGTCGACCGAAGAACGAAGATCGTCGAACTATCGGACAGATAGTCGAATGATCCAGATAGTCGAACTATCAAAGGAGATAGTCGAACTATCACAACAGATAGTTGAACTATCAAAAGATAGTCGAGCTATCAGATAGTCGACCTATCAACAGATAGTCGAACTATCAAAGCGAAACAGATAGTCGAACTATCAACAGATAGTCGAACTATCAAAGACAAACAGATAGTCGAACTATCAACAGATAGTCGAACTATCAGATAGTTGAACTATCAAAGCAGATAGTCGAACTACCAAGCGAAAACAGATAGTCGACCTATCAACAGATAGTCGAACTATCAATGCAGAACAGATAGTCGAACTATCAACAGATAGTCGAGCTATCAGAGAACGACAGATAGTCGAACTATCAACAGATAGTCGAGCTATCAGATAGTTGAACTATCAAGGAAGATAGTCGAACTATCAAGGGAAAACAGATAGTCGACCTATCAGCAGATAGTCGAACTATCAGAAGAAAGCAGATAGTCGATCTATCAACAGATAGTCGTGCTATCAAACAACGCAGATAGTCGACCTATCAAACAGATAGTCGAGCTATCAGATAGTTGAACTATCCAAGCAGATCGTCGAACTATCAAAGCACACAGATAGTCGAACTATCAACCGATAGTCGAACTATCCTCGCAGACAGAACGTCGAGCAACTGATAGACGATCGTCGAACAGTTAGTCGACGATAGTCGAGCGGCGTTCGACTATAGTCGAACGAACAAACTACTTAACCAAATTCTTCATCTGGAAAAGCGAGGACTCTACAGGTAGACCACTAACCATTGACCAAGGATATTTCTTGGGTCATGGGACAAAAGGAGAAGACTAAACTCAAATCAAACTAGGGTACCAACAATCTCCCCCTATTTGAGTTAAGTCTCTCAAAAACTAAAACATAGAACTAGCTATAGAGCAATAAAATTAATACAGGAAATAGATAAACATGCAATTAACAGTCAATCAGATAAATAACAACAGTCAAACAAAACTAAGGATCTACAGAGTCTGGCTTAGGGTCAGAAGAGCTAGGAACAAAGGAAACTTTCCGCAAAGGATCAATGGCCTCTTTCTTAGACATCTTCAAGTCTTGCACGCCAATAATCTTTAATTCTGCAGCCCTTGGAACAACTGCTTCTGGGTGCTTTTGCATATACTTTGAAGGGTCAAAGACCTCAGGGCTAACCTGGATTTTATCTAGTTCCTTCATTCTGAACTTTGACATTGTAGAAAATCCTGTAGAATCCTTTCCTTCAGCCTTAGCTTTCTGAATTTGAGCTGAGCCAACAATCTCAAGAAATCTATCCATCCTGTAATCAGGATCTAGTTCTTGGCTTTCATACACATTTTCAGAAGATGTATCAACAGGCTTAACAGCTTTAAACTTAACTGATAAATCTAATAAACTTTCAGCTGTGTCTTTTACTTCTTGAATAACCAGAGACAATGGAGGAGCAAACTCAGCAAACTTTTTGCTAGATTTTTCAGAGAATATGGTTCTTTTTCCTTTTGCAGCATCCTTAGCAACATGAACTGGAATACCAGAAGAGATCTTTTTCTTAGGAGAAGGAGGAGGTGAAAATGTTGGCTTCTGATACACAACCTCCTTTACTTGTTCTTTAACTTTAGTAACATGCCTTTGAGAACCAGAATGAGATATCCCTTGGTGGCTTTGAGAGCTTTTCCTTGAAAGGTGCTGAGAGGGAGCAGATTTTGCTGACGGAGCAGAAGGATTAGCAGAAAGGTTGCCAGAGGCTCCTGCACTGGGAGGTGGAGGAGGAGGACCTCTGGGATTCCATCTGTGGGTAGGAATATCATATCTCTTAGATCTCTTTCTCTCTTTTTGCTGGTTCTTGGAGAACCACATCCAATGTTGAAACTCTTTTGACTTGGGGTCAATTCCTTTCAGAATATAATATGGAGTGTCATTATCACGATTGAGAGGAGGAGGAGCAACAGCTTTTCTTTTCTTCTGTGCAGCTTTCTTTTTCTTTGAATTCTCAGATAAATCTGAATCCTCTTCATCCTCAGAATGAGATGAGGGAGGATTGTCATATGGGTCATAGGCTTCAGAAACAGCCTTTTCCTTTAAAGCAGCTTTCTCCTTTTCTTCTTCTATGGCATCCTGAGCCAGAAGGGAATCCAGGTCAGGTCCTGGAGAATCATCCCAAACAGTTGACTTTTCAACTTGTAAATCCTTTTCTTTTTCTTCCAACATAGATTGTACTCTTAATTGCCAAGCAGCTCTAGCTTTTTCTTCTTCCAAACTCAGTACAGGGGTGTCATCTTTGACTTTATCTTGATTTTTAGATTCAACATCTTCTATATCTTTTTGAACAACTAAAACATCTGCAACAGATTCTCGAACAACTATTTCTACTTGAGCAGCTATATCTTCTTTAATATAATTTGTAGATTCATGAACACAAATCTGCTAAATAAGCTAAAATCATTCCTTCTAGGTATTCACAAGCTAGCAAATCAATTGACTCACCAATAAAACGGATGAGTGAATTACCTTCATACTTTACCAACTCCCAAGATTCATCTAGATAGGATGTAATAATGCCTTCTAGGAAATGGGCAACCAAGGGAGTGGTGAGATCTTCTAAACAAACTTTTACAGCAAATTCAGATAACATAACTGCATCAGATATTTCTTTGTCAGATAACACTGAAACTGATTCTTCTTGAGCTGGAGCAGTCTCTTCTTGAACTGTTATTACTACATCTGTCACCGCTGGAAGATCTGCTGGAAGGGAGGAGGCTGGAAGCTCTGAGACATCTTCATAGAACATCTCCCCCTGCCTGATTTCAGTGGAAACTGAAACCAGGTTCCTGGAAGAAGAGGGCTCAGCAGATTTAGAGAGGGATTGGATGGTAGCAGTCAAAGTAGCAATAGAGGAGGCAAGTGGAGCAATTGCCTCTTCAATCATGATTTTGATTGAAGGGGTAATCAACTCCAAAATGCTGGAAATGAATTCTGGGGTGACTTCAAAGGAATGTGGGAGAACTGCAGATGATGGAAGATCAGCAGGAGGAATGTATTCCTGTTGAACTGGAGAACGAACAGGAGATGGAGAATGATGTGGAGAATGAACTGGAGAACGAATAGGGGACTGACGAGGTGTTGGAGTCCTCTCAGATCCTATCAAATCAAAACTAGGAGCAGATATCCTAGCCAGATGAGAAGGAATAGGAGATGCAGGAGGAGAAGGGATAACAACCGTGGTTGTATCTCGAACAGGAGAAGCAGGAAGTCGTACTTCAGCTGAAGTTGATGGAACTTCAACTGAGGTAGACGGAACTGAAGAGGATGGAACTACTTCAGTAGAAGTTGATGGTAATGCAGAAGAAGATGATGGAAGAGAAGGATGAGCTGAACCAGCTACTTGAGGGTGAGGAGTGACTGAATCAGTCCTTGTATTCTCGGATGTCGCTGGAGCAACCCCTGTGAGAGCGGGCTTCACAAACGTCCTCTTCCACTTGGAGAACAGATTCGGATCCATCTTCTTGCTTGCATTAATTGTTGTAGCAGTTGAAATCAGCAGCTGGGGATACTTCTCTTTTAGAAAAATTCCAATAACCCTGCCTAGGGTAACCTCTTTCTTACTGTTCTTTTTCCTTATCAGATCGAACATTACTCCTGCCCAATTTATCCTTTTCTGATTTACAATTGCACACATCAGTGCGAATTGTTGTCTAGTAATGTTGTTATGGGCGGAGTGCTTACCTAGAAGCACTTTTCCAACTAACTCAGCAAGAAATTTAATCTTAAATGGGAAATTGACCTTGAGAAGCTTGGAGGGAATGCCTTCGGCATGTCCCAGCTCAGTAAGCATTCTTCCAAACTCTTGAGCATCTTGCTCATATTCTTCTTCACCATTTATCAAGCCAAATACATCAGACAGAACGGCGGGAGTCAAAGTTACCTCTTCTCCGCCAATAGTGCCAGTCATCGAATCGTCGATGGAGGACGAAGTAAATGCCCATTCCTTAATCTCGGGAATATTTAACTTTATCCTTGTAGACATTAATCTTTCTAGACCTTGATCTCGGCATAACTGAAGAATTTCCACAATCCCTGCTTCACAGTAACTAAATGCGTCAAAATCGACGCTGAAACCTGCATCGAACTTTACAACAGCTAGCACTGCTGGAGAAATCGCCATTGAAGGAGCTGGAGAAGACGGAAGACGACGAGGGAGACGAAGCGGCAGAAAATCACAAGCGGGAAGACAGAATGCGAAAAGTCACGCTCCGTCGATGATAAAACAAAAGATCTTTTAACCTAGGTCGACTATCGGCTTTATATTAGACCGGAGATAGTCGATCTATTAAAAAGATACTGGACCCGATGGTCGAACGGCCGTTCGACGATCGGTCCAGAAGCAGAGTAGTTGATCAATCGTTCGACTATTTCTGGCTTCTCAAACAACAAGCTGTCGTCATCCAGAGATCGACGATAAGCTCGACCTGTTCGACAATCTTCGAATGTCGGTCGACGATCTTCAAACAGATAAGCTATCATTAACCAGAGGTCGACGATAGGCTTGATCCGTTCGACGATCTTCGATCATCGTTCGACGATCTTCAAGCAGGTTTCAACATTGGCAGATATAGTCACACTTAGTCTCGTCCATTGATCATGCCTAGTTGAACTAAAAAGAACAGATGCTTCTGTTCATCTAAGGGCTTGGTGAATATATCACCTCTCTGAAACTCAGTGGATATGAACTCAAGACAAATCTTGTTCTTTTCCACACAATCTCTCAGGAAATGGTGCCGAATCTCAATGTGCTTCGTTCTAGAGTGGTGCACTGGATTTTGTGCAATGAAGATAGCACTGGTACTGTCATACATGATTTTGGTGTTCTTGTGTGAGTAACCATAATCCACAAGCTGGTTTTGAATCCACAGAATCTGTGAACAACAACTAGCAGCTGCTATATATTCAGCCTCTGCAGTTGAAGTTGAGACAGAAGCCTGCTTCTTACAGAACCAAGAGACCAATCTCTCTCCTAGGAATTGACAAGTTCCTGAGGTGCTCTTCCTGTCAACTCTGCAACCAGCATAATCAGAATCAGAATATCCAATTAATTCAAATTCTGACTCAGCTGGGTACCAAAGTCCAAGATTTGGACATCCCTTCAGGTATCTCAGGATTCTCTTGAGAAGAATCAGATGAGATTCCTTAGGGTTGACCTGGAATCTAGCACAAAGGCATGTAGCAAACATTATATCTGTCCTACTTGCAGTTAGATATAATAGGGAACCAACAATGGCCCTATAATTCTTTTGATCAACTGGCTTGCCATAATCATCAGAATCAATAACTACATTAGTAGCCATAGGTGTAGGCATTGCTGAAGCATCAGCCATCCCAAATTTCTTTACCAATTCCTTAGCATATTTGGATTGGGAGATGAAGATACCATCAGCATCTTGCTTAACTTGGAGACCAAGAAAGTAAGACAGCACACCCATACTACTCATCTCAAACTTAGAGTGCATCAGGTCTGAAAACCTTTTGCAAAGTTTGGGATCAGTGGAGCCAAATATAATATCATCCACATACACTTGAACTAACAGGATTGTGTCCTTGTGATGCTTGACAAAAAGGGTTCTATCAACTACTCCCCTAGTAAAGTTGTGCTCTAAAAGGAAACTAGCTAGAGTCTCATACCAGGCTCTGGGTGCTTGCTTTAGTCCATATAGAGCTTTCTGCAACTTGAACACATGTGAGGGTTGAATTGAAGAAACAAACCCTGGTGGTTGTTCAACAAACACCTCTTCCTTAAGCTCACCATTCAGGAATGCACTTTTGACATCCATTTAAAAGACCTTAAACTTCATGTAGGCTGCATAGGCCAAGAAGATCCTTATTGCTTCTAGCCTTGCAACAGGAGCAAAGGTTTGGTCATAATCTATACCTTCCTCCTGTCTGTAGCCCTGAGCTACAAGCCTTGCTTTATTCCTTACAATAATTCCATTTGCATCCAACTTGTTTCTATACACCCACTTGGTGTCTATGATCAGTTGGCCTTTAGGTCTTGGAACCAAAGTCCAAACTTTACATCTCTCAAACTGATTGAGTTCCTCTTGCATAGCAATGATCTAGTGGGGATCTAGCTCTGCATCTTTAAAGGTGAGGGGCTCAACCTGTGAGAGGAAACAAGCGTGCATCACATCTTGTCTTAACTGATGTCTTGTTTGAACACCAGCTGATATGTCTCCAATCACTTGAGATGTGGGGTGATCTCTAAGTATGACAATATCAGCAGGTGGGATGTGATCTTCAGCAACAGATGGGATTAATTCCTCAGGAGGAATTTGATCTACTATTGGTGGTACAACAACAGCTTCTGCAAAGTCTTCATCACTGTCTAATTCAGTGATCTAAAGAGTTGATAGTTGAAGAATCTCTTGAGTATCATCAGGTACCTGTAATGAACTAGAGGAAGGAGAATTTTCCTTCTCCTTGTAAAACATCTGAGACTCATCAAAAGATACATGCACAGATTCTTCAATTTTACAGGTTGATTTGTTATAAACTCTATAAGCTTTGCTTACTTGGGAATATCCAAGCATAATTCCCATTGAAGCTTTTGCTTCAAATTTTCTAAGATATTCTTTATTGTTATTATGAATATACACTACACAACCAAATACTCTAAAATAATTAATTTTAGGTTTCTTTCCTTTAAGCAACTCATAAGGAGTTTTACACATAAGCTTGTGTATCAAATTTCTATTCAAGACATAATTGGTTGTACTAACAGCTTCTGCCCAATAGGAGAGAGGCATATTAGCATCTGCCAACAATGTACTAGCAGCTTCAATGAGTGTTCGATTTTTCCTTTCAACTACCCCATTTTGTTGGGGAGTTCTAGGAGCTGAGAAGCTATGTTTGATACCTTCTCTCTCACAGAATTCTTGCATGAGAAGAGAGTCAAACTCAGTACCATGATCACTTCTGATCAAGGCCACATGAGTAGAGTACTCAGTCTGCACACATAATAGAAAGTCTGTAAGGGCTTTGAAGTTATCAGTCTTAGTTCTCAAAAAGAAAACCCAACTGAACCTAGAGAAGTCATCTACAATTACTAAGGTGTAATACTTCCCTCCTAAACTCTGTACATTTATTGGGCCAAAAAGGTCCAAATGTAATAAGTACAAGATTCTAGGAGAATCACTCTTATTTACTGATTTAAAAGAGTTTTTGGTTTGCTTGCCTAGCTGACAAGCTTTGCATAGGCTCTCCTTCTTGTAGGGGCAAGAAGGTAAACCTCTAACAAGGTTGTGTTTAGATAACCTAGATATATTTTTAAGGTTAACATGACTAAGCCTTTTATGCCACAAAGAATTGTTATTAATTGTTACTTCATTAAATAAACAGATTTCAGAATGAGTTGAATTGAAATCTACTAAATAAATATTACCTATTCTAATGCCTACTAAAACAACATTATTATTTAAGGTAATATTACAAGAGGAGTTAGAAAATGAAACCTGGCAGCCAGCATCACATAGCTGGCTGACTGAAATCAAATTGTGCTTCAGTCCTGTCACATATGCAACTCTCTTGAAAGTAACATCTCCAATTGTAATCCTGCCATAGCCTTCTGTCTGACCACAGTTGGAATCTCCAAAGATAACCTTTGGGCCGAGCTTAGCTTTGAATTTTGACAGATGATTTTTATTTCCTGTCATATGCTTGGAGCATTCACTATCCAAATACCACTTATTTTGAGTGATAGGATAGGCCTTCACCTGCAAGACATTTATTTAGACAGTGTGGACCCAGGTAACCTTGGGTCCCTTGTTTTTCACATAAGAAAAGCTAGAAATATATGAAAATGCAGGCTGAGGGTGATAACCTAATGGGTGAGATCTCCTAGGTGGTATTCTCCATGCAGATGATGGGTCAACAAACCTAGGGTTTCTATTTTCATTTAGGTTTCTACGGGTTTGATGATGATTTTGAAAATCATGTTGAAAACGTCGATCGACGTTCGACGATGGGCGCTCAGATCGTCGAGCTTCGTTCGACCATTGAGCTTCCGATCGTCGAGCGGCGTTCGACGCTCTTTGCATTTCTTTAAAGAAATTCTTCCTCTTTTCTCTCTTAGCTTTATTTAAAGTTTTATTAACTTGGTTTACTTGCTCAGTGTTCTTCATTCCACTAGCTGAAACGAAGTTCACTGGAGTTGAAAGATTATTTTTAAGAATAACTGGGGGTTCACTGGGAGAAGCTCCTAAGCCTAGTTTGTTATTACCTGACCTAGTGTTAGTCATGCTGGTAATTTCTAATAACTTAAGGCTTCTACCATTAAGTGATTCTTCTAACCTCTTAGACTTAGCTAACTCCATTTTAAGAAATTTAATTTCTTCACTACAAGTAGTGAGATCTTCCTTTAGCTTAATATTTTCTGTAGCAATTAATTCTGAGTCAGCTAACTTATTTCTAAGTTCTTTAATCTCTTTTTCTGAACTAATTAAGTCTAAGAATAATGATTTAAAATCTAATTTAAATTCTTCAGAAGTGAAGTCATAAGAAGATAGTACCTCATCTTCTGTTGGCATTTCTTCTTCTTCTTCTGAACTCTCTGCAGCTGAATGATTGCTGCAGGCATCTATTTGCCATCAGGCAAACTTCCTTTGCCTTCTTCTCTTCCTCATCCTCACTGGAGCTAGAGGAGGAAGATTCTTCATCAGAATCACTCCAGGTTTCAGCAATGAAACCTCTCTCCTTCTTCTTGTTCTTGTAGGAGGATGGCTTGGAGTGCTTCCTGTGTTGTTCCTTTTCTTTCCTCTTATCTTTGTTCTTCTCCTCTGGACAATCTGGTAAGGTGTGTCCAGGCTTCCTGCAACCATAGCAGATAATTTCTTTAGTAGGAGAACGGTCATACCTTGGTTTGTCTTCATAGCGTGAAGACTTCTTTCTGAAT
The DNA here is from genome assembly GCA_039513925.1 of Platanthera zijinensis. NCBI lineage: Eukaryota > Viridiplantae > Streptophyta > Magnoliopsida > Asparagales > Orchidaceae > Platanthera > Platanthera zijinensis. Next base: position 150,786,949 of record CM077087.1, read on the forward strand.
TCCTTTCTCCCCATCTTGAGAAAACTCTTGGCAAATAATGCCATTAGTTCCTCATTTGATTGGCTGCCTTCAGAAGCATCAGCAGCCTTAAGAGCTAGAGATTGCTCTTTTCTTGTTGGAGTAGGGGTCTTTGCTTCTGCTTCTGCTTCCCTTGTCTTCAGCACTTGCTCAAAAGATTTGAGTTTGCCGAGAAGAGCTTCAGTGGAGATCTCTGTGGTGCTTCTGGCTTCCTTGATAGGCCAGATCCTTAGATCCCATGTGCTAGGGAAGCACATAAGAATCTTATCATTGACCTCTGTCAATGATATGTCCTTGTCAAGGGTCCTCAGCTCATTGATGATTGAGCTGAGCCTTGTATACATGGCTTCAACTGATTCAGCATCAGTTTTCTTGAAGTTCTCATATTGTGAGATAAGGTTGGACCTTCTGTCCTTCCTTTCATCAGCTGAACTAGCTACAATCTGGTTCAGTGTATCCCACATAGCTTTTGCTGAAGAGCAGTCAGCTACCTTCTAGAATACCTCATCAGACATTGTCTGAGCCAGAATGTTCATCGCCTTGGCATCTGCTATCTTTGCCTTCTTGTACTCATCGTTGTAATCTGGAGGAGGCACTGCACTCATATCAGATGATGAGGCAGTAGTAGCAGTAGGTGCTCTTGGGGGTCCTAACAAAATAGAAGCAAAGATGCTTTCATCAATAGAATTCATATATAATTTTATCCTTGCCTTCCAGATGCCAAACTTAGCTAAGTTGCATGCTGGAGGTCTGGTGCTTGAATAATCCTTGGACTGGGCCATGATAGTGAATATCTATAAGCTTTGGTATCTATCAGGATCTTGTGACTTAGGTATTAGCCTATTCAGTCAGACAACCTCCCTCTGATACCAATTGAAAGTGAAGGGATAGATACTACTCTAGAGGGGGGGTGAATAGAGTTATCAAATTTTGCACTAGACAAAACTTAATAGTCTACCCAGCTCCCTTGGAGTGAAATGCGGAATGAAAAGATTATAGATATGGAAATAACCCTAAAGCCTAACACAAGTGTTGTGCACAGACTCAAGCTAACTGTAATTACAGTTAAGGCTTGGAAAACCTAATCAGCAACTAGCAAACCTAGTTATATCTAATCACAGCCACAATGCAAGTAAATTAAACAAGGCAAACCAGACGACACAAGGAATTTAAGTGGTTCCCCAAACAACTTGGGTACGTCCACTCTTCTACCAACAAGGTAGGAATCCACTACAGGTTTTTGATCAGGTGCCCTGCCACCAACAGGATCTGCTTCAGGTAGATCCAGAAACCCTTTAGACTTTTGATCAGGTGTCTAAAAACCGAACACAGGTTTTTGATCAGGTGCCCTGCCACCAAGGGATACTTTTGAAGGGAGTAATAACCCTATACAGGAGGGGGAAAGAAGGTTAAGATGTCTTCTCTATTTTACAATAGATTAGAGAAGCACAAAGACTTGCACTGAGCTAGAAAGCTCAAGGAATCAAGGCTCCCCCTGGCTCAAAGAATGTCCAGGTGAAGTCTTGCTTCAGTGCAGAAACTCTTCAGTAAAAACTGAAGAAAAAACTACAAGAAGATAAATAAAATATAAAATGGAAATCTTCAAGTAGCTGTCTTCTTCTTCTTCTTCTTCAAAAGAACTCTGAGTCTAAACTTCCTGGAATAGGAGAACTCAGGTTGAAGAAGAACAGAAGAGCTTAACACTTCTCAGTTGAATGAGTATTGCTGAGAGCAGTGAACTTGATCTTGATGAAAGCTTGAATACTCAAATGAATAACTGGTTAGCTAGCTGAAATCCTTCTCCAAAGGATTCCTTTTATAGCAGCAACAAGCAACGGCTCTCTTCAATTTGAACTGTTTGTCTTCTTCTGAAACTTGAGACCTGGGCTGCAAATATCACAAAGACAAACAAACTCTGCAGCAAAATATTCTATAAAAGGGATAAACCTTTTTCTAGGAAGCTGCAGGAAGCAATCTGATAATACAGGTACCAAATAAAATCACATCAGAGATAAACTCTTTATAGCAAAAGGAAGACTTTTCAGTCTAACGGCTATAAAGGACTGACAGCAGATAAAGTAAAATACAATGTCAGCTAATAAGACAAACAACTTTATCTGAAAAGATTTCACTCAGGCAGAAGGGATGGAGCAGATATTGCCTGGAAATATTATCACAAAACAACTGAAATAAAACATGCCAGATAATATATTAATTTGTTAAATAGAATAAATAAATACAAAATATAAAGGCAGACAGAAAACGTCGAACGAACCCTCGGAGATCGTCGACCGAAGAACGAAGATCGTCGAACTATCGGACAGATAGTCGAACGATCCAGATAGTCAAACTATCAAAGGAGATAGTCGAACTATCACAACAGATAGTCGAACTATCAGAAGATAGTCGAGCTATCAGATAGTCGACCTATCAACAGATAGTCGAACTATCAAAGCGAAACAGATAGTCGAACTATCAACAGATAGTCGAACTATCAAAGACAAACAGATAGTCGAACTATCAACAGATAGTCGAACTATCAGATAGTTGAACTATCAAAGCAGATAGTCGAACTACCAAGCGAAAACAGATAGTCGACCTATCAACAGATAGTCGAACTATCAACGCAGAACAGATAGTCGAACTATCAACAGATAGTCGAGCTATCAGAGAACGACAGATAGTCGAACTATCAACAGATAGTCGAGCTATCAGATAGTTGAACTATCAAGGAAGATAGTCGAACTATCAAGGGAAAACAGATAGTCGACCTATCAGCAGATAGTCGAACTATCAGAAGAAAGCAGATAGTCGATCTATCAACAGATAGTCGAGCTATCAAACAACGCAGATAGTCGACCTATCAAACAGATAGTCGAGCTATCAGATAGTTGAACTATCCAAGCAGATAGTCGAACTATCAAAGCACACAGATAGTCGAACTATCAACCGATAGTCGAATTATCCTCGCAGACAGAACGTCGAGCAACTGATAGACGATCGTCGAACAGTTAGTCGACGATAGTCGAGCGGCGTTCGACTATAGTCGAACGAACAAACTACTTAACCAAATTCTTCATCTGGAAAAGCGAGGACTCTACAGCTAGACCACTAACCATTGACCAAGGATATTTCTTGGGTCAAGGGACAAAAGGAAAAGACTAAACTCAAATCAAACTAGGGTACCAACAGGCCATCTCAGGGACAGAGGGTTGCACATTCCTTTCATGTTGTGCGTTGGTCACAGCGAACACCGCTTCAACTACCCTTCTTATAGTTTCAAAAGAAGTAGGGGTCTCATGCACGTCGCTGGGTACAGTACTTTTCTCAGAAAGTGTGCGTTCAGACTGCCATGCGTCACTCCCGTACACGTATAGTTGGACAAAACCCCAATAAGAGACCGAACAAAATTGCAAAAAGCAATTATAGGAACGCGCAGGTTCCTCAAACATGTATATTTTCATTCTTAAGTGGGCATTCATGGGTTCTTTTCATGTTATAACGATGACGCACACACATGTGCTCACCACTCCTTAAAGTGAATTCATCTACGAATTCATTTAAGCCCGACCGAAACCGGTAGTCTGATACCAAATTGTAACACCCCTATGTGTCACATAGCATAGAGCAGTAGGTCAAGACGAGGCCCGGCGTCATATACCACTTACAGACCGGTGGGTTACTAGACGAAACAGTACAACCAATACACACGTCCTACACAGAGCATCTAGCAGAAGCAATTTATTAAGTTGCAAGAGAAAGAACCCAGCACAAGCACGAATGTCCACTAACAAACTCAAAAGGAATGAAGTACAAATATACAAAAAGTACTAGCTTTATGGCCTTACAACAGTTCACTTGAATAAAATTGTGTTTTACAAACTTCGGCTCGCAGGCCGGCCACACATGAACTAATAAAGTAAACACACAAGGCCTTCGCCGGCTCAGCAACTTGGGCTTTGGCCCGCTATTTGCCTCTCGGCTCCACAACACCTGCAAGCAAAAATCACCACAACGGTGGCAAACAAGAATAACGGTCAGCTAAAGCTGACCAAATTATAACGATTCTGCCCCCAAACTTGGGCAGCAAAGCTTATTCCCTGCACTTGTTAGCAAAACAAGCAACATAGCAAATAAACATCACATCACAGGTGCACGCACACACGGTCGTACACCCCGTGCTCTCAGGACACTTTCTCGGCAAAGCCAGTCCGAACCAAGTCCGATCCTTGACTCCACCACCACCCCAGAGTGGCAAAACTCGTGAGCATTTAGTCCTTTCAGTCGTAGCCTAGACTCGATCTCCAAATCATCGGTAAGTGCCACATAGCTTTAGGTCTCTTTAACTGAAACAGATGGAGCGGGTAGGGTTTCACCAGCATGTTGCTCACCCCGCCATGGCCATTTGGCCTTTGACGCGGGCCAAGCTTCCCCCAGTCCTAACTATCGATAAAACACGGTGCATAGCCCCACTATGTACCTGGCTGGCTCCCAGGCAACCAAAATGGCAGAACTTTGCTTCCGCCCAGATTTTCGGGTGCGCCTTGGAGTTAATCCCCAAGGATCCCTACTGCAATCTACCACGAAGAAACACGAAAATAACAAAAGGGCATGGAGCCTTCTACGGCTATCAATGCATAGCAAATCATCACCGATCCAGACCAACATGTCTGGGTAGGCTTCACACACAAGGCCTATGTCCGTTTAGATTTCTGACTCTACATGCAAACAAGGGGGATTTTACATATCTATCCCAAGGAACACCGTAACTCACCGCACACTCACGGGAGAGGGTTTTTCCTATATGAAAGAAGAAGAGCTTCACATGCTTAAGATGAGAATCGTTACACGTTGGCGCCATGGAAAACTACGCGGATGAAAAGCACCGCGATGATCTTGCCTCCGCAGATTTTGACTCTGTTTGCGATTTGGCGCTCTGAATCTCCTCCGGTGAGCGGATCTCTCTTCCTTCTTCCTCCTTGCTCTCCCTTCTCTCTAGAAGTTAGTAAGAGAGTGAACCCAAAAGAAATGAGGGTTTAAACACTCATTCCTGGCCTTAACCCTAGCATGGAGAGATCTGAGCCATTAGATCCAAAAATAAGGAAACGAATGACTGCGATTTGGCCCGAAAATAAACTTCCAGGGCCGAACACGGCTTGCGACACGCACGTGTCCAAGGCCGTGTCACTCATTCGCCGTGGAAACCGTCGCGTCCCAAAAAGAACACGGGTACTCGACACGCCCGTGTCAGGCTTGACATGCTCGTATCATCCAGTACACGCCCGTATAGCTAGGTGCGTTCCTCCATCGACACAGGTCCAAAACGTCCAGAGCATGACACAGCATGTGACACGCCCGTGTCGCATGCCGTGTGCTAGACACTCCCTGGGACACGCCCGTGTCCCAGGCCGTGTAGCTGCCTTAGCACAACTCGCCAAAGACCCGAGCAGGACATGGTTATTCGATACGCCCGTGTCGAATTTGACACGCCCGTGTCGAATTTGACACTCCCGTGTCGGACCCGAACACACCTGGGCTCAGGCCGTGCATCCTAACTCAACGATCATTGAGTGAAAGGCATTGAGTGTCTGACATGCCCGTGGACACGCCCGTGTCCAAGGCCGTGTCCACTGCTCCGCCGATCGTTGACTGCAATTTTTTCGATCACGCGACCATTGCCTGAACCCGAGCACGATTCGCCCTGGGACACGCCCACGTCCCAGGCCGTATCACCTTTACCAAATCCCAGATTTGGCTCAAAACACCACCTATCACTCTTTTGAGTTTTGGGGCGTTACACCCCCCCAGGACCACATGAGGACCACTCCTCTTTCCACCTCCTTCCTCTCTCCCGAGAACCCAAATCGAGGTCCATCCGAGGACAACACCCTCCTGTCCTCCACCTTCATCACGTCAAATGCCTTTTTGAAGATGATGTTGACCAAGCTCCCATTATCATTAAGGATCTAAGAGACAGTAAAATTCTCGACCAAGGTCTGAATGACCAACGCATCGCAGAAAGGATCCTCATGATCCGGCATATCTTTCCTTGAGATGGTAATCTTCTCATATAGAGGTGGGGTTTGGGAAGTGCAGCCAACGCTCCGACGGTACATGGTGTGAAGGCTCGCCTTCCGAGCGGCCTCGACCCCCAACCTAGTGGATCACCCTAATCCCTCCACGGTCTCTGACATCAGCCCGAACCTTGCACCTTTCCTCCTCTCCCCTGGGCAAGACATCATCAATCCGCACCTCCTAGCGGGGTTGCTGCTGCTCCATGTTTCCCCTCATCTCGAGGAACTTTGGGCATATGGTCGTGGCGTGGCCCTCTTCCTGGTGGAAGTCGCATTAGGGCAACTCCACCCTGACCTCTCGCCTTCTCCTCTGCTATCCTCTCCTCCTCCCCTAGGATATCTCCATAGCCTAACGTTGATCGGGGAGAGGAGGCCTCTGGCCCTGCCTCCATCCTGGAGGGTTGAACTGACCCTTGCTCCCCTAGCGATTGTCTCCTCCTTGGAAACCTCTCCACTTTCCTTGGTCTTGCCACTCCTACTGCCTCTAGCTGAGTCGATTGTTCTGCTCATGGCGCCCCACCTCGGCTGCTACTATTGTTGTTGCTCCCTCTGCCTGGGTTCAGCTCTTCTCACCTCCTGACCTCTTCCACCTCCTCTCTCCTTCTCTTCCTTCATGGCCCACTTGGCAAGCTTCCTCGCAAACTCGGGGTTTGATGCCTCCCCATCGACCTCCCTTGTCGCCTTTTCCATCAGCTCCTCATAGGAGAGAGGAGGGCACCCTCTTCAGCTCTATCCTGAAGAAGCCCTATTGTATCCCCAAGGTGAAATCCATCATCAGGGTGTGCCTTGGCATCTCCTGGACATTGAAGACCTCCTCATGGAATCGGTCAACATAGCTCCCTAAGGTCTCGCTCACCCCTTGCTTGATGTGGAAAAGGGACTCGGACCCCCTCTTCCTCTTCTTGGAAGTGGTGAACCTCAGCATGAATCCTCGACGTTGGTCCTCGAAACATTATATAGAACTGGCCGGCAGCTGGTGGATCCAATCTCTTGCCTTCTCCTTAAGGGTGATGGAAAAGAGTCTGCACTTGAACGCATCCGACATCTATCGAATCGAGACCACATCCTCAAACCACATGATGTGTTGAATCAGATCATCCTTCCCGGTATAGTAGGACATCTCCGGCTCTCGAAACACCTCTAGAACTAGGGTAGATGAGACCAACTCGCTGAAGGGGCACCCTCCCCCTGATGGGCGACCGGGGGATCTCGCACACCCATCTTGTTGATCCGGCCTCCACTTACTGAGCTGGGGAACAACACTCGCCCTTATAGATCTCGCTCCCTCCCCTCCTCTACTACCTCTTTCCCAGGTCACCTATCGGGTGCGTTCTCGCCCAGGGTTGGGGCCGCGACAATTTGGACCGCTGGCATCGAGCACTCGGCGCGCGTGCCGAGTGCAAACTTGATGAGACTAAGCACCTTCTAATGGAAATCCTCGAACATCCCTAGGGTGGCGAGTGGAGGGGGAGGTGGCGAGTCGGTCCTGTCAGATCCCTATCCTTCACCTCCAGTCGTCGAGCTCACTAAAGATTTTCGGTGCTGATCACTCTCCACGCTCACCACACCAAAATGTTGAAACTGAAAATCGGATTCTATGGAGTTCGAACCCTTAGGGAAGGGGTGATCTCGCACTTCTCCCTCACAAACTCAAATAGCTAGAGACTTAGAACAAAAAATGGATCCAAGGAACCATCATGGAGGTCCCACCACACACCCGGAAGATCTTAGAGCGCTTCTCCTCCTTAGCCAAGTGCTGGGCTAAGTATACCTCAAAAAGCGCAAGAAGATCAGGGCACAAGTAAGCATGCCTTCTGAGGTACCCCCTTGTTCTATTTATAGTTTTCTGAGAATGGTCTACCAACAACCAACCTCCTCTGTTCTAAACAGCTATACACAATTCAGATTGGCCTACCAACAGCGTAACTCCACTCTTCTAAAAGGCTATGGGCAGGCCAACGGGGGTAAAATGGTAAAAAATACATCATACAACACTTAGGAGAGTGGCCCTTAAAAACCTCCACTCGCATGGGTGATGAGTGCTCGATGGTGCTAGCACTCGCCGCCTTCCTATGGCACTGTACGAGTGCAGGAAAAAATTACCCCACTCGCCAATGGCCTGCCGAGATCTATGGGCGAGTGCGAGCCTGCTGCTCCACTTGCCCCTATTCCGCTCCACCCCAATTGGGCGAGCTGACGGATCTGCCGAGATGTCACTCAATGCTAAGAGGCGTCGAGTGAATAAGCCTCACTCGATGTTGGGGTAGAAAGCGTCGAGTGGACTCGACGCCAACAACAGGCGTCAAGTGGACTCGACGCCAGGGGTCCGGCTTTCTTGGCTTGGCTAGTCTGGCTCCTGTCGATCCTACTCGCCGGATATGGGGTTGTACACATGTAGAGTTTCATGTTGTCATCCAACCCCAAAGCCTGCCGAATCTAGTCATCGATCTCATATTGTACCGCTTCCCAAATCAAATGTGCTTCAGCACTAGACCTCCTATCAACACAAGTGATCTCTAAGAGCTCCTAATCTCGAATGAGACGTTTGTCATGCATTTGGCCTACGCGGGAGCCCTGCGACTTAACACATCTGCAACTACATTACCTTTGCAAGGGAAATAATTTATCTTGAAGGTGTAGTCCCCAAGGAACTCCATCCACCTTCGTTGACGTATATTTAAGTCCTTCTGATCCAATAGATACTTCAAGCTCTTATGATCCGTATAAATGTCAACCTTCACGTCGTACAAGTAGTGCCTCCAGATCTTTAACGCGAATATCACAGCCGCCCACTCCAAGTCATGGACTGTATAATTCCTCTTATGCACCTTCAACTAGCGTGAACCATAAGCTATTACTTTCCAATGCTGCAACAAAATGCAGCCTAAGCCGCTGCCTGAAGCGTCGATGTAGATCGCAAAGTCTTCTGTTCCACGTGGCGAGCAAAGAATATGAGTCATGGTCAGACGACTTTTCAGTTCTTTGAAAGCTTGCGTGCACGCTGGCGACCAAACAAACTTCTGATCCTTCATTGTTAGAGTCGTGAGAGGTAACGCTATCCACGAGAAGTTCTCCACGAAGCGCCTGTAGTAGTCGGCAAGTCCTCGAAAACTCCGGACCTCCTCCACAGAAGACAACACAGGCCACTCCCGGATTGCAGCAACCTTTTCTAGATTCACCGTGATACCCTCACCACTAACAATATGACCTAGGAATGCTACCAAAGAAAGCCAAAACTCATACTTCGAGAACTTGGCAATCAACTAATTACTCCTCAAGGTCTCCAGAACAATAGGTAAGTGCTCCACATGACCATCCTCGGATTGGGAGTATACCAGGATATCATCAATGAACACTATCACGAACCGATCCAAATACTCCTTGAACATCCTATTCATTAAGCCCGTAAATGCGGATGACGCATTAGTCAGCCCAAAAGGCATGACCGTGAACTCGTAATGCCCATAACTTATACTGAACGCTGTCTTGGGAATGTCACTTTCCCTAATTCTTTGCTGATAGTAACCAGACTTCAAATCTAGCTTCGAATACACCGTTGACCCAACTAACTGGTCGAAAAGATCATCGATCCTAGGAATTGGGTACTTGTTCTTCTTCATTAACTTATTCAATTCTCGATAATCGATATACGGTCGCAGAATTCTTTCCTTCTTCTTCACAAAGAGGACCGGGGAACTCCAAGGTGATGAACATGGACACACAAACCCCTGCTCTATCAATTCTTGAAGTTGCACCTTCAACTCTGCCATCTCTCACGGTGTTAAGCGGTAATGAGACCGCGACACAAGTTTAGCACCTGGCACCAACTTGATGGTGAAATCAATCTCTCTCTGAGGTGGGAATCCAGGGTGATCATCGGGGAAAACGTCAGCAAACTCCGACACCACAGGAATACTGACCAATCCAGGCTTGGGCTTCTGAGCCTCTAAAAGAGTGAAGAATAGCTCAGTACCCTCATGAACTACTTTAACTACTTGAAGAGCAGACATCTTTATCTTACTCAATCCCTTCATATCAGAGAAAGTAGTTTCTTGGCTAGTATTCAACCCCAATTTAACAGTCATCAAATTACAATCGATGAACGCATGTTGCACTGAGAGCCAATACATGCCTAAGGTTAGGCTACAGATGATTTTTACATAATATATTGTCTTCCTTTCGATACCATAACATGACTTTGCTTGGTATATACTTAAATAATCAATTTAACCTTCAACAAGATAAAAGGCATTACGATGAACTATACGAAAACCTTAGACATTAAGATGCGAGAATCCCCTGTAACGAACAATGTTCTCTATGCCCAAGAGTAGCACAGGGCCTACTATAAACAAGTTATATACTAGCAACTAATCATTTCATAACTGTAAAAGTTATACTCTAAACCGCACCAGTCATCTCGTCGCTTTGCTTATGGCCTCCTGCCTATTCCCTTATCTTCGGAATCCCACTCCAACAATCGCAGGCTATATGAACCGGCTTACCACAAGTATAACATATCATTGGGTCTCGCCCAATGGTTGCTCCAGATCCCACCTCCTTTGCCACTAGGCTACCATTTTGACATTCTCTAGCAATATGTCTTATCTTGCCACATATATAACAAGTAAGCGGAACTCGCCCAGCAACTGCTCTTGACTCAACTTCCTTTGTGTTTGGGGCATTACTACGATAATCTCGGGTAAGGTGTCCTATCTTGCCCCAAGTATGGCAAGTGCATGGAGCTTGACTAGTAGATGTTCTAGACCTTTTACGCCACCTCCTGCGGTATTCAGACTATGCAGAAACTACAGAGTTTTGTACCTTGAACACTGGCGTCTGGTGGACTTTTGCCAAATCTACTTCCAATGATCTAGCTGAATCTACCAACGCTCGAAATCCCAATAACTTCGGTCCTATCAATAGAAGTCACAAATCATCATGCATACCGTTATAAAATCTATTAACCATAATCTGCTCGTCCTCTAACACAAACTCTGCACACTGCCTTATCATGACAAACACATGTAAAATACTCATCAACTGAGTGTGCTCCCTGCACCAAATACATGTTCAATTACTGAGGCTTTTCTTATTGCAGTTTGCTCCATAGTACCAAAAAGCATTGATGCTCCCCTAGGGACAAGACGACATACATGCCACACATGATAGGAATTGATCATTGCAAACACTATTTCAGCTATTAGCCTTATGATTTCAGCTGAAGGAGGGGTCACATGCACGTCATTGGGTGCACTACTCTCCAAAGAGTGCTGACGTTATGACTGCTCTGCACCACTCCTAGTCACCCATAATCGTGAAACACTCAATTAGGTGACAAACAATTGCCAAAAAGCAATCATAGGAATACGCAGGTTCCTCAAACATGTGTATTTTCATTCCTAAGTGGACATTCATGGGTTCTTTTATGTTATAACGGCAACGCACATACATGTGCTCACCACCCCTTAGAAAAATTCGACCACAAATTTGAAGAAGGAAGACCGACACCAGAGTCTTATACAAACTTTGTAACATCCCCGTCTATCACATAGCATATAACAGAAGGTCCGGTCGGGGCCCTACGCCATATACTACAAACAGTCGAAGGAGTTACTAATTGAAATCATAGACTATGTAAACGCATCCTAACACAGAGTGTATTCTAGCGGAAGTAATTTAAAAAAACCCAACAACAACATGAATGTCCACTACCACAACTTGGAATGTAAATCAAATACACAAATAAGGTCTTGGCCTTAAGGCCTTACATTGTTCAACTCAAATTAAAATGACTTGCATACATAGGCACGCAGGTCGGCCACACATGAACAATAAAATAAGCAGGTAATTTGCTTTGGCCTTCATGGGCCAACTTAGAAATCCTGGGCTCAAGCCCGCTACATCCCGCTTGGCTCGGCTGCAACTGCACGAAACATTTCACCATATAGTGGAAAACAATAGCAATGGTCAGCATTAGCTGACCAAATTATAACGATCCCACTTCTCACTCGCGGTGGCGGTGTTCCTTTCCTGCAAGCATTACTATAATCATATAATGGCAATCAAAACGTGCAACTTAAGCAACACTCGCCACAGACATTGGCGCAAATGTCTAATTCCCCGTGCTCTCAAGGCACATTCTCAGTGCACAGGACGACAAGGGTCGCACAACCACTGTCTGTGACGGTCAACAACATTTGAGCTTTCAGTATTACAAGGGCAAAGGCCAGAGAAAATACCCAGTGATATAACAAGTCATGTGCTTTACACATTGACAACTCCAAGTCGACCGGCATAGGGGAGGGTACAGTTCATCCATATCCTATGCTTAAATCGTCTGGCTCACAGGCCTGATGCGGGTCAGCATCCCCTTTCCCTTTTTTGCATGATCCGTAACTCTGTAAGGATCCTATGCTAGCACTTATGGATACCAAAGCTTAGCAATTCAAGCTCACGCTCCACAAAACTGGCCCCGGGTCTTCGAGAGATAGGCCATCACGGTACCCAGGTCTCACAAGACAGGCCTCATAGAATAGCCTACAGGTCTCCCAGAGACAGTCTTCAACAAACAGCCATAAGGTTTCCAAGAAACAGACCTCAACAAACAACACAACGCTCACTGGGAGCTACCGCCGGCGGTAGCGCTACCATCGCGTGGTAAGGTGATAGATTATCGATTCTTCCACCAAATCGGGTGTATTCCTAGAGTCTACATACAGTACTTTCAATGTAGCCATTTGCATACCCCATGACTCCGAAATCTACACGATAACCACGGAGTCTTCTCCGGCATACAAAACATACAAACATCATCAATCCAGACCAACCTGTCTGGATAGGCTTCACACAGCATGCCTATTCAGAACTTCGATTTCGGATCTAAATACAAAACTAACGGGTATACACGGATCTACCTGTCGAGAGAACCACTTCCACGCGTTCGTGGAGTGTCTACACTCTAATGCCAAAAAGAAGGACTTTATATGTCCAAGGAAGAGGATCGTTACCCTAGAAGTCTGCTTCAGCGCCATAAAAGAAATTCTAGATGGATGAACATGACCGTTCTGGCTTTGCCTCCATAGATTCGAACTCGCTTCTCGAGTCCGAGTTCTGAATCTCAAACAACGGCGAGATCACCTTTCCAGCATTGTTGCTCCTCTTCCAAAATATCCGGCCAAGTTCTCAACTCAAAAGGAAAATGAAGCGCAACGGCCGAACCAGTACTGTAAACAAAGCTACCGTTGTGCAGTACCTACCTACCGTCAAGCGGTACCTACCACCGGCGGTACCGTTAATCAACGCCTTGATTCGAGCATAACTGCCCAGGCCCTCCAATCACAGACCGACACGTGGCCACACCATTATAGCATCGCTATCGCCGGGCATTAGGATGATAGCATCTTGCGGTTGCTAGCGACTGTTACGACACGACCGCTCCTGCTACTGTCACGCGATAGATACTACGGCCGCATGGTAGAAACCCGAGTGCTTTGACAAATTAATTTCCAAGCTACAGCCTGCAGTAACTTTACCACCGCACTAACAACCTACCGTCGCGCAGTAGACTAGGCGTTGAGTCACCTTACCTCACTCAACGCTCTCGACGCCTGATGCTACCGCCATGAAGTATCATACTACCTCCACGCAGTAACCTCTTTTCCTGACTATAAAAACTTGGGGTGTTACATCTCTGATCATAAGAATCTGAAGTATGTTGATACTCAGAAGGATCTGAATCTCAGGTAGTGGAGATGGATCGATTTCTTATCCGACTATGACTATACTATACATTACCATACAGGCAAGGTGAATATAGTGGCAGACGCTCTTAGCAGGAGAGTTTGCATATCTGATCAAGATATCTGACTCATGACTATGGAGCTGGTTCAGACCTTGGCAGGCATGCAGATTACACTAGTGTCTAAGGCTAACCCTGAGGTGTATGCGAATTACCTAGCTTCCATGAACATTATCTCTTATATACGAGACTGCATCATGGAGGGGCAGTGACAGGATGCAGTTCTAAATCCAGTGATCAGATCTTTGGTGGATGACACTTCTGGGGACTACATGATAAAGGATGACCTTATTCATCACCGGGGTCGAGTTTATATACCAGTTGGAGGGAAGATTTGATAGGATATTCTTAGAGAGGCACATTGCTCCAAGTATTTTGTGCACCCAGGGATCTCCCAGGTGACGGCAGACATGTGGAAGGTCAGGTTCTAGCCCGATATGAAGAAGGATATCATCTATTTTGTGACTCACTACGAGACCTGCCAGTGCATTAAAGCAGGGTGCAAGAGCACCAGAGGATTGATGTAGCCATTGTTAGTGCTACAGTGAAAGTTTGAGGACATATTGATGGACTTTGTACACGACTTACCTCGCTCCCTCTCCGGGCACAACTCTGTATGGGTGATAGTCGATAGGATAACAAAGTTGTCTAGGTTTATCCTATTCTAGAAGGATGCTTCGATCAGCATCTTGATCTGAATGTTTTTGGAGCAGCATATGAGGTATCCAAGACTATAGTGTCGGACCGAGATGGTCGCTTCACTTATAAACAATGGAGGGCGGTCCAGGCCTACTTGGGATCACGGTTGACTTTTAGCACTGCGTTCCACCCTCAGACCAACAGCCAGACAGAGCACACCAACAAGACTATGGAGTATCTACTAAGGCTTTGCATATTAGACACCGGGGAGCCTTGGTAGAGATTGTTACCGCTCATAGAGTTTTCTTACAACAATAATCACCAGGCTAGCATAGGCATGATGCCTTATGAGGCTTTGTACGAAAGGAAGTGTCAGACTTTATTGTCTTGAGTTTAGGATGAGGACCCAAGGGATTTGGGATCAGATTACATTGAAGACACAAATGCCCACATTCGACTAATCATAGACTGGATGTTGGATTCTTACATCAGACAAGCAAAGTATTACAATGCAAGGAATTGGAAGGTAGAATCCCAGGTAGGAGATAGAGTTTTCTTGAACATACATCTGATGCATGGGGCCTTGCGGGTACGGAGACACAAGAAGCGTAACCCACAATTTATAGGGCCCTATATGATATTGGAGCGGATCGGTGCCTTGGAATACAGGCTGGATCTACTGCTAGAGTTGGCAAACCTGCATGACGTCTTTCATGTATCATCACTTTGGAGGGCCCTGCTTTGTCCTGAGCACTATATTACTTCCACTTCAGGCCCCATGGCATTCGATCGTTCAAGTCATTTGGATTCGGTATGGATCATAGATATAGATGTTTGGTTCCTTCGGTGGAAGAAGATTCATTTAGTTAAAGTATTGTTGTCTAATCATGGGCAAGAGGAGCACACTTTGGATCCCATGGACATCATGAAGAAATGCCACCCAGAACTCTTCACATTAGGAACAACCCTACCAAATTGATGTTTATTATATTTCCTTTTGCATCAAACCTTGTAGACCCAACCTTAAATTTTGGAGAAGAAATTCTTTTTATGTTTATTGGGATTTGTAACATACCCATTTTTACATGACCCCTTGTGTGTGTTAGGGCATGACATGTGGTGTGTCATGTGAGTTAGGGCAAGGAGGGTACCCTAGGACTCATTGAGTTGAGGTGAACTCGTAGTGTTCATAAGATAGCACAATTCAACCTAGATCAAATTTCCCCAAAATTGAACTCACAAGAACAAATTTACCTCAGCATTAGGTCCTTAACCCTAAGGGAGAACCAATTGAACCTATAACTCATGAATTGTTCAACCAAATTGGTGTAACATCCCACAAACAACCAGACCCCTAGGAACTTTTTTATCATGACTAGGTCATGACATAGCTCTAGAAAGACCAAGAGGACCATGGGTGCCTAAGTAAATAGGTGAAAGCACCTTGGTCTGCAAATAGTAGTTTATGGACACCAAAGCTAGGGTTTGGCCAATGGCACCAAACATGACTACTTGACCCCACCATATCACCTTCAACCTCAAAGGCACCCAAGACACTTAGTTGACTAGTCAACCTACTCATTTGACCAAATCAACGCCCTCCATGTCAACCTTGGTCAACCAAGCTCAAATGGGGAGGAAAATTAAGCCCAAAATGGGAAGAGGGTCAAAAAAACTTCAATCCAATTGGGTTAGGCCCAATTATGATGGCCCACTAGTTACAACAAGTGGAAATTACCTAGAATGCCACTAAAATTCTAGATGGGATTACTAGGAGAGAGAAAGTGGAAATTCAACCTAAGGGAGGAGAGAAAAAGAGAAGCATTCATGGCTTTGGAATACAATGGGCATTTAACTCCCTCTTATTGGCCTCATCCATCCCCCTTGGTTAATTAGGAGGAGATGGAGGGGGTTTCCCGACCACCTAGGGGTAGAACTGTTGATGCGCAAAAAGCGAAGGCGGAAACGAGCACCAGCAGCTAACTGTTCGAGCACTTGGGGAAAAAGGAAAAACAAACTGCGAGCACCAGTCTACTTGGCGGACTAGGAAAGGAACAGAAGGGCAAGAGCCGTGGAGCACGGCAACACCAGACTTCGCCCGTCGCTGCCTGAATGCCTCTCCTGCGACGGGCTTACTTTTGATTGCAACAAAGGGGTTACAAAAAGGGAAGAGGAAAGCAATGCAGAAAGCAAGCTGGAGATCGCAAAGCCAGAGATTCGAGTCCGCAGCCTTCAACAAGTGGGCTCCTGGGCTCGAGTCAGCGTGCTTTGAGTGCACCACTTCCCCCTATTTATAGGCTGGGGGCCTGCCCAAATGGGCAGGGCTAAAATAACCGGCTGCCCGGGGTACAAAGGAGCCGGGCAGCGGTGACGGGAAGCAAAAGAGAAAGAAGAAGCAGTCCGCGCGGGACCGGCGGAATGGGCCTACGAACTGGAAACCTCTTTGTTGCGTCGAGCGCGATCCTATCAGACCAGTTGCGACCTGAGCGACCTGGGCGACCTGGCTCGGCGCTCGCCGATCTGGGCTCGACTATCGTCGAAGGGAGGTCGACGATCCAGCTTTGAGAACCAAGGGCGACCGGGGCGACCTGGCTCGGAGCTCGCCGATCTGGGCTCGACTATCGTCGACGAGAGGTCGACGATCCAGCTGAGTTGAGAACCAAGGGCGACCTTGGCGGACTGACATCTGGAATCCGGCCAAGGAGGAACGAGACGTCTAGCTGGATATGTTGTGGATTCTGGGGTTAACATAATCCCCGCACATTTTTGAGTTTTGGAAAATTCCGAAAATGTTTTCTTAACCGCCGAGTCCGCAACTATCATTAATGCCGTTTGTGCTATAAATACCGTCGGAAGCCCTGTCCTCTGTCAAAATTGGCTGCGCGATGGGTCGTTACTCACCTCTTGCGGTCTCAACTTTCCAGTCCGTCATGGCAAGATTAGGGGATTTCTTTGGTAACCTTGCTACTTCGACTGAGAAGCCCAAAGTCAGCTCCCGACCTAAGAAGACCAGTCGCCGTCATGATAATCCAGCCCGCTACAGAGGAGAGAGCTCAGGTCAAAAGAAATCGGACCCAGCTCGCGACATAGAGCCTGAGAAAGTCACAACTGTTGTTCCTCCAAACTCACCAAATGAGAAATTGAATCCTTCATCTATTTTCGACAAGAATCCTGCGAGCTCTTCCAGCATGGAGGTACACCGCTCTGCTTCTGGGACTATTATGTTGCGGATAGACACGGGCAAGGAAGTATCGTCGCCGAAAGCCCAGCAGCAGATGATCGAGGAGAAGCTTCCCGCTGACGAACATGTAGAGGTAAGGGCAGAAAAGGTTGTCGAGGAACGAGTTAAAGAGCCTGCCGAAGTGGCAGCTAAAGATTCTGTTGAGCAAGCTAAGGAGCCAGTGTCTTCCCTGGCTCTGGTTGTCGCACCGACATCAGTCCGCGAACAGCAGCAGGTCGTCATTGACTTGGATGAGACGCCTGAAAAGAAAAAGAGGAAAAGAGACAACACTGTTGCGGAGCGAATAGAGAAGAGACTGAAGGTTAGGAAAGAGAAGAACATCTCCAAGCAGACTGGGGCTGCGAGCTTGCAGCATAAGCCGAGAGAAAAGGAGGTTCAAGATAGCGATCTCGTCACCCCTGCTCCTCTGTCCGCGGAAGGTGATCCCCCTTCGACGCTTAGCTTATCCACTACGGAGATCCTTGACTCCATAGATGACGAGCAGCTCGCTAGCATGAATCGCTCTCTGATGGAAGTGCTGCAGCCTGATGCCGAGATTAGAGGAGAGAAACTCGCTGATCCTTCCTTTCTTCCAGCTGAAGAGAGGGAAAAGACTAAGGAGCAGCTTGCCATAATGAAGGCAAAGGTTGAAGCGGTCTCGAAGAAGCTTGCCGCGGATAAGCGGGCTGAGGATCTTCGGACCGCTGCCGAGCTAATGGGGTCAGGTAAGTTGCAGGCGCCGCATAAGCGTTTCCAGAGCTCATGGTTATATAAATCCCCTCCACAGAAATCGCGGCCGGTCAAGACCATTACAGAAACCTGGTGATATAGTCGCCTCAAGCAGATCGCTGGCCGAGACGAGAGCGATAGTCCGCCGAGAATGGAGGCGTCGCCTAGACGCTTTTGATCCAGAGCGCGTGAGGCGACCTATCCTTGATAGTTGCCAGATCGCCGCAAGGATTACCAAAAGTGAATTGATCTTTTTTTATTTTTTACCTCTCTGGGCCTATTACGACTTGGATACTGAAGCGAATTTTATTTTTTTGTTGCAGTTCAGAAGTCAACACCTGATTCCGTCGAGGCCGGCGAGATCGTGCCCACGCCACCAGACATATCAATGGAAACTGCGGCGCGGACTGCTGCTGAATTTGCACAGGAGGAGCGACCTGCTCAGGAGACGTACACGCTATTAGCGAGAAAGCATGAGGAGTTATGCGAAATTTGGGCTGAATTAAAGAAGAGTAAAGAGCGAGAAAAGATCTTAGAAAACGAGGTCGCCAGCCTTTCATCTGCGCTCGAAGGAGTGAAGAAAGAGAAGAATCGACTAAGCGGAGATGCCAGCCATTACAGGAACAAGTACTTGGCCTTGGCGAGAGAAGGGAAGAGACAAATGAGCGAAGCTGCTGGGATAAGGCCGCAACCGTCTTCTCAACCTGTTGCGGGTGAGGGGTCAGCCCCGGCGGCGAGCGGGCAGGCCGCGGTGGTCGCAGATCCAACCCCGGCAGGTGTTCCCTTAATTCCGTTCCCGAGGGTAGTCAGGGATATCGCTCATATGCACCGCACTTTTAACAATATGCACCACTTGGTTTCTCAACTTTACTGTGAGATCCTGCGAGGGAGTGACCAGGCGGCCCATGTTGGGATGGATGAGGAGGAGCGACCTGCCCCCACGAGACCGTAGAAGGCGCTGAAGCCGAAAACAATTGTGTTGTATGATTTGATGTTTGAACATCTTGTATAACCGTATTTGTGCTGTGATGCTACTTCTGTTTGTTGTATGATGTTATTTTTTAAACTTTGGATAAACTTGTTGTTGAACGTAAATTGTGCGAGCTGGCTTTATGCTCGCTTATTTTGTTTACTGAAAAATTGTGGTCTCTGCGGGCTTCCTGTGAGTTCGCGACTACTTGTACATAAAGAGCAGGAAAACAGGGAAGAAGCGAACTGCGCGGACTGCCTTTAAATCCGCAAAGCCTTTAGAATTGTTTGAATTTGCAGGGAAAACAGGTAAGAAGCGAACTACGCGGACTGCCTTTGAATCCGCAAAGCCTTTAGAATTGTCTGAATTTGCAGGGAAAACAATTAAGAAGCGAACTGCGCGGACTGAGAAATCGGTCTGGGCGGTTTAACTGTTGTCATGTCAGATGGTTTTCTATTAATAGGGTCTTAATCTTCTCTTTGTATAGGAAACAGTTAGAGCTGAAGCCCTGCGGTCTGAAAACATGGTATCCGCGCGTACCGATGCCGCAGTCGCCTTCCATGCTGCCGAGCACAAATGAAGCAGGCTAACCGCAATTGACTTGGAAGCCTTTCTGGAGAAGCACATAGCGGGCTCTCCAGTACTTGTGCGGCTTCCCGAACATCAGGAGCGTTTGAACTTCTCCACAGCCACTCAGCTTGCGGTGCCAATCGATCACTTTGATTGCGGGTTCAAATTTCCCTTGCTTTGGGAGATCGCAGAGATCTTCGAGCACTATGGGTTGGTTCCAGGCCAGCTCGCGCCGAACAGCATGGTCGCCATCTGTAGCTACCTCACTTACCTGCGAGCTGAGAAGGTCGAGTTCTCCTTGAAGATCTTCAGGAAGATTTTCTCTGTTCGCTCTATAACCCCACAAGGAGACCGCGAGTACAAAGGTATCATCTACTTCTACTGCAGGGGGATGAAAGTTGTGGGTTTGCCGAATAAGATCCACAACTGGACTTCTAGGTATCTTATCTTTGAAGGCGACCTTGGATTCCTTCACACCAACCCGCAGCTGCGCTCAGACGCCGACTTCAAAAGCGTGCGGCTGAATGACACTGAGACCGCCATCGTCAAGTTCCTTGAGGGAGCGAGGCTTGACATCGACTACTATATCCCACTGCTGCCCGGACTGGACGTCGTAGACCGTCTGGAGAGTAAGTTTCGCAACTTTCATTTGTATCCGCAGCGACCTGGAAGTTGCTAATTTTTCCTTTTGCAGCGACCTTGGCGTCGTACCCGCAAATCTGCCCTTCGCGCCGGCTGGACAGACTCCTACACAAGGAGAAAGAAGAAAGGAGATTGCGAGAAAAAGGAAAGAAGACGGAGATCCCGCCGCGAGTTACTCTTCTGATGACAGCTTTAATATTGCGGGTTTCGGCGAGAAGCAAAAGGATCTAAGGGGTAACCCCATGATCCATTGGCATGAGAAGAAAAAATATGTCCGTCTGTCAACGGCTCTTCCCTCCTGGAGGAGCCTGCGCCCATCTCGCCATGCCCATGTCGCCCTCTCTGCCTTGTACGGGAAGCAGAACCTTCGCGAACTGCAGAGTGTGGCTCCCGACGACCTTCCTCTTCTCGCCGCACAAGCTAGTGCAAACTGCGCCGTCACCAACCACTATATGGGCAGGCTCACGCGCGAGCTGGTTAAGGAAGATGCGCGGCATAGGAAAGAAAGCAGCTTGCTGAAAGAAAGAAATAAGCGACTTGGTGCAAAGATCAACCAATATAAAGAGGACAAGGCTGTAAGTGTTGGTTAGTCGCCGTTTATCTCGCTTATCTTTCGCGGACTGACATTTTTGGTTTCTTCTCCAGACCGCATATGAGATAACGAACCCCGACTTCCAGAAGGCTATGTTTCCTTTTGTTAGGGAAAGCGTGGAGGTGGCAATTGAACGCATTATCAGCGAAGGATATGCGAAAGCAGGGGTGGACTCCATTCCCTTCCTGGAGCTTTTCCCAGAGCTAAAGGACAAGGTTGCCGAATTCGAGCGAGCGGCTAAAGGAAAAGCGGTTTCTGAGGACGACGAGGAGGAGTCCGCTGATAAGGAAACTCCTGAAGACGCGGCCTCTAGTCAGCAGCAAGGAGGCCAGTCTGACCAATCCTCTAACTCCGGCTCTGACGAGAGCAGCACGCGGACAGAACCCTTGGCCGCTTCTCGGTCTAGTGACAGCAGCAGCGGTGAGTCGGGCGGCTATTCGCCTGTGGTGGATGTGGACGGGTTGAGCCCGGAAGAGCCTGCAGACAAGAAGCAGAGGACCGAATAGAGGGATAAATTGTAATTTTTTGTTTTCAATGTAAAAGGGGGCGGACTCTGCGCGAGCCCGCCAGGACATGTATATAATTTTGAATGAATAGAAAAAAGGATATTTTTGTCTTCTGAGATGTTCTGCTTATTTCTCGCTTATACTTAGAGGTCGCACTTCTCATATCAATCTTCGTTATAGCTTTATTGCCTGTTAAAAACTCTAGCTGAAATTGCATACCCACATCTCCCTGCAATATGAACGGAATGTCTTCCTAGCGAAGAGAACGAAGGATGCGGACTTGGACGAGTTCGGTTTGCAGTCCGCATTTTGCAGAACTCAGTTTTTGCGAGAACCAAGATGACGAAAACCATAATCTGCTAACTCAAATGTGAATAAGCGAATTAGGCGGACTAGGGTCACTGTCCGCAGATATTTACAGTGAATTTTTTCCCAATAATCATTAAATTATATAAGTTGAATGAATCCTGCGGATTAGGCGGATAAGATAAATGGAGTCCGCGTTGCATCAATAACCATACCAGAAATGATCTGTAATTCATAACTAAACGGGTAGGTGCGGCCGGAGCGGCATTGCTTTCCTCACAGGGTTATGAACTACAGAATCAACCCAAGGGACGACGGACTAGGCGGATAGGATAAATGGAGTCCGCACTGCATCAATAATCATACCAGAAATGATCTGTAATTCATAACTAAGCGGGTAGGTGCGGCCGGAGCGGCATTGCTTTCCTCACAGGGTTATGAACTACAGAATCAACCCAAGGACCGGCGGACTGGGTGGATAGGATAACTGGAGTCCGCACTGCATCAATAACCATACCAGAAATTATCTGTAATTCATAACTAAGTGGGTAGGTGCGGCCGGAGCGGCATTGCTTTCCTCACAGGGTTATGAACTACAGAATCAACCCAAGGACCGGCGGACTGGGCGGATAGGATAACTGGAGTCCGCACTGCATCAATAATAATTAAAGACCCTGTGAAGAAGAAAGCTGCAGTCTAGAAGCCAAGCGGTTAGGTGCGGCCGGAGCGACATTGCTTTCCTCATAGGACCTCAAGATCTGCAGACTTAACAACTCAATTCACTGCCCTCTTGCCCGGAGTACAGTCTAAGTCGATCTCTCGGGCAGGTGCGGCCGGAGCGGCATTGCTTTCCTTTGAGATCGACAAGACTGTGGGTCTCCTGCAGGCACTGCTTGAGGGTACCAAGGAGTGTTCGAGGGTTATAACCTTAAGATGATCTGGGGGCAGGTGCGGCCGGAGTGGCATTGCTTTCCCCGCGCGATCATCTGGGTTGTAACGATATCCCTTAAGTGGCGTGGTAGAGCTGACCACCACTCTGCTCCTCCATAACGCAGAAGTGGGGTTAGGTACTAGCCGGGATCTGAAATCCAGTATCCTGCCACACTAGAGTTGGTAGGCTCCCACTACACGGTGCGAAATCTCCCCGCAACACGTGGTCTTCGTGGTGTTACGCTGACACCAACGGTTCTAGGGGAGGTTTTTGCTGAACTCGGCGATATCTCCTGGCATTAAGCAACTGTCGGGAGTTGCTCGAGGAGATAAGAGAGAAAAGGCACTTGAAGAAGCGTTAGTGTGAGTATTTAGAAAAATATCAATTTTGAGAGATTCGTATAACATAGAAGAGAGAGTTCAGAAATAGAACCGTTTAGAGTTGTCTTTGCTCAATATATTAGCTGTCAACACTCGAAACACAAAGACACTTGATGAAGCGTTAGCAAGGAACTTTCATTAATAATGATCCTCTTAAAGAGTTTACATAAAGAAAGAAAAGAAGTTCAGGAATAGAACCGCTTTAGGTCATCTCCACTCCATGTGTGCGGCATATCTTCTCCTTCAAATGTTTGTAGCCGGTAAGCTCCATTCTCAAGTGCTTCCTTAATAATGAATGGTCCTGCCCAACTAGGATTAAGCTTCCCAACTGAGCTGGCTCTTGCAGCAGCGTCGATCTTCTTAAGAACTAGATCTCCCACTTTAAAGTGTTTGATCCTTACATTCTTATCGAAGTAACGGGCCATTCTTCTTTTAACTTCTTCTTGCCTGATGGCAGCCTTGTCTCTAACCTCTTCAACATATTCCAAGCTGAACCTCATCTCCTCGCTGTTCAGCTCAAGCCAATCCTCCGTACATTGCCTAGCAAGCAGCACTCTAGGTGACAGAACTTCAAACTCAACAGGAATTAATGCTTCGGACCCGTGAGAAAGCTTGAACGGGGTCTCCCCTGTTGCAGATGAAGGCGTTGTTCTCAGGGTCCAGAGAACTGAGGGAAGTTGATCAACCCAACTGCCCTTGAGATTTTGAACTTTCTTCTTAAGCAGGTTGAGGATTTGCTTGTTAGCTGCTTCTACTTGACCATTGCTTCTGGGATGATGAACTGATGCAAAGCGCAGCTCTATTTCGATCTGTCTGCAAAAGTCTATCATCTCTGCATTATTGAACTGTGGTCCATTATCAGTGATTACTGCCATAGGGATTCCATGCCGGCAGACTATCTCCCCCCAAATAAAATTTCTCACGACCTGGGTTGTTGTCTTTGCCAGTGCTTTAGCCTCAATCCACTTGCTGAAGTAGTCGATCATGACTATAATGAAACGCCGCTGCCAACTTGCCATGGGAAAAGGACCAATGAGATCCATTCCCCAAACAGCAAAGGGCCAAGGGGTTGCAATCGATCTGAGAGATTGAGCTGCTTGATGTTGAAGAGGAGCGAATTTCTGGCATTGAACACATTTTCTCACATAGGTCTCCGAATCTTTCGTCATTGTGGGCCAGAAGTAACCTTGCCGCAGGATCCTTTTCTCCAATGTTCTTGCTCCCGAGTGACTCCCGCACTCGCCAGAATGCACTTCTCAAAGAACAGTAGGAATTTCACTTTCTGAAACACATCTTGCCATTGTAGACAAGAAGGTTTTTTTATAGAGAATATCAGATATCAAGTAATAATGTGCTGCTTTCAACCTGAATTTCTTCTTATCTTTTACCGACTGATGCAGGTTCCCAATTGATAGGTAGAGAATGAATGGGTCCAACCAAGAGGAACACTGATCGATTTGCATTAACCCTTCCTCCTCTACTGCTGGGTGAAAAAGTTCAGAGATTGTCCCTCCTGACGGGAGCCCATATTTGGCAAGAACGTCAGCCACCTCATTTTCTGCCCTCGGAATGTGCTCAATAGTAAAACTTTTGAACCTGCCGACCTCAACTTTTACCAGCGCAAGATACTTTTTTCAACACTGGCTCCCTGGTCTCGAAGTTACCAAGAACTTGTGAAGCCATTACCAGAGAATCAGTCTTAATATGGACATGATCAATTCCAAGCTCTCTTGCAAGCCTCAAGCCGGCCAGTAAAGCTTCATACTCTGCCTGATTGTTAGTCACTGGAAAATAGAACTTGATGGTCTGCTCAAGCTTGACGCAATTTGGGTTTATCAAAACCACCCCTGCCCCTGAAGAGTTTCTTCCAGAAGCTCCATCCACATAGATGGTCCAAGATAAAAGAGATCTTGCTGCTTGATCCGAGCTAGATTCTGTTGTGTCAATTAGAAAATCTGCAAGTACCTGTGCCTTGATAGCTGTCCTGGGCACATAGGAAATTTCAAACTCGCTCAGCTCAATTGCCCACTTAGCTAGCCTGCATGAATGCTCTGGTTTCTCTAGCACATTCTTCAAAGGTTGATCAGTAACCACCTGAATTGAATGAGCCTGGAAATATGGACAGAGTCTGCGGGCAAACATAACCAATGCCAAAGCTAGCTTCTCAAGGATGGGGTACCTTGCCTCTACATCTTTCAGAATGTGACTGACATAGTAAACGGGGAATTGCCTCCTACTCTCTTCTCGGACCAGGACGGAACTAACTGCCTCGGGACCAACCCCCAGGTATAGGAACAACATCTCCCCTGCTTGGGGGCTTTGGAGTAAATTTGTCGAGGTTAGCTGCTTTTTCAACTGCTCGAAGGCCAAAGAACACTCTTCTGTCCATTGGAACTTGGACGCTCCCCGAAGAGTCTTAAAGAACGGCGCACTTTTATCCCCAACTCGAGAGTTGAATCTCCCGAGTCCTGCCAACCTCCCCCCTAACTGCTGAACCTCTTTTGGAGAACGGGGAGGGGCCATATCAAGGATAGCTTTGACCTTATCAGGATTGGGAGCAAGACCCTCAGGAGTAAGGAGATGGCCGAGAAACTTCCCCTTTCTTACCCCGAAGATGCATTTTAACGGGTTAAGCTTTATTTTGTGCCCTCGCAGAGTGGAAAAGGTCTCTGCTAGATCTATCAAGTGTTGTGGAAGAGACCTACTCTTAATCAAAAGGTCATCCACATACACTTCGAGGTTTCTACTTTTTTGCTCTTTAAACACATGGTCCATCATGCGTTGATAAGTCGCGCCAGCATTTTTAAGCCCAAAGGGCATCACAAGATAATAATAGCAACCATCATTAGTGATGAACGATGTGCGTGGGATGTCAGGTTTGTGCATTCTTATTTGGTGATAACCAGAGAACGCATCTAAAAAGCTCATAAACGGATACCCTACCGCAGAATCAACTAATAATCTATCCGAGGCAAGGGGTAGAAATCTTTCGGGCATGCTTTATTCAAACGGGTGAAATCTACACACATACGCCACTTCCCCCCAGGTTTCTTAACCATTACAACATTTGAGATCCACTCGGGATATTGAATCTCTTGAATGAAGCGCGCTTTGAGGAGTTTGGCAACCTCCTCTCTGATGGGCTCTGCTAGCTTGACAGACATCCCTCTTCTTCTGCTGGACGGGCTTAAGCCCAAAGGGCAGCTGGATCAACATTGAGATGATGGCAAACCACGTCAGGATCCACCCCTGGCATGTCCTCCGCTGACCAAGCGAAGACATCCAGATTCTTCATCAGGCAGGATATCAACTCCGCCTTCTGATCTTCTGGCAACTCGGAGTTGATGGAGAGCTTTCTTTCTTCCCCTTCTGCAATGGGGACTTCTTGCAATGCCTGGGCAGGTTCCAGGTGAGCACCTTCTCCATCCATAACAACTTCTGATGGAGGAGTGGCTTCTGCTGCTGCTGGAAAAGCTGGGGGGGAAACCTCAGTCATACTGACTGTTCGGAGGTAACACTCTCGAGCCTGCCTTGGGTCGCTCCTGACCCTGCATTGACGGCCATCTTTGCAGAACTTGATGGCCAAATGGTACGTTGAAATGATGGCTCGATACTTGTTCAACAACGGTCTCCCAAAGATAGCATGATAGCTGCTTGGGGCTTCCACCACTATGAACTGGATCTCTTTGGTCACCCCTCCGAGCATCACCAGAAATGTGACATTTCCTTCAACTTCCTTTCTTTCGCCCGAGAAGCCATAAAGTGGCCCCTTGGTGGGAAGCAGAGGCTTTCCCGTCCTTAGGGCTTCAAAAGTTGACTTGAAGAGGAGATTCACGAAACTGCCAGTGTCGATGAGAATTCTATCGACCGTGAAATCTCCGATGGCTGCTTGAACTACGATGGCATCATCGAAGGGATTAGCGGTCATAGGAAGGTCTGCAGGGCCAAAGGTGACGATTTCAGAAGGTGGGGCAGAAGAAGAAGTAGAAGCAATCTCAGTTCGGGAAAGCCTTGACAGAGAAGACTTCCGAGTAGACTCAGCCCTTGCTCCGCCATGGATGAAAAAGAGTCTTCCCAAGGCTCCTTCGTTCGACAACGTCAATACATTCACTTGGTATATCAACGAGCCCCAGATGGCCCTCATCCCTTATCTCTATACACTCCTGCTGAACTTCAGCCACCTCCTTGCCCTTGGAGGTGGAAGGCTTTGAAGAGTCACTCTTCCTGCCCAGGCCCTCGATTTTACCCTCGACGAGCAACCTTTTAACTATCTTCTGAAGAGCCTTGCAATCTTTAGTCAGATGGCCCTTCTCCTTGTGAAAATTGCAGAACTGAGAGTTGTCCCTGGGCTTCCAGTCTCTCTGAGGCCCTTGCCTCTTTTCTTCAGCCTTCCTCTGGATTATCTGGACGACCTCTTCAAAGTCGAGGCCCAGATTTGCAAGCTCTTTCATAGGGCTGCTCTCATATGGATCTGGAGCTGGCAGGGCGCTCTGAGGAATGGGGAGCGCTTGAAGGGGAACGGCGGGAGTGGCGGCCAACGGCAGTCTCTGACCATGAAACTGTTGATGGCCGAGGAAGGGTTTCTTGTGGCGGAGGTTACGTCCCCTCTGAGATGGAGGTTGGAAATCAGGCCGAGGAGGCTTGCTGTGATATTGATTGTTGGAGAAGCTGGAGGCATCCCTTCCTCCAGCTTTGGCTGTCAGGGATGAGATATAGGTCGGGTTGGCATTTTCTCCCTCAATAAAGCGATTAGCCATTGCTATGAGCTCCTGATAAGTTGATGGTGCCTTTGCTGTCACTTTGAATTTCAAAGGGCCCTCCCGGAGGCCGTGAATCAGGGCAACTTTATAATAATCGGGGTTCACATTCCTTACCCCTTGGATTTCTTTTTGGAACCGATCAACGAATCTTTCCACTGATTCGTTGTCTCTCTGCTTGATGTCAAAAAGGGCTGCCGGCCCATCCTTTCTCTTCTTAGAGGTTGCAAACCTCAGGAGCAGCTCGCTGCGAAGCTCAGTGAAGGAAGAAATCGTGCCCGAAGGCAGCTCGTAAAACCATTCTCTCGCTTGACCTTCAAGAGTGGTCACCAGAAGCTTACATTTCAAGGCATCGGAGAGGCTCCTTAACGCAACTGCCCCTTCGAATGCCTGCAGGTGGGAGACCGGATCAGTCTCCCCTGAATAAAAAGGGAGACGAGGCTCTCTGAAATTGCTCGGCGCTGACTCCCACCGGATTCGATCGACGAAGGGAGAGGGAGTCTCTGAATCAGGAGAAGGGAGGACTGGAGGGCGAAGCTCTGCGGGCTCTGCGGACTGCCGATCAACAAAATCTAGTCGGCGAGCCGGAGTCCCTCGGGCTGCTTCCCTGAAGAAATCTATCAGGGGGGCGAACTCTCCAACCTGAGGTCGCAGGGGAGCTGCGGACTGAGCTTGGTGGAGAGGCAGAGGTGCGGTTGCAGGCGACTGCTGAAGAGGGGGGTGACGAGCTGGGGTCTGGCTGACCAGAGTCTGGCGGACAGGAGTCTCAGCAACTTCTTCAGCGACCTAAGGAGCAAGTCGCTGAGTCAGTGCCAACAGGGCCTGGCTGATCGTATCGAGCCACTGGTCAGTCTCCCTTCGAGATACTTCGGCTTCCCAGCGGGACTACTCCAACGCTTCCCACAATGAATCATCAGGCGAGCTGGAGCGATCAAAGCGGCGGGCTCGGCGGTCCGATATTTCTATCTGCGGTTTCAAAAAACTGCTCGAATCTGAAGGCCGCGTGTTAACTATTGATGCGCAAAAAGCGAAGGCGAAAACGAGCACCAACAGCTAACTGTTCGAGCACTTGGGGAAAAAAGGAAAAACAAACTGCGAGCAGCAGTCTACTTGGCGGACTAGGAAAGGAACAGAAAGGCAAGAGCCGTGGAGCACGGCAATACCAGACTTCGCCCGTTGCGGCCTGAATGCCTCTCCTGCGACGGGCTTACTTTTGATTGCAACGAAGGGGTTACAAAAAGGGAAGAGGAAAGCAATGCAGAAAGCAAGCTGGAGATCGCAAAGCCAGAGATTCGAGTCCGCAGCCTTCAACAAGTGGGCTCCTGGGCTCGATTCAGCGTGCTTTGAGTGCACCACTTCCCCCTATTTATAGGCTGGGGGCCTGCCCAAACGGGCAGGGCTAAAATAACCGGTTGTCAAGGGTACAAAGGAGCCGGGCAGCGGTGACGGGAAGCAAAAGAGAAAGAAGAAGCAGTCCGCGCGGGACCGGCGGACTGGGCCTGCGAACTGGAAACCTCTTGGTTGCGTCGAGCGCGATCCTATCAGACCAGTTGTGACCTGAGCGACCTAGGCGACCTGGCTCGGTGCTCGCCGATCTGGGCTCGACTATCGTTGAAGGGAGGTCGACGATCCAGCTTTGAGAACCAAGGGCGACCTGGGCGACCTGGCTCGGAGCTCGCCGATCTGGGCTCGACTATCGTCGACGGGAGGTCGACGATCCAGCTGAGTTGAGAACCAAGGGCGACCTTGGCGGACTGACATCTGGAATCCGGCCAAGGAGGAACGAGACGTCTAGCTGGATATGTTGTGGATTCTGGGGTTAACAAGAACTTCAAGAGTTTGGGAGGGGGCCAAAATATCCAATTCATGGCCATTAATGGCCATTCATGATTTGCCTCTCCCACTCCCAAAAACAACCCCTCCATCAGCTTTAAAAGCTTCCTAGCAATCAAAACGATTGATTACATCATTTTCTTATGTGGAGAACAGAGAATTCTGCTAGGAAAAAGCTTGAGGTTGTCGGCCATGGCACATCGCCACCACACACGCCGCCAAGCCCACCTGTTAGGTCTAATCCTCTTTCTTCTCCTCTGTGCAAGATTTGTATAGCTTTAGGTGGAATAATCGATCTCAATTGAGCCCGATCAGTGAGGAGAAAATGTGAGTTTTCCTTGAAAAAATAATCAACCCTTCGGGTTTGCCGAAAATGGCCCCTCTGGCGGTTGTGTTGCTGCCAGGCGATAGCCACCACCTAGACGGAGGTAGTGGTGGTGGTCGGCCAGGAAGGTGGCTGGCTGGCTGAAAAATGGAATTAGAAAAGCTCCAGGTCGCATTGATCCTGGCCCTTGGCTCATCGGGGATGATGACCCGTGGTCGTTGGATCGGCATGATCAGTTATACGCAGGCCGGTTTTTATTTTGTATATATATAGACATTTGTATTCTGTCACATTTTATCAGTTACTTCATTTAATTATTAAAAAATACTTAGAGGAATTTTCTGTGAATATGTCCAACATAGAAAGTTTAGCCCTTGAAATCTAGTTTAATTCAAAATTTAAATCAACCCATTTGGACGATGGTAGTTCCCTCAGCACACTTTTTGGTGCAAGGTGTCCAAAGGCCAACCAGAAATTAAAATGGGTGCCCTTAGTGGCCTACTCATGATGACCGTAAGGACCACTCAACAAAATTTGGGAGGGTTTGGAGGTCATTAGGTATCCTAATTAATTTACCCTAGGATTAT
This sequence comes from Platanthera zijinensis, assembly GCA_039513925.1. Taxonomy (NCBI): domain Eukaryota; kingdom Viridiplantae; phylum Streptophyta; class Magnoliopsida; order Asparagales; family Orchidaceae; genus Platanthera; species Platanthera zijinensis. The sequence continues at coordinate 150,817,829 of CM077087.1, forward strand.
TAAACAATTTCTAAAACTATAGAAATATTATCTCCAAAAATTCTCATTTTTATACAGGACCTAGGTATAGGTCAGGGTGACTCCATGTCCAAATTTTAGGTCATTTGGACAAGGGATGAAGTGGGGGCACTCACTTTAGTTTCTGTCTAACCCTAGGTTTAGACCCCACCAAAATGAGTGCCTTGGTCAAACCAGGCACCCAAAGTGGTTCAAACAAATTTTAAAATAAAGTACACCCCTAGGGTTACAACTTTGATGTTTACCACTTTTTTTGTAGGTGACCCTAAGTATTTTTAATAAATTAAAACATTAAATATAAATTCTGTAACAAAAATGAAATGAAATGAATATATAACTTATAGTTTAAATATTATTCAGCACGAATCTTAAAGCATATCCAGTGGCTACTGGTCATCGTCAATCTCCAGCTGACGGCCAGGATCATCCCAACCTGGAGCCACTTCTCGGCCTAATTCTCGGCCATCCGGACACCTCCCTGGCCGACCACCGCCACCACCACCTCCGTCGAGGTGGTGGATATCGCCAGGCGGCGGCACAGCCGCCGGAGGGGCCTTTTCCGGCGATCCCAACAAGAGGAAATTTCCCAAAAAAAAATAGGAAATTTAAAGATTGGATCAGGCTCAATTGAGCCCGATCTTCATTCTAACTGAAACCTAAGATCTACCCACAGAGTAAGGAGAGGAGGAGGACCTTTGTGGTGGTCTGGAGTCGCACCTATCATCGGGTCATCATGGTGGTGGTGGCGTCGCTCGGGTTTCTGCAACTACATAGTGGAAGGGCTCGAATTCTTCAGGTAAATGGTGGGAAAAACTCCTCTCAGGCCACTGATGGTGTTTAAAGCCTCAGTTAGAGAGAGGAGAGGCCAAGTCATCAATGGCCATTAGTGGTCATTGAAAGCTTGGCTCGGCCATGGTGGTTCTCCTCCCTTATCCACTTCCATGGTCGGGAAAACCCTTGGCCTCCTCTTAACTTACTAGGGGAGATGATTCCAGCAAGAGGAGAGGGCTCTTGGCCTTCCTAGCCATGAATGGCCCCTCCCTTCATTTTCTCTCTCCTCCATTAAAGGGAGAAAATAAAGTTTCCTCTCTCTTAGTCATCAAGGCCGACTTGGTCAACCCTTTTAGGCTATTTGCAGTCCACTAATTCATATCATCACATAATTAAGAGTTGGTTAGCCCAGATGAAAGAGGGCTTGAGCTTGGGTTAGCCCATTTGGGCTAAGTTAACCAAAATTGGACTAGGGTTGACCTTGGTCCTTTTGACCCTTTTGGATTGACCCCAATGGGTCCTTGGTGACCCATTGGCCTCCCCTAGGGCCTTGGTAGGGTTGGGTAGGGTTATATTGGCACTTGGGGGGTCACTTGACCCTTAGGAAGGACACTTTAACCAAGTTAGGGCTAGAGTTAACTTTGGTCAACATGACTATTTGAGTTGACCACAAGGGGTCCTTGGTGTCCCCTTGGCTTCCCCTAAGTTCTAGGAAGAGTTGTGTAGGGTTAAATTTGCACACTAAAGGTCACTTGCCCCTTAGTTAGGGCACTTTGACCACTTTAGGGCTACGGTTGACTTGGGTCAACTCAGGCTCTAGGGTTGACCCCAATGGATATTTGGTGACCCATTGACCCCACTTTAGGTCTAGGAAGACCTTGGTAGTGTTGGTTGGGCTAATTAGGGCACATTGCCCTTAGTTAGGGCACCTTGCCTAATTTATGCCTAGGATGGTCCTAGGTCAACTTGGCCACCCTAGGTTGACACCAATGGACCCTTAGGGCCTTTCAATAGAATGGTGAGATCATGGTGGGGTCTCGGAGTCATGGTGAAACCTCATGATCATCCTAAACTATGGTTTAGGAATCTACTATTTGCAGACCATAATGATCTCACATATATTCCTAGCCTCTAGGATTTTTCTAAGGTTTTTTAGATATCAGTATCTCACCCTTGTAGTTATAGCTTCCATAATGCCCTTTTTGATGATAATGATGTAATTATGATTTATGTGTTTTAGAATGGTTTGAAACTATGGAAAAGCTAATAAGATCTCATGTAGTTGCACTAGTAATTTATTTGTGGTGGTTGAAGCTTTCTTTGTATTACTTCATTTGTAAAGTAAATTAGTACACCTTACCTTTATAAATAGGAAATAAATACAATGGCTTGCTGGAATATTGTGATACATATCCAGAGAAAATTTTAGGGCATATAGAAGCATGGAAAAATTGTTAAATGTTGTTTAATTGAGATTACAAGAGTGTGTCATCATAAAGTACCTTATGATGGTTTTCCTTAGGATAATCTTTTACCTAGTTTGCTGACTTGGGAATTTCATGAAACTTAGGCAGTAAAGTTTTATGATCATAATGTAGCTCTGTTAATTTTTAAGGAATTTTTGGACTAGTATTTTTGGTACTTTCTTCAATACCCTTGTTTATATGAATTATTTTGGATTAAATATTTAGAGGTTAAATGATTTGTGAAAGTTTATGATATTTAGTATTCACTGATATCTTATTATTCTACAATGTTCATAATTTTTGTATGGTCATACCCTAAGAAAATCTAGTGCTTCATGTTCAAATCACCCATGGATTAATTTTGGAAAAAATTATTTAAATATCAAATTTAATTAGAAAATTATAAATTTCTGAATTTAGACTAAATATATAAGGGTAGACCCTCAATAAATATCTTAGGGAATTTGGATGAAAATTTAGAGTACCTCCTATCATGCACGTCATATAGCATAAGATGGTATGCATTTAGTAAAACTGCGGAAACCGTGTTAACATGGGGAATGGTCGTAGGGAGATGGGATTGTGGTTTACTGATTTTAGTAAAGTGGATTGGAGTATACCATTGAAAGTTGGGATGAGTAGGTTATAGAGTTGTCTAAGATTAGGTGGTGCTCGGGATCGATGAAAGATCGTCTTTCCTGAGGAGGGGGAGACAGGGTCAAAACACATTAGGGTTAGAACCAGTGTAATACTAAATGGATCGGGAGTGGGTATAAACCAATAATTATAAATGCCTTACGAAAGGGAGCTTTGGGCTTCAGCCCATCGTAGTTCCTAGTGCCCTCAAGAACCCTTCACGGGATATGCCTTGGGCAGTCCTGGGTGTCACAACCCGCATTTTCTCCGAATTAAGAATTATCAGAGTAAGAGAAAACACGCGTCGTGATGCCACGTCAAGCAGGGGATAACTGCTGACGCTCAGGCAAAACCAACTACCAACTTAATGAAAGAAAATCATGTGATTAATGATTAGAAAATCAGTTATATTTTAGAGACCGTATCCCTCGGCTCAGTGGATCACCTAGTCCACAAAAGAAAAACTATATTTATACGCTGCGGAAAAATACTTTATTTAGGTTTAACATCCTAAGGAGCGCATAAGGGTTCCAAGAGAACCACCCATGCTATGCAAGACCCTACATTTAATTTATATAATATATAAGAAAGCGGTCTTTATACGTGATTTGGAAAATAGTGAATACGTCTTATAAAACATGCTAATCATGAGCTTTATTTATAATAATAATTATAGTTTAAAAATAACTAGCAACCTAGCATAAAACCTTCTCAGAGCAAGTAGACTATTTCCAGAAAATGGTAGCAGCAATAGTATATATCTAGTACAAGGTAAAAACTACCAGTGGGCACCAACAACCTGACACGAACCCACTAGCACAAATATATGTCTGTAAGAAAGTACTGAAAACAACCTCACTAACAAGGTAAACAGAACTCCAAAGTCCGGGAGTCCACCAACAACACCACCTCCAACTAGCCACCAGACTGGCTATAGCTCAGAACCTGGGGTATTCCAAAGAAAACAGAATACCTCAGCAAGCTAAACAAAGTAAAACTACATGAAAGAGTCAACCAAAAGGGGAAAAGTACCAGAAAAACATGCAGTAGTAAGAGTCACAACTGTCCAAAATAGGACCACAATAAATGCACAACGTGCAAAGAAACAGCAACGACCCAGCCCAGGAACCACATCCTGCAGGGACTACTAGGCTACCAAGAGCCAAAAGTGCTGCAAACTACCAAGGAAGAAACTTCTAACACCCTAAACTGTGGGAAGTGATAGTAGCAAAAACAACAATGAGGAACCGGATCGAAGGCAAATGCAGTCCCCCAATCCACCATGTCCAATTCAAAAGCTCGAGGGTCAACACGTGAAAACACAAGGGACCTTCCACCCGACATGCCCAGCCCGTACCTGGAGCAAGAAAAACATGGGTGGCCTTGGCTATATCACACAACTCCACCCCCATAAAGATCTACAACCACCACTACTAACTACGACCCACGATTCGGCCTCAAGGAAAATAAAGAAAAACAGCCGACAAGGAAAACTCAGAAATACAACTGGAAATCCACTCGGAAACGAAAGACAAGGTAAAGGAAGAGTGTTGAAATAAACCAACACGACTAGGCGTTGAGTGAAACCCACTCAGTGCCTACCTAAACTTTGGCGTTGAGTGAGCTAGCCTCACTCGCCGCCAAAATAAAGTCACTACCCACAAACCCGCTAAAGAATACGGAGCTCGACGATAGTCGAACGACTAAGGCAGAAGATCCAGAACTCGAGTAGTTGCCTGCCACTTGAGTATCTAAACTCCCGCACTCGAAACAAGCTAAATTCGCCTAGCAAAAGAAAATATATAGAGCGCACGATCAGTGACGCACGATCAGTGGTCGTGCGCACTCATCGGCTGATGATCGTGCGAAGCGAACCTGGAAAACCTGAGAAAACTTAGCGTCAGCGCACGATCAGTGACGCACGATCAGTGGTCGTGCGCACTGCTTGCCAGCGCTCGTGCGATCTACGAGACAGAACTTTGGAAACTGAAAGCTATACGCACACGACCAGAGGCACACGACCAGTGGTCGTGCGCCCTAACGGTTAATGACCGTGCGTGGCTAACCTGTACCGTTTGGAATTTCCCGAACGATACCGAAACGCGCACACGACTCACGCAACTGCAGTAGCAGCAGGAAACTACCAACGTCGCGCACCACTACTATACAAACTATGCCTAATCATTTGAGTAATACCTTAACGAAAATCGGCAACCACACCCCCCCCCCCCCTCCTAACTCTCCCTCTCGGCTACACCCGAACCAGAGCAACAATCAGAGTAAAGGAAAACAACGGCTCCACGCCGACAATTTGGATTCCAATCATCACAAAAATAGGGGGGTTTCAGTAGGAAGAACTAAGCCCTATAGTTAGTAAGAAAATGAGAACAACAATGCCTCTAAGCTGGGCTAACCGGGATTTCAATTTCAGCAAGTAAAATCAAAAAAAACTTGGCAAGGGCAAGAATACCACTTGCCTCAAATCTCAGCGAAGCTTTGGACTGCTTTCCTCCTCTTCGCACAGATCAAAACGGCCGCAACACCTAAAACAAACACTCGGCCATTAATGGCGGAAAGCTCCAAAACCGAAAATTCCAATCCTCCCAAAACTCCACGAAAATCGAATTTCTTACCGTAGGAATGAAGGTCTTGACGAGAGCAATCCGAATCCACTCTCGGAATCGAATTCCGTCCACAAACGCTCCGGGAATCGGCGTCCGAAGGGAAGGGTAGGCGGTTTCTCCGTTTCTCTCGTACAGGGCCGGCGGTTTCAAGCGGGGAAGAAGATGATGCGTGCCTTTTCATAAACTATATATATATATATAATTATATAATAATATAATTAATTACAAAATTACATAAAGCACCAAATCGACGCGAAAACCGATCTACCTCAGAATTCGACGAAATTCGCACCATAGCTAAATACCCACGCTACGAACACAACGGCGAAGTAGAAATTAATTTTCGACGAACAGAACTCGAGTTAAACCCAAATAAAGCCAAACACCAACATCCCCCCGAGAGGCCACACCGGGTCACCCAAAACGACTCGGCTTGCTAGGGAGATCTTGCCAACAGGCTACAGAATAGGGCACTCAGTTCTAAGGAGCTAAACCACACTCCACAAATGGCACAAGCCACGGAAACGCGTCATCGTAACGCCAAACGAGAATAAAAATAATCGCTGAAAAAACGGGGCGTTACAGTCACTCCCCCTAAAAGAAAGTTTCGTCCCGAAACTTTACGCACAACCCTCCTACTAAAGAAGGAAAAGTAACAAACAGAAGTTACAAAGGGAAACATACCGATCAAATCAGTGAAACAGGTGAGGGTACGCCCTCCTCATGGCCGACTCTAGCTCCCAAGTCGCGCTCTCCAAATCCTGATTTTTCCATAGAACTTTCACCATCGGTATGGACTTCTTTCGCAGCACACGCTCCTGAGTATCCAAAATACGAACTGGCACCTCAACAAAAGAGAGGTTGGGCTCCAACTGGGGCACAACATCCAAGAGTTGCCCACTGCTGCGCACACACTTTCGCAATTGGCTAACATGAAAAACATTATGAACACCAGGGAAGTTCGCTAGCAAATCCAATCTATATGCAGACACACCAATCCGCTCCAAAATCTCGAACGGGCCCACATACCTTGGGTCCAATTTCCGATTTTTACCAAATCTCTTCACACCAACCATTGGAGAAACCTTGAGGTATACATGATCCCCTACTAAAAACTCCAAAGCAGACCTACGCCGATTAGCGTTCTTTTCATACCTCTCCTGAGCTATACGAAGCTTCTCCCGAATAAGCTTCACGGTGACTTCCATATCCTCCAGCGCATCAGGACCCAACAACGGCCTCTCACCAGCCTCGGCCCAAAACAACGGAGTCCTACAGTGCCTCCCATACAAAGCTTCGAACGGAGCCATCTGCAAGCTTTCCTTATAACTGTTATTGTAAGAAAATTCCATGAGTCGCAGACGCTCATCCCACGCTCCACCGTGGTCTAAAATATAGCACCGGATCATATCCTCAACAATCTGATTGACCCGCTCCATCTGCCCATTGGTCTGAGGGTGGTACGCAGTAGAATACCTCAGATCCGTACCCAAACCCTCCTGCAGACTCTGCCAAAAACGAGAAGTAAACCGGGAGTCTCGATCAGAAATGATGCTAACCGGCACACCGTGGAGTCGGATGACTTCATTCAAGTACAACTCCGCTATCTTCTTCATCGGGCAATCAATCTTATAAGGCACGAAGTGAGCACACTTCGTCAATCTATCCACTATAACCCAAACAGAATCAAATCCCCTCGGGGATTTTGGCAAACCCGTAATGAAGTCCATAGATATACTCTCCCACTTCCAAGTCGGGATCTCTAACGGAGTCAACTTACCACCAGGCCTTCCATGATCGGCCTTCACACGCTTGCAAGTGTGACACTCAGCAACAAATCGGGCTATATCTCCTTTCATACCATACCACCAGGCAATTTGCCTTAAGTCACGGTACATCTTCGTAGATCCTGGATGGTAGGCAACGCTGGAACCATGAGCCTCACTGCAAATCATACTCCTAATATCCCCAACGGCGGGGATGCAAAACCTGCCGCGGTACTTCAAAGTACCCGCATCATCGATAGCAAAATCTGGCAACTCTCCCTTCTCTGTCCTGGTAAAAAGGTGCAACAGATCCGGATCGTCCTTCTGATGCAGTCTAGTCAAAGAAATCCAGGACGGCTCTGCCACTGACAAACTACTCTGCAAACCACAGCATCCCACTGAAATATCCATAAGGAGGAACTCCTCAACTAACCGATCGGCGGAGAGGTTAAAGATCTTTCCCGTCTTTCGGCTCAGGGCGTCGGCCACCACATTGGCCTTGCCCGGATGATACTGGATTTCTACATCATAATCCGCCACATACTCAAGCCACCGCCGCTGACGCAGATTCAACTCCTTCTGCGTGAACACGTACTTCAGGCTCTTATGGTCAGTAAAAATCTTGCACTGAGCCCCATAAAGTAAGTGCCTCCACAACTTCAATGCATAGATAACCGCTGCAAACTCAAGGTCATGCATAGGATAATTCTTCTCATGAGTCTTCAACTGCCTTGACCCATAAGCAATTACTTTTCCATCCTGCATTAATACGCATCCCAGACCTATATGCGAAGCATCCACATACACATCATAATCCACGCCCTCAGTAGGAAGGGTCAGAACGGGAGCAGTGCACAATCTCTTCTTTAGCTCCAGAAAAGCTTCTTCGCACTTCTCGCTCCAAACAAAAGCCACATTCTTCTGAGTCAGCTTGGTCAAAGGTGCGGCTAGAGAAGAGAAACCCTCCACGAATCTCCTGTAATAGCCAGCCAACCCTAAGAAACTTCTGATCTCCTTAGGAGTATTCGGCCTACTCCAATCCATCACTGCTGCAATCTTTTCTGGGTCGACCGAGATCCCATCCTTGTTCACCACGTGGCCTAGAAAAGAAACCTGAGGCAACCAAAATTCGCACTTGCTCAACTTGGCGAATAACTTGTGGTTCCTCAACTCTGATAGGACCAAACGCAAATGCTGCTCATGCTCCTCAGCACTGCGAGAATAAACCAAAACGTCATCAATGAAGACCACCACGAACTTGTTTAGGAAATCCTTGAATACCCGATTCATCATGTCCATGAAAGCTGATGGTGCGTTGGTCAAACCGAACGACATCACCAAAAACTCAAAGTGTCCATGCCTCGACCTAAACGCAGTCCGTGGAATATCTGCCTCACGGATCCTGAGCTGATGATAGCCCGAACGAAGATCAATCTTGGAGAACACCGTGCTACCACGCAACTGGTCAAATAAATCATCGATCCTCGGCAGAGGGTACCTGTTCTTGATAGTGACCTTGTTCAACTCTCTATAGTCTATGCAAAGCCGCATTGACCCATCTTTCTTCTTTAAGAACAAAACAGGAGCACCCCAAGGCGACGAACTCTGCCTGATAAAACCTTTAGCCAACAACTCATCTAACTGAATTCGCAACTCCTCTAACTCACGAGGGGCCATCCGGTACGGCGCCTTAGCAATAGGACGCGTACTCGGCTCCAAATCAATAACAAACTCCACATCCCGCTCAGGAGGGATACCAGGAAGATCATCAGGAAAAACATCGGCGAAACCACGAACAATAGGAATCTCCTCCAAGCGTGGCACGCTAACAACGGTTCCAACCGCCGAGACTAAACAAACACAACAATCAGAAAGAAACAATCTCTGAACACATACCGCAGAGAGAACAGGAGAATCCTGACACGGATCAGCATACACACTGCCGGGCTGACCGTCGTCCCTGATGAAGTCCAAGCGCTTTCCTTTGCACTGAATGACCGCATCATACCGAGAGAGCCAGTCCATGCCCAAAATGACATCGAAGTCCTCTAGATCAATCATCTTCAGGTCCGCCTTCGCAAGAAAATCCCCCAACAAAACCGGGCAATCCAAAATACCCAAATCTGACAACACAGATTCACCAGAGGGAAACTTGACACGGAAGGAATCCCGAACACGATCTAGAGACAACCGATGACGCTCCACAAAGGCTCTAGCCACGAACAAGTGGGTAGCACCGGAGTCAAACAGAACACGCGCCCAGCGGTTCTTCACCTTAAATTTCCCTATAGGAACACACAAAGCTAAGGAACTAGCACAACAGTACCGCAAAAAAAACTAGCAACTAAACCACCAGGCTAGAAAGAAAAACAACAAACAACTAACCTGAGATCACCTGGGTCGAAGTCTGAGCCTCCTCGGAAGAAATCACGTTCAGCTTCCCTTTTCCCTTGTCCACTCGCTGAGGTGGAGGTAAAGCCTGCAACGGAACTGCAGGAAGAGCTGGCTGAAACAGAGGACACCTCGACTTGATGTGTCCCTTCTGCCCACACTGAAAGCAGACTTTATCCTTGGTCCAACACTGGGCCGCATCATGGCCGGATCGCTTACAAACAGAACAGGAGGCATCTCTCCTAGGAGCACCCTGAATCGCATGAACCTGCTCCTTCTTCTGAGCTGCCGCCTTCTTGAAACACCTCTCGACAGGATGGCCTGACCGGCCACAAAAACTGCACACCACCCTGCTCCTCTTTCCCGGAACAGCATCGGGTACCAGGGGTTTCTTCTCCTCTACCAACTTCCTCTTATCCTTCTTCAACTGCTGGCCTCTGCTCTTCGTCGTCTCAATGGCCTCAACCTTAAGAGCAGCCTCTACAACTCCAGCATAAGTCACTGTCCCATAAGCACTGGCCAACTGCTGCACCTCACTCCTTAAACCACCGAGAAATCGCTTAACTCGATCAGCCTCAACGCTGACCAATCCAGGGGCAAAACGGCTCAACTTACTAAACTCTATCTCATACTCACCCACCGTGAGCTGCCTTTGCTTCAGATAGAGGAAATCATTCATGAGGCGGTCACGCTCAACCGAAGGTAAGAACTTCCTCAACAGCATCTCCTTGAACACTTCCCAAGAGCATCCGGCTACTAAGCTCTCCTTCTCTCTCAGCCACCAACTCTTAGCCAACCCTTTGAGCTGATAGGTGGCTAACATCACCCTCTAATCATCTGCAATCCCTGAGTCTGACCTGCCAGAACAGCCACCAAAGACTGAATCTGGGCTTGCACCTCCTCCAACTGCCTGCCCATAGCTTCGCTACTCTGACGCAGACTCTCGATCACCGCATCGTTCTGAGCTCCAGAAGATTCACCCTCAGACAGGGGAGTCGATCGAGTCGCAGGACGCCTAGCCATCCTAAAAATCATTACAACGCAAATCAGATCCAAATCCAACGACTAGAACCGATTACCAGTACAGACAATACATATGTAGATATAGACTTAAAGCTGCTAAACTTGCTCTGAGAGTTTATCTTCTTCACAAAAATTAGATGATATGCCCTAACCTAGGATGGTTAACCACCACCTTACTAACTCTTGTGCCTAGATCGGATGCATGAACTTATGTTAGTTTGAAAACTCATGTGTGTACATATGTCATCCTGCAAATCTTTAGCTCGGCACGTTGTGCTTATGCAATGTTATGATATGCATGTTTGTGTTATGCATTCTAAAAAAGGCCCTAATGCATGTTATGAGCGGCGTACACATGAAAATGTTATGCATCCCATACTACATAACATTTCCATGCAACGAAAAAGAAACGTGCTAGTCGCAGTCATGTGGTGAGGTTATGCATCCCATACTACATAACCCTCACATATTGCCCCTATGGTGGATCCATATACGAACACATATTATGCATCCCATACTACATAATATGCCCCGTATACTTCATGTTATGCTATGAGTGTAGTGTTCGTGCTTTTGCCAAGACGTGCGGATGACATATCGGTGTGTGAATGGCATGATGCTGAACCACTAAAAGCATCCAAGGAAGGTTGCTCAACTAACTTGTCAAGCAACCTCCCTCTGATACCAACTGTCACAACTCGCATTTTCTCTGAATTAAGAATTATCAGAGTAAGAGAAAACATGCGTCGTGATGCCACGTCAAGCAGGGGATAACTGCTGACGCTCAGGCAAAACCAACTACCAACTTAATGAAAGAAAATCATGTGATTAATGATTAGAAAATCAGTTATATTTTAGAGACCGTATCCCTCGGCTCAGTGGATCACCTAGTCCACAAAAGAAAAACTATATTTATACGCTGCGGAAAAATACTTTATTTAGGTTTAACATCCTAAGGAGCGCATAAGGGTTCCAAGAGAACCACCCATGCTATGCAAGACCCTACATTTAATTTATATAATATATAAGAAAGCGGTCTTTATACGTGATTTGGAAAATAGTGAATATGTCTTATAAAACATGCTGATCATGAGCTTTATTTATAATAATAATTATAGTTTAAAAATAACTAGCAACCTAGCATAAAACCTTCTCAGAGCAAGTAGACTATCTCCAGAAAATGGTAGCAGCAATAGTATATATCTAGTATAAGGTAAAAACTACCAGTGGGCGCCAACAACCTGACACGAACCCACTAGCACAAATATATGTCTGTAAGAAAGTACTGAAAACAACCTCACTAACAAGGTAAACAGAACTCCAAAGTCCGGGAGTCCACCAACAACACCACCTCCAACTAGCCACCAGACTGGCTACAGCTCAGAACCTGGGGTATTCCAAAGAAAACAGAATACCTCAGCAAGCTAAACAAAGTAAAACTGCATGAAAGAGTCAACCAAAAGGGGAAAAGTACCAGAAAAACATGCAGTAGAAAGAGTCACAACTGTCCAAAATAGGACCACAATAAATGCACAACGTGCAAAGAAACAGCAACGACCCAGCCCAGGAACCACATCCTGCAGGGACTACTAGGCTACCAAGAGCCAAAAGTGCTACAAACTACCAAGGAAGAAACTTCTAACACCCTAAACTGTGGGAAGTGATAGTAGCAAAAATAACAACGAGGAACCGGATCGAAGGCAAACGCAGTCCCCCAATCCACCATGTCCAATTCAAAAGCTCGAGGGTCAACACGTGAAAAAACAAGGGACCTTCCACCCGACATGCCCAGCCCGTACCTGGAGCAAGAAAAACATGGGTGGCCTTGGCTATATCACACAACTCCACCCCCATAAAGAGCTACAACCACCACTACTAACCACGACCCACGATTCGGCCTCTAGGAAAATAAAGAAAAACGGCCGACAAGGAAAACTCAGAAATACAACTGGAAATCCACTCGGAAAGGAAAGACAAGGTAAAGGAAGAGTGTTGAAATAAACCAACACGACTAGGCGTTGAGTGAAACCCACTCAGTGCCTACCTAAACTTTGGCGTTGAGTGAGCTAGCCTCACTCGCCGCCAAAATAAAGTCACTACCCACAAACCCGCTAAAGAATACGGAGCTCGACGATAGTCGAACGACCAAGGCAGAAGATCCAGAACTCGAGTAGTTGCCTGCCACTTAAGTATCTAAACTCCCGCACTCGAAACAAGCTAAATTCGCCTAGCAAAAGAAAATATATAGAGCGCACGATCAGTGACGCACGATCAGTGGTCGTGCGCACTCATCGGCTGATGATCGTGCGAAGCGAACCTGGAAAACCTGAGAAAACTTAGCGTCATCGCACGATCAGTGACGCACGATCAGTGGTCGTGCGCACTGCTTGCCAGCGCTCATGCGATCTACGAGACAGAACTTTGGAAACTGAAAGCTATACGCGCACAACCAGAGGCACACGACCAGTGGTCGTGCGCCCTAACGGTTAATGACCGTGCGCGGCTAACCTGTACCGTTTGGAATTTCCCGAACGACACCGGAACGCGCACACGACTCACGCAACTGCAGTAGCAGCAGGAAACTACCAACGTCGCGCACCACTACTATACAAACTATGCCTTATCATTCGAGTAATACCTTAACGAAAATCGGCAACCACACCCCCCCCCCCTCCTAACTCTCCCTCTCGGCTACACCCGAACCAGAGCAATAATCAGAGTAAAGGAAAACAACGGCTCCACGCCGACAATTTGGATTCCAATCATCACAAAAATAGGGGGGTTTTAGTAGGAAGAACTAAGCCCTATAGTTAGCAAGAAAATGAGAACAACAAGGCCTCTAACCTGGGCTAACCGGGATTTCAATTTCAGCAAGTAAAATCAAAAAAAACTTGGCAAGGGCAAGAATACCACTTGCCTCATATCTCAGCGAAGCTTTGGACTGCTTTCCTCCTCTTCGCACGGATCAAAACGGCCGCAACACCTAAAACAAACACTCGGCCATTAATGGCGGAAAGCTCCAAAACCGAAAATTCCAATCCTCCCAAAACTCCACGAAAATCGAATTTCTTACTGTAGGAATTAAGGTCTTGACGAGAGCAATCCGAATCCACTCTCGGAATCGAATTCCGTCCACAAACGCTCCGGGAATCGGCGTCCGAAGGGAAGGGTAGGCGGTTTCTCCGTTTCTCTCGTATAGGGCCGGCGGTTTCAAGCGGGGAAGAAGATGATGCGTGCCTTTTCATAAACTATATATATATATATATATATATATATAATTATATAATAATATAATTAATTACAAAATTACATAAAGCACCAAATCGACGCGAAAACCGATCTACCTTGGAATTCGACGAAATTCGCACCATAGCTAAATACCCACGCTACGAACACAACGACGAAGTCGAAATTAATTTTCGACGAACAGAACTCAAGTTATACCCAAATAAAGCCAAACACCAACATCCCCCCGAGAGGCCACACTGGGTCACCCAAAACGACTCGGCTTGCTAGGGAGATCTTGCCAACAGGCTACAGAATAGGGCACTCAGTTCTAAGGAGCTAAACCACACTCCACAAATGGCACAAGCCACGGAAACGCATCATCGTAACGCCAAACGAGAATAAAAATAATCGCTGAAAAAACGGGGCGTTACACTGGGCTAACCTAAACTATAGGCAAAATAAACTGCAAGAGTAAGTAGTATAACTAGGAATTCACTTTCACTCACCTTGATGTCTCGGGGTGATTGGTTGGGTCACTCGGGCAGTAGGCTCAGTGGTTTTGTTGATGGGAAGGTTGGCCCGGAGAGCTTTGGCTCGGTTGTTTTTTGTGACAGACGGGATGGTCCGGGGAGCTTTTGCTCCGTAGCTAATATATAAGGTTGCATGTGCATAAAGTATAAGGTGGTGGCTCTTCGGTATTGGAGGGTCGATGCACCAATGCCAATACGTTGACTCAGCAAGTGGGGTTTTGCACTTCGCCAAATTAAGTCCGGTGGACCAGCCATCAAAGATTACGCAGGAGCTTCGCTTAGTGCATCAGCATCAAGGCATACGATAGGCCTTACTAGTAGTGCAATTATCGGTTTAGAGGTGGGCGAGGCCCAACCCACTGCTTCTGTTTACCACTACGGAGGTATCCTGGGAGGTTCGGCTCCCGAAAGCGGGAACTAAAGGTTTGTGTGCATAGAGTCGAGTGGGTGTGTTGCACTTGCATGATTCACATCATGGCATACCTGCATGTCATAGCATAACCATTGCATTTAACCCTTGACACATATTTTATAAATTGGTATGGGACTTTTTATACAATAGGCCCTGCTAAACGACCCCTTGGTATATAAGCTCGCGTGAGCGTGCTTATAAGTTAATGGTTTTTATTCTGTAGATATATACATGCTTGCTAGAAAACCGACACCCTTTCATATAAATTGGTATGAGACTTTTTATACGATAGGAGCCTTACAAAAGATCCCTTAGCTTATGTGTTTTCATATAAGTTAAGGTTACTTATTATATGTTCAGTCTTTCATACTCATTACTATCACATAAACTTTTAGAACAGCTAGACTAGTTCCGGCGTCACCTGTTACTTTGTTATTCTCCACCTTCATTACCTCTCCTTTCCTTCTCCCCGCTCGGTGCCTAGGAGCCATGGGGGAAGGGGTGGGGGATGATAGGACTTAGTCTTTTAGACTAGCATTTTTCGAAGCACATCATTTTAGGGGACCATAGAGCCCAGCATGGAGGAGCAGCTCCGGAGATCGGCACGCTTGGAGATGGGACAGTCTAGCTCCAGAGTTCAGACAACTGGGACTGTGAGTCCCGATTGTTAGTAGATGTTTAGTTTTTGTGTTGAAACTGGAATCCGGTCCCTGTGGAGTTCGAGGTCCCAAAAGAGGGATGACTGCGTACCTACTACACTCAAGGGAATAATCTAGGAACAAGACTAGGAACACAAAAGACAAACCCAAGGTCTCAGCGTGGAGGTCCCACCACATACCCCAAAGACTAACAAACTTTTCCCCTCCCAAGCCAAAAACTGAGCTAATTAGGCACCTTAGGAAGGCACTCTTGGCCGACCAGAACACCGAAGAAGGATATCAAGATCCACTCCCTTTTAACTAGAGGTGTCACCTCGGGTCTATGTAAAATGCCCTTCATCTGCCCTACTAATTGCATAACCTTGCAGAACAGTTCTATTTTATGCAGCCTCGATTGGGTCGCCAACAAAGTAATTTTGGCCTTCTAGGACCGGCAAAAGGCGTCGCGGACATTTTAAATTACAGGAATATAAATTTCATACTTTGGCACGCAGGCCGACAACATAAACAAAATAGGCCTTCTAGGGCTGGCACAAGCTTGGGCTTAAGCCTGCTACTTCCCGCTAAATAAAAAATGCACTACTTCCTCAGAGTCTTCTCTGGGAACCCCAGAACATCACCAATCCGGCTTACACGTCTGGATGGGATTCACACAGCATGTCTAAATCCGTACTCTCACTTTTGGAGACTAAATGTAATTAACTGCGGGGACGTACACATCAACCCGTCGGAGAGCACCCTTCCCCCACTCGTCGGTGGAGAGGGGCTTCCATGCAAATATGCTAATTGAGGGCTTCACCTGCCCGAGAAAAAACTTCGTTACCCTTGACGCGTGTTTGACAGAGCCGCAACTGAACGTCTCGCAAGAGGCTCGATGCCTAGAGGGGAGCTCCTAGCTGAGAGAAACCCGATCTCCATTTTCTTGTCTGAGCCTTGCTGAAGAAATAAATCTCCTCTCTTCCTGATCCTTTTTGTGGTGCCCAAGCTTTTGCTGGGAGAGGAAGTTAATCTTGATCTCCATCCTTTGTTTGTCGAGCCTTACTGTATGCGAGAGGGAGAGGCATGAGCTGTACGGCGGTGGTGAAACGATCTACGACTCGAGCTGGCCTTGCTCCAGCCGGCGGCCATGGTGAAAGAATGTAGGGCTCGGGTAGCCCCTGCTGGTCGGCGACGGGAGAGGAGCTGGGGGTCGGGATCGGGTTGCAAGCGATGCCGGGAGAGGAGTCGAGGCTCTGGCCTGCTCTTTGCTTAGGCGGCGAAGGGAGAGAGAGGATCGAGCTCGGTCCAGGCGGCGGCGACAAGGATGGAGGAGAAGCAAGGCTCGGGCTTCATTCCGATTTTGTCGAGCGAGAATGGGGGCCGAGGAAGATCGTGAGAGTTGGGGAGGGAAAACGGCGGTTGACCTCCTTAGGGTTGTCTCCACCTCTTTGTGTCACCTCCTCCCTCTCCTTATTCTCCCTCCCGTTTTAACATATATCATGAATATATATATATATATAATAAATATATATATTATAATAAAAATATATATAATAAATATATATATGTAATAAATATATACATTACAAAAGGAAACATAAAATCTTCATACGCATGCGCAAGCACCCACACATCTTCGAATGGAGCTGCTCCAAATTGTCGCTCCTAGCATACCTAGCCCGTTACCTAAGGAGGGTCACACTTGGCCGGTTACGGGGTTGTACACAATCCCTGCTCTTTTCGAGGTTGGCACAAGCTCGGAAAGAAATGTTCAACCCCAAGTATCTGGTGAGTGGGAGCCGGCCTGAAAAAAAGAGAGAGAGCTCCTCGCTTGGAGACAAAAGGAGCTTCACACCAGAGCTTTAATCAGAATTAACTCACTATCATGAACATGCTGTAAAATCCAATCTATTTATTAAAAATCAAACCAAATTATCAACTGATGTGGAAGTCAATGGCAGTACATGTTTTGAAATGCAAGGGGCTATTATTTCAGATGGGCGTACCTCTTATAAATACAATGATTTTGTTACCTCCCAAACATTTTATGCATCGGCAAGATCAATATTAAAAGAAACAAGATCAATAATATTACTTTTTATGTCATGAAAGAGGATGATATTTTTGATCCGGCAGACTTTGCAAATAATTTAACTATTTTCATGAGGCATGAAACAAGTGATGTATTAATATTAGTCTATTCAGTTCATCAAAATGAAACTATTGATCTCAATTATGGTTTAAACTATGATTATTCCCCTTTTGAAGAAGCATTGCACACTTTCTCGTTTTTCTGTGGGATCAAACCCTTTCCAAAACCTTTTCCAAGTCCAAGTACTTTCCCCTAAGGTGTGTCTACCGATCTGCCTAGCTAATTAGAGCTTGGACAGCGAGTCTGCCCGGGGACGAGCCAGGCTCGGGGTAGTGCAATAAGTCTCCGAGAACCAAACCTTTCCCCCAAGGTGTGCCTACCGCCCTTCCCAGCTAATGAGAGCCTGGACAGCGAGTCTACCCGGGGCCGAGCGCACTCGGGGTCCCTTACCCCCAAAGGTGAGCCTACGAACCTGCCAGCTTGATGGGAGCCTGCGCAATGGGTCTACCTGGGGCCGAGTCAGGCTCGGGTAGTGCAAAAGTCTCCAAACAACCTCCAACCACCGAGTGAGCCTACAGCCCTGCCAGCTAGGTGAGAGTCTGGTCAGCGGGTCTTCTCGGGTTCTCCTCTCCAAACAACCTCCAACCACCGAGTGAGCCTACAACCCTGCCAGTTAGGTGAGATCCTGGTCAGCGGGTCTTCTCGGAGTCTCCTCTCCAAACAACCTCCAACCACCGAGTGAGTCTATAGCCCTGCCAATAAGGTGAGAGCCTGGTCAGCGGGTCTTCTCGGGGTCTCCTCTCTAAACAACCTCCTACCACCGAGTGAGCCTACAGCCCTGCCAGCTAGGTGAGTGCCTGGTCAACGGGTCTTCTCGGGGTCTCCTCTCCAAAAAACCTCTAACCACCGAGTGAGCCTACAGCCCTGCCAGCTAGGTGAGAGTCTGGTCAGCGGGTCTTCTCAGAGTCTCCTCTCCAAAAAACCTCCAACCACCGAGTGAGCCTATATTCCTACCAGCTAGGTGAGAGCGTGGTCAGTGGGTCTTCTCGGGGTCTCCTCTCCAAACAACCTCCAACCACCGAGTGAGCCTACAACCCTGCTAGTTAGGTGAGAGCCTGGTCAGTGGGTCTTCTCGGGGTCTCCTCTCCAAACAAACTCCAACCACCGAGTGAGCCTACAGCCCTGCCAGCTAGGTGAGTGCCTGGTCAGCGGGTCTTCTCGAGGTCTCTTCTCCAAACAACTTCCAACCACCGAGTAAGTCTACAGCCCTGCCAGCAAGGTGAGAGTCTGGTCAGCGGGTCTTCTCAGGGTCTCCTCTCCAAACAACCTCCAACCACCGAGTGAGCCTACAGCCCTGTCAGCTAGGTGAGAGCTTGGTCAGCGGGTCTTCTCGCGGTCTCCTCTCCAAACAACCTCCAACCACCGAGTGAGCCTACAACCCTGCCAGCTAGGTGAGAGCCTGGTCAGCGGGTCTTCTCGGGGTCTCCTCTCCAAACAACCTCCAACCACCGAGTGAGCCTACAGCCCTGCCAGCTAGGTGAGAGCCTGGTCAGCGGGTCTTCTCGGGGTCTCCTCTCCAAACAACCTCCAACCACCGAGTGAGCCTACAGCCCTGCCAGTTAGGTGAGAGCTTGGTTAGCAGGTCTTCTCAGGGTCTCCTCTCTAAACAACCTCCAAACATCGAGTGAGCCTACAACCCTGTCAGCTAGGTGAGAGCCTAGTCAGTGGGTCTTCTCGGGGTATCCTCTCCAAACAACCTCCAACAACTGAGTTAGTATAATGTAGTGTGGAATAGCCTCAAAATCTCTGAACATCCTTAATGCGTGATTTGAAATAAAAATACCAGCATATTTAGCAACGGGGACCTTAACATGGGGATAAAGAAACAATTACTGATTCAACGATATAGGTAGGAACCATAAGAATAAGGCCGATCAAGAATTTCTGCTCCTCGGGCTGATAATAAACAAGAAAATGCTCAAAGATAAGGAACAAAGATAAGACCACTGATCTAGAACCACGAGAAAATATGCCAACACGGCTTTTCTGAAGCATTTCTTGTATTGCTCCGGTGAAAAAGCTGTAGGGGAAACATTTTTGACCCCTCGAGAATGCCAGAACATTTCACCCATGTTTCTAAATGTTTATCCCATGTATACTGTCGTATGAAATCAATGATTCCTAGGATGAGCTCATGGTCTCCTTCATCGACCCCCGCAAGTAGAGAATAACCCATTACATCCTTGGAGGCGAGAAAGGATGTATCATTCCAGACAGCTCTTTCCAATAACCGCTTTGCTTTATTTCCAACAAAAATAGGAGAAGTAAGCATTGCCTCGATTAAGTTCTGATCTAGAAGAACTTTGTTGTTCCCGTTGCAATCTAGATTATAGCGCGACCTTGAATAAACCTAAAGGTCATAAAGCCTTGTTATATTTCGTCCAAATAGTAAGTTTTCCATAACCAGCACATCCATCCTCAAATCCTTTCCACCTTTCACATGCTTGATTATAACCTGATAGATTCCAAGAAACTTTGCTAAGCATGTTGGACTTCCTGTAATAATTGACTCTGAAAGATATTTAAAGTACTCTGGAGCAAATTTGGTAAATGATTCTAGTTCTGTTTTTGTCACATGTTTTACTACAAACCTAGTATCCAAGGATTTTGCAAAGAAAACATTACTCTTACCACCTTATGCCCCCCACTTCTTGCAGCGGCTAAGTGATCTTATGAAATCAAGTTCACATGGGCATCAAGTTCATCTCAAACTATCAAACTGTTTTGCATAATAACAGGTAACTGTGTATTTTACTTTACCCAAGGATCCAACTTCCGAAAAAGAAACTCTGGCGTGCTTACTATATGCCAGTGGATTGGCACTCAAGAAATTCTTGCTTGAAGATTTTGATAAATTGTTGTATTCTTCCAACCAAATATTTCTGAGTGATTCTTCATCTATTGACTTTAAAAGGTGGACATTTCCAACATCAAAAAATGACAACCTAGTGAAAGGGCCTGATCCGTCTTTTGCTTTACTACAGGTATCACATATCTGGAAATGGTAATTAGTGGAAGCAAGTGCATGTGAAATGATACTGGTTGGTTCATTATCATAAGTTAAGATGACAGTGTCATCAACTCCAACTAGAAGAAGCAATCGAGCTCCACCCCGATGTTCCAATTCCCGAAAAAGGGAGACATAAACAGGATTGTAATCAGTTAGGATTTGACTTGAATTCTTATTCACCAGATTGTAAAAATGCAAAAACGGTATCTCGACCAAGAGCAAGAGATCTTCTGAATTTCCTTCTGCCCTGTCGCTTCTTGAGGAATCAACAGTCTGCACTGTTGGGGTTCTGGAACACTTCCAGTCCTCTTGTTTCTCACATCTGGTTTGCCCACGTGAGCTTAGAGGAATCGAAGTGTGATCCCCCTCGACATCTCCGGGACCGACGACAGCGGGGGTCCGGGGGCGGCCGCCCCCGTCGGAGGTCCCGCTGACCAGACAGTGGGCAGGGGTCCAGGGGAACGGCCTTGGTCGAACGGGGTTCGGAGATCGTCGAACGGCCTTGGTCGTTTTTCGTCGACCGATCTTGCTCGTTCGACGATCGCCGATCATCGACCCCAGCAATCGTTCGACGATCGCCGATCATCGATGTCCACGGATCGGTCGACCATCGTCATTCAACGATCGTAGTTGCCGATCGTTCGACGATCGCCGATCGTCGATGTCCACGGATCGGTCGACCATCGTCGTTCGACGATCGTGGTTGCCGATCGTCGAACGAACTTTGCTCGTTCGACGATCGCGGATGCAGAAGTCTATTTATATTTTTATCCCCCATTTAGGGATACAAACGAATCGATCTTTTACAGACTTGCAGCGGCGTATTCTTTTGGAGGCGTGTACGAGGTTTTCCGTCGGCGTCGATCCAGAAGGTATTCTTCTACGGTTTTCTTGTCCAGAAGAGGAAGAAGGTAGGATCGGGTTTAGATCCTTGTAACATTTGGTGTAATCTGTAACTTTCTAGTGAATACAAGAAGAGAGAAGAAGGGGAGAGAGGACGTAACCCGGTTTGGGTGAACCTCTGTATATCGCTGTGTTTGTGATTGTTCTGTTTTGTGCTTTGTGTTTGTTATTCGTATTCGGATTTCTACTTCTCGGCGCTCCGGATTTCCTACATGCACTTCATTAGCTCACATTGGTTCATCTGATTTGTCAGGGGCTGTCCATTTCTAATTTAAAGTTCCTGAAAAATCTTCTATAGATTGACACTGTGTCAGAAAGGACCCTATGACAAACTAAATCTAATTCAAGATCCAATTTGTTGCGTGATGCCAAGCATACAGGGGAAAGGTTCGCGCACTTTTTATTATCCCTAGAATATATTCCAGTATCTCTTATTTCATAACATGGATTGGTATAGCCAGTACTCTCAAAAGATACTTCCTTATGGTCAAGCAAATTTGTAGTCCCCATAGCAGACTCATTTTTTATTGAATTTAAACTAACAGAACCTCTGAATAACTTATGAGCTATATTAAAATCAACAAACCTTTCCAGAGCACTTATCTTGTACTTATTCCCTAGCATGAAAACTCTAAACACTTCATGATTACTAATCTCTGAACCAGAAACGAACATTAAACGCTGATCCCACAAATATGCCAGGAAAAGTAACTGCCGCCTTAGCTTATTTATATCAAGAATATCAATCACCGGCTCCTCCTTTCTCACCTCATTTTGCACAGCTTTATGAAAATATTCCTATTGGCTAAGAAAGAATCCACGCTGAAGAAAAATTTGATCCATTAGATCAAGGTCTAATCAAGTATTAGTACCCAACATAAAATATTAGGATGACTAATGAATAAACGTGCCAAAATCTATCTACAACCAACTGACCAAGTAAAAAAGTTATGAAATAAATCACAAAAGAGTAATAGATTGTGGTATTAACGGGGCAATCCAAATATCTCCCTGATATTGACATACGACATACATCGTTAGCAAGAACAATAAGGACCCTGTGGGATCACAACCCATGAAAAATTAGGGATTTCATGATACCCGCTACTCCACAAACATTCTCACAACACTTGCACTAATCTCTAACAAAACAAACCTAATTTAAATATTTTGCGTACAAAAGATTTGTGGATTCCCTAAGAACAAGAAATCAAAGGAGTGCCATGTAGCCAATAAAATTTGTTCAACGAACTAATACCATAGAAGTTATAAATAAATTGCATTCACTTGATACACGCATCCAAATGATAGTAGAGAAGCACAACAAGTAGTCAACTAAACAATACTTGAGATTTATGCATCAACAACAAACAAAACTGGCTTGTCAAAACATAGAATTACTTCTCTTCAGGTACTAAATTAATGGAGGATAAAATGCATTAGGTTGCTAGATTCTCTAACTTGCAGCATACCTCAGCTTCTTTAAGTTGATAGTCTATTGGATTTTAGAGGGGAAGAGAAGCTAAATTTCTAATACGATTCAGCATTTACTTATTTATATTCCATAGGGAAGTCGGTAGCTATAGGTTGGGGTAAAAAAATGTAACTTATATTTAAAATGCATTTTCGCCAACTAGATTTATACAAACTTCATAAAACAAGTTCAATTCCAGATCATAAAATGGTTTTAGGTCCTTTATAAAGGAAAATTAAAGAAATTTATACGATAAGAAATAACAAAGCACACACTGTCAAATGATCCTCGCCCTATCTGCAATGGGTTGGTGAGAACTATAGGATTCCAACAAAAACTATAGGATGGGACAACTCCAAGTATGAGAACCTTACATACGAAATGTCAGTGCATGACCCTGGTCTTCATTTGGTTCCTCTTCTATAGCCATGACGTTCGCTTGAGTTCTTCTATGCTGGTTACTCTCTACGCTCACCGCACCATAAATATTGAAACCTGAATCCGGTCTCTGTGGAGTTCGAGGTCCCAAAAGAGGGGTGACCGTGCACCTACTACACTCAAGTGAACAATCTAGACACAAGACTAGGAACACAAAGGACAAACCCAAGGTCTCAGCATGGTGGTCCACCACATACCCGGAAGACTAACAAACTCTTCCCCTCCCAAGCCAAAGACTAAGCAAATTAGGCACCTTAGGAAGGCTCTCTTGGCTGACCAAAACACCTAAGGAGGATCTCAGGATCCACTCCCTTTTAACTAGAGGTGCCACCTCGGGTCTATGTAAAACGCCCTTCATCTGCCCTACTAATAGCATAACCTCGCAGAACAGTTCTATTTTATGGAGACCCGATTGGGCTGCCAACAACGTAATATAGGACTTCTAGGACCGGTAAAAGGCGTCGCGGACATTTTAAATTACAAGAATATAAATTCCATACTTCGGCACACAGGCCGGCAACATAAACAAAATAGGCCTTATAGGGCCGGCACAAACTTGGGCTTAAGCCCGCTACCTCCCGCTAAATAAATAATGCACAACTTCCTCGGAGTCTTCTCCTGGAACCCCATAGCATCACCAATCCGGCTTACACGTCTGGATGGGCTTCACACAGCATGCCTAAATTTGTACTCTCGCTTCCGGATACTAAATGTAATTAACTGCAGGGACGTACACGTCAACCCGTCAGAGAGCACCCTTCCCCCACTCATCGGTGGAGAGGGGCTTCCATGCAAATATGCTAATTGAGGGCTTAACCTTCCCGAAAAGAAACTTCGTTTCCCTTGACGCGTCTTTGGCGGAGCCACAACTAAACGTCTCGCAAGAGGCTCGATGCCTGGAGGGGGGCTCCTAGCTGAGAGAAACCCAATCTCCATTTTCTTGGCCGAGCCTTACTGAAGAAATAAATTCCCTCTCTTCCTGATCCTTTTTGTGGTTGTCGAGCCTTTGCTGGGAGAGGAAGTGAATCTCGATCTCCACCCTTTAGTGGTCGAGCCTTACTGTACATAAGATGGAGAGGCATGAGCTGTGCGGCGGTGGTGAAAGGAGCTAAGACACGGGTTGGCCTTGCTCTAGTCGGCGGCCATGGTGAAGGAATGTAGGGCTCGGACAGCCCCTACTGGCCGGTGATGGGAGAGGAGCTGGGGGTCGGGATCGGGCTGTAGACGACGCCGGGAGATGAACCAAGGCTCTGGCCTGATCTTTGCTTAGGCGGTGATATGAGAGAGAGGGTCAAGCTCAGTCTAGGCGGCGGTGATGAGGATGGAGGAGAAGTAAGGCTCGGGCTTCCTTCCGATTTTGCCGAGCGAGAATGGGGGGCCATGGAAGATCGTGAGAGTGGGGGAGGGAAAACGGCGGCTTACCTCCTTAGGGTTGTCTCCACCTCTTTGTGCTTCCTCCTCCCTCTCCTTATTCTCCCTCCCCTTTAACATATATCATGAATATATATATATAATAAATATATATATTATAACAAATATATATATAATAAATATATAGGTAATAAATATATACATTACAAAATGAAACATAAAATCTCCATACACATGTGCGAGCACCCACACGTCTTCGAATGGAGCTGCTCCAAATCATCGCTCCTAGCATACCTAGCCCGTTACCTGGGGAGGGTCCCACTTGGCCGGTTATGGGGTTGTCCATTTTGCTTCCGCGCTAAGTTATATGTAGTGAGGATATTGATGTACCGGGCATGAGCACTATTTTCAGTTTGTTTATTATTATTTCTATGGACTCTCCCTTCGTGGAGATTATTTACTATATATGTGATTTCTGTGGACATGTCTTATACTCTTTTGCTACCTTTTTTGTTATCAATTTGGCGGTCAGGATCGTCGTTTTGTAGTGACGAACTTCCCGGGTGTGAAGGTGTCACCGCAAAGCGGCGGTTCTGGGCATAAGACCCCAATGGTTTAAAAAGAAAAAAATGGGGTCTTACAACAGGTATGTCCCAAAACCAGCAAACAGATTTCCTCTAATGTCATCTGTTATTGTTGCAGCAAGGCTGGTCATATCATGGTTGACTGCCCAGTCAAAAGAAAGGAAGAGGATGAGAAGAAGAAGAAGAAGAAGAAGAAGCATCACCATCACCACAAGGACAGGAAGAAGGAGAAGTCCTTTATGGCTAAGAAGGAGAAAAGTTAAACAGATTCTTCCTCCTCAGAATCTGAAGATGAAGAGGAAGAAGCTTATATAGGGCTGATATTTATTGTTGCAGATCCAGAAGAAGAAGAAGAAGAGGAATATCCTGCTACCAGGATAGGGATAAGAGCCGCCTGTCACACTCTGATAGTGATAATAAGGAGGATGAACAAGACTGTGGATGCCAGGGGCTGATGGCAATAACTGAAGATGAAAGAAGTCAGGAAGATTCAGAATCAATCAAGGTACAACCCCTCTCCATTCTTTCATCTTCCTCTGAGTATGAAACCAGTCCAAACACTGATGCATCTTCATCATATGATGAAGATTGCTCAGATTCTGAGACTGATGTCAATCAATTGATTGACAAGTATGGACTACTCCTAGATGCTCAAAGGAAGAACAGAAATCTTGCCAAAAGGAAAGCAAAGGAAATTAAAGTCCTGAAGCCTTATAAAACTCTCTATAACAATAAATCTATTGAGTTTTATAAGAATAGTCATGAGGTGTCTGAACTCAATAAAAGTCTTGAGTGTAAGACCAAGTTTCTAGAAGAGAAGAAAAAGCATATTAGATATTCGGAACAAAAGTTCAAAGAGAAGTTGGGGATTTTGATTAACCATTCTTAGTCACAGGGTCAGGTGACAAAAGCTACAACTTGCCAAGTCCCTGAGAAGCTGGGTATTAATCACATTAATCATCATTTCAAATCTGAATTCCCTGATAAGAGGACAGTGTTTCAAAAGGTGAATTTACCTTCTAAAACTATCAAGTTTGCACCTCCCCTTGAGGATCAATAAAATGTGTGCTCTACCAGTGGGGTAAAGCCACATGATCTTAGAAAGAGTGTTTCTGTACACTCTAGCCATAGAGCTCAGGATAAGCTCTTTAGATTTGGATCCAAATATCCTGTATCTAGAGAGATGAGAGAGACCACTACATGGCAAGCTCCAATAATATAATTGTCCCATCAAGGACCAGCTGTATTTAGTTCCTCTGCACCTTTATTCAATAAGAAGGAAGCAGCAACATGCAATGATTTTCCAGAAAAATCTGGAGCTGCTCACATCTCTCATGGACAGCATTTATGTGATGTCCTGAAGAGAAGATACAACATTCATAAATGTTGGTTTTGTGGGAAGGTGGGCCACTTTGCCATTGATTGTTGGCACAACCTGAATGTGGCTAGTGGACAGTAAGGTGCTCTTTCCAGGCAGAGCGTTGGGCAAAAGTTTTTTAATCCTTACAAGATCCTAGGACCCAACTATTGTTGGGTGCCTAAGGGTAAATGAATTCTGTTTTGCAGGATAGTCCAAGTACCTGTCTAAGTAGGACTTGGTACTTGGACAATGGATGTTCCAGGCGAATGTCTGGGACAGGATGATTGCTCAAGGAACATGCTCTATATAAAGCTATAAACAAAGATTGAGGTTGTTATGTATGTAATCTTCAAAAGCTAGAGGCAGTAAGCCTCAAGGTAAGTCTCTCTCTTTTGTTAAGAGTCTAGGTTTGCATATTCATGAATTAAGTTAGATTTGCTTAGGATAAAACTAATCAAGCACACAAGTTAGATAACAATAATTCAATTATTCTTCATAATTACCTATATTGTTAACTTATCTAGCCTTTTCTCTCAAGCCCAAATAACATATAAATCAGTGAATTATAAGGTTGCCAATAAAATTGACTTACTAGCATATTAGGTCTCCATCATACTTAGAATTGATAAAATATTTGTATAATGGTGTGACAAATAGATTGAACATCCAGATAGTGAGAGAAGCTATAAATTAATCAAGTACTATGTGCCCTGTATCATAACAAAAATCGTAAAGCAAGTCTTAAAGTCTAAAATTGTTTAATTGGCTAGTCAAATGAAAAAGGTAATTAAACTTTTCCATTACATATATAAAAGCGACAAGAAATGAAAAGCCACGTCGCTCTCAAAAGCCTTTACCCTAGCCGTCAAGACTGAAACCTTCTCAGCATCTTGTCGCACCAACTCAATGGCACCGAAGATCTCTAAGGAGCTTCAGGAGGCCCATGAAATTGTGAGGAATGGATTCAGTCATGCCTCGCTAGAGATTAAGGAAGTGTTGAGGATGATTGAGACCGCGGGTTTGGAGTAGGCCCTTTCTGAACCCTCAACCATTCTTAGAGAAGAGGTCGTGGAATTCTTCTCCAACGTCAAGGTGTCGTCCTCTCAAAACTCATTGAAATATGAGATTGGGAACATCAAGATTAAGATAAATCAAAATAGACTAGGCAAAGCCCTTCATCTACCCTTCGTCAACCCTAGTGAGGAAGAAGAACCCACCATCATGGATAGAGACAATGCTCTCAAGTGGTCTGAATACAGTGAGGCCAAATCTGGATCTCTTAAGAGGTAATTCTTCAATCAGAGAGGCAAAATACTGGTAGATATAGTAGGGAAAGCCCTCATCTGCAAACCTGGATCACATGACATAATCTCCAGGTCAATGTTTGAGGTCATGACCAGGATAATCTTTAGTAAGCAGACTTCTTGGTCATCAATCATCTACCAGAGAATAGTAGACTGCCTACACACTCCAAACATGGGTAGAATTCTTTCCTTATACCTAGTACATACCTACCCAGATACATTCAAGCAGGAGCAAGGAGTGAATATTCACTACCTAAAAAGAATGGACATAAAAACTCTGAACAGATTCACTAGGGTCCTTCCAATGGGACAACCTTCAGCAATAAAGAACTCCTCTAAGAACACAAGGAAGAAACCTGCTGAGGAGGAAAGAACTGCCAGCTCTGAACCAAAACTTGGAACCTCCTCTCCAGCTGATGTTGGACTGCAAGTTGACTTATCAATCAGTCAAACCTCTGCAAACTTCCAACTCCAAGTTATTAATAAGCATGTTGATAAAATCCATGCAAGTCCTAAGTCATGACAAGTTTCAAAGAATGCTAATGAAGAAGTGATTACTGCAGAAGATGAGTCAAACATGACTGATACTAATGATGTAGCTGCAGTAGAAAAGAATGCACAGTCTGAGGGGGAGCATGATCAGATGGATCTGACAACCTTGGATCAAGTGGTCAACAGAGTGGTTGAGTTTTCACTCACTACAAGTACTACCAATACCCTCATATTTAACAGTGTTAAAACAACTTTAGGTAAGGAATTGTTTCCTTCTATAGGTGTCACAGTTGAGGGGGGGCCTTCACAAGCCCCTACTAAGGAAAATGTCCCTCCTCTAGTAAGCCAATCAACCACCACTCAAATTTCAAATGATTTACTCCTAAATAATATCAAAGAACTTCCGGATGCCCATACCACAACTTTCAAGGAGTATGTTGACCAATCTGTTGCCAAATTGAGATATGAATTGTTAATCAAGGTCAAGGAAAACAAAGAAGAAATCTCTCACCTAAATCAACAGGTCACCACCTGGTTTGATAGGGCTGGAACTGCTGGCATCAAACATACTACCATCATGAAATCCTTAGACACAAGCTAAAAAATCTCTACAGCTGACATGGGATATGTCAAAAATTATGTGAGTACAACTGATAAGGTGATCAAGGATGCAGTAGATCATGTAAATTAGCATGTCACCAATGTTGTTTTCCACTCTATGAAGGAGACACTACTTCTAAAAAATGAGCTTCTTGTTGACAATGAGAGAATATTCCAATCCATATCAAGCAAAAATGAATCCAAAACCACCCTACTGCAAAATACCATATGTGAAGAAGGCAGAAAGGGGGATAGCAGCCATGCTAAGACAATAGCACTCACTGAAGAACAAGCCTTCAATGTAATTCAAGGCACCAGGGAGGCACTACACCTGCCCCTCCTGGATAGAAAGAGGTCAGAGGACCTATACTTCCCAATACAAGCTAGAGTTACACAGGATGCACAACTTGCTGCCAAAAGAAAGAGGGAAGGAACTCGAATGGCTGAAGAGTTCATGGCAAAGAGGAGTGTTGAGAACAGAGATGATCTAGATTATGAATAGCTAAGTGATGCCTCTGAATCCATCATTATAAATGCTTGGGTAATCCATGGACAAATTCTAAAGAATATTGATATTATATATCCTTCTGAGGAATGGATAAAGTATTTGGAAAGAAAATATCTAAGGGAAAGAGTATTCTAAGAAAATCTGGTAAGAAAGAGCAATCCTAAGAGAATGCCTTCCAGATATATTCCAAAACCTTTCCTTTTTTTCAAGAGGCAGGAGAACATAGCTGAAAACTTGAAGAAGACAACTGTCATCAAGGATGTTGCTTCAAGTTCATCAAAGAAGAGCTAAGATGGGACTGCAAGACTTAGGATGCTTTAAAACATGTAATACATATCTTGTAATGAATATCAAAAAGTACAACAATGTCAAATCTTTATCAATAAAATTACTGAGTTGGTCATGACTATATTGATGTGATAAATGTGTAATACTACTCTCATTTATGTATCAGTGAAAAATGAATATGTTGTTCTTCCATAGATATCTTGTAATCACAAGTTTACTACTGTTGCTTGACTAAGTTAATGATTTAGTAGATCTTAATCAAAATGTTTACCTTATAAAAGATTAATAAAGTTGTTGTTACAAATCAAACAGTTGCATTGATAGTGATTGATAATTCACAAGTGCTTTTGGTTAGTCAAACATAGTGATATGCCATCCCACCTAGGGGGAGTTATCCTATACTGGGATGGCTAGTTGTCATGGTAATGTCTCTTTAGGCACATCATGATATGTTTTTGTGTAGATGCACCTTAGCATGGATGAGTGTTTTGCCTTCTTTAAATATGGGGAGATTATTGGGAAATGTGCCCTTTAATGTTCCTTAAAATTTAAAGACGCATCATCAATCATGTTAAGGGGCATAATGTATTTGATGTATGCTTGAGTTATTGCATGCAGGTTGTCCTTGATTGGACAGGTGAACAGGAAGAGGAAGCTGGAAGTCAGATAATTTGACTAAGGAATAACCGCTGAGAAAGCTGAGACAGCTGAGAAGAATGTCTCAGTAGAACCGCTGAGACAGCTGAGAAGCTCAACACCAAAAGGTTGAGAGAAGTGTTGGTCTCAGCTAAACCGCTGAGACAGAAGACAGTCTCGACTGTGAAGAAATGACCGCTGAGATAGAAGACAGTCTCAGCTGTGAAGAAGAAACAGCTGAGACAGTTGAGAAGAAACCGTTGAGACTAAGCCGATAGAATTTCTCTAAGTCCATAAGCGTTGAGTGAGGCAAGCTCACTCAACGCTTCTAAAGAAGAAGCTCAAGTTAAAGGTTGAATTTCAGATTTCGTCGAGCTCAGCTCACAGATCATCGAGCTCAAGTTAAAGGTTGAAGTTCAGAGTTCGTCGAGCTCAGCTCACAGATCGTCGAGCTCAAGTTAAAGGTTGAAGTTCAGAGTTCGTTGAGCTCATCTCACAGATCGTCGAGCTCAAGTTTAAGGTTGAAGATTCAGAGTTCATCGAGCTGAGCCAACCTTTCGTCGAGCTCAAGTTAAAGATTGAAGATTCAGATTTCATCGAGTAGAGCTCACATTTTGTCGAGCTAAATGTAAAGTTAGAGATTCTGAAATTCGTCGAGCTCAACACAGAGTTCGTCAATCTCAACTCAACGATTGCCGAGCTCAGTCAATGTACTTCATGTTGTTGCGGGAAAGCTACAGTAGCGTCGGAAGCAACTGTTTGTCTTCTTCTGAGGGAGGTGGCGCTCATCATACTTGGCTGGGCCCACATTCAAATTATGTCATTGATTCAAATCAATAGATATAAAAGAAAGAGAAGAAAAGAAGATTAGGGTTAACGAAAATGAAAAACGAAAAATGGGTGGCTGGACTTCATCTTCTTTGACAAGCTTGAAAGCAAAGTCCAACAGTGAATGCCAGAAGGCAAAGATAGGTTAAGCTTCTTCCATTTCAGCAAGAGTGTTCCTTGAAGAACAAGTTGGCTGATTCAATCTATCAGCAAGAGGAGTTAGCTGTGTGAAGGGTTGTAAGCCTTTAATAGCAGTTAGTTGCCTTCAGTACAGTAGATAAATTGATAGCTGTAGAAGAAGACTAATTCCTTCTACAACAAGTGGGCTGGACAGATATCTGCTCAGTCCAGCAAGTTAGACTCAGAGATTTTTCTCAAAGTTAGTATTCCAATTTTACTGATTACTTTCCTGTAGGATTCAGTTTATCTGAATCTGAGTGTAGGGCATATTTGTGGAGTTTGTGCCTAGTCCAACAATTTAGTTGGATTGGTGAGAGGGAAAGTGGATGTACTCAATTGGGGAACCACTATAAATATTTGTGTGCTTGCTGTGTTGCTTGTTTCTTTCTTGTATTGCAGGTAATTAGGACAAGCTCTAGATCACTAAATTTATAAACAACATAAAGTTCTAAGAAAGCTTAAAAGACCTATTCACCCCCCCCCCCTCTAGGTAACTAGCTAACATTGAAGTAATAACTTTCAGTGATCTTTCTGTGCGGGAGTTTTGGACCTCCGGTCGAGGAGGATTGGGCTTTCGAGGCCAGGAGCTACGAGAAGCGAGTCAACAAAAGGCAAGTGGACTGGTTAAAGCGGGATCCAGGCGGGAAAGGTACTTGGGGTTCTCGTGGGCTCGGCATGGATCACCGGAGGAATAGCCTCCGAAACTAGTGGTAAGTTTTCGTCAGGGAGCCGTGGTGATTCGGTATTCGCCGGGAAGTCATTCGCGACGTCATCTGGAACTGATCCCTGTGAGAAGGGGTATCATATTAGTAAGGCAGGCCCCTTTGAGGGTTCACGCAAAAGCGATAAAGCAAGAAAGATACCTCCAGCTGGGAAGGAAGGTTATCGGCACGACCGGGGGTCGGGGTGGGAGAGGCTAGTTCCTTCTTTGAGTGGTCTCGCCTAACCGACTTGTCCTTCTTCTTCTTCGGCCGGGAGGGATAGCTGGCAGGCCTCTTGACCATTATCCAGGGGGCAACCCCGGTGTTGTCTTCATGGGCTCTCGCCTAAGCCACAGTGAGACAGTCTTGGAATTCTTGTGAGAGTGGCCTCTCGTTGCGCTTGTCATACATCTTGACAGCCTGGTGGGAGCTTAAGTGAAAGGAAATAGTAATAGCGCTGACCTGAGGATAGGCTCAGCGATATATATATAGGGCCCACAAAAGATTCTCTTCCAGGTCAGCAAGCGCTCAACGAATATCTGGGGTTGGACGTGTATTTCTAAGCACAAGGCTAGCTCGCAAAGAGCAAGGATTGTGTATAACCCCATATTAACTGGGTGGGACCTAGAGGCCCGAGAGACCGGGATTGGTCTAACCTTGGTATAGCTTTGGTCTAAAATGGATCAGACAAGTAAAAAGCTGAAAGGGATCTCGCTCGGGGCATGCGGGAAGGCTTGCTCCTGTATGAGCGGGATCCCTTCAGGTCCTTACATTGAGTAAGGCCATGCCACTCAATGCCCCTTTAAATTCTCGGCATTGAGTTACGCCTCGCCACTCGACGCTCTCACGCCTCGCGGCTTGCGCCTAAGTTTCTTACCGGGGAAGCTGTACAGGGGAAGCCGGGAGGATCTACGGCTAAGGGAAGGCAACAGGCCTACAGAATAGCGGAAGGGTTTTCGCCCAGTGCGACCCAGAGGAGGAATTACCTAGATGTCATTTGGTCTATATTTAGCTTCTCAGAACATCAAAATTACGCTGTTGGCAGACCAAGTTAGGCTGTAAATAGCCCTTTAGAACAGTGGATTTGCGTTGTTGGCAGACCAGATACTAGAAGCCTATAAATATGACCCACAGGGTACCTCAGAAGGCATGCTTTCATACTTTCTCAAATCAGTTTGTGTTTTCTGAGGTACTCCTAGCCCATTAATTGGCTAAGGAGGGGAAGCACTCAGAGATCTTCTAGGTTAGAGGAGGGACCTCCCAGCTGAGGCTTAGGGTTAGTTCTTGGTTCTTTGTTACTAGTCAGGGGTCAGG
The DNA here is from genome assembly GCA_039513925.1 of Platanthera zijinensis. Classification (NCBI taxonomy): domain Eukaryota; kingdom Viridiplantae; phylum Streptophyta; class Magnoliopsida; order Asparagales; family Orchidaceae; genus Platanthera; species Platanthera zijinensis. The sequence goes on from CM077087.1 coordinate 150,851,475, forward strand.
GTTTGGGAGAAGTAGGTGTTGGCTGGACCCCAAGGTCCGAACTCTTATTGAGGCCAGTTTTTAGCTTCAACGTCGAGAGGATAGTTGGTTTAGATTCACGAGCAGTGGACTCGGTGTTGATAGAATTGATGGCTTAGATTGGTGAGCTGATGGCTCAGGAGATCTCTATAGCATGTTTGCATGTGCATTAAGTGACGGGTCCTCGATATCGGACAGTCATTCACACCGACATCGATACACTAACTCAGTAAGTGTAAGTGTTCACTTAGCACATAAAAGACTAATGTTTTGCCAGCACTAGTACAAGAGGCTCCATAGCACCTTACTGTTGGTGTACTGAGTAGTACGTAGGGTCTAGGTTGTGTAGTGTGAATACCACTCTAGGAGTGGGGAGGCCCGCCCACTGCCTCTATATGCCACAACGGAAGGTACATGAGAGTTTAGCTAACTCCAAACGGGGGAACTAAAGGTCTGTGTGCATAGAGTTGGGTGGGTGAGTTGCACTAGTGTGAGACAAATCATTAAGCCTGCATAACATTTATGTCATACATAACTTGCATAAAACCTCTACCCCTAACGTATAAATTATTATGGGATCTTTTAAACATTAGGCCTTGCAAAACGATCCCTTAATTTATAAGTTTATATGGGCATTCTTATAAATTGAGGTTACATTCTATGTGATGATAGTTAGTTGTTCTACCTTTACTTTATTCTGTTGCTGCTATTATATTGCTACTTTTACTTTTTGTTCTTCCATATACCTGTCATTACTGTGATAGTTACTTTTATCATATGTTAGATAGGGCCACTATCACCTACTCTTACTTACTCTCCACTTTCAATACCTCCCTTTTCATCCTCCCCCGCACGGTGCCTTGGTATCTCATGGGAGGGGAGGGGGACCAAGACATTGTTAAACTAACGGCCTGATGGGCATAACACTAGGAACTCTAGCTGGGAGATAGGGAGTAGCTATAGGGGAACCAGCACATCCAGGAGGAGGTGAACCTGCCTAGTCCAGGTGCGGCAGCAGCACCAGCATTCATGGGATCAGTGAGTGACTAGTAGCTTTACTTTCGCGAGCGTTATGTAGTGAGGACTATATGTACTGGGCAGGAGCCCTTTTATCTTCCCTTTCAGACTTATTATTTCATGTTGATCAACTTTTGAATTTGTGTGGACTTTCTTATGTTGCAATGTGAATGTGAACTGGATTCATATCTATATATGTTTACTTCTTTTTTCTGTGATATATGATTGAGTATTTGCCGAAAGAATCTGTGATTTGTGGTGATGACCACCTCGGGAGTTGGTGTCAACACAAAGAGGCGGTTCTGGGCATAAGACCTGGGAAAAAATGGGGTCTTATAATTGGTCAATTTGACAAAAGTCAACTATTTGTCAACAGAGCATAATTCAACCAAATCATGATCCAATTAGTCTTTAATTGGTCTTCAATTGGTCAAATTGATCTCACCTCAATATTTTAACATCATTAGAGACCCAATGGACCAAAAGCCCCATAAATGGGTCAACCAATTTACCTAATTTGACCTAAATAAAAGTTAGGTCAATTTTGGTCAAACCCACACTTTATAGATCAATTAGCCCAAAGTAGACCCACCATGACCCAATAAACATGGCATGGTGCAATAGGACCTATGACCACCTAATTGGGTCAAACACACCATTGGTTGATCAAGTCAACCATGAAAGTCAACCTTGGTCAAAAAAGACATAAAATGGAAAATATGGAAATTTGATTAATTTCCATGGGCTAAGGCCTACATGGGCGGCCCACCCTATAGCCCGTGATCATATTTACCACCAATGTCATCCAATTTCTAGAAGTGGTGACATGGTAAAGGGAATTTAGAGTTTCCCCTAATTTTTGGGAGAAATTTAATGGAGCATTCATGGATTGAATACCTATAGGCATCCAATTTCTCTTACAAATGCACTCATTCACCTTCCCATTGAATTCTAGGTCATTTCTAACCCTTTCCCTGCGGGCTAGTGGAGAATTCAAGAAGTTTTGAGTGAAATCGAAATGGCCATTAATGGCAATTCATCATTAAGCCTCCCCCTCCACAAATTGACCCTTCCATCATCTTCAGAAGCAGGAGAGTAGTTGAACTCGACTCTTACATTGCTACATTTGGTGGAGAATGAAGGGATCGGTCAAACTCACTTGAGGAAGAAAATATCATGGCCAACTGCCGCCATACACATTTCCAAGCCCCGATTGAGGTGTGTTTCCTCCCCACTCCCTCTGTGGTAGCTTCTTAGATCAATTAGGAAGAGATTCGAGCATAATTGAGCTTGATTCCATTGGAATCTATGGAGAAATTTGGATTTTGAAATCACATCAAAAAACACCATTTCGACCACCCCAAGTTGTCGGACCACCACCCATAATGGCTCTTGCCAAGAGGAAGGAGCTTGTGTGGTTTGATGACCATGGGATTGCTTAACTTGTTGTAGGAAATCATAAAATGCACTCCAGGTCAGGCAAATCATGGCTTTTGGATGGAAGCAAAATATGAATGGATGCCCTCCAATTCTACTTTAAGATTCGTGCAAGATCATTTATATATAAATACTATTGTTTGATTTATTTTGTCACATTTATAAAGCAACTTCAAACTCATTTTATAGCCTCTTAGAGACTGATTTTGAACAAAGTGCCAGATACAAACATTGTATCCCTTGTTGTCTAATTTCCACAGAAACTTAGAGTACATCATTTGGAGCCCTACATCCATCTAAAAGGGCATTTTACTGAGATGTGCGCTAATGAAGGAACAGTCACCAAAATGTGAATTAATTTCACATGGTTATTTATATAGGCCTAATATTTTGTCCATGCATGTATATACCCGAGATACATCCACTACCCAAAAATCAGAATTTTGGCCAATAATTTTCTATAATTTTGTCAGAAATATGATTTATCATTTACATGAAATTTAAGTGGCTAGAACAAGTCAAATTGACCTAAATCTTGGGTGGTATGTAGATTTGGGTATCATAAGTTCATAACTCTAATTTAATCCTTATTTTTATATCATTCTAATTAGTTTATTTTTAATATTTTAGGTTAATTTGATCATAAAAACATATTTTAAAGCTGTCAGATTAATCAGGAATAATTTTGGAGCAAAACTGGAAAAAGTCCAAGTATGCGCCCAAGTCACAGGCGTGACCCAAAAAGTCACGGGCGTGACATATAGTCATGACCTATACAGCCCTTCCAGAAGAAATGACACATCAATTAAAATTACACGCCTCAGGGTCACGGGCGTGACATGGGGCGTGACAATGGACACGGGCGTGACCAACAGATGGAGCTCCATCCATCAATTCTATGTCAGATTAAAATTGCACGCCATTGGCACGGGCATTACAATCCAGTCACAGGCGTGGCTATCAGGCGTGACATCCAGCTTAGGCATTCCGTTGCTTTAAGAGGCCATTTTCAGATCCAAGGAGTTCAAACTTACACGCCTTTGGTCACAGGCATGACCTAGGGGCGTGACTTCCCACAACTGCCAGATGTTAATTCCCGCCGTTTATCCTTCCCGTCATTTGCAGTAACAATAAAGACACGCTCTAGGTCACGGGCATGACCTAGGGGCATGACCCACAGAATGGCGAATTTTGGTAGTTTTTCTCCAACGTTCCCGGGCTTTCAAGACAGCGGTTTTGCAGCTTACACGCCCCTAGTCACGGGGGTGACAGAGGGGCATGACTCCAAAAGAAAAATATTATAAATTCTAGACCATGCCAGAATCTTGGGGGGAAAGAGAGAGTTTTGGAGTCAGTTTTAGAGTTTATTTTCAGCTTTTCTTGCATTTTATTTCATGTACTTTTCCAATTTATAGTATAACTTTAGTTGTTATTTTCATTTCAAGCACTTCCTTTTTATAATCATGTCTCCGTTATACCTCTTATGTAATTCTCCCATCATGATGACTAGCTAAATTCCATTTAGCACTTGATCACGATAAACTTTGGAATGGAATAAATTTCTTCTTTTTGTCTCAAATTATCAAGCACTCTATTTTATGTACTTTGATTTATCTTTGAATTTAATTTCATCGAATTCATAAGTTGAAATTTTGTATTTTCGATCATAGATCCGTATCCGAGATTTATCGAGAGGTTGTTGATACGAGTAGATCGCTCAAAGATAAAGGGAGTTGCATGCACTGCTCGAGAGAGGAAGACATAAATCTTCATGATTGGAGTCAAATCCAATAGTGGGGTTTAACACTTAGAGCAACCTTAGGGTTTCGACTGGCCGAGAGGTTTTAATCGATCAACCTAAGGTTAGTCGAGAGCGTATTCTCGAGAGAGACGCTTTCGTAACTAGGGAATCTCCACGGTCGAAGTTAGTAATTTAGATGCTTGTATTTTATAATTTCATGAAGATTTATTCAAATCCAAAGGAATTCTAGATCAAGTGCTAGTTTTTAAACCATCGTAATTCTCTTTAGTAAAATTTCTAATTTTCTTAGTTTGCAAATCAACCAACTTTTTGTCCGATAAAATAATAGCTTTCCCTTATGAGTAAGATTACTCGACAAGCCCCGGGCAAATACGACATTTTTTATACTATATTTCGATAGGTACACTTGCCTATTTTGGGATATAGTATGGAATTATTTTAAAACTATAAAATCACCATCAAGTTTTTTGCGTCGTTGCCGGGGAGACTTTTATTGATATTTTGAAAACAAGGTTCTATTAATTTTATCATTTTCTTTTTGTTTTAAAAATTAAAAAATATATTTTGTTTGTTTTCTTTAAAAGTTTTATCTTTAATTTTTATAATTAAAATTTCTTGCAAAAGGGCATGTCGGGTTTTCATCCCGCAATACCGCCTAGTACCTTGCAAACCCATCATTGGGTAGCCCTTGGGAAGTCCTAGAAATTTTATTTTATAAATTTTTAATCTTAAAACTTTTACCTTTTTTTATTTTAGTGTTTGACCCGAGGGAATCCATCAAATCTATTTGACTTGGATCCAGAGATCGAGCAAAGCTTACGACGACGCCTAAGACTCCGTGAACTCAATTCTCAAGATTTGGTTGAGGAATCCGTAGGTTACACTTTTTCTTCTTATTCATCTTTGTCTTCTTCTTCTTCTTCTTCCACTTACCCTTCTTCTCAATTTTCTTCTATTTTGGGTAACCCAAATCCAAATATGGTCGAAGAACGGACTATGTCCTATTATGCTCGGCCAAATTCTGATGAGGCGCAATCAAGTATTGTTCGACCTGCTAAAATTGAAGTCAAGCATTATTCAAATTATACAACAATCGGTACAATTTGATGGGATTCAAGATGAGGACCCAAACACACATATTTCTATCTTTTTAGAAATATGTGATACTTTTAAAATTAATGGGGTTTCTGATGATGTCATCAGGCTAAGGCTCTTTCCTTTCATTTTGCGCACCAAGGCTAAGAAATGGTTGGTTTCTCTACCAAGAGGTTCCATCACTACTTGGGCCGAGATGACAGGAAGATTTCTCACGAAATATTTTCCGCCCGCTAAAATGGCCAAGTTGCACAATGATATTACATACTTCTCCCAAATTGATAAGAAAATGTTATATGATACTTGTGAATGATTTAAGGAATTGTTTCGATGTTGTCCACATCATACAATCCCCGATTTGTTGCAAATACAAACCTTCTATAATGGCCTCAATTCCCAAACGAGACAACATATTAATGTCGCTGCCGGTGGAACGTTAAACAACAAGACACCAGCGACCGCCCAAGAGCTTATAGAAGGTATGGACATGAATACGTATAAGTGGAGTACACCTCGATCTCGTCCACCTAAACCGGTCGGGATGTATGAAATCGATACAGTTTTGAATTTATCTCACCAGCTTGAAATTCTTAAGAATAAAGTAAAAGAGATGTCTACTTCCTCTTCTACACCTACCTGTGAACCCCAATACTGGGAACGTTCCACTATTGCCAAACATGTGGATTACATGGGTAATCCGAATTGGCCGCCTTATAATTCGGGTAATAATAATTATGGTAATACCTATCACCCGGGTTTAAGGAATCACCCCATCTTCTCTTTGAATAATCCGGGAAACGCGGCACGTCCACCAAACACAATTCCACCCGGATATCTACCACACCAAGCTCCAAAACCTCTTACTCTTGAGGATTCTTTCAACAAATATGCGGCTAATAATGACGTCAATATCCGGAATCTCACCAGATCTATTCGCAATTTGGAGAATCAAATTTGGCAAATCAAAAAGATGCTCTCTGAACGTCAACAAGGAGCATTACCGGGCAATTCGGAGCACAACCCCAAGGAGCAAGTGAAGGCTATCATGCTATGGAGAGGGAAGGAGATAACTACTTCTTCAAATCCGGTTGAAAAGGAGGTAACTACTTCTTCAAATTCGATTGAAACGGAGGTTACAGTTTCTACATCTCCTCCTCCTCCTAAGGTTTTTAATGAAAATAAAATTAGGGAATTTCAACCGCCTATTCCTTATCCGTCTAAATTAAAGAAAGACCGGATGGATGAGCATTATGGTAAATTTTTAGAAATATTTAAGCAAATCCATATAAATTTACCGTTTTATGAAGCAATAGCGCAAATGCCGAAGAATGCAAAGTACCTCAAGGATCTTATATCTAATAAAAAGAAACTTGAGGATATTTCCACAGTTCAATTGAACATGGAATGTTCCGCAGTTTTGCTTAGTAAATTGCCTAAGAAACTAACCGATCCGGATAGTTTCTCTATTCCTTGTCTCTTTGGCAATTTATTAGTAAAACATACGTTGGCCGATCTAGGCGCCTCGATTAATTTGATGTCATATTCGTTATTTAAAAAATTGGTATTAGGAGAGACTAATCCAACACGAATGAGCATCCAATTAGCGGATCGGTCTATTAAATACCCTATGTTTATTATTGAGGATGTGCTTGTCAAAGTTGACAAATTTATCTTTCCGGTAGATTTTTTCATCCTTGATATAGAAGAGGACACCGAGGTTCCACTTATTCTCGGTCTCCCTTTTCTCGCCACCTCGCGCTCCATAATCGATGTTAGTAATGGTAAACTTTTCCTTAGAGTCGGAGATGAAGAAGTTACCTTTACTATTAAATCATCTATGAAAAATACGCTTTTTAATGACGACTCATGTTTCTTTTTGGAGGCTTCTCCCGAAGAAGACTTCATTTTATTTTCTGAAAAATTTTATTTGCCTATTTTTCATAACGAAATTTTTTAAAGACTAGATTTAATTTCTCATGAAATTAGTAAAAAAAATTCGGTCACACGCACATTAATTTTAGAAACTTTAGAATTAGGTAGTGGCCGATTAAAAACTTTTTATAAAGAACCTCCAACTTTAGAACTTAAACAATTGCCAGATAATTTACAATATTTATTTCTAGCGGAGGGTTCAAAACTTCTCGTTATTGTGTCGGCTTATCTATCTAATGAAGAGAAATTTAAATTATTAAATGTTTTAAAACTTCATCGTCACGCAATTGCGTGGAAAATAACGGATTTAAAAGGGAGTAATCCCTCCTTTTGCACTCAAAATTTTATTAGAAGACAACTCACATAAAACTATTCAAACTCAACACCGCCTAAATCCTAATATGAAGGAAGCGGTTAAGGCGGATGTTATAAAATTATTAGACACGGGCATCATCTATCTGATTTTGAATAGCTCTTGGCTTAGTTTTGTCCAAGTGGTGCCCAAGAAAGGAGGATTAACGGTAGTGCCAAACGATAAAAATGAATTATTCCCTACTATAACTGTTATCGAATGACCGGTTTGCATTGACTATCGCAAATTAAATGATGCAACTCGAAAGGATCATTTTCCTTTACCATTCATTGACCAAATCCTTGAACGGATATCAGGGCATGCTTTTTATTGTTTTTTTGACGATCTCTCGGGATACTTCCAAATCTCAATTGCGCCCGAAGACCAAGAGAAAACAACGTTCACTTGTCTGTTTTGCACCTTTGCCTATCGGGGGATGCCATTTGGCTTATGTAATGCGCCGACAATCTTTCAAAGGTGTATGCTAGCGATTTTTGACGAACTAGTGGAGGATATAATGGAAGTTTTCAGGGATGATTTCTCTGTTTTTGGAGATTCATTTGATTTATGCTTAAATAACCTCTCCCGTGTTCTCCAAAGATGTGAGGACACAAATTTAGTTTTAAATTGGGAGAAGTGTCATTTTATGGTACGGGAGGATTTAATTTTAGGCCACAAAATCTCAAGCAAGGGTATAGAGGTAGATAAAGCAAAAATAGAAACAATAAAAAAACTACCTCCCCCTTCAAATGTTAAGGTCATACATAGTTTCCTTGGCCATACTGGTTTTTATCGCCGGTTTATTAAAGATTTTTCAAAAATAACCAATTCCCTCACTCACCTTTTAGAAAAATATGCACCATTTTTTTTGACAAAAATTGTTTGCATGCTTTTTCTATTTGTAAAGAAAAATTAATAAATGCGCCTATCATGATAGCTCCCAATTGGGATCTTCTTTTTGAAATCATTTGTGATGCTAATAGTTTTACCGTTGGTGCGGTCTTAGGACAACACATTAATAAAATATTTCATCTTATTTATTATGCGAGCAAAACACTAACCATCGCATAAGAAAACTATACAACTACCGAGAAAGAACTTCTCGCCGTTATTTTTGCATTTGATAAATTTCGTTCCTACCTCACCTTATCCAAAGTTATTGTTTTTACCGATCATTCGGATTTGCGTTATTTACTAACAAAAATAGATGCAAAGCCAAGATTGATTAGGTGGATTTTGCTTCTTCAAGAGTTTGACTTGGAGATCCATGATAAGAGGGGAGCGGAGAATCTAGCGGCGGACCACCTTTCTCGGTTGGAGAACCCCAATTCGGAGGATCTTATCGAGGAGTAAATTGACGACACTTTTCCCAAGGAGTACCTCCTCGCTTTATATAAGGTAATAACTCTCCTCACTCCTTGGTTCGCCAATTTCGCAACCTTCCTTGCTGCAATATTTCTCCCAAAGGGTTTTTCTTATTAAGAAAATAAGAAATTCTTTTCTGATTTGAAAAATTATTTTTGGGAGGATCTGTTTCTTTTTCAAGTTTGCACGGACCAAGTAGTGCGTAGATGTGTTTCTCACGAGGAGGGCATCCAAATATTAAAGCATTTCCATAAGGGACCCGCCGATGGGCACTACAAAGCCAATCGGATGGCACGGAAAGTACTTGAAGTAGGATTTTATTTGCCGAGCATCTTCAAAGATGCTCACGCTCATGTAAAACGTTGTGCATAATGCCAATGCTCAGGTAATATTTCCCGATTTGATGAAATGCCTTTAAATTCATTTTTAGAAATTGAGCTTTTTGATTTATGGGGAATCAACTTTGTCGGCCCGCTACCGACTTCCTTTGGAAATCGATATATTTTGGTATCGGTCGACTACGTGTCACAGTGGGCGGAAGCACAAGCCCTTCCCACCAATGATGCCCGAGTCGTGACCAAATTTCTCAAAAAACTCTTTTCACGATTTGGAGCACCGCGAGTGATAGTGAGTGATAGGGGAACTCACTTTTGTAACGCACAATTCGCCAAAGTTTTATCTAAATATGGCGTTACACATAGGTTGGAAACTCCCTATCACCCTCAAAATAGTGGCCAAGTAGAATTAGTAAATCGTGAATTAAAACGAATATTAGCAAAAAAAACGGTTTCTACTAATAGAAAGGATTGGTCAGTTAAGCTTGACGATGCACTCTGAGCTTATTGGACCGCGTATAAGACCGCTACTGGTTGTATGTTGTATCGATTAGTCTCTGGGAAAGCATGCCACTTACCGGTTGAGCTTGAGCACTATGCCTTTTGGCCGCTTAAATTTTTAAATCTTGATGAAAATTTGTCATCCGAGCTCCGAAAATTCCAAATTAATGAGCTCGATGAGTGGTGCTCTTTCGCATACAAAAGTAATAAACTTTATAAGGAGCGCACAAAATTTTATCATGATAAAAAAAATTAAGCACCCCAAGGAATTTAAACTGGGAGACCAAGTTCTCCTCTATAATTTGCGTCTACATCTTTTTCCGGGAAAACTCAAGTCCCGTTGGTTCAGCTCACACCCTACGGGACAGTTCTTATCTTCCACCGGGAAAAAGGCGAGTTCAAAGTGAACGGGCACCGGTTGAAAATATTTTTCTCCGGCTACTTCACTAATGAGCACCGAGAGGAAATTATCCTCCCGAACCCATAAATTAGTGCCCCACTTTGGTCGAGCTCAACGACCATAAACAAAGCGTTCTTGGGAGGCACCTCATTGTTATCCTTATATTTTTAATTATTTGTTTAGTTTTACAGGTTTGGAGGCTTATTGATGAATGTCGGTTAGACAAGATCGGATGCCAATATTTCATAACTACTTCTAATTCGATAATTTTGTATTTTTCTTATTTATTTATTTATTTAGTATGTCAAAAAAACTAGAAAAAATGTACACAACAAAAAAACAAAAATCTGTAAATTTTTGTTTACATGCCCCAGTCACGGGCATAACCCGCTAGTCACAGGCATGTACTTCCCAGAATACGGAACCTGACACTGGTTCCGAGGGGAAGGTTTTTCTTGCTCGTCTTCCGTTAATGTCACGGGCGTGACCTTAAGGGGTCACGGGCGTGACATTCACGGAACCTTTCATCCCAAGAAAAAATAAAAAAAAACTAAAAATTCCATTTCACCAGTCACACTCGTGACATTCTATGTCACGTCTGTTGTATAGGAAAGGCACGACCGTTACTTTCCCGTGTTAAAAAAATTAATAATTCAAAAAATTGACATTTTCTATTACACGCCCCAGGGTCACGGGCGTGACCCTAGGTCGTGTCATTCTAATCTGAGGCATTGCCCCAGTCAATGCCTCAGATTCCTTTTTTTATTAGTATTCAATGTGACACGCCCCAGAGTCACGGGCGTGACTCTGGGGCGTGACCTGCCAAAATTCAATTTTTGGCGATTCCCAAAACGGAATCGCCTTTTCTCCCCCATGCAGTTTCCATGCCCCCTTGTCACGGGCGTGACATGGGGGCATGACCTCAAATTTTTTTACTATTTAAGGTTTTCTACCCCTTTGTTTCCTCCTTCCCTTAGCTAACCCGAAAATCTCTTTTATTTCTTCCACGATACCTCGCCACCAACCTCGATCCACCGCCCCCTCATCCGAGCGTCTCGCGGACCCCACCGCGGCGGAGGCTATGCTTATTTTTGACAACTCTACCCAACAATACCGGAGCGAACGTCTACGCGCCAAACCCTTTGGCGTCTTCCGAATTCTTGATTGGGGGATTCTTGCTGCCTTTGGCACGGCGGAATTGGTCCGAGAATTTCTATCCACTCCTGGATGGAGTTCTCTTTTTGACATCTCGGAGCCTGCCTTCTTGGATCTCATCGTTGAGTTCCTCACCTCGTTCGAGTTTCGTTGGGGAGAGGAAGATGATTTTATCATCTTCCAAATGGGCGGCATCGCACATCAGATCACCATCCGTCAACTCAATGTGGCGATGGGATTTTGCGACGAGGCCTTTTCTCTTTCTCCCGCCTACTCCTCCCTTCATACTGATTTCCCTCCTGACTTCAACCTTCTTGCTTTTTTGTTGGAAATCAGTAACGATATCGTCCCCTACACTCCCAAAAAATCTAAAGCCAGGCACCTCATTTTTTCGCCCTTCGTATTCTCCACAACCTCCTCACCTTTGCCATCACGGATCACGGCGATAGACATGGCGTGGTGCCTCGGGCGGATTTACTATATTTATATAGTATGTTCTACTGGGCCCATCTCAACCTAGGTCACGCGCTCTCAACTTTCTTTCGGCATCGGGCCGACAATACGAGGTTGGGAGCCGTCCATGGCGACAACTTCATTACTCATCTCGCCAAACAGTTGGGGATTTGGGACGCTCTTCCGCATCTGACCTACGTTAAGAAGCCGCTTCCTATTCAATTCCAGACACTCCAGGCCCTCGGCCTTACGCGACGATGAGATGGCGAGTTCGAGGCTATCCTGCCAGCAGTCAGCGGTGGAGATGTTAATCTTGACCTCCGGGCAGGTCCCTGTGGTACTATTCACTCTCCATAAATTCCACCACCACCACAGGATCCTTCTTCAGCGCCCGGTCCTTCGACATATTGGGATCGTCAATTTGGGTCTATTCACACACGTTTAGACGAGATGAAGACCCATTTTCATGCTCGTTTTGCGACCTTTGATGGTCGATTTACCGCACTGGAGTAGAGTCAAGCTTCTTCCATGGCGCGTATTACGTGTGATTTTATGGACCTACGGACGTACTATCAGTAGCCGGGGCACCATAGTGATGAGGATTAGGTTTCTTTTTGTTTTGGGTATGTAGAAGGACGATTGTATCTGTATTTTTTTATTATATTATCAGCATTTTTCTTTTCTTTTTTTTGTACTAAAAAAATATATCAAAATTTGTGTTTTGCTTTAGTGTTTCATTTCAGGTCAGACTTGATGCAGATTTTAACTCTTCAGGGAAGTTTTCTCTTCCTTTGCTCTTTATTTTTTCACATTGGGTACAATGTTTCGTATAAGTATGGGGGGATATTTTTCACTAGTTTAACCTATTTTTTTCAAAACATTCAAAAAACTCAAAAACAAATAGAATAATTTTTTAAAAATTATTTTCACTTAGTTTTAAAAAAATCAAAAAACAACACAAATACAAAAAAATAGAAAATCATCTTTGAAATGGCTGTTTGGGTTGTCATCCCACACAACTGCCTAGTACCAGTGATAGCCCTTCACAGGGTATACCTCGGGAAGTCTAAGAAGTAACAAAAAAATTAGGTTCGAATTTTAAAATTAGAGAAGTCTTTATATCTATATTTATTCACATTCAAAATCTCTAATATTCATCTTTTACATAGTGTTTAGAAAATTTTGATACTTTAATTGAATTTTGAATTTTGAAGTAGAACTGTTGGCCATGCTAAGTTTCTAGTTAAGTGCACATGTAAGTAGAATTTAAGTAAAATTGAAAATTCAGCATACAATTAGAGTTTTGTCTTTCTAAATGCGCAGAAACAGTTTATTTTACTTTTACTTTGAAATCGGTAAAAATCCAAAAATAATTTAGGCGAGTACGTAGAAGTCTACTAGAGATATATTTCGCGAATCAAGAGTAGGATTTTCTTTCTCGATGTCTAGAACTTGCCCTATAGCTATTCTCAAGACTTGCATAAGTTAAACTCATTAGTATGAATAGGATATAGACATTTCTTTTGGCCAGTTTGAGCCTTTGCTCTCGTACCTAATATCGTTATCATTGTTAAACCACTTTGAGCCTATTACCTCTCCTTTTGTTTTAGCTCCACCAAATATTTCACCAAGACCTAAAATGCTTCCTAATCGCACACCTAAGTCCGAGCTCAATAATAGTTATATGAAAAAAACTTTGTGGGTGATTAGGAGTCATCTAAATTTGGTGACTAGTTTATTAAAAAAAAGAGGAGTTGATTTGTTTTTCCTCCCTTTTGAAAAAAATATTAAAAATCTTTAAAAGGGGAAGAAAGAAAAAAAAATATGTATGCAAAGAAAAAAAAAGAGAAAAAAAGGTTTTGGAATTTGGGTATATTCTTAAAGTCATGTTTTTGTGCGAGCTCTCTTTAGGTTTGGGTGTGTCTAGCCATCGTGTTTATCGTTGATCATCTATACCAAAACCTAAGCCTACATTTCAACCTAGTTAAGTCCTATTGATTTGTGCTTATAAGTTAGACTAGTGTCGTGGAGAGAGTGTGAAAGGGCAAGCCTATGGCCACCGACATTGATTGATTTCTTTGTAGGGTATCCTGATCTTCGTTTTGTGTAATGTCGATCTTAGTACACACGCTACCCTCTCCCTAAATATATTTTAGGATTTACCGGGTTTTCAATTTCGAAGTAAAAAATAATAAGTGAAAACACACTATAGAAAAGTAAAAAATAATTTGTATGTTGAGTAGGTTTTTCTACTAAAATAGCTACGCGCATAGGCATAAGACTTCGCATTTTATTCCTTAGGTTCAATTTTTTTTCAGCGTTAAATGTTTTCTACTCCCTATGGAAATTTTTTTACTCGGGACGAGCAAACGAGTAAGTATGGGGGTATTTGATAACTCTAATTGTATCCTTAATTTTATATCATTTTAATTAATAATTAATTAATTTAGAGTTATAATTTATTAAATGAGTTTCTAATTAGTATATTTTTAATATTTCAAGTTAATTTGATCATAAAAACATATTTAAAAGATGCGAGATTAATCAGGAATAATTTTAGAGAAAAACTGGAAAATGTCCAAGTACACGCCTAAGTCACGGGCGTGACCCAAAAAGTCACGGGTGTGACATATAATCGTGACCTGTCCAGCCCTTCCAGAAGCAATGGCATGCCAAATAATATTACACGCCTCAGGGTCACGGGCGTGACACGGGGCGCTGCAATGGACACGGGCGTGACCAATAGATGGAGCCCCATCCTTCAATTCCATGCAAGATTAAAATTACACGCCATTGGCACGGGCGTGACATTCAGTCACGGGCATGGCTATCAGGCATGACATCCAGCTTAGGCGTTCCATTGCTTTAAGAGGCCAGTTTCAGATCCAAGGCATTCCAACTTACACGTCCTAGGTCACGGGCGTGACCTAGGTGCATGACTTCCCACAACTGTGAGATGTTAATTCCCGCCATTTATAGCAACAGTAAAGACACGCCCTAGGTCATGGGCGTGACCTAGTGTCGGGACCCACAGAATTGTGAGTTTTAGTGGTTTTTCTCCAACGTTCCCGGACTTTCAAGACAGCGGTTCTGCAGCTTACACGCCCCCTAGTCACGAGCATGATAGAGGGGCGTGACTCCAGAAGAAAAATACTATAAATTCTAGACCAAGCCAGAAGCTTGGGGGGAAGAGAGAGTTTTGGAGTCAGTTTTAGATTTATTTTCAGCTTTTCTTGCATTTTATTTCTTGTACTTTTCAATTTATAGTATAACTTTAGTTGTTATTTTCAATTCAAGCACTTCCTTTTTATAATCATGTCTCTGTTAAACCTCTTATGTAATTTTCTCATCATGTTGAGTAGCTAAATTCCATTTAAAACTTGATCATGAAGAACTTTGGAATGGAATAAATTTCTTATTTTTGTCTCAAATTATCAAGCACTCTATTTTATGTACTTAGATTTATCTTTGAATTTAATTTCATCAAATTCATAAGTTGCAATTATGTATTTTCGATCTTAGATCCATATCAGAGATTTACCGAGAGGTTGTGGATACGAGTAGATCACTCTAAGATAAAGGGAGTTGCATGCACTCCTCAAGAGAGAAAGACATAAATCGTTAGGATTGGAGTCAAATCCAATAGTGGGGTTCACCACTTATAGTAACCTTAGGGGTTTCGACTGGCCGACAGGTTTTAATCGATCAACCTAAGGTTAGTCGAGAGCGTATTCTCGAGAGAGACGCTTTCGTAACTAGGAGATCTCCACGGTTGAAGTTAGTAATTTAGATGCTTGTATTTTATAATTTCATGAAGATTTATTCTAATCCAAAGGAATTCTAAATCAAGTGCTAGTGTTTAAACCATTGTAATTCTCTTTAATAAAAATTCTAATTTTCATAGTTTGCAAGTCAACCAATTTTTCGTCCGATAAAATAATAGCTTTCCCTAGTGAGTAAGATTACTCGACAAGCCCCGGGCAAATATGACATTTTCTATACTATATTTCGATAGGTACACTTGCCTATTTTGGGATATTGTTTGGAATTATTTTAAAACTATAAAATCACCATCATAAGTCTCTAGTCAAACTTTGAGACCATTTGGATCTCTTTATGTGAGTGTATTTCACTTGCATGAAAATATAGTTAATGAAATTTGGTGTGCATATAGCATAAATATGTGTTTTGTGATTTTAGCACAAATGGATTGATAAATGTCAATGAAATTTTGTCCATACACATTTTATGATAAAAGGTATCAACTCTGGTGATATTATAATTTATAAGTTAAAAACCATAGGTATTTAATTAATGGTAAATATGTCACAAATTTAATTAATGAAATAAAAGTAACTAAATGACATAGAAAAATTCTATCTTTCTAGAACATATTATATTAGGTCATATTTGACCTCTTTTTATTTTATTAGAGTTTTTGCTAGTGATTTAACTTGTGGAATATCAATAACTCCAATTGCCACACTAATATATTTTTGAAAAAATAATGGTTAATAAAGTTGGGAAAATTCTAAATCTCTGGATATACATTTATTATACCATTGTAAACCTTTAGATATTTTCCTAGAATTTTTGGATGAGAAATTTAGGTACTTACTTTGAAATGTGATACTTTGGTTTTAATATTCACCTGTTAAAATTGTGACTTAAATATCTTGAAAAATCATGAAACTCTGACCAACATCTTGTTTTATCAATATGTATCTCTGGTAATTAATTTGTAGCAATTTAACTTCTAGAATTTGTACTTCATGTGTAAAGTAATGTGTCACATATTTAGAAAAAAATTTATTATGGGCAAATTAATTAGAAAATTCATGAATTTCTGATCATTCATTATTTATGTCATGATTAACCTCTGGTATTAATTTTATATCATTGACCAAGGAATATGATAGTTTAATCTTTTAGATCATGACTAGTACAAATTCTATGATGGGTTGTATTTAAGAAAAATATTGATGTAGAGATTAGACAATCAAGATCACTTGGGAATTGCATGAAATTTGAAACATATTAGTACGACATCATTTATATTCACCCCTAAAAATTATAGACTTTTTGGAGAACATTTATACTATAGTTTATCATAAATTTATTTTCATGTCATACCTCAACATAAATGAATTAAAGATGATCATAAGAGTTAACCCTAACTGATTTAGTGGAATTTGGAGTGTCAAAGACATATGGTTGAAGTCTTAGTGTAAGTCACCATGAAGTGCCGAGTGTAAGTGTATATGGGCACTAAGGGGAATAGCTAGACTAGCTTGGAGTCCGATGATAGATCGTCTCTCCCCTATAAGAAACATAAACCATTTATGAAAATGTAGCATTGAGAGGGGATTTAAATAAGGGTAGCCACTTATAAGAATAAATATCTTGAGAAAGTGAAGTTTGGGCTTCAGCCTATCGTACTACCTAGTACCGCTGCGAGCCCTTCACCGGGTAGATCTCGGGAAGTCCAAGATTCACCCAAATTTATTATGTATAACTCTATGCACACAGACCTTTAGCTCTCATTTTCACTTGTCATTTATTTACTTCTATAACTCTATGTGCACAGATCTATAGAGGTATATTAGTAATAAATGACAAGTAAAAAAAGTGTAGAAGTATGTAAAGAAGTAAAGAGCATCTACTCTAACATCACAGAAGTGTACCTTAACTTATATGAATGCACATACAAACATATAAGTTATAATGCGAGTCCTAGTACCCCTGCCAAAACTTATAAGTTTGTATGTGCATTCATATAAGTTAAGGTACGTTTGTGTGATGTTAGAGTACATGCTCTTTACTTCTTTACATACTTCTACACTTTATTTACTTGTTATTTATTTCTGATATACCTCTATCGATATGTTGGCTTAGATGATATGATATACCGTGTACCTTTACATATATTCTTGTTAGTTAGTTACACTATCACCTGGTTTTACTATTACTGTTATTATTGTACTTTTTTCCTTCCATCCTTCGCTCGATTCCTAAAAGCCATTGGGGTGAGTGGATGTCAAAGTGCCTTAGTCTTTTTGACTAACGATCGATGACTGCATCATTTTAGAAACTGTTGGGTCCATTGCCCATAATATCCCAGACTTGTATAAGTCAGATTTGTAGAAGTCAAACATGTCAATGATATACACAAAGTTGTATTTAATATATGTTCAAGTTCATGCATGCAGGTTAGTCCTTGTAACATTAATAGGACAGTATTCCAAGTGGTATCTGACAGGTGGTCACAAAGTAAAGAGGTGGAGAGATAGAAATCTATTTAAGTCCACAACCATTGAGTGAAGCCAGTTCACTCAACGCCAAATGCCATATAGTGCTGAGTTAGTTGTGGACAGTCAAAGCTATGATGTCTACAAAGCAATTCTGCGGCCAATTCCACATGCGTTGAGTGATAACAGTTCACTCAACGCCATCATCAAGTACAGTTGAATCTGTCAAAGCCTCATTGTTGGCGGGCTAAATGTTCGACAAAGTCCAGAAGCATCGAGTGAACACAGCTCACTCAACACCAAAGCAGAAGGCGTCATGTTATGATAATGCCTAAAATGATAGAAAGCAGCCAAGTTCAAAAGAGTTGAGTAATGATGCTTCACTCGACGCTCTCAACGCCAGACAACAAAAGCGTTGAGTCATGTTACTGCAGTCAAAGCCTAAGAAGAAGATAGAAATCAACTAAGTCCAGAAGCGTTGAGTGAAGCCAGTTCACTCAATGCCCAATAAAGAAGACAGGTAAAGAAAGAAAGCATTAAGTGTGGAAGGCTCACTCAACGCTCTCAATGCTTAGAGGCAGAATGATGAGCCAAGTCAGATAGCATTGAGTGATGAAGGCTCACTCAATGCTCTCAATACCTAAGATGCAGAATGGTTTAGAAAGTTGACTAAGGGTTCTTGCTTTTATCGAAGCTTGTTCACTCAATGTCTGGAGTGGATTTAAGAAATTGGTTAAGTCCATAACTGATGACGTCATCCAAAGTCAACAAAAGTTAACAGAGTTCAAATAAGTTGTGGAAAAGCTACATAACACGACAAATAGCGTCAGCACTCTACTATACATCTTCTTTCGTTAAAGCAAGTTGAAGTTGTCAACTGCTGGTGGTCCCCACTGGATATTAGAGCCATTAATCGGCAGAAGATAAAAGGGATAGATTCAGAAGGAAGAACTTAACTTTTAGGGTTTCACTTTTTGCGGCTAGACTTCATCTTCCTCGCCATTGCTGTCGTGCCAAAAGCTTGAAGTCAATCCAGTTGAACTAAAAGTTCATTCCAGATAGCTGTAGCAATTCCATCCGCTTCAGCAAGTTTAGATTAGCATCTGATAAAGAAAGAGAAGTAGAGCCTTCAGTTTTCTGCAGGTTCAGGTTAGCTGTTTGAAGAGCTCAAGATCTGTCAAGACTTCTGTCTTCTTCAACAAGTTCAGAATCATATTTCTGAGATACTTCTAGCAGAAGAAACCATTTACTGAAGATCATTTTTCTACTATTGTGAAGATAGTTAGGGCTGAGATAACTTAGCTCAGAGAAGACTCAGAGAAATTTCTCTGTGTTAAAATTACACAAATCTATTTCATTTCTGTAGGATTCTTTTGGATCTGAGTTGTAAGGCCTTTGTGTTTAAGGTAGGGCATATTTGCCTGAGTGTAGGATCCTATTTTGGATCTGATTGTAAGACCTTTGGGTCTAAGGTAGGATCCTTTGTTGATCTGAGTTATAGGGCTTTTGAGCCTGAGGTAGGGTGGTTTTGCTTGAGCTGTAGGAGAGTCATACTCTCTGAGTGTTGGATGTTTGGGTCTGAGTATCGGATCCAAGTTTAAATCTGAGGTGGGGAATTGTGCTTGAGATATAGGAGAGTCATTCTTTCTGAGGTAGGTATATCATCCATAGCCTGAGTTGTAGGACTTGAGTTCAAGTCTGAGGTAGGTGATCAGTTTGATCAATGAGCTGTAGGAGCAGTTTTCTCTGAGGAAGGGCTTTGTGCCTGAGTTGTAAGTCGTGGAGGAGACTGAGAGATTCTGCGGCATTTGAGGTGTAAGCACTCTAGAGCTGAGTTTTTGGAGAAGTGTCTTATCTAACTAGAAGTTAGAAAGGTGGGAGGAGAGTGGATGTACCCATAATCTGGGGAACCACTATAAATTATGTATGTTCTTGGTGTTTTTGTCTTGAAAGCTTAAAAACTACTAACTCATAATACATTAAGTTAAAGATTATAATAATAAACCAGAAAACCTATTCCCCCCCCCCCCCAGGTTGTTAGCTACCTTGAAATTAAGGACTTTCAAGTAGTATTAGAGGGAGGTTGCTCAATAAGGATTTAACAGTCTGAGTGATCTCCAAGGGTAGCTACAGTTCTGTACATATGGGTTCTGGAGAGAACCATAAGGAGCTAGATTCCATGAAACTCCCCATCTACAAGAAGGAGAGTTTTGGAATTTGGAAGGAGAGGGTCAAGTTATTTATGGAAGCCTATGACCCAAGGATTTTTATGATAGACAAGTAAGGACCCTTCATCCCTATGAAGTTTCAGTTTTGGATGCAATGTACAGACACCTAAGACATATTCAGATATGACAAAGGATGAAGTCATCTTAGCTACATTGGACAAGAGGGCACAAAACATTATTCTTAGTGTCATAAATGATTCAACCTTTCAGAACTTGGTCCATTGCCAGACCTCCAAAGAGATGTGGGACACTCTTGTTGTCTATATAGAGGGTACTAAAGAGGTAAGAGACGATAAAAAGTCCATGCTCAACCAGGAGTATGAGGCTTTCAAGCAATCCCTGAAAGAGAACATAGTTGCTTGCTATGAAAGATTTTTCAGGATCATAAATGAATTGAGGGCCTATGGGAGGGTCTTCAGTCATTATGAGATAAATGACAAGTTTCTAAGGTCTCTGACTAGAGACTGGGATACTAAGATTTATGTCATAAGAGAGATGGCCAAGCTTGCATAGACTCCTCCCCAAACATTATTTGGAAAATTGCTCTCTTATGAGATGCAGCTGGCTGCTAGGAAAGAGGAGGAGGCCTCCTACAGATCCCAATCCAAGGAAAAGACCTTGGCCTTCAGAGCAGACAGCAAAAGGAAGAGTAAGGAGAGGATTCCCTCTCCTCCAAGAAGACCGGCTGATTCAGACAGCTCAGAGTCAGATGCTTTAAACTATAGTATGTCTGATGAGGACTTTGCTGCCTTCTCCAGGCACTTTCAGAAGCTGATAAAGAAGAAACAGTGGAAGAGCAGACCTTCCATCTCTTCTCATCACAGAAAGAATCACTCCAAGGCTGACAGGTATGATTCTAAATCTAGTAAATATAATTCCTCTAAAGTTGTCTGCTATTATTGCAACAAACTAGGGCATATGATATTTGACTGTCCAGTGAAGAGGAAGGAGGCTTGTGAGAAGAAACAACACAAGCATAAGGGCAAGAAGGAGAATTCATTTATTGCTAAGAAAGAGAAAAGTTGGACAGACTCATCTAAGTCTGATTCTGAAGAAGAAGAAGCTTATATTGGGCTGGTTGCTGCTGCTGCTGAACAAGAAGCTGTAGAAGCAGATGAAGACTATCCTGCTACTAGGATAGGCATCAGGGCCCCTTTGTCATATTCAGACAGTGACTCAGAGGTGGATGAGGATGAAGAAGAAGCCTACAGATATTATGGGCTGATGGAAATGACTGATGTGGAATCCAACCATGATCAGCCTGATCAAAGCAAGGTAAATTCTCTATCAAGCTCTTCTTTTGAGTCTGGATATGAGACTAGTCCCTATACAGAAGCTTCTTCATCCAGTGGTAAATATGATTCTGAATCAGAAGGAGATGTCAATAAATTTATTGACAGGTGTGGTGAACTTCTGGAAGCATTCAAGAACTGCAAGAAGTTATCTAAAAAGCAAGCTGTGGAGATTGCCTCTCTACAGCTAGCTGCTTCCCAGCTGATTGAGACAACATCTTTGATGTATCAGAAGGACAGGGAACTTAGCCAACTTAGGGTCATGAATCTCATCCAGATAGGCTCCATCAAGTTCAAGTATAGTCTCATTAGGGATCTTGAAGAGAGGCTAGGGAGGGAGAAAAGAAAAGTGGCTAGCTATTCTAAGACAAGTGTTGTGTTGCCCTTGATAGATTCCTTCTCGTCTCAAAAGGGTAAGAAGGGGTTGGGATTCAAGGGAAACACAAGAGTTGCACCTTCCAAAGAGAAGGGCAAAACTCCAACTCCAGATCAGCCTCTTGCTTCCAAGCCTCTCATTCCTTTTAGGAAAGTTCAATTGCCTTCAAACAGGTATGACCAAGAAAGCATCTATGGTCACTGGATGAATGGCAAATCCACTAGTGTGAACAAAAATGTTCCCAGCCATGGGGGAAGTTATAGCATGGTGAGTGCCTTTAAGGCTGCCCATGAAGAAATTCAAATGGCGCATCCTGGACCATTTGTTTTTTGGTGCTCCAGCCCCCACTCTCAAGAATGTGACTGCAGCCAAGTTTCAGAACCATACAGTTAAGACTCAGATCAAGGGTCGGTCTATCAAGAGCATGTTTTCTACAAAGAAGACTGTTGTTGATGGCACTCAGAATAGGACAAATAAGCCAGCTAGAAGACTTACCTTCAGTCAGATCCTTGCTGAAAGGAATCTGAAGAAGGCTGCTACTCTTCTTCCTACTGTTTAGCCCGCAGTTAACCACAGTACAGGGCATGCACAGAAAAGAAGATACAACATTCATGAATGTTGGTGCTGTGGCAAATTGGGCCACTTTGCTGTAGACTGCTGTAACAATCCAAGTGTGCCAAGAGCAGTTGTTAGTCCACCAGTCAAAAAAGTTGCTTGTAGACATGTTCATTTTCAAACTAACATGCACCTAGGACCCAATAGATATTGGGGTCCTAAGGTAAAAAGAATTGTGTGATGTAGGTTAGTCCAAGTGCACATACCCCTATACGGTACTTGGCCAGTGGTTGTTTCATGCACATGACTGGGACAAGGAGCAACTTAAAGGAGTACACTCCAGTGAAAGATGGACCCAAGGTAATCTTTAGCGGTCCAGATAGAGGGGTGACAAGAGGCTGTGGTAAGATTACCAATGGCATAGTCACCATCACAAAACTTGCTTATGTTGTAGGGTTGCAACACATCCTCATAAGCATAAGACAACTCTCTGATCTTGGCTATGTTATTATCTTCCACAAGGATAAGTGTCATATTAAGAGTTCAAGTGACCAAGAGGTCATCTTGATAGACACTAGCAGTGGAAATGTTTATTGTTTAAACTTTCTTTATCTAGATACAGACTCTCCTATTTGTCTAGTGGAAAATGAGAAAGTCTTATATTATATCCAATGGCACAAGAGGCTGGCTCATTTGAATTACAAGACTATTGTCAAGCTCTTTAGTTAAGAGCTAGTTAGGAATGGCCCTAATGTGAAAATGCACCAAGGAGGGTATTTGTTCAGTGTAAAAGTAGTGAACAGGCGACTAAAAACAAGCCAGAACTTGAATAATTAAAAGTTTTTATTATCCAAAAAGATAAGATTTACAAAGATATGTCCTCCCTTTTATAGAATGGAGCAGAGTGGAGAGAGTACAAATAAATAATGTGGCACTAAAAAATTTACAGAGCTGAGCGGCTAGACATAAACAGACCGATCAGGTCATGCGGATAGACAAAGGGGCTAACCGCTCAGCAACACCAGAAGGAAGAGAACAAGCCGCGGTAGGAGACCGCTAGACCGCTCGGACAACAAACAGCAACAGTCTGGATATCAAACCACTGGAGAGAGATCGCCAGACTGCGCGGTCTTTAACACGCCAAGCATAGATCGCCAGACCGCTCGGTCTTCTACTTCAACACTCCCCCTCAAGCTGGAGCATAGATATCAATCATGCCTAGCTTGTCACAAATGTGGAAGAAGGAAGTAGAAATCGGCTTGGTGAAGATATCCGCTAACTCTTTGTCGGAGGTGACGAACGGAGTACAAAACTGTTTCTTCAAGACCTCTTCCCGAATGAAATGGCAATCGACTTCTATATATTTCGTTCTCTCATGGAAGACTGGATTTCTGGATATGTATATGGTGGCCTTATTATCACAGAACATAGGAAGAGGATAGGCATAGACCTCTCCTAAGTTAAGCAATAGAGCACACAACTATTTTAACTCACACATGGTTGACGTCATACTCCGATATTCGGCTTCTGCACTGGATCTGGAGACAATAGACTGTTTCTTGCTCTTCCAGCTCACAAGATTTCCTCTAACAAATGTGCAAAAACTAGATGTAGATTTGCGGTCGACTTTATCATCTGCATAGCTTGAATCTGAGTAGGCTTCAACCCTTAGATGATCATTCTTCTGAAAAAGTAGCCCTTTTCCTAGTGTGGCTTTAACATACTTTAATATCCTCAAGGCAGACTGAAGATGGC
Source organism: Platanthera zijinensis (assembly GCA_039513925.1). Lineage (NCBI taxonomy): Eukaryota > Viridiplantae > Streptophyta > Magnoliopsida > Asparagales > Orchidaceae > Platanthera > Platanthera zijinensis. The sequence goes on from CM077087.1 coordinate 150,875,751, forward strand.
ATTCCCTAGAAGCTTGCATGAACTGACTAACCTTGGCTACCTCATAGGAAATGTCGGGTCTGGTCACCGTGAGATAAATGAGTTTGCCCACCAGACGTTTGTACCTCGTGACATCAGATAGAAGAGGCGATTCATTTGTCCATGTTTTGTCTTCTCCAGTAGCCATGGGACACCGGGTTAGTTTGGCACCAGTCAATCCTGCCTCTTGTAGAAGATTAAGAGCATACTTCCGTTGGGAAAGAACCAACGAGTCGGGCTTCCGAGAGATTTTTATCCCCAAAAAGTATTTCGGGGTGCCCATATCCTTCGTGACCAGGTGTTGACAGAGGTGTTTCTTTGTCAAGTCCATCCCAGCCTGTTCATCGCCAGTAAGAAGAATATCATCCCCATACAGCGCCAAAACAACCAATCCTGAGGCATTTTTGCGAATAAACAAGGAGTGATCGGTTGAACTTCTTGCAAAGCAGATGGCATACACAATGCCACTGAACTTGTCGAACCACGCCCGAGAGCTCTGTTTAGGCCATAGATGGCCTTCTTTAATCGGCATACATGTGTCTCCCCCTGAGCAACATACCTAGGAGGTTGCTCAATGTAGACGTCCTCATGAAGCTCCCCATAGAGGAAAGCATTCTTGACATCAAGCTGGGAAATAGCCCAATCACTGTAGACGGTCACAGATAGAAGAACCCGGATGGTGCTGAGGCGAGCGACCGAATAGAAGGTATCGAAGTAATCAACCTCATATGTCTTAGTAAAGCCTTTGGCCACCAGACAGGCTTTGTAGCGATCAACAGTGCCGTCTGGGCAAAAATTCACAACAAACACCCAGCAACAGCCAACTACATCAGTACCAACTGGTGGAGGAATAAGGGTCCAGGTTGTAACATCCCGCCTTCAAAAGGGGGTCTAGACGGTTCAAGTGAACCCAGGAAGGGGTTTGGACAGGGTCCTGGCAAACTACGACCCAACCTACGCTGCATGGTTAAGGATAACGTGCTCTAATTTAACTTCTGTAAGTTGCATTGGACTCGTATAGTCTGTACGAGTGCATCGGAACTCGTTTAGTCTCAATCCAATGTCGTTTAGTGAAAACAACCTTTTTGAGTAGTGTTTCGCGCGCAACGACGCTGCGTTAAAATATCGAGCATATGTGCTCTGAATCGACGTTCGTCAGATGCTTTGAGCTCATATATTCAATACGAGTGCACCAGATCTCATTTCATCTTGATCTGAGGTTGTTTGGTGAAAACGATTATTTTTAGTGATGTTGTGCGCCGCCAAAATATCTTTATAAAATATTAAGCAAGCGAGCTCTGAATTGACTCATGTCAGTCTCATTAGACTCGTACAGTCAGTACGAGTGTAACGAGACTCATTTCATTGAATTCCGATATTGTTTGATTGGTTAAATAAAAATAAAGCTCATAAAATATTACGACGTCTCGAACCATGTAAACACACGAATTCAACTTCATCGCCGTGACACGCGGTGACTCGAACCCATAATAACTTTGACATGTGTGAGGAACCCACTTAGAGTTGGCTTGGGTTAACCCTCCTATAAGAAATGTTTTTGTTTAAATATTTTAATCCTCCTCACTCACTTACCCAAAACAACAGTGCCCCTTCTCAATGCTTATTGGCCATGAGATACAAACCACCATATGTCCCTCCTAATCCACCATGGTTAAATTAAACCAAAAGCTAACCCTCCCGCTTTTCATTTAGCCAAAGAGAAAGCACATAATCCATGTGCTAAGCCCTGATTGGCTAGCAGTACATTGTCTTCCCCTCTAATCTCCTGCCAGCTGCCCCTTGTGTTAACAAGCTAAGGGTTGGGATCAACTCGCCTGTCACCTTCCCTAACCAGGAGAGAGAGGAGGTAGGGGAGGTCACGACCTCCCCTATAAGAAGCCCATTTGGCTTCGGCTGAGGGGGGGACGGCCAGGAGCTCCTACCAAGCATTTTCCAAATAAGTTGTCCCCACCTGGAACCTCACCTGAGCCAGAGAAGACAAGCTCGACCTCCATCGCCACTCCCGTCTCCCTCCACCCCCTCTATTGCATGGGAAGCTCTCAAGGCCTCGGAGCCGTAATAAAAGGGGGCAACACCTGGCCGGAGAGGGAGCAGCGACCCACCTTGGGGTGGTTCTAGGCAGAGCTTAATCTCCGGCGGTGCGCGGGCTGCCTCCGTTTTGATTGCAATACTTTCTCCTGGCGGCCGCCGGCGGTGCAAGGCCCCTAGACCACCACCGGGAGGTGCACCCTCCTCCGACGAGTTGGTCGGAGGTGGTGGAGCGCCGACCCCGCCGGCCGGTGGCAGTTGGAGGTTGCGGGTTTTCTGGCTCCGCCTCACGCGCCACCCGTATAAGTATATAACTATTATAATGTCTATATAATAGTTATAAACTATATATATATATATAGTTATAAAAGTAATATTTATATATATAGATATACATTTATAAGTTTTGGTATATTTTTGTATATATAAAGTTATATATATATAACAACTATGCGAGCAGTAGTGCATGCTACGAAAAATGGGGTAATGTTTGACATGGCTTATTTGCTCTGGTAAGTTGGGTCAAAAACGTCATTTTCATAAATATATGTTTGGCAAAAAGGAGGCTATGACCGTGATAAAGGAAATAAAACTCTTCGAGCAGAACGGACAGATCGAGGTTTAGGCTTTTGTTTCAGCACAGCCTTTAATTGCCGAACTGGCCGCCACTCTTCGAGCAGAGCGGACAGATCGAGGTTTAGGCTTTTGTTTCAGCACAGCCTTTAATTGCCGAACTGGCCGCCACTCTTCGAGCAGAGCGGACAGATCGAGGTTTAGGCTTTTGTTTCAGCACATCCTTTAATTGCCGAACTGGCCGCCACTCTTCGAGCAGAGCGGACAGATCGAGGTTTAGGCTTTTTTTTCAGCACAGCCTTTAATTGCTGAACTGGCCGCCACTCTTCGAGCAGAGCGGACAGATCGAGGTTTAGGCTTTTGTTTCAGCACAGCCTTTAATTGCTGAACTGGCCGCCACTCTTCGAGCAGAGCGGACAGATCGAGGTTTAGGCTTTTGTTTAAGCACAGCCTTTAATTGCCGAACTGGCCGCCTCTCTTCGAGCAGAGCGGACAGATCGAGGTTTAGGCTTTTGTTTCAGCACAGCCTTTAATTGCCGAACTGGCCGCCACTCTTCGAGCAGAGCGGACAGATCGAGGTTTAGGTTTTTGTTTCAGCACAGCCTTTAATTGCCGAACTGGCCGCCACTCTTCAAGCAGAGCGGACAGATCGAGGTTTAGGCTTTTGTTCCAGCACAGCCTTTAATTGCCGAACTGGCCGCCACTCTTCGAGCAGAGCAGACAGATCGAGGTTTAGGCTTTTGTTCCAGCACAGCCTTTAATTGCCGAACTGGCCGTCACTCTTCAAGCAGAGCGGGCAGATCGAGGTTTATGCTTTTGTTCCAGCACAGCCTTTAATTGCCGAACTTGCCGCCACTCTTCAAGCAGAGCAGACAGATCGAGGTTTATGCTTTTGTTTCAATACAGCCTTTAATTGCCAAACTGCCCGACACTCTTCGACCAGAGCGGACAGATCGAGGTTTATGCTTTTGTTTCAGCACAACCTTTAATTGTCAAACTGGCCGCTTTTGTTTCAGTATTGCCTTTAAATAATGTCAAACTAGACTGCCTCTCTAGTCAATAGAGCAGTACAGATGAGTCTGGGGTAAGGCTCTTTCATTGGTTTCACTCTCGATGCCTGGTTGACTTGGTGACGAACAATCCCATCAAAGTCAAATCAAAATAGTAAGTGACCCAATCGACTCTCTTGGTAAAGTACAATATGTGGTTGAGGTTGACACCTTAATCACTTGACAAATTGTTCGGTGTTTGACGAATTATCGATTTAAAGCACACAATTTCTTTTGAATGAGTATGAATCTCTTTAGCCGTGTTGGCGAATCACATTAGCGTGCAACCCAAGAGGTTGCGACTTATGATGAGTCGAGCCAGGGGCTGGGGCTTATTAGAGCCATATAGCTATAATTCTAGGTCATAAGGTTGTTGAGCAGGATAAGGCTCTAACCTTTGACTAAATATCTGGTTATCTAGATGTTGGTTGGTTTTGGGCTTACGAAGCTTTAAATAGTAAAATGTTTATCGTTCATGCGCTGTGGTAGATTGAGCATTCAGAAATTGTGCAACCGATATGTTATTCTTGCGGGAATAAGTTGTGCCTCCGAGCTATTATTCCTACGAGAATAAGTGTCTCTCGAAATATGATTCATTCTGGAATGAGTTTGTGCCTTCGTGAAATGTGCCTCGAGATGTAATTATATATGGTATGTGTTCATGCCTTCGAGAAATGTGCCTCCAGATGCGGTTCCTTAGGGTATATGTTAGTGCCTTTGAGAAATGTGCCTCAAAATGTGATTCCTTCTGGAATGTATTTGTGCCCTTCAAAAAATGTGCCTCGAGATGTGATTTCTTATGGAATGTGTCGTGCCTTCGGGATGTATGCCATGAGAAAATATCGGATGGCTAACGAGTTTCACTCCGAGGCAACCCGCATGGTGGACGGTCTGGGAAGACAACCCGTGCGAAACAATAGAACTACATGGGTCTAAGACCGTATGCATAATGATACGGAGTACATAGGCGGTGGTCATAGGAAGACCGCCTCGACCCAAAATAGAAATTCCATATCTACCTCCCTTAAAAAAACTATTACACTTGATGTTATTAGGGATTGGATTCTATACGTGGTTCTAATGATTTGTCATTTGCACAGGTGGCATGTGCGGACAAAGGATATCACCTAGAAGGAGCAGGCTTGCTCAGGTTCTGGGTATGGAGTTTCTGTGAAAGGCAATCTTCCGCTATGAAACTATGCATTCCGCTTTCCGTAATAAGGTGCACCCGTTAGTGGTGCCTTCCACCGGGAAACTACCTCCCCTTACTTTGGTAGGTATTGTTTTTCGCTTAACATCATCGTCAGTATGCGACAGGGGGAAACTGAAGGGAGATGATGGAGATGGGTATGCCTATGTTTCTCCTTCGGTGTCGTATGTTGGCGACGGTGTGTGGTAGGATCTCCTATTTGTGCCGGTTTTCATAAACCGAGGGGAGGGGGTCCTACAATGGGATCAGAGGGTACACGTTCCTTTTGACCACTACTATTCACAGAAACTTCTCTCAAACAACCGAGCATTATCTCGTGGTTTGGGACGAACCACTATAGCAGAAGCGGTGGTGGACCTTAATGGTTAATATATATGCTTGCAAATAGGCTCTAAAAGTTCAAACTTTGAACCCCGGGTTTTAGACTCTTTGTTTTATTGGGATTTTACCCTCATTTTCAAAATTCCATTTAAGATAAAATGGAATTTTGCGTGTAGATCGAGAGATTACATTGATAAGAGATTTTGCGCTAATCTGGTCATATTTCTTTTCAGCATCTCAATCATGCAGCTTATATTCTCAGCAGCTTTTATTACCGCACTTTTGTTCTTGCAATTTACTGCTTTAAACACAGGTCCTGCCCTGACGGATAGTGATTTGATAGGTGGATCCTTAGTTAGGGATAACAGGAGTTGAGGGATTCCTCCTAAGTTAGCCCTAAAAAAAATGCTCTCACGCTCCTTATCGAAAGTCGAGCCAAGTGTCGTTTGCCCGAATTATTTAAAGCATAGTAGGGCAAGCTGCTATAGACCTGGTGCATGCTAACAAAATTATTTTTACTTGTTTGCTTGTAAATTGCTTGCGATAAATCGTGGAAGGTCAGTCACGTCCGCAGATTGTTCATACCAGTGCGGGAAGTTCGACGACTAAGACATCGAGGAGATAAGTACAACGGGTGACCGGCAGGTCATGTTCTTTCCCATTGGGTTTCCTCCACCGATCGGCCAAAATTTTGAATCGACAGATGTCGCTCACATCCAAAAGTACACTGGGATTGTATGTTGGGGCCTGGATAGTGTGGTACGATCACCCCTAGAGGTGGCAAGACTGGTCATTATCACCAATGGCCATATCGGTAGAGCCGCGGGGCTCGATACCCTGCTAAAAAATCGAAGCTCTCCAAACTATGTCAACATAGGGAGTTGTGACAAGTCGTGAGAACTCGTAGTGCGTGGTTTGTATAAGCATCATTTTGCATCAAACATACATATTATTATATGTTCCACTAACATACAACCTTCATGTTGAGTTCTCTCCACCTCCAGTTGAGCTGGGATCCTGGGAAGTGTTGAGTTTTCTCTACCTCCAGTTGAGTCGAGCTCCTGGGAGGTGTTGAATTATCTCCACCTCCAGTTGAGCTGGGCTCCTAGGAGGTGTTGAGTTTTCTGCACCTTCAATAGAGCTGGGCTCCTGGGAGGTGTTGAGTTTTCTACACCTCTAGTTGAGTTGGGCTCCTGGGAGGTGTTGAGTTTTCTCCACCTCCAGTTGAGCCAGGCTCCTGGGAAGTGTTGAGTTCTCTCTACCTTAAGTTGAGTCGAGCTCCTGGGAGGTGTTGAGTTGTCTCCACCTCCAGTTGAGCTGGGCTCCTAGGAGGTGTTGAGTTTTCTGCACCTCTAGTAGAGCTGGGCTCCTGGGAGGTGTTGAGTTTTCCCTACCTCCAGTTGAGTCGAGCTCCTGGGAAATGTTGAGTTATCTCCACCTCCAATTGAGCTGGGCTCCTAGGAGGTGTTGAGTTTTCTACACCTCTAGTAGAGCTGGGCTCCAGGGAGGTGTTGAGTTTTCTGCACCTCCAGTTGAGTTGGGCTCCTGGGAGGTGTTAAGTTTTCTCCACCTCCAGTTGAGCCGGGCTCCTGGGAAGTGTTGAGTTTTCTCTACCTCCAGTTGAGTCGAGCTCCTAGGAGGTGTTGAGTTGTCTCCACCTCCAGTTGAGCTGGGCTCCTAGGATGTGTTGAGTTTTCTGCACCTCCAGTAGAGCTGGGCTCCTGGGAGGTGTTGAGTTTTCCCTACCTCCAATTGAGTCGAGCTCCTGGGAGGTGTTGAGTTGTCTCCACCTCTAGTTGAGCTGGGATCCTGGGAAGTGTTGAGTTTTCTCTACCTCCAGTTGAGTCGAGCTCCTGGGAGGTGTTGAGTTGTCTCCACATCCAGTTGAGCTGGGCTCCTAGGAGGTGTTGAGTTTTCTGCACCTCTAGTAGAGCTGGGCTCCTGGGAGGTGTTGAGTTTTCCCTACCTCTAATTGAGTCGAGCTCCTGGGAGGTGTTGAGTTGTCTCCACCTCCAGTTGAGCTGGGCTCCTGGGAGGTATTGAGTTTTTTGCACCTCCAGTTGAGCTAGGCTCCTGAGAGGTGTTGAATTATCTCCACCTCCAGTTGAGCTGGTCTCCTGGGATGTGTTGAGTTTTCTCTACCTCCAGTTGAGTCGAGCTCCTGGGAGGTGTTGAGTTGTCTCCACCTCCAGTTGAGCTGGGCTCCTAGGAGGTGTTGAGTTTTTTGCACCTCCAGTATAGCTAGGCTCCTGGGAGGTGTTGAGTTTTCTCTACCTCCAATTGAGTCGAGCTCCTGGGAGGTGTTGAATTATCTCCACCTCCAGTTGAGCTGGGCTCCTGGGAGGTGTTGAGTTTTCATCACCTCCAGTTGAGTTGGGCTCCTGGGAGGTGTTGAGTTTTCTCCACCTCTAGTTGAGTCGGGCTCCTGGGAGGTGTTGAATTATCTCCACCTCCAGTTGAGCTGGGCTCCTGGGAGGTGTTGAGTTTCCTCTACTTCCAGTTGAGCTGAGCACCTGGGAGATGTTGAGTTTTTTGCACCTCTAGTTAAGTTGGGCTCCTGGGAGATGTTAAGTTCCCTTCACCTTCAGGATACATACATTAGAGATGTGCATACAGGAGAAGGGTTAACCAATATTAAAGATACTGGTCGCTATATGTATCTAAGCAAGAGACTTATCATGTACAAAATGCTTATAGTTGATCGCAATACAAAAACCCCATGACCCTCTCACATTTTCGGGGACGAAAATATTTCTGTGTTTTATTAGATTTGTAACATCCCGCCTTCAAAAAGGGGTCTAGACGGTTCAAGTGAACCCAGGAAGGGATTTGGACCGGGTCCTGGCAAACTACGACCCAACCTACGCTGCATGGTTAAGGATAACGTGCTCTGAATCGACTTCCGTAAGTTGCATTGGGCTCGTATAGTCTGTACGAGTGCATCGGAACTCGTTTAGTCTCAATCCAATGTCGTTTAGTGAAAACGACCTTTTTGAGTAGTGTTTCGCGCGCAACGACGCTGCATTAAAATATCTAGCATATGTGCTCTGAATCGACGTTCGTCAGATGCTTTGAGCTCATATATTCAATATGAGTGCACCAAGTCTCATTTCATCTTGATCTGAGGTCGTTTGGTGAAAACGATTATTTTTAGTGATGTTGTGCGCCGCCAAAATACCTTTATAAAATATTAAGCAAGCGAGCTCTGAATTGACTCATGTGAGTCTCATTAGACTCGTACAGTCAGTACGAGTGTAACGAGACTCATTTCATTGAATTCCGATATCGTTTGATTGGTTAAATAAAAATAAAGCTCATAAAATATTACGACGTCTCGAACCATGTAAACACACGAATTCAACTTCGTCGCCGCGACACGCGGTGACTCGAACCCATAATAACTTTGACATGTGTGAGGGACCCACTTAGAGTTGGCTTGGGTTAACCCTCCTATAAGAAATGTTTTTGTTTAAATATTTTAATCCTCCTCACTCACTTACCCAAAACCACAATGCCCCTTCTCAATGCTTATTTGCCATGAGATACAGACCACCATATGTCCCTCCTAATCCACCATGGTTAAATGAAACCAAAAGCTAACCCTCCCGCTTTTCATTTAGCCAAAGAGAAAGCACATAATCTGTGTGCTAAGCCCTGATTGGCTAGCAATACATTGTCTTCCCCTCTAATCTACTGCCAGCTGCCCCTTGTGTTAATAAGCTGAGGGTTGGGATCAACCCGCCTGTCACCTTCCCTAACCAGGAGAGAGAGGAGGTAGGGGAGGTCACGACCTCCCCTATAAGAAGCCCATTTGGTTTCGGCTGAGGGGGGGACGGCCAGGAGCTCCTACCAAGCATTTTCCAAATAAGTTGTCCCCACCTGGAACCTCACCTGAGCCAGAGAAGACAAGCTCGGCCTCCACCGCCACTCCCGTCTCCCTCCACCCCCTCTATTGCATGGGAAGCTCTCAAGGCCTCAGAGCCGTAATAAAAGGGGGCCACACCTGGCCGGAGAGGGAGCGGCGACCCACCTTGGGGTGGTTCCAGGCGGAGCTTAATCTCCGGCGGTGCACAGGCCGCCTTCGTTTTGATTGCAATACTTTCTCCCGGCGGCCGCCGGCGGTGCAAGGCCCCTAGACCACCACCGGAAGGTGCACCCTCCTCCGTTGAGTTGGTCGGAGGTGGTGGAGCGCCGACCCCGCCGGCCGGCCAGTGGCAGTTATAGGTTGCGGGTTTTCTGGCTCCGCCTCACGCGCCACCCGTATAAGTATATAACTATTATAATGTATATATAATAGTTATAAACTTATATATATATAGTTATAAAAGTAATATTTATATATATAGATATACATTTATATGTTTTGGTATATTTGTATATATAAAGTTATATATATATAACAACTATGCGAGCAGTAGTGCATGCTACGAAAACTGGGGTAATGTTTGACATGGCTTATTTGCTCTGATAAGTTGGGTCAAAAACGTCATTTTCATAAATATATGTTTGGCAAAAAGGAGGCTATGATCGTGATAAAGGAAATAAAACTCTTCGAGCAGAGCGAACAGATCGAGGTTTAGGCTTTTTTTTCAGCACAGCCTTTAATTGCCGAACTGGCCGCCACTCTTCGAGCAGAGCAGACAGATCGAGGTTTAGGATTTTGTTCCAGCACAGCCTTTAATTGCCGAATTGGCCTCCACTCTTCGAGCAGAGCGGACAGATCGAGGTTTAGGCTTTTTTTTTTCAGCACAGCCTTTAATTGCCGAACTGGCCGCCACTCTTCGAGCAGAGCGGACAGATCGAGGTTTAGGATTTTGTTTCAGCACAGCCTTTAATTGCTGAACTGGCCGCCACTCTTCGAGCAGAGCGGACAGATCAAGGTTTAGGCTTTTGTTTCAGCACAGCCTTTAATTGCCGAACTGGCTGCCACTCTTCGAGCAGAGCGGACAGATCGAGGTTTAGGCTTTTGTTTCAGCACAGCCTTTAATTGTCGAACTGGCCGCCACTCTTCGAGCAGAGCGGACAGATCGAGGTTTAGGTATTTGTTTCAGCACAGCCTTTAATTGCCGAACTGGCCGCCACTCTTCGAGCAGAGCGGACAGATCGAGATTTAGGCTTTTGTTCCAGCACAGCCTTTAATTGCCGAACTAGCCGCCACTCTTCGAGCAGAGCAGACAGATCGAGGTTTAGGCTTTTGTTCCAGCACAGCCTTTAATTGCCGAACTGACCACCACTCTTCGAGCAGAGCGGACAGATCGAGGTTTATGCTTTTGTTCCAGCACAGCCTTTAATTATCGAACTGGCCGCCACTCTTTGAGCAGAGCGGGCAAATCGAGGTTTATGATTTCGTTTCAATACAGCCTTTAATTGCCAAACTGGCCGACACTCTTCGAGCAGAGCGGACAGATCGAGGTTTATGCTTTTGTTTCAGCACAACCTTTAATTGTCGAACTGACCGCTTTTGTTTCAGTATTGCCTTTAAATAATGTCAAACTAGACTGCCTCTTTAGTCAATAGAGCAGTACAGATGAGTCTGGGGTAAGGCTCTTTCATTGGTTTCACTCTCGATGCCTGGTTAACTTGGTGACGAACAATCCCATCAAAGTCAAATCAAAATAGTAAGTGACCCAATCGACTCTCTTGGTAAAGTACAATATGTGGTTGAGGTCGACACCTTAATCACTTGACAAATTGTTCGGTGTTTGACGAATTATCGATTTAAAGCACACAATTTCTTTTGAATGAGTATGAATCTCTTTAGCCGTGTTGGCGAATCAAATTAGCGTGCAACCCAAGAGGTTGCGACTTATGATGAGTCGAGCCAGGGGCTGGGGCTTATTAGAGCCATATAGCTATAATTCTGGGTCATAAGGTTGTTGAGCAGGATAAGGCTCTAACCTTTGACTAAATATTTGGTTATCTAGATGTTGGTTGGTTTTGGGCTTACGAAGCTTTAAATAGTATAATGTTTATCGTTCATGCGTTGTGGTAGATTGAGCATTCAGAAATTGTGCAACCGAGATGTTATTCCTGCGGGAATAAGTTGTGCCTCCGAGCTATTATTCCTATGAGAATAAGTGTCTCTCGAAATATGATTCATTCTGGAATGAGTTTGTGCCTTCGCGAAATGTGCCTCGAGATGTGATTACATATGGTATGTGTTCATGCATTCGAGAAATGTGCCTCCAGATGCGGTTCCTTAGGGTATATGTTTGTGCCTTCGAGAAATGTGCCTCAAAATTTGATTCCTTCTGGAATGTATTTGTGCCCTTCAAAAAATGTGCCTCGAGATGTGATTTCTTATGGAATGTGTCGTGCCTTCGGGATGTATGCCATGAGAAAATATCTGATGGCTGACGAGTTTCACTCCGAGGCAACCCGCATGGTGGACGGTCTGGGAAGACAACCAGTGTGAAACTATAAAACTACATGGGTCTGAAACCGTATGCATAATGATACGGAGTACGTAGGCGGTGGTCATAGGAAGACCGCCTCGACCCAAAATAGAAATTCCATATCTACCTCCCTTAAAAAAAACTATTACACTTGATGTTATTAGGGATTGGATTCTATACGTGGTTCTAATGATTTGTCATTTGCACAGGTGGCATGTTTGGACAAAGGATATCACCTAGAAGGAGCAGGCTTGCTCAGGTTCCGGGTATGGAGTTTCTATGAAAGGTAATCTTCCGCTATGAAACTATGCATTCCGCTTTCCGTAATAAGGTGCACCCGTTAGTGGTGCCTTCCACCGGGAAACTACCTCCCCTTACTTTGGTAGGTATTGTTATTCGCTTAACATCTTCGTCAGTATGCGACAGGGGGAAACTGAAGGGAGATTATGGAGATGGGTATGCCTATGTTTCTCCTTCGGTGTCGTATGTTGGCGACAGTGTGCGGTAGGATCTCCTATTTGTGCCGGTTTTCATAAACCGAGGGGAGGGGGTCCTACACAGGTACCCCTTTCAGTAAGAGTGGCAATCTCCTCATCCATGGCAGATTTCCAGTGAGGAATAGCAAGAGCCTCCTGGTAGGTGCGGGGAGTGGCAGTAGCCGAGATAGCCAAAGCAAAAGACCTGCGAGAAGGAGTAAGGCGATCATAGGAAACAACGACCGCAAGCAGGTGTTGGGTACACGCCCGCACCCCTTTTCGAAGAGCAATGGGAAGATCAAAGTCGACGTGTTCCTTAGTGACCGGAGCATCCGTGGCATAGAAGGCTTGCCCAGGACTAGAGAGAGACGGCTGCAGATAAGAGGGAGAAGGGGAGGGGAGAGAATGGAGAGAGGAGGAGACGGAGGAGGAGATGATGTAGGAGGAGAGATGTCGATAGGCGTGGAAGGAATGGAGGGAGATGGTGGAGAATCAGAGACATCAGGGAGAAGAGGGGATGCAGGAGAGAAGTAGGATGTATTCTCGAAGAAGGTCACATCTGCAGAGACAAACTGCTTGCTCAAAACGGGGTCAAAGAAACAATAGCCTTTCTGAGTTGTAGAGTAACCCAAAAAGACACACTTGGTGGAACGGGGGGAAAGCTTGTCGCGGGTCGTGGAAGGAGCGTGCACAAAAGCCATGCACCCAAAGATACGGAGAGGGAGAGGAAAGGGTTCCTTGCCCGGGTAGAGAATGGAGAAAGGGGTCTTGTCGTGAAGAATCGTAGAGGGAATATGATTGATGAGATAGCAGGATAGGAGAATAGCATAGCCTCAGTAGGAGCGAGGTACCTGCATCTGCGTCATAAGAGTGCGAGCGACATCGAGGAGGTGACGGTTTTTACGCTTCGCCACCCCTTTTGCTTGGAGGTGTAAACATAGCTGGTCTGATGAACAAGACCATGTTGCATACAAAAAGAGGAAAACTCATGACTAATATATTCCTTAGCATTATCAGAGCGAAAGACTTTAATAGAAACATCAAACTGAGTTTTAATCATAGAATAAAAGTATTTCTATACAGAAAATAATTCAGAGCGATCTTTTAATAGATACACCAAGGTACATCTAGAAAAATCATCAATAAACGTTACAAAGTAAGAACTACCCCCGACCAACAGTGAGGGTAGGAGCAGGACCCCAGAACTCAGAATGAATGAGATCAAACGGGCGAGAAGAACCATGACCTTGCTTTGGCGGGAAGGAGGAGTGGTGATGTTTACAAAGCTGACACGCATCACAGTTGAGCGGAGGACTGGTCTGAGGAAAGTGGAGCAGAAGCTGGCGAAGAATCCGAGGAGGAGGATGTCCAAGGCGAAGATGCCACTGAAGCAGATCTGTAGAAGAGGAGGAGAAGGAGGACAGAGCCAAAACGTTGTCGAGGAAGTAGAGGCTGCCGCTCTCAGTCTCAGTAGCAATCGTCTGTTGGGTTCTCGAGTCCTGAAAAGAAAAAGAAGTTGGAGTGAATAAGACGGAGCATTGAAGTTGCTTGCATAAAGTAGTAACGGATAACAAATTACAAGGGAACTTCAGGGCATAGAGGGTGTCCGCCAAGCGAAGCGGCGGGGTGACTTGAACCACGCCCGTCCCATTAACCGGGGAAGGGGAACCATCCACAATAAGAACTGGGGGCAACCGATCATACGTTTCTAGGAGAGAGAAGTATTGAGGGTTTCCGGTCATGTGATTTGTAGCACCATAGTCAACCAGCTATTTACCTTGGGTAACGACGTGGGCACTACCTGAAGTCGTGGCCATAGAGGCAGACGACCGAGAAGAGGCAGAGGTGGAGGACGATGCATCACCAGAGGGGCGAAGACAAGGATGTTTCTGCCAGCAGCGGTCAACAGAATGGTCGGTACGACCACAGTGAGAGCAGAGGAACCTGGACGAACCGCGCCCGCCTGACTGGCTGCGGCTACTAGTGCCACCCTGCTGAGCTTGGTGCACATAGGAGTCCTGTGGAAGAGGGGAGGACAACATAGGATGCTTGAGCACCGAAGTAACAGCGGCGATGCGAGCCGCTGTGGCATCCAAAGTTGGAGATTCCGCCTCGCCTAAGATTTGTTGGCGGATCATATCATATGAATCGGGAAGTCGCAGAAGATAACAAACAACCAAGAGTTCCTGGAAGTGCTTGTGGTTCTCGGCCAAGTCCACGAAGAAGGGGCGATTTTGGAGGATCTTTGCGCCAAGAGCCTGAACCTGCTGATAAGTCGCAGCAAGAGACATGGAAGGGCGATCGAAGAGGTCCGCATAAAGAATATAAATGTGGGACGTCTGGGCCCCCTTCGAGTAGAGAGCGGCGAGGTGAAGCCAGACAGCCTTGACCGTCTCATCATGATGGATGACGGGAAGGCATTCATCAGAGTGGCTGTTGGCCATCCAAGTGCGGACAAGCGCATCACTCGCATCCCAATCATAAAATTAAGCAGATCCGAGAGGAGGGGGTTCATCAGTGAGGTGATGATGTTTTCGCTGAGAATGAAGAAGAAAGGTGAAAGAAACGCTCCAATCCGGATAGTTGGAACCAACTAGTTTAGAAACCGTACCAAGGTTTCCAGAAGAGTAGGAGGAGGAGGAGGAGACACAGGAGTGGTGGAGGTAGAGATGATGGGGATGGAGATATCGGAATTGGCCATAGAGAAACACAGGAAGTCACACGAGTAGAAGAGAGGTCGTGGAAGCTGCGCGAACAAGGAGTCTGCGACACGGAGAAGAAACCGCAGTGGAAAAATGGAAACCACAGTGGGCTAAAGAGAAGAAGATGTAATGGTCACGGTGTCAACACACTAGCGGTGAGAAGGGCCACAACTAGGAAGAAGACCAAAGGACGGGGACAGAGGTCGCGCGAACTGGGAAGTTCGTGAGAAGAAGGGGAGATCGCGCAAATAGGAAAGAGTCCGGGCGAACAGAGAAGAAGTCGCACGAACACACAGGGTGCGAGCGGACGAGAAGAGAAGTCAGTTCAAGGGAAGCAGAGAGGCTGCGAAAAAAGTCACAGAAAATAGGGAAGGAAGTCGCGCAAACAGGGCAGCGATAAAGCAAAGAAGTCGTGCCGACAGACAGGTATCCGGGCGAACAGAGAATGAAGCCGCTCAGACAGAAGGGCCAAAGGAGTCAGGAGGAATCGAGCGTTTCCTCTGATACCATGTAAAAGTAGCAAATATGCGACTAAAAACAAGACAAAACTTGAATAATTGAAAGTTTTTTATTATCCAAAAAGATAAGATTTAATAGAATGGAGAAGAGTGGAGAGAGTACAAATAAACATTGTGGGACTAAAAAATTTACAGAGCTGAGTGGCTAGACATAAACAGACCGATTAGGTCGCGCAGTTAGACAAAGGGGCTAACCGCTTGGCAACACAAGAAGGAAGAGAACAAGCCGCGGTAGGAGACCGCTCGGACACAAAACAACAACAGTCTGGATATCAAACCACTGGAGAGATACTGCAAGATCGCGCAGTCTTCAACCCGCCAAGCATAGACCGCCAGACCGCTCGGTCTCCTACTTCAACACTCAGCATGCCAAAAAGGCAAGCAAACCAAAGCCTCCTTCAAGGGCATTGGGACCAAAGACTCTGTGAGGTACTTATATCTCTTGCATATGGACTTGTTTGTTCCTATGCCAGTTCGGTGTCTTGGTAGAAAAGTTTACACCATTTTTGTGGTTGATGACTATTCCAGGTTTGCTTGGGTGTTCTTCCTCAAAAAAAAGAATGAAACCTTTGATGTCTTCATGAAGTTTGTCAAGCAAATTTAGAATAAGTTTGACAGTACTGTGGTCAAAATAAGAAGTGACCATGGGACTGAATTCCAGTCTGATAGCATGACAAAGTTCTGTGAAGATCTAGGGATTCATCAAGAATTGTTTTCTCCAAGAATACCCCTACAAAATGGGATTGTTGAGAGGAAAAATTGAACTCTCATAGAAACTGGAAGGACTTTGTTGAGTGACACATCTCTCCCAGAATATTTCTGGGCTGAGACAGTGAATACTGCATGTCATGTCCTTAATAGAGCCTCTATCACCAAGAGCCATAAGAAGACTCCCTATGAGATCTTGAAGGGAAGAAAACCCAACCTGTGTTATCTCAAAATCTTTTGTAGTAAGTGTTATGTGCTTCACAATGGGAAGTCCTATATTACTAAGTATGCTATCAAGTCCTTTGATGAGATTTTTGTTGGGTACAACAATCATAGTAAAACCTATAGGATTTACAACTTGAAAACCCAAGTTGTAGAATAATATGTACATGTAGTCTTTGATGAGTCTACTATGATTAATAGTGAGCTGTCAAGCTCCTCTTCTAGTACTATAGGTACAGAAAAGATGATGGACCAGCTAACTATCAAAGAAACTGCTCTAATAGTCCAAGATAAAGTAGATGGAATGGACATTCCAGTAGAAGGATTGCATTACACAAGTGAGGTAGATGAAGATCAGTAAGAAGTTGCCCCTATAGCTAAGGTTGAAGCAAGATTGCCTCTAGCAGTCAGGCATCTAAGGGATCATCCAAGACACAAGATCATTGGTGATGCCAGCCAAAGAGTGGTGACCAGGAGTTGAAGTATCAACACAGCACTATACTCAAGCTTCCTTTCACAGGTTGAGCCAAAGAAATTTAAAGAGGATAACATAGATCAATTCTGGATTGTTGCTATGCAAGAAGAACTGACTAGTTTAAAAGATGTAAGGTCTGAAAGATTGTTCCCAGACCACAAGAATATAATGTCATTGGATTCAAGTGGATTTACAGGAATAAACTTGATGATCAAAAATGGCATTATAATCAAGAACAAAGCAAGGCTGGTAGCTAAGGGGTACAGACAA
The DNA here is from genome assembly GCA_039513925.1 of Platanthera zijinensis. NCBI lineage: Eukaryota > Viridiplantae > Streptophyta > Magnoliopsida > Asparagales > Orchidaceae > Platanthera > Platanthera zijinensis. The sequence continues at coordinate 150,892,737 of CM077087.1, forward strand.
GAAAAAGTTATTGATTTTGATCAAACCTTTGCCCATGTAGCAAGATTAGAAGCCATCAAACTGTTCCTTGCATATGTTGTACACAAGGGATTCAAGGTCTACCATATGGATGTGAAGTCAGCCTTCCTGAATTGTGACTTAAAGGAAGAAGTCTATGTTGAGCAGCCTCCAGGTTTTGTTGTTCCTAACTCACCTGATTCTGTTTATAGACTTAGGAAAGCTCTGCATGGGCTGAAGCAATCCTCTAGAGCATGGTATGAGACATTGTCTAGCTTCCTCATTGAGAACAAATTCTCAAGGGGAAAGATAGACAAGACCCTATTCCTAAGGGAATCTAAGGGTAAGATCATCCTAGTCTAGATATATGTAGATGACATTATCTTTGGATCTACTGATGACAACCTTTGTAAGAAGTTCGCCAAACTTATGCAAGGGAAGTTTGAGATGTGCAGTATGGGTGAACTTAAATTTTTCTTGGGACTCCAAGTAAGATAGACTGATGATGGCTTGTCTATATCCCAGTCTAAGTTTACCAGGGAGTTAATCAAAAAGTTTGGGATGGAGACTACCTCCACCATGAAAACTCCCATGGGGTCAATTATGCCTATAAGCAGAGATGAGGTAGGGAAACCTGTTGATGAAATTTTGTATAGAGGGATAATTGGCTCTCTTCTATATCTAACTGCAAGTAGGCCAGACATCGTGTATGCTACATGTGTTTGTGCTAGGTATCTTAAGGGCACACCATATCTTGGCCTATGTGAAAGTGTTAAGTTGTCTACCTAAATCACCTAGAGGGGGTGAATAGGTGAATTGTGCGTCTATTTGCGGAATAAAAAATTTAACCAACTTACACAAAAATAATCAAGCAATCACAGACGATAAGAAGATTTATAGTGGTTCCCCAACCTTGGGTACGTCCACTTTCCTTCACCGATCTAGTAAATCACTAGACTCTGCTACTCCACTATCTCGGATTGAAAACTAATCCTACGTCTCGGAACCAAGTTCCTACAATCTTGATCAAAATGGATCTACACTCGGAAGATGAATACTTCCTACAACTCAGAGAACGAAGCTCCTACACTCGGAGAATAATCTCCTATAAGATTACAAAGAGATTTGAAATACAAACAGAAAATTTCTTCTCAGATCTGGAAAATATGTCTCAAGGTCTTCTTCTTGAACTTTGCGGCTTTTTCAGAAATTGTTGAAGAAGACTATTGGAAGATCTGATCTGAGAAAACTTTGACCTACTCGATCAAGGAGAAGATGAAGATTCCTTGAACCGCAAGTCTTTCTTGATCGAAAACAGTCGTGTCGATCTTCAAGTCGAGCGGCGGCGGCGACTTCTGTAAAATTGTTCTTGAGAGAGATGGCCGATCAGAAATTTAGAAAGTGTACGGTTCACTGCTTAGGGTTAGTCTTGATGACAAGACCTTATATAAGATCTCCCCTAACAGTTATAATTAACATTAATGACGACACGTGGACTAATCACGTCATGTCATTTAAAAATCCTGACAATTCTGAACTTAAGCAATTTTCTGAAAAACTGGACTGCAGTTCTCGAGAAGTATGTATATAAGTTCTCGAGAACAAGCTGATTACTCGAGGGCTATACATTCTGGACTTATGTAAGTACTCGAGAAATAAGCGTTGAGTCTACTCAAGAACTAAGCTACGCTTCTCGAGAACTAAAATAACATTTCTCAAGAACTAAAAGAATATTACTCGAGAGCTAAAACTTGTACTCGAGTACTAAGCTGACTTCTTGAGAAGTAGAAGCTAAGTACTCGAGCACCATTACCCAGCTTCTCGAGAGATGGACTTAGAAAAATTTCAAGGTTAGCTCTGTGGTGGAAATTTTTTCAACGCTAGCGCGTGTTTCCAATTGATGAGGCAAGTATACCTATCGTTCAGAGTATAGAATCAAGTGTCGTATTTAAACTCGGGGCTGTCGAGTACTTGTACTCACAAGGGAAACTATTATCTTATCGGAAGGAAACTTTTGTTTTCATTTTTAAACGGAAAAAAGAAGCGTTATACTAAAGAAGAGAAATTCAAATATGAGGAAGCTAGCACTTGATCTAGAATCCCCTTGGACAAAAATAAATCTTCTTGAAAAATAAAGTATTGCAAGTTCTTAGCTACTCGCTCGACCGTGGAGGTTCCTAGAGTACAAAAGCGTCTCTGTCGAGCTCATGCTTCTGACTAACCTTAGGTTGATCGATTAATACCTTTCGGCCAGTCCAAACCCCTAAGCTTGCTTTAGGCGGTGAACCCCTCTATTGGATTTGACTCCAATCCGGAAGATTTACGTCGTCCTCTCTCGAGGAGTTCATTCAACTCCTTTTATCTTTGAATGATCTCCTCGTATCCGCAACCTCTCAGTCATTTAGGATACGGATCTTAAATCGAAACTCATATCCGCGTAATATGAATTCAATGAAATAAAAATCAAAGATAAATCGTAGCGAGTAAAATTATGAACAAGACATTTTATAAAAGAAGAAGAAGATTTTATTTTATTCCAAGGTTCATCATGATCAAGTGCTAAAAGAGAATTAGCTACTCATCATGATTAGGGAATTACAAAATAAAGTAGAGAGAGACATGCTTGAATTAAAAACAACTAGAATTAAGAGTAACAACAATAGTAAATCTAGACTAGAAATGAAAAATACAGCAAAAGAAAATAGCAAACTACAAGACTCCAACTCCTAAAATTCGACTCCTGAACATCTGAAGTTGTCTGGAATTTATTGGAAAAAAAATTGTTTGGTCATGCCCTAGGTCACGCCCGTGACCTAGGGCGTGTCAGGATCGGAACCGTCGTCTTGAAACCCCGGGAACGTTGGAGGAGAAACCGCCAAAATCTGTTAACTAACGGGTCACGCCCGTGACCTAGGGCATGTCAAGTCTGTTTCTTGAAATGGCGGGAAGATGAAAACGGCGGGAGTAAAAGTGGTCTTCAAAGAGGTGTCACGCCCCCTAGTCACGCCCGTGACTAGGGGCGTGTCAAGCTGGAACGACTTCTGGCGACAACGGCTCGAACTACGGAGTAATTGGCTGGAAACGCCCGTGACCCAGGCGTATGAATTTAATATGACGTGGCAAGTGGCTCAACGGTCATTCCTCTGCTGGCACGCCCCGTGTAAATGGTACACGGGCGTGTCATGGTTTGACACGGGCGTGTCTGAGCCGGTCGACGATCTTCAGGCGCGGGTCGGCAATCGTCTGCAACAGATTGGATTTTTGCGTGTCACGCCCATGTGTCACGACCAGGTAGGGCGTGTCACAGGGCGTGTATAGGCCAGAAAAATGGAAAAAGTCAATTTTTCTCCAAATAGTCTGTAGATCAGCCCTGCAAGATTAAAAATTATTTTATTAGATTAATTAAATATAAAATATAAAAACTATTTAATTATAAACTTAATATTATAAAAGTAATATAATATCTAACTATTAATTAGAAAATTGCATAATAAAAATAGGAAATAATTAGAGTTATCAAATACCCCCATACTTATCCGTTTGCTAGTCCCGAGCAAACAACTTCCTATAGGGAGTAGAAAAATTTTAAATGCTAGAAAAGAAAATTGAACCTAAGGAGTAAAATGTGAAGTCTTATGCCTATGCTTGTAGATATTTTTGTAGAAAGACTTACTCAGTATACAAATTAGGTTTTTATTTTTCTTTAAAATGTGTTTTCACTATTATTTTAATTTTAAAATGAAAAATCCGGTAAATCTTAAAATTTTATTTAGGGAGAGTGTAGCGTGTGTACTAAGATAACATTGCACAAACGAAGATTAAGATACCCTCCAAAGAAATTCATCAATGTCGATGGCCATAGGCTTGCCCTTTGACACTCTCGCCACGACACTAGTTTAACTTAAAAACATAAATCAATAGGACTTAATTAGGTTGAAATGTAGGCTTAGGTTTTTGGTGAGGATGGTCAAAGATAAAAACGGTTGCTAGTCACACCAAAACCTAGAGAGAGCTTTTACATAAAAATTTGAAAGGCTTTAAGAACGTAGCCAAATTCCTAATCTTTTTGTTTTTTTTTCTTATTTTTTTATACTCTCTCGTCATGTTGAATTTTTTTCTACCTCTTCAATCTTTTTCTTAATAAATTTTTTTCTTTTCTTTATTTTATTTTGAAAAGGAAAGAAAAATAAAACAACTTTTTATTTTATAAGAAAAGAGCCACCAAAAATAAAAGGCTCCTAATCACTCACAAAGCATGTTTGATTAACAATGTTCAAGCTCGGTCTTAGGTGTGTAATTAGGTTGCTTTTTAGGCTTTGGTAAAATGCTTGGTGGAGCTAAAACAAAAGAAGAGGGAAATAGGCTCAAAATGTCTTAACAAAGATAAAAAATTTAGGTGTGGGTACAAAAGCTATAACTGGTCAAAAGAAGTGCCTAAATCATATTTATGCTAATGAGTCTAACTTATGCAAAGTCTTGAGAATAGTTTGAGGGCAAGTTCTAGACATCGAGAAAGAATGCCTCTCTCTTAGTCCGCGAAATATCTCTCTAGCAAACTTCTACTTACTCACCTAAAGTATTTTAAAGTTTTACCGATTTTCAAAGTGAAAGTAAAATAAAACATTTCTACGCATTTAGAAAAATGAAAGTCTAATTATATGATGAATATTTAAATCTACATAAAATTCTACTTACACGTGCACTTGACTAGAAACACAGCATGGCCAACAGTTCTACTCCAAAATTCAAAATTCAATTAAAACATTAAAATTCTCTAAACACTATAAAGAAATTGAATTACTAGGAATTTTGCATGTGAACAAATATAGAAATAATGACTTCTCTAATTAAAAATTAAACCTAATTTTTTTTTATTATTTCTTAGACTTCCCGAGGTATACCCTGTGAAGGGCTCTCACCGAAACTAGGAGGTAAGATGGGGTGATATCACAAACGTCCCTTTCTAAGAAATTTAATTTTCGATTTTCTAATTTTTTTGTATTTTTTTTTTAAAAAAAAGTTCAAAAACAAAAGAAAATATATTTTTTGAAATTTTTGATATATATTTTTTTTTAGTTTTAATTTTTTTGAAATTTTGTTTTTGTGGTTTTAAATTTTTAAATTTTTTTTTTGGGAAAATTTTGTATGTTTTGCTTGAGAAATATCTCTTCCTCATACTTAAACAATACATTGTCCCCAATGTAAAAATAAAGGAAAGAATGGAAAAGAGACTTCCCTGAGAATATCGAACTAGCATCAAAAGATACCTGTAAGAGAGTAGCAAAACAAAACATAATATATATTTTTTTCATAATAAAAACAAATACATGAAAATTAAACAAAGATACAGATACAGAAACAGCAAGGTGACCCTCTACAAGTCCAAAGAAAAGAAAAGGTAACTACTCCTGGTCAGGAGCGTCCTCGTGCTCCTGATAGAAAGTCTGCATGTTCGCGAACTCGCGGGTAATATGCGTCATGGAAGAAGTATGGTTTCGCTCGAGCACGGTGAAGCGCGCATCAAAAGAATCGAAGCGACCGTCAAAATGGGTTTGCATTTGGTCTAAGCGAGTATGTAGCAACCCAAGTTGCTGGTCCCAATAATTTGGAGGATCGGGCGCCGGAGCAGAGTGAAGCGGTGGTGGCGGAATCTGGGGGGAATGATGAGTACCGCTGGGACCGGCACCATGATCAAGATTAAGATCCCCGCCACCAACTAACAGGGGAATAGCCTCAAACTCGCCGTCGCGTCGGCGAGCTAAACCAAGAGCGTGAAGGGTCGGGAACTGAAGAGGCTGTGGCGTTTGCATGTAAGTGAGCCGTGGAAGAGCAGCCCACATGCTGGTCTGCTTGGCGAGGAAAGTGATGAAATTCCCGTCGTGCACCACTCCCAATCTCACATTTTCGGCCTGGTGCCGAAAGAAAATGGCGAGCATGTAACCAAGGTTGAGTGGGACCCGGTAAAACATACTATACAAGTATAGTAAGTCCGCCCGAGTCACCACGCCGTGGCTATCGCCCCGTCCGGAAAGAGTGAACGTAAGAAGGTTGTGTAGAATGCGTAAAGCGGGGGAGATGAGGTGGCTACCCTTGAATTTCTTTTGGGTGTAGGGGGCGACGTCATTACTGATTTCCGACCAAAAAGTGAGGAAGCTGAAGTCGGGAGGGAAATCAGATTTTAGGTCGAGGTAGGCGGGGGAAGTGGAAAAGGCCTCCGAGCAAAAGCCGATGGTGACATTAAGTTGGCGGATGGTGAGCTGGTGCATCATCCCGCCCATGCGAAAGATAATGGAATCATCTTGCGCTGCCCAACGAAACTCAAAAGAGGCCAAGAACTCAATGGTGAGTTCGAGGAAGCAGGCTCAGAAATGGAGAAGAGGGGAGCCCATCCCGCGGTGGATAGAAATCCCTGAACTAGCTCCGCTGCTCCGAAGGTGGCAAGGATTGCCTAGTCCAAGATACGGAAAACGCCAAAGGGTTTGGCGCGCAGTCGTTCGCTCCGATCTTGTTGGGTTGCATTCTCAAAAAGGAGCATGGCCTCCGCTGAGGCAGGATCGGCGGGATGCTCGGAGGAAGATGCGGAGGAACGGGCGTGGTGGCGAGGCATGATGAGAAAAAGGAGAGAAGTTCTCGAGCACAAGGAGAAGAGAATAGAAGGTGTGAAGGCTGGAGGGTGTGGAGAGAAGAGAAGGAGAAAACTCCTATTTATAGGGTTTTCGGGTCGGTCACGCCCCCCTATCACGCCCGTGACAGTGGGCGTGACAAGCTCGGGTCATAGAAGAAAGGAATCTGAGGCGGACTGCCTCGGATTCGGGGGTCACGCCCCAGAGTCACGCCCGTGACTCAGTGAGTCACGGCCGTGACGGAGGGCGTGTAACAGGAATCCTATGGGAATCTGATGCACTCGCCTCGGATTCTACTGGCACGCCCCAGTGTCACGCCCGTGACTCAGGGGCGTGTCAGTCAAAACTGACACAAGAACACGGGATCCGAGGCGTGACTGGTCACCGCCTCGGATACCCGCAACACAGGCAAGACACGCCCGTGACCAATGTTGGTCATGCCCGTGTCATTTCCGAAAGACGGACGGGAACCCGCAGGAGGAGGGCCCTCCCGCGAGCTAGACTAATCACGGCCTGGTCACGCCCGTGACCTATAAGGGTCACGCCCGTGACATTGGCGTGTACGAGAAAAAAAATAAGAATTTTTTTTCTCTTTTTCTTTTATAAATATATAATTATTATTATTATTTTGGTTTTTGTTATGCTTTTTTTTTATATATTTTAGTTTTTTTGTTTTTTGTTTTTTTTTTCGAATAAACGTAAAATAAAATACAATTTACCGACATGAAGGAACACGTATGCTTGACGCTCATTCCGAACCGATCACCATGCATCGATATCCTTCATACCTGTAAAAAAAACTTAAAAAGAAAATTAGAAAATAATAAAAAGAAAAGATAACCATGGGATGCCTCCCACGAGCGCTTTGTTTATGGTCGGTGAGCTCGACCATAGTGGTGCGCGCGATTTATGGATTTGACAACATTATGTTGTAAAATTGTGCGTTAATATTATCACCGGAAGTAAATAATTTCAGCCGGTGCCCATTCACTTTGAAGTCGCCTCCTTCCAGGTGCGAAATAAGCACCGTCCCGTAGGGCCAAACCTCCTTTACGATAAAGGGGTCGGACCAACGAGACTTAAGTTTACCCGGAAATAAGCGTAGGCGCGAGTTATAAAGAAGGACTTGGTCTCCTGGTTGGAAGTCCTTTGGGTGCTTAATTTTTTATCATGATAGAATTTGGTGCGCTCCTTATAGAGTTTATTATTCTCATAAGCGAGGGAGCGTCACTCATCGAGCTCGTTAAGTTGGAATTTACGAAGCTCGGAGGACGAGTTCTCATCAAGATTTAAAAATTTAAGTGCCCAAAAGGCACGATGTTCAAGCTCAATCGGTAGATGGCATGCTTTCCCATAGACCAATCGATACGGCGTACAACCGATAGTGGTCTTGTACGCGGTACGATAAGCCCATAGAGCATCATCAAGCTTGACCGACCAGTCCTTTCTACTAGTAGAAACCATTTTTTCTAGTATACGTTTAATTTCTCTGTTAACTACTTCTACCTGGCTACTAGTTTGAGGGTGATAGGGGGTGGCTAACCTATGTGTAACGCCATATGTAGATAAAACTTTAGCAAATTGTGTGTTACAAAAGTGTGTGCTCCTATCACTAACTATTGCCCGTGGTGCTCCAAATCGTGAAAATAGTTTTTTGAGAAATCGAGTCACGACTCGTGCGTCATTAGTGGGAAGGGCTTGCGCTTCCGCCCACCGTGATACGTAGTCGACCGCTACCAAAATATATTTATTTCCATAGGAAATTGGTAGTGGTCCGACAAAGTCGATCCCCCATAAATCAAAAACTTCTATTTCTAAAAATAAATTTAAGGGCATTTCATCACGGCGGGAAATATTACCTGAGCGTTGGCATTGTTCACAATGACTTACATGGGCGTGAGCATCCTTGAAGATGCTTGGCCAATAGAAACCTGCTTCAAGTACCTTCCGAGCCATCCGATTAGCTTTATAGTGCCCACCGGCGGGTCCCTCATGGCAATGCTTTAGAATTTGGGCGCCTTCCTATGAGAAACACACCTCCGCACTACTTGGTCCGCGCAAACACGAAATAGAAAGGGATCCTCCCAAAAATAATTTTTCAAATCGGAAAAGAATTTCTTCTTTTCTTGATAAGAAAAACCATTCGTGAGGAATCTCGCAACAAGGTAGTTTGCGAAATCTGCGAACCAAGGAGTGGGGAGAGTAATTACCTTATGAATAGCGAGGAGGCGTTCCTCGGGGAAGGTGTCGTCAATGTCCTCCTCTATGAGCTCGCCCAAATTGGGGTTCTCCAACCGCGAAAGATGATCAGCCGCCAAGTTCTCCGCTCCTCTCTTGTCACGAATCTCCAAGTCAAATTCTTGGAGTAGTAAGATCCACCTACTCATTCGTGGCTTCGCATATGTTTTTGTTAGTAAATATCGCAAAGCAGAATGATCGGTGAAAAAAATAATCTTAGACAAGGTTAGGTAGGAACGAAATTTATCAAATGCAAATATAACGGCTAATAATTCTTTTTCGGTGGTAGTATAATTTTCTTGTGCGGCGGTTAGTGTTTTGCTCGCATAATAAATAGGATGAAAATTCTTATTTATGTGTTGTCCTAAAACCGCACCTACGGCAAAATTACTAGCATCGCACATTATCTCAAAAGGAAGTTCCCAATTGGGAGCGATCATTATAGGAGCGTTGATTAATTTTTCTTTAATAAGTGAAAAAGCGCGCAAACAATTTTCATCAAAAATAAAGGGCGCATCTTTTTATAATAAGTGTGTAAGGGGCTTAGTGATTTTAGAAAAATCTCTAATAAATCGGCGATAGAAACCGGCATGCCCCAAGAAACTACGAACGGCCTTAACATTTGAGGGGGGAGGTAGCTTTTCTATAGTTTCAATTTTGGCCTTATCAACCTCTATACCCTTGCAAGAAATTTTGTGGCCTAAGACCAAACCTTCCCGCACCATAAAATGGCACTTCTCACAGTTCAAGACTAGGTTCGTGTCCTCACATCTTTGGAGTACACGAGAAAGATTGGTCAAACACAAATCAAAGGAATCTCCAAAGACGGAGAAATCGTCCATGAAGACTTCCATGATATCCTCCACTTGTTCATCAAAGATCGCTAGCATACACCTTTGAAAGGTTGTCGGCGCATTGCATAAACCAAAGGGCATCCTTCAATAGGCGAAGGTGCCAAACGGACAAGTGAAGGTTGTTTTCTCTTGATCTTCGGGCGCAATTGAGATTTGAAAGTATCCCGAAAGTCCATCAAGAAAACAATAAAAAGAGTGCCCGGATAACCGTTTAAAGATTTGGTCAATGAACGGTAAAGGAAAATTATCCTTACGGGTTGCATCATTTAATTTGCGATAATTGATGCATACCCGTCATCCGGTAACGGTTCGAGTAGGAATTAATTCATTTTTATCATTAGGAACTACCGTTAATCCTCCTTTCTTAGGCACCACTTGGACCGGGCTCACCCAAGAGTTATCCGAAATCAGATAGATGATGCCCGCATCTAATAATTTAATTACCTCGTCCTTGACTACCTCCTTCATGTTAGGATTTAGCCGGCGTTGAGGTTAAACAGTTTTGTGAGCGTGTTCTTCCAATAAAATTTTATGGGTGCAAAAGGAGGGATTAATCCCTCTCAAATCCGTGATCTTCCGCGCGGCGATGACGTTTTAAAATATTAGATAATTTAAATTTTTCATCATCGGTCAAGTAGGACGACACAATAACGGGAAGTTTAGAATCCTCCGCTAAAAATAAATATTCTAAATGATTAGGCAATTTTTTTAATTCAAGTGTGGGAGGTTCATCATAAGATGTTTTAAAATGATCACTACCGACTTCTAAAATTTCAAATATAGGTGCGCGAGTGATCGAAATATTATCATTATTTTCATGAACAACAAAATCTAGATTTTCAAAATCAGATTCATGATAAATAGAAGATAAACCAAGTTCAGAAAAAGGAAATGAGTCTTCGTCGGGAGAATCCTCCAAGTAATAACATGAGTCATCATTAGCAAGCGAATTTTTCATTAACGAGTCAATAGTAAAGGTAACTTCTTCATCTCCGACTCTAAGGAGAAGTTTACCATTACTAACGTCTATGATAGCGCGCGAGGTGGCAAGAAAAGGGCGACCTAGAATGAGTGGTACCTCGGTGTCATCTTCGATGTCAAAGATGACAAAATCTACCGGAAAGATAAATTTGTCAACCTTGACAAGCACATCCTCTATGATTCCCATAGGGAGCTTGACAGACCGATCCGCCAATTGAATGCTCATTCTAGTGGGTTTAGGCTCTCCTAATCCCAACTTTTTCACTAGAGAATAAGGCATTAAATTGATAGAGGCGCCTAGATCGGCTAACGCACGTTTTACCAATAAATCACCAAATAGATAAGGAATAGAGAAACTACCCGGATCGGGTAATTTCTTAGGTAATTTATTGAGTAAAACCGCCGAACACTCTGCGTTCAATTGAACCATAGAGATATCCTCAAGTTTCTTTTTATTGGACAAAAGATCCTTGAGGTACTTGGCATACTTCGGCATTTGTGCGATTACTTCGCAAAATGGTAAATTTATTCGAATTTGTTTAAACATGTCTAAAAATTTACCATGGTGCTCATCTACCCGGTCTTTTTGCATTTTAGACGGATAGGGAAGAGGTGTTTGATAAGCTTTTGGTTTAATATAACTAGAAGGCTTACTCGGAGGAGAAGATGAAGAAATTGTTACATCCGTATCAACCGGAATTGGAGAAGTTTCAACCGGAATTATAGAAGTGGTTATCTCCTTCCCGCTCCGTAAAGTGATGGCTTTAGCTTGCTGATGTAGGTCCGCTCTTTCGAGCGTTTTGGTGGTCGACGAAACAAATGCGACACTCTTGAATAACTCTCACGTCGCACTCAAGAATTTAACTTCGCAGCGATTTAATTAATATTATTACTACACTAACAATTACAGAGGGTCGCAAAGCCCTTAAAGATAATACCAAGGTGATAAGCCAAGGTCCTCTCAAGCGAAAAGAACCCACACGGTTCGATCGAGCGTGTTGTACCAAAAGAGAAACCACTGAAAACAAAAGATTCGGGCAAGGGTGGTTCTCTCCCAACAAAATACAAACGAGGGCCACCACACCTCACGAACTTAAATGAAAGAAATAAACACGACAATAACTAAAAGAAATTTAACCACGAAAAATCAAGCATTACACAAGGCGCGCTATTTGCCAATGCCACAGGAATTATCTAAAGAAGAGAAACTCATAAAGGTGGAAATTTTCGTCACCCAACCAGATTTGATGAATCCGATTCACTCGACTAGAATCGTTCCTTAACAGCACCACCAGAGATACGTCGGAGGGAGAGAAATTTGTCGCCTTCTTCGTGTCACGCTGTATTTGGAAATTCCTGGCAGAATCTTCTAAATATGGAAACAAATATCTCCAAATAAGGCAGGAGAGAGAAAAGGTGGTGGATTGAGAAATATTTAGGGAATGAAATATTTCTATTATGGTAGGCTAAGAGCTTAATTTGGAAAGTGATATTTGGATTTAGGACGGGGATGAGGAAGGGGTCGGGCTTGTTGGTGTTGGTGATTGGCGGCTAAGATTTTGTGGAGGAGGGAGGGGCTCGGGTTGTTAGAGTTTGGTGGTGGCCGAGTTTGTGAGAGAGGAGGTGGCGGCTTGGAGGTTGGAGGAGGGGCTGGGTAGGAAGGTGGTGGCTAGGGCTCGGGTTTGCAAGGGAGTAGAGGAGAGGAAGAAGGAGGGAGGCCGAGATAGAGAGGGGGGAGAGGTGGTCGGCGGCCAAAGAGGAAGAAGAAGGAGGAGGGCCAAAAACTTGCCTTGGAGGTGGAGGAGGATTTCAATTCTTGAAATTGGTTTTCTTTTCATTCATTCACTAAGTAATCCTTCATAACAAGGCTATATATAGTCTACACCACTCAATCTCCCTCCAATCAACATTCAAAATTCAAAATTCAAAATGAAAATTATGATGGTTATAAGCACCCATCATAATACAAGAAATGAAATAATTAAAATAACCTATGATGGTTATAAGCACCCCATCATTACATGACTTATTTAAATGCAATAAACATAAAGATGCTGGAAATAAAATTGCTTAAAATAATAAATTATTAAAAATATATAATTATTTAATTTTAATTATATATTTTTATTAAATGGCGGCGGACGTCGAGAAAAACATGTGGCGGAGGTGGCGGTGGCGTCGTGGAAGAAAAGCCATCCTCGAGCTTGCGGCAGCGATCGTCCCAATCCACAAACTCTCTCCGATGGGGATCAATGGCGGCCGCATCAGCAATGTCTCCATCAATCCTCCCCCACTCAAAAGTACTCATCACCGATGAGTGGCCCAAGGGGGAAGAACCGTCAAAAACAGTAGTAGCATGGGGAAAATCTGGCCCCGCTATCAGTGTCGTAGTAGCATGTACATCCATCAGCGCTGAGAACCTGTCTGGCAAAAGGTGGTCTTGGAGGGACCTCAAATACGCATTAGCCAAAGAAGGAAAAAGAATTTCAACAATATCCACCAACATACCTCCGATGGAGACCGAGAAGGAGAACGATCCTAGGAAACTGTCACCACCCAACCCAATAGAAAGCATAGTGGAAAATATATACAGAGAGGTAGACATTTAAAGTGGCATAAAAGCATAAAGCGTAAAGTATGTAATGATGAAAATAGGAGCTATGACTCAATCAGTGGAAACTTTTAAAAGAAATGTCATGTCACCAAACTTCGGTAAAATTCGTAAAGAATAGACTAGCAAATTCATTATTATTTCTAAGGTGCTCGGGAGCATCCGTTCAGGGGTGAGACAAGCCAAAACAAAATCAATCACATAACGGTGGGAGACTTTCTGACACAAACTCGCAAGTAAATTAATGGACGCATTTTGATGGATTAAAAGGATAAGAATGCGCCAAATTAACTTAAAACCATGTGGGGTGAACCCATGTGCAACATGACTAGAATTAATAGAAGAAAATAATGGAACTATGTCAGGTGGCACGGGTGATTTAAATTCAAAAATTATTTCGATGAAGCCTAACGCTTTCGTTTTAAATTTGGAATTAAATTTTGATTTAAAAATGTCGTTATGAATAGCCAGCAGAAAACGCTCGTCACCAACTACGTTTACCCACAGCCATCGAAGTAAGCCTAAAGGGGAGGCGATAATAATAAACTTCTCCAAATATAAAGGGATAGAAATGACTAGCTCGTGTCCTAACAAATCATCTACTCGAGTTAAATTAACCGGAGGGAGAGTCGACATGGGTGATTCCGTAGGGGAAGTTAAGTCACACTCAACGTCAAAACACGGATTACTTGTCCAAAAACAAGCCTCCGGTTGTAGGCCTTTAAAATCATAGGAAAAATTAAACAGTGGATTCGTTCTCACTGAAAACTCAGCCGACAAGCCTTCCAACTTATTAGATACTTCAGTTAATTCAGAATTAGTGATCGTATCATAGGTAGGCAAAATCGTATCCGACAAAATTTCTAAACAGTTTTGGGCCATAGGCAAAGGACCTTTCATCAACGAAGTGTCTTTCTGGCCCTCAGGGCTACCGTCATCCAAAGATAATTTTTCCCCACAGTATAACTTTTCCAAAACTACACATCCTTAGTTAACCAACTCTTCCCATGAAGTGGGTGCGTCGTCACGATCAAAATAGAGGGATGGGCAAATCAAATCCCGGGGAGAATCTAAATTAATTTGATCCTCAAACGACGTTGATAACTTCCAAGAACTAACTCCCGGATGTATCACACTAAGATTATCCCAAATTGAACAACCATCCCAAGGTGACTCTTCCAATACCGTTTAAACATCTATTAATTCTGGGTCAACCATAATAATATCAGGCCCTAGCAAGTCACCACCTAATTTAATAACAGGTAAGCTTTCAACATAGGATGACTCTACCGACTCAGCCGGAACGTCGTCTGACTCAGGATCATCAGACGACTCCATGACTAAAATATCGTCGAAGGGGGGTGGAGATGATTCCTCAGGGGAGAAATCCTCGTCCAGGTCACTAGGGTAACCAATCTCCTCAACGTCACTAAAAGCATCAGTGAAACTTGCCTCGTCCTCAGTGATGGGCTCAGTCCTAATCACATCCTCAGGTTCAACAGGAGAGTTAGGCACTATCGTAAGTGAAGGAAGACTCTCACCTAGCAGATTAACTTCATCATCCAGAGATTCTATATCCACATAAGAATCCTCAGAGGTATCAGTCACTATATCAGAGGGCTTAGATATCGAGGCTAAAGAAGCAAGCACCCTAATAGTAACCTCTTTCGAGTTCAAATTTTGGGGTCTAAATGACTTATGTTCCCTATAGGTGGGACTAGACACACTTTGGGTATTACTACCTTTCTGGGGAAAAGATCTATCCTGAGTCATAGGGTCACTCCTATAAGCAGATACGGGTCTAGTGCCGTAACTATTCTTACTAACGGGTATGGTGTTATTAGTGCGCAGGTAGACGGGATCAAATTGATCTGAGAGGAGGCTACGCATGTGCGGCCACGCATAATGATAGCTACCAACACGACGCTCTTCGTTTAACCAAAATAATCGGGCTCGACCTTGATGCGCGTAAAATATGGCAAGCGTACCGGTCGCTCAAGTAATAAAGTTGGGAATGAATCCCCGGATGTCGGTCTCTTGAGGAATGCAATTGGCGTCGAACGATCTAGACTCTAAAACTATCGTTATGAGAGTTAATTTAAATAAACAGAAAAGAAAGGGGCTTTTGTTGGTGGTCTTACGACCGATTACACTAATATAAACTATGCGGGTCGCAATCACCGCTTCTCAAGGCGAGATGGATGTAGCGGCCGCGATGCCGTACTTCGATTGGCGAGTGGACGGAAATCTAGCGAGTGAGGTGATTAGTGCGGAGCAAGCTTGAGTGAAACGAACATGTGGAGTGGAGCGAGATGGAGCGAGGCGCATCAAAGAATAAATCTCAAGAGCAAGATGAAATACAACTAATAACAATAATGCTAGAAGTTGATGTCCATTACAAGCACAAGCATTTCATACAACAAGAAAAAGAGAGAAAATGCACAACCATGAGATTGAAGATCCACTGCGGTTGTTGGCCGGAGGTGCAGGTTGTCAATCCGCTTCCAAGCGCAGTCCGAGGAGGGCTTCCGGTACCACCGAGCTGTCACCTCGAGGGCCTGTAACTCCGTTCTCTAGGGGTGCTTCGTCTTCTTCCTTGGTGGAAAGCTCGGAGAAGAATGCTTCAATGGCCGGGAGGATCGCCGGAGGATGCGAAATGCTTCGGAATCACCGGAGAAGGTCCTCCCATTGGTATGGATGAAGGTGGAGGTGAATGGGACTTGCTGGAGGGCGAAACGGCGGACTGGCGAAGGTTCCGTAATGATGCTCTCGCCCTAAATCGCGGAACAGCGTATTTATAGCTTGCAGAATAAATAGCGCGCACGACCACTGGCGCACGACCAGTGATCGTGCGCGACCAAGGTCAGCGCCCGTGCGTGAGCAACCTGCAAACCTGCATCAGAAAATCAGTAGTCGCGCACGATCAGCAGCGCACGATCAGTGATCGTGCGAGGCAAGGCTGATGATCGTGCGGAAATAGCCAGACAGACTTTTGCAAAATGGGTATGACTGCGCACGATCGGCGGCGCACGAGCAGTGGTCGTGCGCGGTATGGCTAGTGATCGTGCGGAAGGTTCAAGACAGAGTTTCACAAATGAGACCGGGCTGCGCACGATCAGTGATCGTGCGCCAGGAGGTCAATGGTCGTGCGTGGGTAAAAACGCACGACCACTGACTCCTTTGCCAAAAATAGTGAAACGCCTATCCCGAATGCCCTCACGATCCCCAAACCTGCAGGAAAACTGCACGGGGCATCGATCGCGGCAGCCACAGCAAACAGTGATAAACATAGCAAGAAAGTAAATGCACACAAGCACAGAAAATGGGCAACAAAGGTGCACAGGGCGTGGAAAACCGTAGCGAAACAAAAGGAGTGCAAATGACGCTAAACGGTGTGCAAAGACAAGGAAATAAGCCCAGATGAGTCCGAAAATAGGTATATAAAGAGGACTCATCACACCCCCAGACTTAACCGTTTGCGCGTCCCGAGCAAACAGAACCTAAGCAGACGGGGAAAAATGAACTAGCTAAAAAGAGAAATTGCCAAACGGAGTACCATGCGAAGTCGCATGCTCGCGTGCATAAAAATAAAGTAGAGGGAATTCTTAAGTATACAAAATATTTTATATTTTTCACAATGCGTAACAAAAATTTATTATTACTCAAAAGTGGAATCACGGTGAATCAGCCGGTCCTACGCAGGGAGAAAGTAGACAGGCCACTAAGGTGAGCATTGCCGAAGACCGGAGCTCAAGATTACCCCCAAAGGAATCCACCAATGTCGGAAACCATAAGCTTGCCCGATCGCACTCTCTCCACGGCACTAGTCAACTCAAGCGCAAGTCCGTAGGACTTCGGGTAATAATGGGGCTTGGGTTACGGTGAGGAAAACAACGATAAACATGATGGGTATGCACCTAACCCAAATGAGCAAACGTACAAAACTAGTACCCGCTGCCCACAAAATAAACACGGGTGCACCACACCCCCAGACTTAACTTTTACTAAATGGGTGTGTGCACCGCCTACTCCAAATCCAAATCATCTCAAATAAAGATTTTCAATCAAACTTTTTCTTTTCACTTTTCATTTTCACTTTTTCTCTTTTTCAAATATTTTTCTTTTCACAAAACACAATTTTCAGCAAATAAAGCTTGGGGGCACTTCCACATTTTCACGAATAAAAATACCACATCACAACCCAACATGAAAATATAAAACACTAAGCTCGACTTGGGTGTGCGACTAGG
Source organism: Platanthera zijinensis (assembly GCA_039513925.1). Classification (NCBI taxonomy): domain Eukaryota; kingdom Viridiplantae; phylum Streptophyta; class Magnoliopsida; order Asparagales; family Orchidaceae; genus Platanthera; species Platanthera zijinensis. The sequence goes on from CM077087.1 coordinate 150,910,291, forward strand.
ATCGGCTATGGGGCTTTGGTGAAATAATGGTGGAGCTGAATCAAAAGGAAGGGTAGGCACAAAGGGGCTAGCAAGGGCGATGTTAGGAATGGGTACAAAGCTCAACCGGGCCAAAAGGTGGCCTACATCGCTCTCACGCTAGACTAACCGTGTACCAATGCTTCAAGAATAGCTTGGGGCAAGTTCTTAGCAACCGAGAAGGATAATCCTTCCTCCCGACTCAAGCAATACGAGTCTAGTGGCGGCTACACACATTCCTACGCTACCGTTTGATTCACACCGGATTCACAAACTTTTGAGTAGAATAAGAAATATGTACGCAAATAGAAAAATATAAAACTATAAGCATACAGAAAAATTAAGTCTACACAAATTTCTATACAAAACGAGAGCAGTTGACTAGAAACATAGCAAGGCCAACATTTTACTCCGTCGCGCAATCCTAAACTAGCACAGAAATTTTCCAAATCTAACAAAGATACAAGCTCAACTCGTGGCATGCTAACAGCTAAGCTCGCGCTCATGTGGGTGCAGTGGTGTGCAACAGGAATCTAACATAATGAAGCGAAAAAGGAAAACTACTGGCGTGCAAAATTAAATGTGCTCGTGGAGTGCACAAGCGGCTCTTCCCCCCAGACTTGAATGAAAACACAAGCAAGAAAAATAAACATTCAACCAGAAAATGAAATCTGAAGCGAGAGAGAGTACCAATGCTCCAAAGAGGGGAGCATGCCAGAAGATTGCGTGATGATTCGCGGGCAGTGCTGCATCGCACAAAAGATAAGCTGAACCTGCGAATCAGGCCGAACAATAGAAAATACAAAAAGATAGAAAGCATAAAATAAAATCAAACAAAAACAAGGGGACCAAAAGGTCCAAGCTTGGGTTGTCTCCTGAATAGCCCTTTTGTTTACCGTCCTTAAGGTGGACCAAATACCTGTATTAGCAGTTGTATAAAATGTTTATGCAACAAAATAAAATAAATAACGACCAAAAATAAAATGCAGAGGTAGCAGTGGGGTGGAGGAATTGCACTCATTCCTCATCGCTGCTGTCGATCTCAACGGGCGGCGGGCGGGGAGCGGGAGCGGAACGAACCGGCGGCGGAGGGATGTTTAGGCCACCACGCAAAGCCTGCTGATATACCAGGTTCTGCATCCACAACTGGGAGGCCTCAATATCCGCAAGGCGCTCATTCAGAAATGGAGTGTTCTGACCATGAAATGAGGGTCGGGCTGCCTCTCCGGCTCAGCAGATGGTGGCCGAGAACGACGTGACTGAGTGCCTCCTGCAGCTCTCCGCCTACCCATGGCGGAAGATTCTGGAGCAACTTCATCCTCGTCCTCCTGCAACGCTCCTCGGGCGTCACCTGGCATAACTATCTCGAATCGACGATCGGATCGCCTCCCAATAACACGTAGCAGATGAAAACTGACCATGTTGGCTCGGGTGATGACGGAAGGGGTGGTAACCTGCTCCATCGGCGGCAAACTATCCCAAACTCCCAAATTCTTGGCGATGCGAGTGATGTAATAAGCACCACCGATCGCGCCGGCGAGGCGATAAGTAGCCTCATGATGGAAGAATGTCGCCAGCATATAACCAAGGTGGATGGGTTCCCGACGGAGCATGCTATAAAGTGAAACTAAATCCTGCCATCCAACCACATTCTGACTAAGTGACCGCGCCGTGAGTGAGTGGCTAAGAAGATGCTGAAGATACCGCAAAGCAGGGGAAATGATCTTGGTCGACTTGGCCTTCCGAGCCACATACTCCTCGTCGGAACCGGTAATTTCGCGCCAAGCAGACCCATGGGAGGACCCTTCAGGGAAGCCGGAGCCTAAACCTTGTGGTTCCGAAGCATCTGAGTAGAATCCGGCTCGGACGCCAAGCTCATGGATGGTCATGGAAATGACCCGTCCCCGAATCCGGAAGGAGCATTCAACAGGGCGATAGCCGCGAGTGTCGCATTCCCACTCAAACGTGGAGAGGAACTCCAAAGTGAGCTCTTTGAATCCGGGTTCGCGGCACTCGAAAACGTGGCTCCACTTGTCGAATGAGTAGAGGTGGAGGATAGAATCCGCAAGAACACCGCCGTCGCCAATGGACCTTAACTCCTCCCAGTCCACAAGATGCTGAGGGAGGAAGGGTTTGTTCTTCAAATCAGTAAACCGGCGCTGGTGGGTGTCCTTCTGAAATGCCGCCATCCTCTGCAGCACCTGAGCCGGAGTGGAGCGCTGGTAGGCGTTGACAGCCCTGCGGTTAAAGGTAGAAGCCATTGCAAGAGGAAGATCCGGTGGAGCGAGGAGGGAAGAAATCTCTCGGAGATTTGCCGGAGAAGAAGAGGGGACGGAAGCTCAGGAGAGCGACGCACGACGAAAGCTCGGGAGCGAGAGATTTAGGGCGCACGCTCGGCACAGCCCGAGCGGTCTTTTTATAAAAACTGGGTCGACCGCACGATCACTGATCGTGCGAAAATAAATAGCGCGCACGATCACTGATCGTGCGCGATACTTAAAAATTACAGGCAGCCAATTTTTGTACCAAGATCGCTCGGATAACGCTGAGGGTGCGCTAGGGGGATACAGAAATGAGGCAAAGCTACCGTAAGCATTTTTAGACTAAAAGGCAAGAATATATAAGATGAGATGAGAAAAGTGGAAGAAAATTGCCCAAAAATTCTAAAAGAAAAGAATACGCTACCTAGATAACTATTGGGTTTTCTGTCTCCCAACAGGACTTATTCAAATCCTCGACTTTGCTTAACTGATTGGCGTATGGAAATGGAGATGCCCAGGCAATTGTTCTTGCTCGCGTGTTGGTAGCGGGTACCGGTATGGAGACAGAACAAATGCCCCACTACCTGTATAAGTACACCTGCCGAGAGTGTCAGGCATGGGCAAGACATAACTTGTGAAGTTCTTCATCTCCAACTCCACCTGCATCTGGTTGCTAGCAGACATAGGCCGCATTATAAGCCCGTGCACTGGTTGAACCGGTTCCAAGATGGAATCCTGCAGGGAAGTGGAAACAAGAACGGGGTCAAGAAATAAATCAGAAGAATAACATAAACAATCCTTAATCTTGGAAATGATCCCGGAGTCATCTCCCGTTGGTAGAATTGCAGACATCTGAACACCACTGTCCAGGATGGTGCAAGAAGTTCCTAGCGCAGCATCCATTTCGTCCGCGCATTGGACATCCTCACATGGGGTGAAGGTAGCAACCTCAACCACGGAAATGTCCTCCTCGACTGGATCTAACAGAAAGCTGAAAGTGCTAGTTTCCACCTGCGAATCAGCCTCAACAGAAACATCAGAAAAAGAATGAATACTATGCAAAGCGGAAGGCGGAGGTACAGAACTCAACGGGGAGTCAAGAACTGTCTCTTCGCAACCGGACTCGATGCTAGGTGATGCATGTTCATCAGAAGTATACGTATCCATGCCGGGATGGGGATCGACACAAGCATCGGGGCATGTACCGGAAGTGCATTCTCCAAAACATGGAGATGGCATCGATGCATATCCCGAGGCTGAAGGGGTGCTGCCCACGGTGGAAGCGGGAATAATCCGGAAGTCCGGCTCATTATCCACTTCCAATTCAGCTAAATAAGCAGTGCAGTCCTTCAATGCATGATCCCAGCTTCGACAAAAGATGCACTGCTTAGCCGACTTCCGCGGTGAAGCGTTTGCTGAAGCCGAGAAAAAGTAGTGCGGTAATGGCTCCGCTGGTCGGTGGATAACCGGCTTATGTCTACGAAATGTAGAGTCATGAATTTCCTGGGAACTATACTTCTGGGGACATCGATCACTTGCATGCGAGATATCTCCACAATGAGGGCAACGAATATTGAAATTGGCCCACATTGCGGAAATATCAAAGTCAAACGGAAGCAACTACTTTGCAAAGATTCATCGCGCAAAACTTACAATTCCAACAATGAACTTCTGGAGAAGAGGAAAGAAATGAAACAGAGCAAAACAAGTTAACTCGAATACCAAAATTTTCAGAAATCATGATCGTTCAACAGTTGCATTCCCCGGCAACGGCGCCAAAAACTTGATGCGCGTAAAATACGGCAAGCGTACCGGTCGCTCAAGTAATAAAGTTGGGAATGAATCCCCGGATGTCGGTCTCTTGAGGAATGCAATTGGCGTCGAACGATCTAGACTCTAAAACTATCGTTATGAGAGTTAATTTAAATAAACAGAAAAGAAAGGGGCTTTTGTTGGTGGTCTTACGACCGATTACACTAATATAAACTATGCGGGTCGCAATCACCGCTTCTCAAGGCGAGATGGATGTAGCGGCCGCGATGCCGTACTTCGATTGGCGAGTGGATGGAAATCTAGCGAGTGAGGTGATTAGTGCGGAGCAAGCTTGAGTGAAACGAACATGTGGAGTGGAGCGAGATGGAGCGAGGCGCATCAAAGAATAAATCTCAAGAGCAAGATGAAATACAACTAATAACAATAATGCTAGAAGTTGATGTCCATTACAAGCACAAGCATTTCATACAACAAGAAAAAGAGAGAAAATGCACAACCATGAGATTGAAGATCCACCGCGGTTGTTGGCCGGAGGTGCGGGTTGTCAATCCGCTTCCAAGCGCAGTCCGAGGAGGGCTTCCGGTACCACCGAGCTGTCACCTCGAGGGCCTGTAACTCCGTTCTCTAGGGGTGCTTCGTCTTCTTCCTTGGTGGAAAGCTCGGAGAAGAATGCTTCAATGGCCGGGAGGATCGCCGGAGGATGCGAAATGCTTCGGAATCACCGGAGAAGGTCCTCCCGTTGGTATGGATGAAGGTGGAGGTGAATGGGACTTGCTGGAGGGCGAAACGGCGGACTGGCGAAGGTTCCGTAATGATGCTCTCGCCCTAATTCGCGGAACAGCGTATTTATAGCTTACAGAATAAATAGCGCGCACGACCACTGGCGCACGACCAGTGATCGTGCGCGACCAAGGTCAGCGCCCGTGCGTGAGCAACCTGCAAACCTGCATCAGAAAATCAGTAGTCGCGCACGATCAGCAGCGCACGATCAGTGATCGTGCGAGGCAAGGCTGATGATCGTGCGGAAATAGCCAGACAGACTTTTGCAAAATGGGTATGGCTGCGCACGATCGGCGGCGCACGAGCAGTTGTCGTGCGCGGTATGGCAAGTGATCGTGCGGAAGGTTCAAGACAGAGTTTCACAAATGAGACCGGGCTGCGCACGATCAGTGATCGTGCGCCAGGAGGTCGATGGTCGTGCGTGGGTAAAAACGCACGACCACTGACTCCTTTGCCAAAAATAGTGAAATGCCTATCCCGAATGCCCTCACGATCCCCAAACCTGCAGGAAAACTGCACGGGGCATCGATCGCGGCAGCCACAGCAAACAGTGATAAACATAGCAAGAAAGTAAATGCACACAAGCACAGAAAATGGGCAACAAAGGTGCACAGGGTGTGGAAAACCGTAGCGAAACAAAAGGAGTGCAAATGACGCTAAACGGTGTGCAAAGACAAGGAAATGAGCCCAGATGAGTCCGAAAATAGGTATATAAAGAGGACTCATCAGACCTACTAATCGCTCTCGGGCAAAGCTAACCTTTTCGTAGTCATCCCATAAGTGACAATTAAAATATTGTTCTAATCCCTTAAGCTAGTCTCTAAAATTTTGAGGATACCCTAAACCGTCATAGGTAGGATAAATGTGGTGTGCCTTAGGGGTGTGTTTAGCCATATCCGTAGCATAGTAATAGCCTAACTGGGTAGCATATACGTCATATGTCATTTAGTGAGAACCGGTGAGAAAATACTCACCCAGAACTAGTGCACATGCAATGACTAAATAACCTGGCCCTATTTAATTTTCAAAGATGGAATTATTCCTGCTAATTACTTAAAATAACAAATATTTTTTTATTATTTTCTTGCTGGAATAGATAGGTAGATTATTAAATAAATTTTTTTTTATTTTTTTGCTGAGAAAATAAAAATATAGGCCGTTATTGGCTAAACAAGGGACTTAGAAAAATTTTCTCCACGCTAGCGTGTGTTTCCAATTGATGAGGCAAGTATACCTATCGTTCGGAGTATAGAATCAAGTGTCGTATTTAAACTCGGGGCTGTCGAGTACTTGTACTCACAAGGGAAACTATTATCTTATCGGAAGGAAACTTTGGTTTTCGTTTTTAAACGGAAAAAGAAGTGTTATACTAAAGAAGAGAAATTCAAATATGAGGAAGCTAGCACTTGATCTAGAATCCCCTTGGACTAAAATAAATCTTCTTGAAAAATAAAGTAATGCAAGTTCTTAGCTACTCGCTCGACCGTGGAGGTTCCTAGAGTACAAAAGCGTCTCTGTCGAGCTCATGCTTCTGACTAACCTTAGGTTGATCGATTAAGACCTTTCAGCCAGTCGAAACCCCTAAGCTTGCTTTAGGCGGTGAACCCCTCTATTGGATTTGACTCCAATCCGGAAGATTTACGTCGTCCTCTCTCGAGGAGTGCATTCAACTCCTTTTATCTTTGAGTGATCTCCTCGTATTCGCAACCTCTCGGTCATTTAGGATACGGATCTTAGATCGAAACTCATATCCGCATAATATGAATTCGATGAAATAAAAATCAAAGATAAATCGTAGCGAGTAAAATTATGAACAAGACATTTTATAAAAGAAGAAGAATATTTTATTTTATTCCAAGGTTCATCATGATCAAGTGCTAAAAGAGAATTAACTACTCATCATGATTAGGGAATTACAAAATAAAGTAGAGAGAGACATGCTTGAATTAAAAACAACTAGAATTAAGAGTAACAACAATAGTAAATCTAGACTAGAAATGAAAAATACAGCAAAAGGAAATAGCAAACTACAAGACTCTAACTCCTAAAATTCGACTCCTGAACATCTAAAGTTGTCGTGAATTTATAGGAAAATTTTGTGTTTTGTCACGCCCTAGGTCACGCCCGTGACCTAGGGCGTGTCAGGCTCGGAACCGTCGTCTTGAAACCCCGAGAACGTTGGAGGAGAAAATGCCAAAATCTATTAACTGACGGGTCACGCCCCTAGGTCATGCCTGTGACCTAGGGCGTGTCAAGGCTGTTTCTTGAAACGGTGGGAAGCTGAAAATGGAGGGAGTAAAAGTGGTCTTCAAAGAGGTGTCACGCCCCCTAGTCACGCCCGTGACTAGGGGCGTGTCAAGCTGGAATGGCTTATGGCGGCAACGGCTCGAACAACGGAGTAATTGGCTGGAAACGCCCGTGACACGCCCTGGGTCACGCTCGTGACCCAGGCATGTGAATTTAATCTGACGTGGAAAGTGGCTCAACGGTCAATCCTCTGCTGGCACGCCCCGTGTAAATGGTATACGGGCGTGTCATGGTTCGACACGGGCGTGTTTGAGCCGGTCGACGATCTTCAGGCGGGGGTCGGCGATCGTCTGCAACAGATTGGTTTTTTGCGTGTCACGCCCATGTGTCACGCCCAGGTAGGGCGTGTCACAGGGCATGTCTAGGATAGAAAAATGGAAAAAGTCAATTTTTCTCCAAATAGTCTGTAGATCAGCCCTGCAAGATTAAAAATTATTTTATTAGATTAATTAAATATGAAAACTACTTAATTATAAACTTAATATTATAAAAGTAATATAATATCTAACTATTAATTAGAAAATTGCATAATAAAAATAGGAAATAATTAGAGTTATCACTCTGGCTACTCGAGAAGTATAGGCTGAGTCTACTCGAGAACTAGTCTAGGCTTCTCGAGAACTTTAATGAAGTTACTCGAGAACTAAGACTTTGTTGGGTCCGGCGTTCCTTCACTTGACCCGTGGCGCTTTGCTACTTATTTAAGAAATTAAGTAGCGCCCTCTCCAACAGTCCGGGCTTTTGGTACAGTTGGGTATGCGCTTGGTCCTTCAATTGGTATCAGAGGGAGGTTACGGGTTCAAGACCGGGGGGGCGCAATTAACTCCTAAATTTTCCCTTCTACCTGTGTGGGTCTGGCGGGTCAGGCAAACCGTGGACATGTGGTAACCCCACCTATGAGCCATGTGGGTCATGTGGTAACCCCACCTATGAGCCGACGGGTTTTACTGGACGCCGGGGGGGATTGTTGTATACGGCGTTCCTTCACTTGACCCGTGGCGCTTTGCTACTTATTTAAGAAATTAAGTAGCGCCCTCTCCAACAGTCAAGGCTTTTGGTGCTGTTGGGTATGCGCTTGATCCTTCAGGCTTTTACTCGAGCACTAAGCTAAATACTCGAGTTCTGCTAACTCCACTACTCGAGAACTATACTAGACTTCTTGAGAAGTGGACTTAGAAAAAAAAATTTGAACTTAGGAAATTTTTATTCTTCATGAATCCAATCTTCATTCCATGTTCCAAGTGCTTGAATGTGATGTGTATCCCAATAGAGAGGCTACACATGAGTCAACACCTTGGATCACACATTGAGAGATTACACTGTATGATCTTGTGTTCATGACCCATTGTAGACTGACATTGGTCTACACTTGTCAATGATTGTCTGCAAATACACAACTAAATAGAGATATCAAATACAACTTAATTCATCTTAGTTCAAGGGTGACTTCATGCAAATCTGGGTTATTGTGGATGCAATACCCAACAATCTCCCCCTATTTGTAGAAGTCAGAATCCTCTACACTAAGATGAATTATATCAACAAAGAAAGAACTGTATATGAAAAACAGATTCAAATGCAAGAGATGAAAAATTAAACATAGAATCAGCAAAACTAGAAATTATATACATATAATGTTTTAGAGTTCAAATCAACATCCATTTCATCTTTAATCTCAAAATTAGTTATCAACAGAATATCAGTCCTTTCTCTTATCTTGCCTGTCATACTTCTCTTGTTGTCTTCTCTGGTAGCTGAAAGGCTTTGGATAGTACCTTGGAGGTTTAGGAGGTGTCTTTGGATTGTTCTACCCATACTCTATGTTATAGATTCTCCTTTTAGTCATGGACTTTTCATAGAGTTCCCACTCAGCGGAGCTGTAGTGGAGACTCTTGTTTTCATTGTAGTCCATTACTAATTTGAGAGTGTCTAGAATTAAAGCCTTGGAAGTAGGACTCCAGACTTCAGCAAATTCTTGTACTTTCCTTTTCTCTGAGTCTGGCTTGGGAATACTTTTGTTTGCAGAGGAGCCTTCCCCATACTTCTTCTTCTTAGGAATGTGGATTTCAGGTAGATCTTGAGGAATCACATCATCCCAAACTTGATCATAGGAAGCAGGAGGAGGATTTTGATCTTCTTGCCTTAGAGAGAAGCATGACATCTAAGGCTGCATCTGAGCAGGCATCTGGCTTGACTGACCTTCAGCAAGGGGGTTCAGGTGATGAGGTATGATATTAGGATCAACCTGGAATTTAGAGAATATTTGATTATACATCCAGACTGTAGTGTCATAGTTATGAAATTTCACAGACTGAATCTATTCTAAAACATTCTTATTAATTTCAGTTATCTTATCATACCAGACTATGTTGGCAGCAGCAGTAAACTTGTCCACATGTTCTTTCACTAAACTCTCCCCCTTTCTGAATTCTAAAGATAGTGTGTCTATAGCATCTTCCTTGAAGGTACCAACCTCTTCACATATTTTCATAAGGTTTTCCTGTGCTTTCTTTTCCAAGTAAATTTGGTTGCCAGCAAGAGTTACTGATTGATCCATGACCTTACAAACACTAGAGATAGTGTGGTCTATAGCTTTTCAACCAATCTGAAACAGCTCTTTGAGAGAGTTAGTGTTGTGCTGAATTTCTGCAAAGCCTCTGCTCATCTCTTTCTCTAGAACAGATACTTTGTCTTGGACCATTCTCAGAGATTCATCAAAATATTTTCTTTGCCCACTCAGCATTACTTCAATCTTACTTAGAATATCTGAACATACAGGGGCAGCAACAACAGCAGGAACAGCAAGAGTAGCAATGTGAGGTGGAGAAGGGACTTCCCATGGAGGGATTTCTTCAACAACTATAGAGCTTTTAGCTCTGGTAGTATGAATGACTATATCTCCTTCCTCATCAAGGAAGGTGGGAATAGAGAAATCAAGTCTCCTCAGGGGAGCTTTAACTGTCTCTAGTTCTGGCTCATCCTCTTCTGATAGAAGGATGGAATCTGGTTGAGGTGAGTCTTTTCTTGGAGATGGAGAAGGATTTGCTTTGGGAGAAGGTATTGGATATGGAGAAGGATTTGTTTTGGGAGAAGGTTCTAGAGATGGAGAAGGTGCTGGAGATGGATTCTTTGAAGGTTCTTTTGCATTTTCTGAGTGGAGGGAAGGAAGAGGCTCATCAGAGGTGAGTTATTTTATCATGTTTTCTATATCTTCTGCAGTAGAGTTGAGGGTTTTCTGAACTTGCTCATCAAAGAATATCTCATCTGATATGTCTGCCAATGGGGACCTGACTGGAGATCTGAGTGGACTTCTCACTGGACTTCTGACTGGAGATCTAGCTGGTGATCTGGCTGGACTTCTGACTGATGATCTCACAGAAGGAGGAGGAGAGGGAATTCTGGCATCTGGAATAGAGGAAGCAGGCTCCCCCTCAGTTGTTGTACCAGATGGTTCAGCAACTTCATGAGAGGAGGGAGATGGGGTCCTGACCTTAGAAGCAGGGTGTTCAAGCTCTTTAGCAATCTATTTGGGGTTCTTCAGTTTTAGCTCCCACCTTTGTATAGAAGTTAAGGAGATCTTCTTCAAGTGATGAATTAGAGTACCTTTGGAAGTCTTGAAGACAACTGTATCAATCTCATGCAACATCAAAGAGATTATCCTGGCAAACTTTGGTTCTTTAATTCTATCCCTGATCATGTCAAAGATCATCATTTCATATGGAAATTTCTTTCTCCAAACTATGACTGTCATTACATTGAATAATTCATTGGTAATGAAACCTATAGACCCTGTCCTACACCATAGAATTTTTCCAACAATGTCAACCAGAAGCTTACTGACATCATTTAGAGATGTCCTCCTTAGTGAGGTGATGTCAACTGGAACTCCACAAAAATGACAGGTTCTGTCATTATCTTCCTGAGTAAGTTCCTCTTCATCATCTACAATCGGTAGCCTTAGAAGTTTTGACACAATGGTCGGGCTTAACTTGATCTTAACTCCCTTTACTTTTGATTTCAGAACTGTACTATTCCTCCTAATCTTGACATTTTTATCGAACTCTTCTACTTCTGGGAAAAGAATTTTATAAGGTTCTTGAAGAACAAAGTTCAGACCTGCGGTTTCGAGCAGAAGAAGAAGATTCTTGAAATCATCTGAAATTTCTGCAATCCCGGTAACCACAAGTTAACTTCCAACTCCGATTCTGGACTGCTGAGCCATTGATGCTGAAGACGGCGACGAACGGAGCGCGAGAGAATGGCGGTGTCGAAGCTCTGCGTCGGCGGAAGGCGAAGAGTTTTCGAGAGAGATGGATTTGAAATTTTGGTTGATTTGTGATTTCTAAAGCTTTATATATATATAACCCTAGTTATGACAATTAAGTGTCTAATTAATCTAAGATAAGCCTTTGATTAAGGCGGAAATAGGTCGGTTTGCGAAAATGAAGAAATGGACAGAATTGAAAAGAGACGGGTCATTTCTCGAGAGGCAGAGTTAGTTCTCGAGAGATAGAGTTAGAGTTCTTGAGAAGTGAATTTCTAGTACTCGAGAACTTATAGTACTTCTCGAGAGACAGACTTTTAGTTTTCGAGAAGTAGACTTTAGTTTTTGAGAACTAGTTATTTACTTTTCGGGAAGTTTACTTTATTTCTCGAGAACTGCCTTCCACTTGAGAAATTTCAAACCTTTTGGTAGTATCCTCGATTCCTGAGCTTTGAAATGATCTATTTTGGTCTATCCTTCTTTGTTCAGCATCCCAAGTTTAGTTTTGAAGAAATTGAACTTGGTCTCGTCCAGCGGCTTCGTGAAAATATCTGCAACTTGTCGATCTGTTGGCACGTACTGCAAATCCACATCTCCTAGCTCTGCATGCTCCCGGATGAAGTGATATCTGAGCTCGATGTGCTTTGTCCGACTGTGCGAGACTGGGTTGTTGGCAATTGCTATTGCGCTGGAGGAGTCGCAAAACAATGGAATGTCTTTAACCTTCATGTTGTAATCTACTAGTTGGTTCTTTAGCCAAAGCAACTGTGCATAACAACTGCCGGCGGAAATATATTCTGATTCGGCCATTGAGATTGCGACACAGTTTTGCTTTTTGCTGCTCCATGAGATAAGTCTTCTTCCAAGGAACTGACACGTCCCGAAAGTGCTTTTTCTGTCATCTTTGCTACCTGCAAAGTCTGCATCTGAAATACCAATTAGTTCATTATCATTACTTCTTGGGTACCATAAGCCAAGATTCAGTGTACCTTTAAGGTATCTCAAGATCCGCTTTGCAGCAGCATAGTGAGATTCCTTACAGTTTACTTGGAATATAGCACAGACACATGTAGAGAACATTATATCTGGTCTACTAGCAATAAGGTATAGCAAAGATCCAACTATGCTTCTGTACTTGGTTTCATCAAAAGGTTTCCCTTTCTCATCCTAGTCCAGAGACATAGCTGAGGCCATTGGAGTTCTCATAGAGGTTGCACTCTCCATTACAAATTTCTTAATAAACTCCTTGGTGAACTTGTTCTGTGAGATGAAAATTTCATCTTCAGATTGTTTCACCTGAAGTCCTAAGAAATACTTCAGCTCTCCCGTACTACTCATTTCAAACTTCCCTTGCAGAAGTTTAGAAAACTTTTTGCATAGGTTGTCGTCTGTAGAACCAAAAATGATGTCGTTGACATAGATTTGCACTAGCAAAATCTTGCCTTTAATTTCCCTAAGAAATAATGTCTTATCTATATTTCCCCTTGTAAACTTGTTCTCGAGGAGAAAGTTAGACAGCGTTTCGTACCAAGCTCGAGGAGCTTGTTTCAAACCGTACAGTGCTTTCGATAATAAATAAGCATAGTCAGGAAAGTTAGGATCAACAAAACCTGGGGGATGTTCCACGTACACTTCTTCCTTTATGTCATCAATAAGGAAGGCGGACTTCACGTCCATTTGATAGACAGTGAATCCCTTCAGTGCAGCATAAGTCAGGAACAGTCTGATGGCCTCCAGCCTTGCCACTGGAGCGTATATTTGGTCGAAGTCGATTCCTTCTTCTTGACGGTATCCTTTGGCGACGAGTCTGTCCTTGCTCTTTATTGTTCCATCTTTGACCATCTTGTTTATGTAGACCCACTTCGTCTTGATGAAATTTTTACCTTTGGGTCTTGGAACTAACTTCCAAACTTTGCAGCGCTTGAACTGGTTCAGTTCTTCTTCCATGGCTAAGATCTATGATGCATCTTAGTTTGCTTCCTCAAACTTCCTTGGTTCAACCTGTGAGAGAAAACTTAAGTATAGATTCTCGTTAGTTGTACCTCGACGAGTCTTGACACCATCCTGGGGATCTCCTATGATTTGGCCCAATGGATGATCCTTCAGATGTTTGAGCTCTAGATTCCTAGCATCTGGAACTTCTTCAGCCACTAGAGTGACTTCATTAACTTGGATGGTTTCTTCATCTTGATCGTCTACCTCTCCAATGGGGGTTGGAGTAGTGATCTTGATGAACTTTTCTCTTTCACCTTCAGTTGGTTCATCCAAGCTGATTTCTTTCAGCTTTGTACCTGCATCTACAACAAGCACAGTAGACGATTTGCTTTGCAATAAGCTCGTCTCATCAAATACAATATGTATGGATTCCTCTATAACCAGAGTTTTTCTATTGAAAATCCTGTATGTCTTACTATGGCTACTATAACCTACAAAAATACCTTCAAAACTTTTCTCACTAAACTTGGTAGTATCATACTTACCATTGTTAAGCACGAAGTATTTATAGCCAAAAATTCTAAAATATGAAATAGTTGGTTTCCTGCCTTTTAGAAGTTCGTAAGGTGTCTTATCATGATTCTTATTGATGAGTGCTCGATTTTGCACGTGGCATGCAGTATTGACGGCTTCAGCCCAGAAGTACTCCAGTAGTGAAGCATCACTCAACATAGTCCAGAATGAATATAACTATTCCGTAGTCAAAATCAGAAGTGATAATGGAACAGAATTCAAGTCTGGGGCCATGACAGAATTCTAAGAAAGTCTAGGTATCTTCCATGAGTTTTCATCTCCTCGTACTCCACAGCAAAATGGAGTAGCTGAGAGAAGGAACAGAATACTACGGAACAATTATATTCATTCTAGACTTGCCTGACAAAATTAGTAATGATATCGAAGGTATCTGACTTGTGTTTCAGAAAGAACACCCACGCAAAGTGTGAGTAGTCTTCAACAATAACCAATGTATATTCCTTACCTCCCAAGCTTCTAATTTGTAGTGGACCGAATAAGTCCATATGAAGTATATGGATACATCTACTTGAATCTTTGTTAATAATGCTTTTAAAGGTATCCCTTATTTGCTTGCCTTTTACGCATGCATGATAAGGTCTATCTTTGACGTACTTGACATTCGGGGCATCACGAACTAAGTTCAGGGAGAATAATTTATTAATAGTTTTAAAATTAATATGTGATAACCTTTTTTGTCATTGGTCACCAAGAGACGCACTATCTTTTGCTAAAAAACACAGTGGTGTAGAAGAGTCTATACAAATGAAATTTAAACAGAATATATTCCTGCTTCGAGTTCCCGATATAATTGTTTTCATATTATCAAAAGACTTTATCAAGCACTTGTCAGCATGAAATTCAATTATGTATCCTTTTTCGCATATTTGGTTTATGTTTATAAGATTGTGTTCCAATCCCTCAACATAAGCTACATCCGAAAAGGATACACTACCATTAGTGATCATACCGTAGCCTTTGGTTATCCCTCAGTCTTAACCTCCAATGATGACCTTTTGTCCGTTCAACACTGGAGAATAATTTTGAAGTAGGCTTCTTGTCTCGGTCATGTGCCGAGAGCATCCACTGTCAAAATACCAGATAGGCGTTTTAGTGGCCTTTGGACATCCCTGCAATCATAATCAGTTGCCTTAGGAACCCAACATGTTTGGGTCCTTGGTCTCGTATTAGAACACTCCCCCTACGAGGATTAGCATCATGAGTGCTCATTCTCATGTTGCCAACTTGAGGAGTTGCAACATTTCTTGGATTAAACCAACAATCGATGGCAAAATGACCAATTTTGTCACAGCACCAATAGTCGAACCTATTATATCTTTGCCTTAGGTACTCCTGCTTGACCTTCTGGGATACTGGTCCAGCAGGGGTAGCATTCTTGGAGGAGGAAGTTTCATGATGATGGCAATCACATGATTTCTTCTCCTTCACAGGCTTTTCCACAATGGATTTTACTTGTGTTTCTTTCTTGAAGTTATGACCATGATCATAAGGACCATAGTCCTGAAGAATGACTTCTTCATAAGGTACCTTAAAGACACTTTCACCAAAGTTTCTGGGGCGAGTCCATCCTTGGTAACGAGACTTTGGCTCTGCATAAGTAGGCCTAGTCAAGTGGCCTTAGGATGAGTCAAGATCAAACTCATTAGTTGGAAATATGACTTTCTTAAATACAGTCTGATCTTGATGGGCCTTCCCCTTTGCTTTGTCCAAGGTCTTCTTGGCAGCCTTATTCCTTCTTGGAGCCTTATTCCTCCTAGAAGATTTACTAGGAGCTTCTACATGGCCTAGCCCAGCACCTTTGGCCTGAGCAGAGAACTCAGCAATAAGAGGAAGAACTACCTTGGGCTTAGAGAAACCTTCAACAAGTTTCTTTTCGGCTTCTAGTAATTCTTCCAACCCCTTGATGATTTCATCCTTCAGATCAAGGTGCTTGATAGCCTTGTTGAACTCATCAATAGCAGTATCCAAGTCTTCTCTGAGTGAGTCCATCTTAACGATTTCCTCTCTCAGAGAGTTTTCTATGGCCTTTAGAGACTTAATCTCTTTTGCCTGAGTTTTCACGACCTTTCGACATTTATCGTAAGCCATGATCAACTCCTTATACTGGGCCATGAGTTCAAACCCATCGTCAGAGGAGCTGTCCTCATGATCATGCTCAGAAACTTCAGATTCTGAAAGAGGGGTGTGAGATTTTACCTCCCCAGTGAACTGGGGCTCTTGTTCATCATCTGATTGAGTCATAAGCCCAAAGTAGGCTTCCTCTTCTTCACTTGACTCAGATGAGTCAGAGTCACTAAGAGTCTTGCCCTTCTTGGCTATCAGGCTCTTCACTATCCTCTTCTTGTTGTACGAGGACTTCTTTTCCTCTCTCCTGCCACCCTCCTTCTTCTTGTGGGGGTAGTCAGCTATGATGTGACCTGGCTTGTTACAACAGTAGCAAACTATGTTAGTCGAAATATATTTGTTCTGTTTAGAACCATACATGTCGTGGCTGCTTGAGCCCTTTTTGTGTCGATCACTGTCAAGTCGTGATCTTCTATAAGAGGCATCCTTGCCTCTCCATTGCTTATTTTTGTTCAAGAATTTCTTGAATTGTCGTGAGAGTAAGGAGAACTCTCCTTCAGATAGCTCAGGTCCCGAGGTACTTGGCTCCGAGTTTTCTTCTTCACTAACATCTTGTGCTGGGTCTGGAGAGATAACCTTTGACTTCCTGGAGGTGTCTGTCTTTAAAGCAACAGATTTCTCTTTGGATGTAGACCTGCTCTTCTCTTCTTTTGCTTTCCTTGTGTTCAGTTGAAGCTCATACAACATCAGCTTCCCGAAGAGATTCTGAGGATCTGTCTCAGCTAGCTTTCCAAATTCCCTAATGGCACATACCTTATTATCCCATTCCTTGGTTAAGGATCTTAGGAACTTGTCATTCAGTTCTCCGTTGGTGAAGACTCGGCCATATACTCTGAGGCCATTAATTATCTTGAAAAAGTTCTCAAAGGTATCTGCAATGGTATCTTTGTGCCCTTGTCGGAAGGCTTCATATTTCTGATTCAAAAGGGATCTTATGTCATCCCTTACTTCTTCTGTACCTTCCATCAAGGTGACGAGGGACTGCCACATCTCCTTAACAGACTGGCAGTGGATCAGGTTTTGCAGCATAGAGTCATCGACTGCACTTGCAATTATATTTTTAGCTTTCTTATCCAAGGAGACAAGTGCAATCTCGTCTTTATCTAGATCCATTAACTTCTTTGGGACTTTCTTTGTTGGATCTATAGTTGAGATAGTCATAGTAATGTGAGGAGCTTCTTCAACAATCATGAAGATCCGGGGATCCACAGTTTCCATGAAAAACTTAATTCTTTCTTTCCACATGGGAAAATTGTTCTTTGTGCACAGGGGAAGCTTGGCAAAATCTTTAGCCTTGTCCATTGCTTGAAAAATTCTCTAGAGAAAACTTAGAGAGGAAATTGATCAAGGTGTTAACCTTTTAATGACCAACCTCCCTCTGATACCAATTGAAAGTGTTAAGTTGTCTACCTAAATCACCTAGAGGGGGGTGAATAGGTGAATTGTGCGTCTATTTGCGGAAAAAAAAAATTAACAAACTTGCACAAAAACAATCAAGGAATCACAGACGACAAGAAGATTTATAGTGGTTCCCCAACCTTGGGTACGTCCACTTTCCCTCACCGATCTAGTAAATCACTAGACTCGGCTACTCCACTATCTCGGATTGAAAACCAATCCTACGTCTCGGAACCAAGTTCCTACAATCTTGATCCAAATGGATCTACACTCGGAAGATGAATACTTCCTACAACTCGGAGAAAGAAGCTCCTACACTCGGAGAATAATATCTTACCAGATTACAAAGAGATTTGAAATACAAACAGAAATTTTCTTCTCAGATCTGGAAAATATGTCTCTTGGTCTTCTTCTTGAACTTTGCGGCTTTTTCAAAAATTGTTGAAGAAGACTCTTGGAAGATCTGATCTGAGAAAACTTTGACCTACTCGATCAAGGAGAAGATGAAGATTCCTTGAACAGCAAGTCTTTCTTGATCGAAAATAGTCGTGTCGAACTTCAAGTTGAGCGGCGGTGGTGACTTCTGTAAAATCGTTCTTGAGAGAGACGGCCGATCAGAAATTTGGAAAGTGTACAGTTCACTGCTTAGGGTTAGTCTTGATGACAAGACCTTATATAAGATCTCCCCTAACGGTTAGAATTAACATTAATGATGACACGTGGACCAATCACGTCATGTCATTTGAAAATCCCGACAATTCTGAACTTAAGCAATTTTCTGAAAAACTGGACTACAGTTCTCGAGAATTATGTATATAAGTTCTCGAGAACAAGCTGATTACTCGAGGGCTATACGTTCTGGACTTATGTAAGTACTCGAGAAATAAGCGAGTCTACTCAAGAACTAAGCTACGCTTCTCGAGAACTAAAATAACATTTCTCGAGAACTAAAAGAATATTACTCGAGAGCTAAAACTTGTACTCGAGTACTAAGCTGACTTCTCGAGAAGTAGAAGCTAAGTACTCGAGAACCATTACCCAGCTTCTCGAGAGATGGACTTAGAAAAATTTTAAGGCTAGCTCTGGCTACTTGAGAAGTATAGGCTGAGTCTACTCGAGAACTAGTCTAGGCTTCTCGAGAACTTTAATGATGTTACTCGAGAACTAAGACTTGTACTCGATTACTAAGCTAAATAATCGAGTTCCGCTAACTCCACTACTCGAGAACTATACTAGACGTCTCGGGAAGTGGGCTTAGAAAAAAAATTTGAACTTAGGAAATTTTTCTTCTTCATGAATCCAATCTTCATTCCATGTTCCAAGTGTTTGAATGTGAAGTGTATTCCAATAGAGAGGCTACACATGAGTCAACACCTTGGATCACACAGTGAGAGATTACACTGTATGATCCTGTGTTCATGACCCATTGTAGACTGATATTGGTCTACACTTGGCAATGATAGTCTGCAAACACACAACTAAATAGAGATATCAAATACAACTTAATTCATCTTAGTTCAAGGATGACTTCATGCAAATCTGGGTTATTATGGATGCAATACCCAACACTACATGAAAGTCTTGATTTCAAGAACAACTAAACACATAGAGGGGGGTGAATAGGTCTAATTTAAAAATTCTTGGCAACTTATAGATTATCTGAACATAGCAAACATAGCACACACATCAATCACAACACACATCAATCACAGCACACACACCACAGTACACAGTGATTTATAGAGGTTCCCCAATTGATGGGTACATCCACTTTCCCCCTTCGCCTATCCAGCAATAAACTAGATTCGGCCAAACTTCCTTCCACTTTCTCAGATCCTCAGATCTTACAACTCAGAGCCTAACAGGCTCCTACAACTCAGGCGTAAGCCCTACCACTAAGATCTCCAAGATCATACAGTTCAAGTTCTTCTAAAGAACTCTACCTCAGAGTGAATCCACACTCCTACAGCTCAGGCAATCCTACCCTACCTCAACCTTTATAACCAGGTTTACAACTCAGGCAATCCCTGCCCTACCTCAGCCTTTATAACAACAGGCTTACACCTCAGGCCTGAGCCTTACCACTCAGATTCAAAATGAATCTTACAAAGAATTAATCAATAAAATTGAATTACAGACAACAGAGGAAAGTCTCTGTGTATGTCTACCTAGACTGAGCAGATTTCAGCCCTAACTTTGTCTTCACAGCAACAAGATGATCCAGCGATCTTGAATTGAAGTTCGGCTTATTATGGAAGCAACTAGCAGATCAATCTGCTTCTTCTTCAGGAATTTCTTCCGATCTGGAATGAGCAGATTTCAGCCCTTCCTTCTTCATCTTTGATCCAGCAAAATGATCTTCAGATCTGGCTCGGATTAGATTGAGAAGATAACTTCAGCTAGGGCACGCCTAGGCGATTTGTCTTCCTCAGAGAATTACTCTGAACTTGTTGTAGAAGATGATGATCGAAACAGCTTACTAAGAAGCCCTTCTAATTTGAACTTGAAGTTCTTGGCTTCTGTAACAATGGCGGATGAAGACAACAACTCCGCTTCTCGTTTTCTCAGAAAATTAATTAGAAAACTTAATTCGAAAAACTTAATCAGATCTCGATCACTTCTTCTATTTATAATCCCGTCAAAATAACGAGATGATCGACACGTATCTCAGTTTTAATGGTGGTTAAAACCTTAGCTTTATTAACTTGAAATCCACTGTAGACTGACAGCGACGTTAATGTCGATTTGTATCAAATCTGAACTTTGTTGACTTGTTGACTTTGTTGAGTCAACATCCTTCTGGACTTAGCCAAAATCAACTAATATTTTTGAAATTCTGTGTTCGACGAAATCCGAACTCAGTTCGACTAAACCTGAGCTCAGCTCGACGAAACAGTGAAACTGAGATCGACGAATTCTCTCAGCTGAGTTCTTCCTTCAGGTGAAAGCTGAGTTCGACGAAATCTGACATCCGCTCGACGAAATTCTGATAGCTGATTTTTACTTACAGGAGAAAGTTATGTTCGATGAAATTTGAAAGCTGAGTTCGACGAAATCTTCTCCTTACATCTAAAAAACTGTGTTCGACGAAATCTTCTTCTTACAGCTAAAAAACTAGGTTCGACGATTCTGAACTCCATTCCACAAAATCTAAATTGCGTTCGACGAAAACTAAGCTCAGCTCGATGAATGGTAGTCTTAGCGGTTCTGGACTTAGAAATTTATTCAGCTCTTGCTAGATGGCGTTGAGAGCGTTGAGTGTGTTGACCTCACTCAATGCTATTTTCCCTTTAGCCCATTTTTCAGCTATCTGTCTGATGGCGTTGAGTGAGCTGACCTTACTCAACGATTCTGGACTTAGCTGATTTTCTGGATTCTTCATAGTAAGGCTAGACTCATAACCATTTCACTTGGCATTGAGTGAGTGAGTTTCACTCAATGCTACTTCACTTAATTGAACTTTCTGTCTCCTTAAGCTTTGGCATTGACAGGCTTAGCATGGCGTTGAGTGATGAAGCTTCACTCAATGTTTCTGGATTTAGTCAAAATTATGGCTTCCACTGCTTATGCTTTAACATGATAACCTTGTCTCAATAATTCTGGCCATATTGCGTTGAGTGAGTTGAGCTCACTTAACGCTTTTGGACTTAGCCAGATTTTTGCCTTTACAATTCTGTCAGCTTTTGACTGTCTGCCTTCTCTCAGCATTATTAGTTGAATGGCGTTGAGTGAACTTGCTTCACTCAACGCTTTTGGACTTAGGCATTTTTCTGACTATCAAGCTTATCACCTTGAGTGCATCTGTCATTATCTCTTAAACAAGTTGTCCAATTATTATGACAAAGACTAACCTGTATGCATGAACTTAAACATACATCAAATACAACTATGTTTATCTCATTGACATGTTTTACATTATCAAATCAGGGCCATTGGGATCAATGGACCCAACACTATGGTACCCTAGAAATGGGGAGTTTGAACTAACAGGCTATTCAGATGCAGATTTTCCAGACTGCAAAGAGGTAAGGAAGAGCACTTCTGACACTTGTCAGCTCTTGGCAGGAAGACTAGTGTCTTGGAGCAGCAAGAAGCAAATAAGTGTTGCAATCTCAACTGCAGAGTAAGAGTATATCTCAGCAGGTAGCTGTTGTGCTCAGTTATTGTGGAACCAGCATCAGCTCCAGTATTTTAACCTCCAGATAAGTAGAAGTCTCTTATATTGTGATTCTACTAGTGTCATCTCAATAGTTAGGAATCATGTCTCACACAGCAGGACTAAGTATATTGAGATAAGATATCATTTCATTAGAGAACATGTGGAATATGAAGATATCAACCTTGAGTTTGTCCCTACAGACAAGCAAGTGGCTGACATCTTCACTAAGCCACTAGATGAAGCAAAGTTCAATACCTTCAAGTTTGAGTTTGGTATGTTGAACCTGGTATAGCTTTAGTTACTCCTCATGTTGTTTATTTGTTGCAGGTTATATTACTTCTTGCAGGTGGAATTGTTCTTTAGTGGAATGAAGACTTTTCAAGTGGTATACCTTAAGTGGTGTCATGTTCAAGTACTATCCTGACTGGTATAGACTAGAGTGTCTACCAGGAAGTATGATAGAGGATGCTTCAGTTGAGGGGGAGCAAGTGTAGCACTTGCAGAGGTAGATTCAAGTGGTATCCTGTAGAGAAGGAGCAACACACGTCAAGCACTCTCAAGTGGTTCAACTGCTGCAAGAGTTGCTTATCTATACTCAAAAAGGGGGAGCAGATAATCAGAGCCTCCCTGACTATTTACATAAGTCAAAAAAGGGGAGAGAAGTATATAATTGAGAAGGATATAAGTGGTATCGGATCTATGATAAGGAAATGATCAAAATGATCAAGGCCAAGTAGCAGCAATTCAGGGGGAGCACGTGTGATGATGATCACCTTGCAGGCAAGGAAAGTGTGGTAATTATAACTTGTTCTCTTGTTATAAGTTCTCCAAGTTATGTTTTATTACTGCATATGTTAGTGTATGTCATTGACTCAGGATTTTGACTGTGGGTTTTGACTTCTTCAAATATGGGGAGATTGTTGGGTCCATTGTCCACAATGTCCCAAACTTATAGAAGTCAGATTTGTAGAAGTCAAACATATCAATGATATACACAAAGTTGTATTTAATATAAGTTCAAGTTCATGCATACATGTTATTCCTTATAACATTGATAGAACATGTATTCCAAGTAGTGTGTGACAGATGGTCACAAAGTAAAGAGGTGGAGAAACATAAATCTGTCTAAGTTCACAGGCGTTGAGTGAAGTCAGTTCACTCAACGCCAGATGCCATAAAGCGCTGAGTTAGTTGTGGACAGTCAAAGCTATGCAGTCTACAAAGCAATTATGCGGACAAGTCCACAGACGTTGAGTGATGATAGTTCACTCAACGCCATCGTCGAGTACAGCTAAATTTGTCAAAGCCTCAATGTTTGCGGGCTGAATATTTGAAAAAGTCCAGAAGCATCGAGTGAACACAGCTCACTCGACGCCAAAGCAGAAGGCGTCGTGTTATGATAAAGCCTAAGATGACAGAAAGCAGCAAAGTTCAAAAACATTGAGTGATGAAGCTACACTTGACGCTCTCAACGCCAAACAGCAAAAGCGTTGAGTCATGCTGCTGGAGTCAAAGCCTAAGAAGAAGACAAAAATCGACTAAGCCCAGAAACATTAAAGTGAAGTCAGTTCACCCAACGTCCAATAAAGAAGACATGCAAAGGCAGAAAGCGTTGAGTGAGGAAGGCTCACTCAATGCTCTCAACGCCTAGAGGCAGAATGATGAGCCAAGTCAGAATGCGTTGAGTGATGTAGGCTCACTAAATGCTCTCAACGCCTAAGATGTAGAATGGTTCATAAAGTTGACTAAGGTTTCTGGCGTTGAGTGAAGCTTATTCACTCAACGCACTCAACACATGGAGTGGATTTGAGAAATTAGCTAAGTCCATAACTGATGACATATGTCAAAGTCAATAAAAGTCAACAGAGTTCAAATAAGTTGCGGGAAAGCTACAAATCACGACAAATAGCGCCAGCGCTCTACTGTATGTCTTCTTCCGTTAAAGCAAGTTGCAAATGTCAACTGCAGGTGGTCCCCACTACATCTTTGAGCTATTAATCGATAGAAGATAAAAGGGACAAATTCAGAAGGAAGAACTTAACTTTTAGGGTTTCACTTTTTGCGACTGGACTTAATCTTCCTCGCCATTGATGTCGAGCCAAAAGCTTGAAGTCAATCCAGCTGAACTAAAAGTTCATTCCAGATAGCTGTAACAATTTCATCTGCTTCAGCAAGTTCAGATTAGTGTCTGATAAAGAAAGAGAAGTAGAGCTTTCAGTTTTCTGCAAGTTCGGGTTAGCTGTTTGAAGAACTCAAGATCTGTCAAGACTTTAGTCTTCTTCAGCAAGTTCAGAAACACATTTCTGAGATACTTCCAGCAGAAGCAGCCATTTACTGAAGATCATTTTTCTAATGTTGTGAAGATAGTTAAGGCTGAGATTACTCAGCTCAAGAGAAGACTCAGAGAAATTTCTTTGTGTCAAAATAACACAAATCTATTTCATTTCTGTAGGATCCTTTTGGATCTGAGTTGTAACGCCTTTGTACCTGAGGTAGAGCAGATTTGCCTGAGTGTAGGATCCAGTTTTGGATCTGAGTGTAGGACCTTTGGGTCTGAGGTAGGATCCTTTGAGGATCTGAGCTATAGGGCTTTTGAGACTGAGGTAGGGCAGTTTGGCCTGAGCTGTAAAAGAGTCATACTCTCTGAGTGTAGGACACTTGGGTCTGAGTGTAGGATCCAGATTTGGATCTGAGGTAGGGCCTTGTGCTTGAGCTGTAGGAGAGTCATTCTCTCTAAAGTAGGGCTATCCTCCATAGCCTGAGTTGTAGGACTTGAGTTCAAGTCTGAGGCAGGTGATCAGTTTGATCACTGAGCTATAAGAGCAGTTTGCTCTGAGGTGGGGCTTTGTGCCTGAGTTGTAAGTCTTGGAGGAGACTGAGAGATCCTACAGGATCTGAGGTGTAAGCTCTTTGGAGCTAAGTTTTTGGAGAAGTGTCTTGACTAACTGGAAGTTAGAAAGGTGGGAGGATAGTAGATGTACCCATAATATGGGGAACCACAATAAATGTTGTGGGTTCTTTGTGTTTTTATCTTGAAAGCTTAAAAACTACTAACTCATAATACATTAAGTTAAAGATAATAATAAACCAGAAAACCTATTCACCCTCTCCCCCCCCCCTTCTAGGTATTTAGCTACCTTGAAATTAAAAACTTTCAGGAACAGCAGGAGCCGGGGCAGCAGTACAACACCTCGGAGGACCGACAGCCCAGGACGGTAGGACTTGGGGAGCTGATGCAGCGTACTGCTACTCTATCGCGGGTCGATGTGAATGATGATAATGACTAGTACTTCCGCAGTTTTGAGTGAGAGAGAGTTGTATTTTGTACTGGGCACAAACTCTTATTGACTTTTATGATGTACACAGGCATAAACCTTTCTATCTTATACAAATTTTTTTCTTGTGTGGACAAATTTTATTTCGTAGTGTGATGTTAATTGATTTTATACTCAACATTTCTTACTTAAGTGATTGGTCTAGATGATGAGTTAGCCGGCAGGAACGATGTCTTATAGTGGAGACTAACTCGTAGGTTGGTTTCACCGTAAAACGACAGTTCTGGTAAGTAAGAATACACTCGAGTTAGTGTTAGTGACTCGAGGTATGTTCAGAAAAGGGGTCTTACAGTTCGCCTGCATCTTGACATGGCAGGCTCTCCTGGCCGCCGTCTTCGAGGCCTGCCTTCATGACATGGCGAGCACTAGGTGCATCCTCAGCTAGTGGTCGCGGCATCGGAGACCCGGCTAGGCTTTCGGAGGCTGAGTTAGCCATTTTGCCCCCAACTTAGCCAAGATGGAGTGATTCAAACTGGCCATTCTCCACACAAGAGGTCACAGAATAGGTATTCGAGGGGGTACGAGTGAAAATGTGGGCTCACCACTGCGCTATTTATATATCTAGGGTGACACAGAGATCGAGTCGCAGTCTTCATGGTTATCAGTTACTTTTTCGAATGTCGCGCGGACTCAAAAAAAATGCGGGGATTATGTTAACCCAAATCTTGCGACGGGGGACAACATCATAGAGAAGTCGGGCGGACACTCTGAGGAGTTCGAGGACTCTCTCCGGGTAATCGCGCGCACATAGCTAATTCATGCAAGGGGTTGTGCGTACTTTGGAGGCTCCTCCAACAATTCAATAAATATGCCACGACGGGCACTTGTCAGGAGCTCGCGCAAACTCTTCCACTCGACAGCAGCATGCCCAGTTACGCGTGGGCTCTTCTTTCACCCCCGCCGCCCGACTCCTCGTATACCTCAGGCATCCGCGCATTTAATACCTCATTTAATATAGTATTAAAGGCCCAACCTTTCGGGCACCCTACCCTCGTATATAAATAGAGGGTCAGGGGTGCTAGACAGGGGAGGAGGACTTAGCCCAGAATCTACCATGTTATAGATGCAAACACTAAGTTTGTCTCTCAGTTGTTATCATTTCTCTCCTCTTCCCTCTTGTATTCGCCACTACTCGCTTGTAATCCTTTGTCCGGAGTAATATCATTGTCCGCAACAAATCGTATTCGTCATGAAGGGTAAATTTGGTGTTTACCGCTCTCAGCGGCCTCTCTTTTTCTATTTTCTCTTCTTTACTCGCTAAGCCTCCGCAGGGATAGTAACTAGTCGATTGCGGTCTCCGATCTCTCTGTCGGACTCCCCAAACTGTTGTTAAGTGTGAGGAACAATGTCATAAATTTTGAACCAACAACGACTAACTATTCTGCAATGCTAATAACAAGGATGAAGACGAACGCAAATTCCAGGGTGCAATGAGGACTTTCGCTCGTATTCTAGATTTGCCGGGAGAAGTTCCCAAGAGAAGTTTTTTTTTCCTTTTTGTTAAGTGTTTGAAATGGTATGGGGCCTCTTGTGAAAAAAAAATAAGCCCTTAATTATGTGCGCACAAAGAGCAAGATGAGTCCCATGCACCAATTTTTTTCCCAGCACGAGTCCTTTAATTGTTGCCACTTTCATTTACTCAAATCTGCAATAGTTCATCTACAATCACTTTTATGTTTGATAATCAAATTATTTAGATAAAGGTAAAGCTAATTACCAAAGCATCTTATCATCACTTCTGTACTGATAAATACGTGAAAACAGAGCAATACACGATAACATGGGGCAGAAGAGATCATACATTTCAAGCTCACAACACCAAATACATAACTACCAAAGTTAAGATGGAGTTACAAGAGAGGCCATTATTTATGACACCAAATAATATAAGTAACAGTGTGCGTCTAAGCCAACTGAGAAGGCAACAGCAGAGAAAACCTACTGTTTGTTGAAGAAGTTGACCAAAATCTTGATCTTCCCCTTTGCCTCCTCAGTATCAGGACTAAAGAGGTGGAAGACATGCTCGGCATCCGGCGTTTCCAACAGCTCCACCTCGCCTCCCCAATCGCTCTCCTTAAGCTTCTCATAATAAGCTTTTCCCCTGTGCTTGACCGGGTCATTCTCGGCTACAGTAACCAGAAGTTTCTCGCACCCCAGCAATGCAAGATTTGGGGCGCCGTCGGCGAACGGGTTTACCTTGGGATCGTCCGGCCCAGTGGTACCTGGATATAGAAAATTCCAAATCTTATTCATCTCAGCTCGAAATTCTGGATCCGTTATCTCCGAACCAACGGGCTCAGACCCCCAGAAGTACGGGTGAATCAAAGCAACCCCCTTGATAGTTATCCCCGTTTCAGGAAACTCCCGCACCCGAATCGCCATATTGTGGGCGATATTGCCGCCTGCACTGTCGCCGGCGAGAAAGACGCGATCCAGGTCGGCATGCTCGGCGAGCCACGGGTCAGTAAGTGAGAAGACCCAGCGGATAGCGGCCCATGAGTCATCGTAGGCGGCTGGGAGGGGGTGCTCTGGGACGAGGCGATATTCAACGGAAACTGCAAGGAGGGGCGTGAGGGAAGAGAGGGTATTAAGGTGGCGGTGGTAGGTGGGGGACGCGGATGACTCCAGGCAGAAAGCGCCGCCGTGGAAATAGACCAGAACGGGTAGCTTCTGGTTAATGGCAACGGGCGGGAGGTAGAGGCGAGCAGAGACGCCGGTGTCCTGGTCGATGGTGACATCTTTGGATTCGACGCGAGTATCCGGATCGAGTGAGGCGGGTACCTTGTCTGTGCCGACCAAACGCTCAAAGCGTCCATTCTTGTACAGACGGAAGAAGCCATGGAATTCAATCTCGACCTCCTCTCCCTCCGGTGGGGCGGGGGCGGCTGTTTTGGGTGCAGGGTCAACCATTGAGACGGGAGGGGCGAGATCTAGCCTGTTGGGATCAGGAAGTTACTTCTCTGTTTCTCTAGCTGGATCGTTGGTAGGTTGGAAATTGGAACAAGGAAATTGCTATCCTTCCCCTTCTTCCCCTTCCCCGGGCATCCGTTTAATACCACAAAACCTTGATGGTGATATATTTTTTTACAACCACTTGTGGGCACGTCGGCACTCTTTGCCTCTTATGGGGCCCTGCCGACTTACATGGAGAGTGACAGAGCAACAGAAGGAGAGTAAAACAAGCCAAATATTGCCCACAAATTTCGGATCTAATATACATAAATTCAAGATCTAAAATACAGATCTAAAATACGGGAAATTGACAACGTGCATTATGAAAATATTGATTTTTGGCAAAATGTATTCCCAGAGTTTAAAATTGTCAAAATATATCTCATAAAGTGTTTTTCTTGGCAATGTACACCCTCAGTGGACATAAAATGAAATAGTTAAAATGTATACTTTATGGTGCACATTGTGAAAAAAATCACTATGAGGGATGCATTTTGCCAATTTTAAACTTTCAGGACCATTTAGCCAAAAATCAATATTTTCAGAGTGCACTTTGTCAATTACCCTTAAAAATCAGATCTATAATTCAGATCTAAAATTCAGACATAAGAATAAAAGAATATCTACACCAAAATCTAATATTCAGATCTAAAATTCAAGATCTAATTTTCCACCAAAAAATCAAGATTTAATTTATTCAAATTTCAGCGAAGAACATTTAAAATTTCTAGATCTACACACATGAATGAGAAGAAGAAGAGGAAGACGGCGAAGAGGAAGAAAGCGCGTAGGAGTTGGAGGAAGAAGAGGAGGATGAAGATGCAAATCGTGTTTTCAATCTGCGCGTGAAAAAAGGGAAGAAGCGCCATCATTCGTTTTGCGAGTGAGGAGGAGGAAGAAGCTCGGGCACCAGGTACGCGCGTGTGAATGTCGAAGGTCTTCGAGCTGAAGCAAAACTGCTGAATGACTGCCTCGAGAGGTAAGAATTCGGGTAGTGGTATTTTAGGCAAACCCAAAAGCCGTCAGTTTTAGCATGAAAGCCAATTCTGAACAAATTCTGTCCCACGGATTGGCTTTATTGTTGATCAAAATAAATTTTAGAAAGTCAACTTCTGCACGCCGAATAGATGTATATGATGTTGGGATTCGAAGCGGTGCTGTCGTGCAGAATACCTGATGCTGGCACAAGCAATAATAACAGGAAACACAAAAGCACAAGAAGAACACCAGAAATAACGTGGTTCCCCCTGAATGGGTACGTCCACGGGCGGGAATGGCAGTCACAATCTCATTCAACACAAAATCCACAGTGTTACAAATGGGGTTAAATTACCCCTATACAAAATGAGATAAAAAGTGACTCCCGGATACCTTGCGGCAAAACGGCCGAAGAAAGAGGAAATTCCTCACGGCCAAGCACGGCGGCAACCCAAACTCCGACGGCGTCTCTACGACGACGGCGTCTCCCCAAAACTGCAGCAAGCAGTAGCCTTTCCCAAGTCCGGCACAGCGGCGGCGGCGCCGGCACCCCTCTCTTCAAACGGCGGCGACGCTCTCCTCCAAAGCAACGGCGGCGGCGGCTCTCCAAAACAGCGGCGGCGGCCCAACAAGGCAGCGGCGGCGGCGGTCAGAGCGGCGACGGCGGCGGCGGTCCTCCTTCAACGAGAGGCCAAGAGAGAGAGAGAGAGAGAGAGCCAAAATAGAGAGAGAGAGAGATAGAGAAACGGCGGAAGAAGGGAGATGAGTCGGGTGTCTGAATGAATAGGGTTGCAGGAATAGGTAGGTTTAAATAGGTTTTAAATAATTAAACCAAAAATAAAAACCAAAAAAAATCGGTTCAGGAATTCTGAATAAAGGCAGAACACGCGAGGTTGCAACCTCATTTTCCAGGTTGCAACCTCTCGGCCAGAATTTGAAAAATTCAGAAAATCGCCCCGGAAAATTTCCTGCGCGCCCGGAGGAATGGTACGATGTTGGGGAGTTAATGGAGGCAAAAACCTAACAAACTCCACCTGCCGAGATAACTCCAACCAACCAAGTTGCCATCAAGAACGATGCAAAACGCATCAACTGAATCTGCTCCCGCCAAGGGCAGATAAAGTGAACTCCTTCAATCTGAGTAGTACACAAACTGGACTGACGTGTCTACTCCAGAAATGCTCCACCTGAAGCAAAGGTCTAACTGCTCCACCTCCAGCGGTGGTCTCCCAAAGCAAAAGAAAATATCACAGACTCCAGAAATGATGTGCGCGGGAAGAAAAAGGATAAATGCAAACACATCAACAATTGAATGCAGACAAAACTGATCTCAACATGGATAAAGAGAACCCCTATACGAGCTAATCAGGAAATGATGATTAGGCACACACACTAAGCTCATGTGACGAAGGAGTAACAATGAAAGAGCTTAGGTACTAGGGTGAAACAAAAGCATTCATACAACGGAGTAGTGATCGGAATAAATAACCCAAAAACAGGTTATAAGAAAGATAACAAGAATGACATGAACAAAATGAAGGGAAAGGAAAGCAAGCAACATAGGGAACAAAAGGAATAGGAAGCACGAACATATAAGCGGAAAGTAGAAGAGCAGAGAGAAGAATGACCTATATGAGGTTATCTCCCACATCCTCAAAGCACAAGGATATGTCAGACTTCCCCTTTTCATCACCAGTACTCTTCCCTTTATCTTTGTTCTGAAGCTTCCAGCAGTCCTTGATCACGTGACACTTCTTCTTGCAGTATTTGCAGTATAAATCTGAGATGCCCTTTGACTTAGACTTGCCCCCTCTATCAGAACCAGAATGACCCCGAGAGTATAGAACGAAGTCTTCAGTAACATGAGAACCTGAAGACCTCTTCCGGATGTCATCTGAGAGTAGAGCCGCAGTCACCTCTTCCAAGTCCAAGACGTCCTTACTGTAGGTAAGGGTAGTAACCATGCTCTCATAGAGCTTTAGAAGAGAGTTCAAAAGGATCACTGCTTTGTCCTCTTCATCCACCTGAATATCCATGCTGAGACACTCAGATAACAGTCTGTTGAAACTGTTCAGGTGGTCATGAATAGAGGATCCCTCCTTCATGCTAAACTTGTAAAGCTGCTGCTTGAGGTAGATCCGGTTGGGGAGAGACTTTGTCATATAGGTACTCTCCAACTTTGCCCAAATGCCAGAGGCAGTCGTCTCTGAAAGAACTCCATATAGCACGTCATCATGTAAGCAAAGCTGTATGGTGGACAAAGCTTTGAGATCCATGTCCTCCCACGTACGATCAGAAACCTCAACATCCTTACTGGCCTTTCCCAGTAGGGCACGGTGTAAGCCTTCTTTTATAAGAAGTGCACGAACTTTGACCTGCCATAGACCAAAGTTTTGTTTCCCATCAAACTTGGCCACAGCACCAGGAATAGACGAAGCCATCGAGAATGGAACGCAGAAACTGCACGAAACCCAAAACTTGAGTTGGCGACCTCAGCAGTGCACAACTAAGGGGATAGCCAGCGGACCAACGGTCGTAAACTACCGCACCCAAGTGTACACTCGAGATCGGAAACAACTCGTCCTTTAAATAAGAGTGTCAGCCCGCAACCTGCCTCTGATACCACTTGTTGGGATTCGAAGCGGTGCTGTCATGCAGAATACCTGATGCTGGCACAAGCAATAATAACAGGAAACACAAAAGCACAAGAAGAACACCAGAAATAACGTGGTTCCCCCTGAATGGGTACGTCCACGGGCGGGAATGGCAGTCACAATCTCATTCAACACAAAATCCACAGTGTTACAAATGGGGTTAAATTACCCCTATACAAAATGAGATAAAAAGTGACTCCCGGATACCTTGCGGCAAAACGGCCGAAGAAAGAGGAAATTCCTCACGGCCAAGCACGGCGGCAACCCAAACTCCGACGGCGTCTCTACGACGACGGCGTCTCCCCAAAACTGCAGCAAGCAGTAGCCTTTCCCAAGTCCGGCACAGCGGCGGCGGCGCCGGCACCCCTCTCTTCAAACGGCGGCGACGCTCTCCTCCAAAGCAACGGCGGCGGCGGCTCTCCAAAACAGCGGCGGCGGCCCAACAAGGCAGCGGCGGCGGCGGTCAGAGCGGCGACGGCGGCGGCGGTCCTCCTTCAACGAGAGGCCAAGAGAGAGAGAGAGAGAGCCAAAATAGAGAGAGAGAGATAGAGAAACGGCGGAAGAAGGGAGATGAGTCGGGTGTCTGAATGAATAGGGTTGCAGGAATAGGTAGGTTTAAATAGGTTTTAAATAATTAAACCAAAAATAAAAACCAAAAAAAATCGGTTCAGGAATTCTGAATAAAGGCAGAACACGCGAGGTTGCAACCTCATTTTCCAGGTTGCAACCTCTCGGCCAGAATTTGAAAAATTCAGAAAATCGCCCCGGAAAATTTCCTGCGCGCCCAGAGGAATGGTACGATGTTGGGGAGTTAATGGAGGCAAAAACCTAACATATGATTGGTTCACAAACGCTTGCATATATGTTAACATTTGCCGGCAATACTAATCATGAAAATCTATCCATGCTAGGCAGCACTAGTATCATAACTACTCTCTCTTCCTGCGTTGTCGAACACAGAATTCTTCCTTGGCGTGTGCCATGGATTATTATTTTCTCAACATTGCACACAAATTTTAGGTGTGATGATCTTCTTTCTTCACCTCTTCTTATTCTACAAAACTATAACTTGATAAGCACTCAATACCGACAACACAGATAAAGTTGTAGTTGTGTTGGGAAGACACCTTAAATTTTTATATGAGTTGGTATGTCACCAACATTTTGATAAGGCAAGCGCACACATCAGTATCATGTATCCAACTTATCGGTCAGTGTTGAGAACTTCTACTAACGAAAATTGCTATTATTGTACCGGATACAACTATTAAGGATTCTTATAAGCCTAAATTAAAATGAATTTGAGAGAATAATTTTGGCAAAAAATCATAGAAAAAATATATGAAAAAAGTAAGTAAAAGTATTATTTCATTGACTTTAACAATTGATCCGGACCGTGAAGGTTCCTCAATTATGATAGCTCCTCTCTTGGCAGCTATCGTCAAACCTTGGTTTGTCGACCTAATTAACACTCTTATGATTTACTTACCAATTTGTGATTCCCTCTATTAGATTTAACACTTATTCAGAGGATTTGGGTAGCCATGTGGTTCAGAAGCATGCACACATAATTATATCCTTGTGTGATATCCCTAGTTGAGTCATGGATAAATATTTGTTGGGGCTGAAAGTTCTACAACTCCACACCCATGAAAAGATAAGGCAAACATGATAATATGAGTGGAATAATACTATGGATTCTAATGGTATAGGAAAAAAGATGTGTCCGGAACGGTGAGGCTAGGTTTCAACAATACAAATCTTTAATTGTACACGATTTTGTTAGGTGAATTGATGGTTACAAAAATTGGGTCTAAAACAACTGTAGTAAAAAACGAGATCGCAGCTACTTTTAAAGCCAGAGAATCGAGCTTTCTAGAACTTGCGGACAGCTCATTGATCAATTTAAAGCCATTCTTGGTACTGCTAAGCTTTATTTATACTTCTGAGAAGCTGCCCAAGCAGGCATACTCAAAAAGATAAGACTGGTGAAGCAGATAGGGAAATAAATATATAGCAGGCAACAATTACATTGAGAATGAAAGAGGTATGGTCAATTAAAAATGTTTGTTTATGCAAGCTGGTTCTAGAAATTGAAGTTTGTGTGATCATATCAAGAGCACTCATCCATGCTTATGAATGAGGCCAAATTTTGTGTGTTCTCTCCTTTGAAGATCACCTGTGCTGAAGAAAGGAACCTATAAGTTGAATTTCAGATTACTGTATGGAAGAACTTGGAAATAGGACAACAGAAATTTATAATGACATTAAGGAATGATAATTTGTTGTTGTTGGTAGTCTAAATCACCAAGAGAGGGGAGAGAGTGAATAGGTGGACTTGTACTTAACTAGTTTCATTTCTGATTTCAGCAGTTATAAGCAATATAAAACACAACCAACAAGCACAGATCAGCACACAGTTATCTATAGTAGTTTCCCAGGATATGGGTACATCCGCTTGCCCCCAACATATGTCTAGAAGTGAGCTAGACTCGGCAAACTCATCCAAAACTCGGCTCCTCAGAGATTACCACACAGATCCCTCTAGATCTCTCAGGCCTCTTCCAAGACCCTACCTTAGGCACATCGGCCTACACTCATACTTATCAAGAAGTCCTACACTTTTGCACAAAAGCAATACAACTCAGAGTCCTCCCACTCCTACAGCTCAGAAACCTAGCTGGTTTACTACCTCAGACTTGCATCAGCACAAGGACTCATACTATGACGAATGAACCCCTTAGCAAATCCGAAATTAATTTTTGCAATTTTAAGTGTGTGGAGGGGTTTAGTCGATAATGGGGAAGATTTGGCAACGAATAACCCGGAACGAAATCAATATCGTGTTGAATGTCACGCATGGGGGGTAACTCAAGTGGTAAGTCATCTGGGTAAACATCCTTGAATTCCTCTAATAGGGTCCTCAATGTTAGCGGTAAGTTCTCGAAAGAGGAGCTATCTTCCTTAATTTGCAAGAAAACTAGTGCATATATGACACCGTCGATAAAAGACTCGCGCTCAAACTCCTTCTTACCTATCAAGCTTAACGTTTTCTTTTCTACAGATACAATAGTGTCTTTGGAAGTGACCGAGGGATCTTTAGGTGGAGTGGGTTTAAAAAAAACGGTCTTACATTTAAATTTAAACTCATAGGTGTTAGCTCTCCCTAGATGAGTAACATCATGGTCATAAAGCCATGGGCGTCCAAGTAAGACATGACAAGCATCCATGGGGATGACGTCACACCAAACCTTTTCAGAATAAGCCTTGATGATAAGGGGTACCAAAGAACGCTTCGACACGGGGAGAGATGTCTTATTTACCCATGACACCTTATAAGGGTGAGGGTGCGGTTCAGTAACTAATGACATTCGGGTCACCGCACTTTCAGAAATTACGTTCATACAACTACCACTATTTATGATCAACTTACACCACTTCTCTCCGCTCTTAAAATTTAACAAAAAGATATTTATCCTATTCTAGTCATCTAAAGCTCGTGGAGTAGCCAGAACACACTGCATGACCTAATATGAGAATTATCCTCCAAATCACTCGGTACTCCTTCTGACTCGCTATCTTCTCCAGCCTTATATATAATGTTGTCGGACTCACAAGTGGAATCTAAGAGAGCTAAGGGCTTGGGCTTAGTAGGACACTCACTAGCGTAATGACCCTGAATCCCACAAGCAAAACATGTAGCATTCGTTTTATTAACCCTTCCTACAGGGACTCTCTCACCCGATGGGTTTTTATTATTCCTGGCAGTCACGACTATGGAGTTTGAGTCGGTGGACCGGAACTTCCCCTTATCCTTATAGGTGGAAGTGGGAGGTGGTCCTAAGATGGACATTTCCTTCTGAAACGAGCGAGACTTATTTTTATGAACGTTGTGCTTCTCAATGTCTAATGCAACATTAAAAGTGACGTTTAGGTCGGTGTGACCATAACGCGGTAACTTTCCCTGGATGTCGGGCCCCTTACGAAATCTAGAGAGGGTGATCTCTGGCATCTCCTTCACGCCACACCTAACCATCATGTCCTTAAGAAGACTCATATACTCAGAGACCGACCTATTCCTTTGCTTAAGGGTAGCCAAATCATCAAACATTTGCGTTCTAAGGTACGTAGTGTCACAACCCGCATTTTCCCAGATGTTAAGAAGTATCAGAGTACGGGAAAACACGTGTTGTGATGCCACGTCGAGCAGTGGATAACTGCTGACGCTCAGGCAACGCACTAAGACTTTAAATCACAAGTTTTAAAATAGTAGAAAACCAATTTATTTAAAGGCCATATCCCTCGGCACAGTGGATCAGCTAGTCCACGATAGGAAAATATATTTGTTTGCAGCGGAAAAATACTTTGATTTAGTTGATTTGGCATCCTAAATAAGTATAGTATTTATATATGAAAGATATTCTTTACGCTTAAAGAAGGTAGTGTTTTAGCTTTGCAAATATGATATGCATGAGATACATATAATAATTTAGGGTTTTAAAATACCTAACATGCAACCTAGCATAAAACCTTCCCAGAAGCAAGTAAGCAACCCCAAGAGGGCAAAAACAACAGTTTTAATTCATATTCCGCAAAACAAGTAAGCCACCAGTGGGCGTCGACAACTCGACACGATCCCACCGGTGAGTGTGCATGTCCATATAGAAAAGAAGGATAACTACCTCACAAGGTGGAAGATCTGCAACTCAGCTACCCTGGAGGCTAACAGCAAAACCCACTAGAAGTAAACAGCCGCTCTATCGGCTACAACATGAACCTGAGGAATTCAAGGAAGAACGCCTCAGCACAATATCAAAGCATGAAGAATATAAGATTTAAGTGCGAGCAAAAATGGTTTACCAACCCGGTAACAAGATCAATAACTAACAGTAAGTGAAAAGTATGATAGGAAGAAGAACAAAACTATCAAAAGGACAGTAAAGGTAAATCACGCCAAGTGTGAGCACAAAAGCTACCTGCTCGGCAGAAAGAAACAACCTGCTGCAGTAAAGCATCGGCATACTAGCAGGAATAGCCAATAGCAGGAAAAGAAAGAGCTAACAATCCTAACTTTGTGGGCAAATGACCAGGGTGTAAATAATAAGGGGCTGGAGTGGGCGGCAGTACATGCACCAACAACCAGACCCCAAAATAAATACTCAAGGGTGGACACAACCGGTGGCAGCCTTAGGGTCCACACACCTAAACAAGTCGGCCCCATTGTCTAGACTTCGTGGTGTCCACAGCTCAGCACACACATTCCACCCCTCCAGAGTCCGGAAAACACCCCCTCCGGCCATAGTCCACGAATCGGTATGCATAAACTAGCCGAACACCCCAACATCCCCCTTAGGAAGGAAAAAACTCCTCTAACAGTCCTAAAGAAGCACGCATCCCAAGGCTAAAGACTTAGCCTAAAAAAAACTGCGTCGTTGAGTGAGTCTACCTCACTCAATGCCAAAACAGCCACGGCGTTGAGTGAGGTACCCTCACTCAACGCCAAGGACTTAACAACAAGCCCTGGTTGTGGCGTTGAGTGAGTCTACTTCACTCAACGCCAAACCTGCTTTGGCGTTGAGTGAGGTCGACTCACTCAACGCCATCAGACTTAACTGCTGAAAATACTACGGCGTTGAGTGAGTCCACCTCACTCAATGCCAAAACAGTTGCGGCATTGAGTGAGATCTACTCACTCAACGCCAAATACTTAGCCGCAAGTCTTAGCTGTGGCGTTGAGTGAGTTCACCTCACTCAACGCCAGACCTGCCTTGGCGTTGAGTGAGGTCGACTCACTCAACGCCTCGACACTTAACCGCAAAAAGACAACCTGGCGTTGAGTGAGGCCCACTCCACTCAACGCCTGGACCCTTAGCTGCAAAAAAACAACTATGGCCCTGAGTGAGTGCACCACACTCAATGCCATAAGCCTAACAGTCTAGGCATTGAGTGAGGTACACTCACTCAACGCTTTTGACTTAACAATTTTCTTGAAAATCTGGAACTAAACCCTCCCCTGCCCACTCAGCTTCCCACAACCCGAGAGCTGGAATTTAATTCCAGCTCACACTCCTACCTCTCCTACCCGACCACAGCAGCTCCAAACTAGCTTACCGCTAAGCAAAGCCTAATCCTAATATTAACTAAGGATTGACACCAGCCGAGACAAACAAACCACAAACAAAAACAAAAAGAAAGAAAAAATGCTGCTGCTAAAGCTAGAGTTTAGGGAGCAGCTCAGGAGGGATTGATGGAGAGAGAAAAAAAAACCTCTTGCTGCTCTACTTCTAGGGAAGAACAACCAGAACACAAGCTAGGAGATAGAATAAAATAAATAGCAAGGGCAAGGGAGCCACTTGCCTCTCCACCAAGCTCCAACAACTGCCTTCCTAAGCTCGGCACGGCAGCAAAGCAGCTACCTAGGAAGCTAGCTCTCGGCGAGAGCAGCTCAGATCCACCGTCGCCTGATAGAAAAGACTCCTAAACTAGCGGCCACCACCGGTCAAAGCTGCAGCTCCTCCGTCGGTTCCTTCTGTAGGAAGCCTGCTGATTACTTGGGAAGGAGGAGAAGTGAAGCTCGATACCAGCTGGCTTCCTATATATCTCCAGCCACCTTCTCCAAAAGATAATATAGAATAATCTAAGCATGGGGAGTTTCGGCCACCAGCCACAGTAATCCTACCTCTTCACCCGCCAGCTAACAGCCACTTCTAGCTTAAGCACACTCATATATATACATGCATGCTTATCTTAACCTCACCTCAGCTAACCGAACTCCGGCCACCTAGCTGACCCTACCCGAGCTAAGCTAGGAACAAGTATATATATAAACTTTTATATATACCGATATATACATATATATATATAAGCTGAAAAAAGAAAAGGGCTAACCGCACCCCATCATTACAAGCACAAATAAATAAATAAATAAATAAATAAATAAATAAATAAATATATATATATATATACATGTACATATATATATGTAAAATAAATGGCTAACATTTTAGCCTAAAACCAAGCACAAGCCTTACCAGGCTCGACCACACAAGGCTACGCACAACAAAGGCAACGGCCTGGCTACACACCACCGGCTAACAAAATGAACGTTGAAACGACGCAGAAAAACCAACGATCGTGGATTTCGACAAAACTTGCACTGTAGCTAAACACCCAAGCTACAAACACAACGACGAAGTCGAAAACAACATCCGACGATCGAACACTCGGGTTATCACCACCCAAGCCAAAGCACAAGCATTCCCTAAGAGGCTCAGCCGAGTCATCACAACTGACACAGGCTAGCTGGGGAATCTTGAAAACAGGTTACTCAAGGAACCTAAAGAGCAAAGACTACTCTCTACAATGGCAAAAGGCCGGAAACGCGTCAACGTAACACCAAACGATAAACAAACAAAACACCGAAAAACCGGGGGCGTTAAAGCCACTCCCCCTAGAAGAAAGTTTCGTCTCGAAACTTTAAACATAAAACTTCAATAAAAAAATAGCTAAGCCAAAGCTATAAAAAAACACAATACATACCAGGCAAACGGTCAGGGAAACAGATGAGGGTAAGCCTTCCTCATCGCCAACTCTAGCTCCCAAGTCGCACTTTCCACATCCTGGTTCTTCCATAAAATCCTAACCATAGGTATGGTTTTCCTCCGCAAGACGTGATCCTGAGCATCCAAGACGCGGACAGGCACCTCCACATAAGAAGGTTTGTCTCCAACTGGGGCACAGAATCCAAAACCTGCCTGTCACTCTGCACACACTACCGCAACTGACTGGCGTGAAAGACATCATGCACGCCAGGAAAATTTGCAGACAACTCTAACCTGTAAGCTGATACTCTAATCCGCTCAGTAATCAAAAATGGCCCCACGTATCTCGGGTCCAATTTCCTGTTCTTGCCAAACCTCTTAGTCCCGCTCATCGGGGAAACCTTTAAGAACACCTGGTCCCCCACAGCAAATTCCAAATCTGATCTACGCTGGTTGGCATTCTTTTCATATCTCTCCTGGGCTATTCGAAGCTTTTCCCGAATAAGCTTCACCGAAATCTCCATCTCCTCGAGTGCTTCTGGACACAACAAGGGTCGCTCGCCCAACTCAGCCCAAAACAAAGGAATCCTGCAGCACCTCCCATACAAAGCCTCAAAAGGAGCCATTTGCAAGCTTTCTTGATAGCAGTTGTTATACGCAAACTCCATAAGCCACAAACGCTCATCCCACACCCCACCGTGGTCCAGAATGTAGCATCGGATCATATCTTCCACAATCTGATTTACCCGCTCCGTCTGACCATTAGTCTGTTGGTGATAAGCAGTGGAATACCTCAAATCTGTCCCTAACCCCTCTTGAAGACTCTTCCAAAAGCGAGACGTGAACCTGGAGTCTCGATCCGATATGATGCTCACGGGTACACCATGCAGTCTGATCACCTCCTCCAAATACAACTCTGCTATCTTCCTCATCGGGTAGTCGATCTTGAATGGCACGAAGTGAGCACACTTCGTCAGTCTGTCCTCGTTCACCCATACTGAGTCATGCCCCCTAGGAGATCTTGGCAAGCCTGTAATGAAATCCATTGAGATGCTTTCCCACTTCCAAGTCGGAATCTCCAAGGGAGTCAGCTTGCCACCTGGTCTTCCATGATCAGCCTTCACTCGCTTGCAAGTGTGGCACTCAGAAACAAACCTGGCTATGTATCCCTTCATCATATACCACAAGGCAATCTACTTCAAATCGCGATACATCTTGGTGGATCCTGGGTGGTAGGCAACGCTAGATCCATGGGCTTCCCTGCACACCATAACCCTGATGTCTCCAACCGCGGGAATGCAAAACCTGCCACGGTACTTCAAAGTACCTGAATCATCTATAAAAAAATCTGGCAGCTCACCTTTCTCAGTTCGAAGATACAAATGCAGAAGGTTTGGATCATCCTTATAATGCAATCTCGTGAGCGTGATCCATGAAGGTTCTACCACTATCAAGCTACTCTGCACATCGCAGCTACCCACAGAAATGCCCATCAACAGAAACTCCTCTACTAACAACTCGGCTGTGAGACCAAAAACCTTCCCTGATTTCCGACTTAGGGCATCGGCCACCACATTGTCCTTGCCTGGATGATACTGAATCTCGACATCATAGTCAGCCACGTACTCTAGCCACCGTCTCTTATACAGATTCAACTCCTTCTGCGTGAAGATATACTTCAAGCTCCTATGATCAATAAAAATCCTACACTGCACACCATACAACAAATTCCTCCACAACTTTAGAGCATAGATCACGGCAGAAAACTCCAGGTCATGCGTAGGTTAATTCCTCTCATGAGTCTTTAGCTGTCTCGACCCGTATGCAATCACCTTCCCGCCTTGCATCAGTACGCATCCCAGCCCGATATGCGATGCATCCACATATACATCATACTCAGCACCTTTAGTAGGCAAGGACAAAACAGGAGCTGAATATAGCCTTCTCTTTAGCTCCTCAAAAGCCTCTTCACATGTGCTATCCCATATGAAGGCTACATTCTTCTGCGTCAACTTGGTCAACGATGCAAACAGGGTGGAGAATCCCTCCACAAATCTTCTATAATAGCCCGCCAAGCCCAAGAAGCTTCTGATCTCTCGAGGAGTAACATGTCTCTCCCATTCCATAACCGCAGCAATCTTTTCTGGGTCCACTGAGATTCCCTCCTCATTAACCACATGGCCAAGGAAAGATACCTGAGGCAGCCAAAATTCACATTTGCTCAGCTTGGCATAAAGCTTATGGTCTCTCAGAGTCTCCAAGACCAGACGCAGATGTCGATCATGCTCTTCTGCACTCCGGGAGTACACCAAAACGTCGTCAATAAAGACAATAACAAACTTGTCTAGGCAATCCTTGAACACGCGGTTCATCAAATCCATGAAAGCTGAAGGCGCATTAGTCAAACCAAATGACATGACTAAGAACTCGAAATGCCCATGACGAGAACGGAACGCCGTCCGTGGAACATCTGACTCCCGAATCCTCAACTGATGATAGCCCGGATGAAGGTCTATCTTAGAAAACACAGCACTACCACGTAGCTGGTCAAACAAATCATCAATCCGAGGCAGAGGGTACCTGTTCTTAATTGTAACCTTGTTCAGCTCTCTGTAGTCGATGCATTGCCTCATCGACCCGTCTTTTTTCTTTACAAACAGAACAGGCGCACCCCAGGGCGACGAACTCGGCTTGATAAAACCCTTTGCCAACATCTCATCTAGCTGGATCCGCAACTCCTCCAGCTCTCGTGGGGCCATGCGGTACAGCGCCTTAGCAACAGGACGCGTACCCGGCTCCAAATCTATGACAAACTCGACATCTCTATCGGGTGGAAGACCGGGAAGATCGTCAGGAAAAACATCAGAGAACTCACAAACAACAGGAATCTCTTCCAACCACGGCACACTAACATCTGCCCCTACCAGAGAGACCAAACAGGAAAAACAGCCAGAACCAAGCAACTTGCGAGCACGTACCGCAGAAATAACCGGAGACTCCTGGAGTGGATCGTCATAAATGCTCCTGGGCTGACCGTTGTCCTTCACGAAATCTAAGCACTTACCCTTGCACTAGATAACCACATCATATCTAGACAACCAGTCCATGCCTAGGATAACATCGAAGTCCTCCAAGTCAATCACTTTCAGATCCGCCTTTGCTAGAAAGTCCCCCAATAAGATTGGGAAGCCCTGAATACCCAAATCTGAAATCACAGAGTCACCAGAAGGGAATTTGATGCAGAAAGCTCCACCAACACGATCTGGGCCCAAGCGGAATCACTCCACGAAAGCCTTGCAACAAAAGAGTGGATAGAGCCAGAATCGAAAAGAACGCACGCCTAGCGGTTCTTTACCTTAAATCTCCCTATAAAGTAGCCCACGCAACTAAGGGAAAATAAAAGCTAAACTATACTAGAAGTAAAATATTCAAGTTAGGAAGAAATCTAACCTGAAATAACCTGGGTCGAGGTCAACGCTTCCTCCGAAGAGATAACATTTAGCTTCCCCTTGCCTTTATCCACGTGCGGGGGTGGAGCCAATGCCTGCAATGGAACTGCTGGGAGAACGGGCTGTGCCTGAGGTCACCTCGTCTTGAGATCACCCTTTTGCCCACACTGAAAGCAAACTTTATCTTTCAACCAGCAACGGTCCGCATCATGCCCCTTATTTCCACACAAAGTACACACCACATCCCCTCTGGGAGTACCCTGAATAGCATGGACTTGCTCTTTCTTCTGCGCTGCCAATCTCTTGAAGAACTTCTCCAAAGGATGGCCCGGCCGGCCACAGAAGCTACAAGTCCCCTTGGTCTTCATCCTTAAAACTGCATAAGGTTCCTGGGGGCCTTTCCATCCAACAGACTTCCGCTTGTCTTGCCTCGCTTGCTGGCCTCTATTCTTAGC
The DNA here is from genome assembly GCA_039513925.1 of Platanthera zijinensis. Classification (NCBI taxonomy): domain Eukaryota; kingdom Viridiplantae; phylum Streptophyta; class Magnoliopsida; order Asparagales; family Orchidaceae; genus Platanthera; species Platanthera zijinensis. The sequence goes on from CM077087.1 coordinate 150,953,268, forward strand.
ATTCTCAATGGCCTCGACCTTCAAAGCAGCTTCAACCATACTGGCATAACTGACTGCTCCGTAGGCATTTGCTAACTGCTGAATGTCGCTTCTTAGCCCACACAGAAATCACTTAACCCGATCTGCTTCAACACTCACAAGCCCAGGAGCAAACCGACTCAGCTTGCTAAATTCAACCTCATACTCACTGACCGTGAGTTTCCTTTGCTTCAAATGCAGGAAGTCGTTCATTAACCGGTCCTGCTCGACCGAGGGCAGAAATTTACTTAACAGCATTACCTTAAACGACTCCCAGGTGCATCCTGCCACCAAGCTTTCCTTCTCCCTTATCCACCAACTCTTTGTCAATCCCTTGAGCTGGTAGGCAGCGAGCATTACCTTCTTAGCATCCGTAATCCAAGAATAGGAGAACATCTCCTCTATGGAAATCAGTCAGTCATCCAAAATCATGAAATCCGCTTGCCCGTCATAAGTTGGGGGCCTAAGCCACTAAAACTGAGATATGAAGGCCATCTCCGGGGGCACCACAACTGGAGGCACAAGAGGAGAAGGAGGGGGAGGAACAGCTACACCACCAACGGGGTCCTGAACTCTCTGAGCCTGCCCTGCCACTACTGCAACCAAGGACTAAATCTGGGTTTGCATGTCCACCATCTTCCTAGATAAGGCTTCATTACTTAGCCACAAACTTTCAATCAGAGCCTTGCTCTGGGATCCCAAAGACTCACCCTTAGATTGGGGAGTCGATCGTGTCGCAGGACGCTTCACCATCCTATAATCGCACCAGCTCTAGTTAGAACCCAGCCTAACAGCTAGAAAAAAACTACCTGGTACAGACAAGCATACTTAAATATGAATTTCAACTGCTAAACTTGCTCTGGGATTTGTTTCATAATGATGATGTTATGCTTAACCTGAGATGGTTCACCACCATCATACTAACTCATGTGCCTAAACCATGAATGCATGCTTTTATATTCATTTTGACTCAAAACCATATGTGTATATATGTCATCATGCAAATCTTTAGCTTGACACGTTGTGCTTATGAAATGTTATGCTATGCATTCTAAAAAAAGGCCTTAATACATGTCATGGGCAACGTACACATGAAAATGTTATGCATCCCATACTACATAACATTCCCATGTAACAAAAAAGAAAACGTGTTAGTCGTATTCATGTGGTGAGGTTATGCATCCTATACTACATAACCCTCACATGTTGCCTCCTATGGTGGATCCATATACAAACACATATTATGCATCACATACTACATAATATGCCCCGTATACTTCTTTATGCTTATGAGTGTAGTGTTCTTGGTTTGGCCAAGACGTGCTGATGATATATCGGTGTGTGTATGCTTATAAAGCAAAACTTCTAATGTAATCAAAAGGAAAGATTTCCCGACTAACTTATCAAGAAACCTCCCTCTGATACCAACTGTCACAACCCTCATTTTCCCCGATGTTAAGAAGTATCAGAGTACGGGAAAACACACGTTGTGATGCCACGTCGAGCAGGGGATAACTGCTGACGCTCAGGCAATGCACTAAGACTTCAAATCACAAGTTTTAAAATAGTATAAAACCAGTTTATTTAAAGGCCATATCCCTCGGCACAGTGGATCAGCTAGTCCACGATAAGAAAATATATTTGTTTGCAGCGGAAAAATACTTTGATTTAGTTGATTTGACATCCTAAATAAGTATAGTATTTATATATGAAAGATATTCTTTACGCTTAAAGAAGGTAGTGTTTTAGCTTTGCAAATATGATATGCATGAGATACATATAATAATTTAGGGTTTTAAATACATAACATGCAACCTAGCATAAAATCTTCCCAAAAGCAAGTAAGCAACCCAAGAGGTCAAAACAGCAGTTTTAATTCATATTCCGCAAAATAAGTAAGCCACCAGTAGGCGTCGATAACTCGACACGAACCCACCGGTGAGTGTGCATGTCCATACATAAAAGAAGGAAAACTACCTCACAAGGTGGAAAATCTGTAACTCAGCTACCCTGGAGGCTAACAGCAATCCCAGTAGAAGGAAACAACCGCACTATCGGCTACAACCTGGACCTGAGGCATTCAAGGAAGAACGCCTCAGCACAATATCAAAGCATAAAGAATATAAGATTTAAGTGCGAGCAAAAAGGGTTTACCAACCCGGTAACAAGAGCAACAGCTAACAGTAAGTGAAAAATATGACAGGAAGAAGAACAAAACTATCAAAAGGACAGTAAAGTTAAATCATGCCAAGTGTGAGCACAAAAGCTACGTGCTCGGCAGAAAGAAACAACCTGCAGCAGTAAAGCATCAGTATACTAGCAGGAATAGCCAATAGCAGGAAAAGAAAGAGCTAACAATCCTAACTTTGTGGGCAAATGACCGGGGTGTAAATAATAAGGGGTTGGAGTGGGTGGAAGTACCAGCACCAACAACCAAACCCAAAATAAATACTCAAGGGTGGACACAACCGGTGGTAGCCTTAGGGTCACACACCTAAACAAGTCGGCCCCATTGTCCAGACTTCGCGGTGTCCAATGCTCAGCACACACATTCACCCCTCTAGAGTCCGAAAATACCCCCTCCGACCATAGTGTTGGTACCCTAGTTTTGATTTGAGTTTAGTCCTCTCCTTTGTGCCCCTTGACCCAAGAAATACTTATGGTCAATGGTTAGAAGTCTAGCTGTAGAGTCCTCACTTTTCCAGATTGAGAATTTGGTTAAGTAGTTTTTTCGTTCGACTATAGTCGAACGCCGCTCGACTATCGTCTATCGGCTGATCGACGATCGTCTATCAGTTGGTCGACGCTTTGTCTGCGTTGATAGTTCGACTATCTGTTGATAGTTTGACTATCTGTTTTGCGTTGATAGTTCGACTATCTGTTGATAGTTCGACTATCTGCTTGGCGAGATAGTTCGACTATCTGTTCTGATAGATCGACTATCTGATAGTTCGACTATCTGTTGATAGATCGACTATCTGTTTCGCTTTGATAGTTCGACTATCTGTCGATAGATCGACTATCTGTTTCGTCTTGATAGTTCGACTATCTGTTGATAGTTCGACTATCTGTTGCCTTTGATAGTTCGACTATCTGTCCTGATAGTTCGACTATCTGATAGTTCGACTATCTGCTGATAGATCGACTATCTGGTTTGTTTTGATAGTTCGACTATCTTTTGATAGATCGACTATCTGTTTTCTGAGGTAGGTTGACTATCTGCTTGATAGGTCAACTATCTCTGTGCGCTTGATAGTTCGACTATCTGTCCTAGATAGATCGACTATCTGATAGTTCGACTATCTGTTCTGATAGTTCGACTATCTGCCGGGGTAGTTCGACTATCTTCTTCGATAGGTCGACTATCTGGATTGTTCGACTATCTGCCCGATAGTTCGACGATCTCTGTGCGTCGTTCGACGATCTTCGAGGGTCGTTCGACGCTTTCTGTCTGCCTTTGTATTTTGTATTTATTTATTATATTTAATTAATTAATACATTTTCTGGCACATTATTTTAAGCTGAATGATAATATTTCCAGGCATTATTTGCTCTATTCTTTTTGCCTGAGTTAAAATCTTTTTAGATAAAGTTGTTTGTCTTATTAGCTGTCTTTATAAACTACTTTATCTATTGTCAGCCCCTTATAGCCGTTAGACTGAAAAGTCTTCTTTTTGCTATAAAGAGATTATTTCTGATGTGACTTTATTTAGTCCTTCTGTTATTTGATTTAAGCCTGCAGCTTCTTAGAAAGAGGTTCATTCCTTTTATAGAATGTTTTGCTGCAGAGTTGTTTCTGTCTTCTTGATATTTACAGCCCAGGTCTCAAGGCTCAGAAGAAGACAAATAATTCAAATGGAAGAGAGCCGTTGCTTGCTGATGATTATAAAAAGGACCCTTTGAAGAAGGATTCAAGCTAGTGTTACACATATTCTCAAGCACTCAAGCCTTCATCAAGTTCAAGCTTCCTGCTCTCAGCAATTTCCATCTAACTGAGAAGTGTTAAGATCTTCATCTCTTCTTCACCTGAGTTCTCCTGCTTTTAGGAAGTTCAAGCTCAGAGTCCCTTTGAAGAAGAAGAAGAAGATAGTTGCTTGAAGATCTTTGATTTTATTATTTATTTTCTTCCTGTAGCTTTTCCTTCAGAACTTTCTGAAGAGTTTCTCTGCACTGAAGCAAGACTTCACCTGGACATTCTTGAGCCAGGGGGAGCCTTGATTCTTTAGAGCATTCTAGCTCAGTGCAAGTTTTTGTGCTTCTCTAATCTATTGTAAAATAGAGAAGACATCTTAACCTTCTTCCCCCTCCTATACAGGGTTATTACTCCCTTCAAAAGTATCCCTTGGTGGCAGGGCACCTGATCAAAAACCTGTGCTTGGTTTTTAGACACCTGATCAAAAGTCTAAAGGGTTTCTGGATCTACCTGAAGCAGATCCTGTTGGTGGCAGGGCACCTGATCAAAAACCTGAGTGGATTCCTACCGTGTGGGTAGAAGAGTGGACGTACCCAAGTTGTTTGGGGAACCACTATAAATTTCCTTGTGTCGTCTGGATTCCATTGTTTAATTCCTGTATTGTGGCTGTGATTAGATATAACTAGGTTGCTAGTTGCTGATTAGGTTTTCCAAGCTTAACTGTAATTACAGTTAGCTTGTGTTTGTACACATCACTTGTGTTAGGCTTTAAGGTTAAATCAATATCTATAATCTTTTCATTCCGCACTTCACTCCAAGGGAGTTGGGTAGACTATTAAGTTTTGTCTGTGCAAAATTTGATAACTCTATTCACCCCCCCCCTCTAGAGTAGTATCTATCCCTTCACTTTCAATTGGTATCAGAGGGAGGTTGACTGACTGTATAGGCTAACACCTAAGTCACAAGATCCTGATAGATACCAAGAGCTTATAGATATTCACTATCATGGCCCAGTCTAAGGATTACTCTAGCACCAGACCTCCAGCATGCAACTTAGCAAAGTTTGGCATCTGGAAGGCAAGGATTAAATTATATATGAACTCTATTGATGAAAGCATTTTTGCTTCTATTTTGTCAGGTCCCCCAAGAGCACCTGCTGCTGCCACTGCCTCATCATCTGATATGAGTGCAGTGCCTCCTCCAGATTACAATGATGAATACAAGAAGGCCAAAATTGCAGATGCCAAGGCAATGAACATACTGGCTCAGACAATGTCTGATGAGGTGTTCCAGAAGGTGGCTGACTGCTCCTCAGCAAAGGCCATGTGGGATACACTGAACCAGATTGTAGCTGGTTCAGCTGATGAAAGGAAGGACAGAAGGTCCAACCTGATCTCACAGTATGAGAACTTCAAGAAAACTGATGTTGAATCAGTTGAAGCTATGTACACCAGGCTCAGCTCAATCATCAATGAGCTGAGGACCCTGGACAAGGACATATCATTGACAGAGGTCAATGATAAGATTCTTATGTGCTTCCCTAGCACATGGGATCTAAGAATCTGGCCCATCAAGGAAGCCAGAAGTACTAATGAGATCTCAACTGAAGCTCTCCTCGGCAAGCTCAAATCTTTTGAGCAAGTGCTGAAGACCAGAGAAGCAGAAGCTGAAGCCAAGACCCCCACTCCAACAAGAAAAGAGCAATCTCTAGCTCTTAAGGCTGCAGATGTCTCTGAAGGCAGCCAATCTAATGAGGAACTTATGGCATTGTTTGCCAAAAGGTTTCTCAAGATGGGAAGAAAGGAGTTCAGAAAGAAGTCTTCACGATATGAAGACAAACCAAGGTATGATCGCTCTCCTGCTAAAGAAATCATTTGTTATGGTTGTAGGAAGCCTGGACATATTTTGCCAGAATGTCCAGAGGAGAAGAACAAAGAAAAGAGAAAAGAAAAGGAACAACACAGGAAGCACTCCAAGCCATCCTCCTACAAAAACAAGAAGAGGAGAGAGGTTTCATTGCTGAAACCTGGAGTGATTCAGATGAAGAATCCTCCTCATCAAGCTCTAGTGAAGATGAGGAAGAGAAGAAGCCAAAAGAAGTTTGCCTAATGGCAATAGATGCCTGCAGCAACCACTCTGCTGCAGAGAGTTCTGATTCTGATGAAGAGATGCCTACAGAAGATGAGGTAATTTCTTCTTATGATTTTACTTCAGAAGAATTTAAATTAGAATTTAAATCTTATGTTTAGATTTAATTAGCTCAGAAAAGGAAATAAAGAACTTAGAAATAGGTTAGCTGACTCAGAATCAATAGCCTCTGAAAACATTAGGTTAAAGGAAGATCTCACTACTTGTAGTGAAGAAATTAAATTTCTTAAAATAGAGTTAGCTAAGTCTAAGAGATTAGAAGAATCCCTTAATGGTAGAAGCCTTAAGCTGTTAGAAATTACCAGCATGACTAACACTAGGTCAGGTAATGATAAACTAGGCTTAGGAGCTTCTCCCAGTGAACCCCCAGTCCTTCTTAAAAATAATCTTTCAACTCCAGTGAACTTCATTTCAGCTAGTGGAAAGAAGAACACTGAGCAAGTAAATCTGGTAAATAAAACCTTAAATAAAGCTAAGAGAGAAAAGAGAAAGAAGTTTTTCAAAGAAATGCAAAGAGCGTCGAACGCCGCTCGACGATCGAAGCTCCATGGTCGAACGAAGCTCGACGATCTGAGCGCCCATCATCGAACGTCGATCGACGATTTCAATATGATTTTCAAAATCATAATCAATTCCATAGAAACCTAAATGAGAATAGAAACCCTAGGTTTGTTGACCCATCATCTGCATGGAGAATCCCACCTAGGAGATCTCACCCACTAGGTTATCACCTCAGCCTGCATTCTCATATATTTCCAGTTTTTCTTATGTGAAAAACAAGGGACCCAAGGTTACCTGGGTCCACTCTGTCTAAATAATTGTCTTGCAGGTGAAGGCCTATCCAATCACTCAAAATAAGTGGTATTTGGATAGTGGATGCTCTAAGCATATGACAGGAAATAAAGATCTACTGTCAAAGTTCAAAGCTAAGCTTGGCCCAAAGGTTATCTTTGGAGACTCCAGCTGTGGTCAGACAGAAGGCTATGGCAAGATCACAATTGGAGCAGTTACTTTCAAGAGAGTTGCTTATGTCAATGGAATGAAGCATAATCTGATTTCAGTCAGCCAGCTTTGTGATGCTGGCTACCAGGTTTCATTTTCTAATTTCTCTTGCAATATTACTTTAAATAATAATGTTGTTTTAGTAGGTATTAGAATAGGTAATATTTATTTAGTAGATTTCAATTCATCTCATTCTGAAATCTGCCTGTTTAATGAAGTAACCCTTAATAATAATTCCCTATGGCATAAAAGGCTTAGTCATGTAAACCTTAAAAATATATCTAGGTTATCTAAGCACAACCTTGTTAGAGGTTTACCTTCTTGCCCCTACAAGAAGGAGAGCCTATGTAAGGCTTGTCAGCTAGGCAAGCAAACCAAGAATTCATTTAAATCTGTAAATAAAAGTGATTCTCCTAGAATCCTGTATTTATTACATTTGGACCTTTTTGGCCCAATAAATGTACAGAGTTTAGGAGGGAAGTATTACACATTAGTAATTGTAGATGACTTCTCTAGGTTCAGTTGGGTTTTCTTTTGAGAACTAAGTCTGATAACTTCAAAGCCCTTACAGACTTTCTATTATGTGTGCAGACTGAGTACGCTACTCATGTGGCCTTGATCAGAAGTGATCATGGTACTGAGTTTGACTCTCTTCTCATGCAAGAATTCTGTGAGAGAGAAGGTATCAAACATAGCTTCTCAGCTCCTAGAACTCCCCAACAAAATGGGGTAGTTGAAAGGAAGAATAGAACACTAATTGAAGCTGCTAGTACATTGTTGGCAGATGCTAACATGCCTCTATCCTATTGGGCAGAAGCTGTTAGTACAGCCAACTATGTCTTGAATAGAAGTTTGATACACAAACTTAAGTGTAAAACTCCTTATGAGTTGCTTAAAGGAAAGAAACCAAAAATTAATTACTTTAGAGTTTTTGGTTGTACTGTTTATATTCATAATAATAATAAAGAATATATTAGAAAATTTGAAGCAAAAGCTTCAATGGGAATCATGCTTGGATATTCCCAAGTAAGCAAAGCTTATAGGGTTTATAACAAATCTACCTGTAAGATAGAAGAATCTGTGCATGTGACTTTTGATGAGTCTCAGATGTTTTACAAGGAGAAGGAAAATTCTTCTTCCTCCAGTTCTTTGCAGGTACCTGATGCCCCTCAAGAAATTCTTCAACTATCAACTCTTCAGATCACTGAATCAGACAGTGATGAAGACATTGCTGAAGCTGTTGAAGCTGTTGTTGTACCACCAACAGTAGATCAAATTCCTCCTGAGGAATTAATCCCAACTGTTGCTGAAGATCACATCCCACCTGTTGATATTGTCACACTTAGAGATCATCCCACATCTCAAGTGATTGGAGACATATCAGCCGGTGTGCAAACAAGACATCAATTAAGACAGGATGTGATGCATGCTTGTTTCCTCTCACAGATTGAGCCCCTCACCTTTAAAGATGCAGAGCTAGATCCCCACTGGATCATTGCAATGCAAGAGAAGCTCAATCAGTTTGAGAGATGTAAAGTTTGGACTTTGGTTCCAAGACCTAAAGGCCAACTAATCATAGGCACCAAGTGGGTGTATAGAAACAAGTTAAATGCAAATGGAATTATAGTAAGGAATAAAGCTAGGCTTGTAGCTCAGGGCTACAGACAGGAGGAAGGTATAGACTATGACCAAACCTTTGCTCTTGTTGCAAGGCTAGAAGTAATAAGGATCTTCTTGGCCTATGCAGCCTTCATGAAGTTTAAGGTGTTCCAAATGGATGTCAAAAGTGCATTCCTAAATGGTGAGCTTAAGGAAGAGGTGTTTGTTGAACAACCACCAGGGTTTGTTTCTTCAACTCAGCCTTCTCATGTGTTTAAGTTGCAGAAAGCTCTTTATGGACTAAAGCAAGCTCCTAGGGCCTGGTATGAGACCTTAGCTAGTTTCCTGTTAGAGCACAACTTTACTAGGGGAGTAGTTGATAGAACCCTTTTCGTCAAGCATCACAAGGACACAATCCTGTTAGTTCAGGTGTATGTAGATGATATTATTTTTGGCTCCACTGATCCCAAACTGTGCAAAAAGTTTTCCAACTTGATGCATTCCAAGTTTGAGATGAGTAGCATGGGTGTGCTGTCTTACTTTCTTGGTCTCCAAGTTAAGCAAGATGCTGATGGTATCTTCATCTCCCAATCCAAATATGCCAAGGAATTGGTAAAGAAATTTGGGATGGCTGATGCTTCAGCAATGCCTACACCCATGGCTACTAATGTAGTTATTGATTCTGATGATCACGGCAAGCCAGTTGATCAAAAGAATTATAGGGCCATTGTTGGTTCCCTATTATATCTAACTGCAAGTAGGCCAGATATAATGTTTGCTACATGCCTTTGTGCTAGATTCCAGGTCAACCCCAAGGAATCTCATCTGATTCTTCTAAAGAGAATCCTGAGATACCTGAAAGGATGTCCAGATCTAGGACTTTGGTACCCAGCTGATTCAGAGTTTGAATTAATTGGATATTCTGATTCTGATTATGCTGGTTGCAGAGTTGACAGGAAGAGCACCTCAGGAACTTGCCAGTTCCTGGGAGAGAGATTGGTCTCTTGGTTCTGTAAGAAGCAGGCTTCTGTCTCAACTTCAACTGCAGAGGCTGAATATATAGCAACTGCCAGTTGTTGTTCACAGATCCTGTGGATTCAAAACCAGCTTGTGGATTATGGTTACTCACACAAGAACACCAAGATCATGTGTGATAGTACCAGTGCTATCTCAATTGCACAAAATCCAGTGCACCACTCTAGAACCAAGCACATTGAGATTAGGCACCATTTCCTGAGAGATTGTGTGGAAAAGAACAAGATCTGTCTGAGTTCATATCCACTGAGTTTCAGAAGGTGATATATTCACCAAGCCTTTAGATGAACAGAAGCATCTGTTCTTTTTAGTTCAACTAGGCATGATTAATGGATGAGACTAAGTGTGACAATATCTGCCTATGTTGAAATCTGCTTGAAGATCGTCGAACGGATCGAAGATTCGAGCACGATCGTAAGCTATCGTCGACCTCTGGTTAATGATAGCTTATCTGTTTGAAGATCGTCGATCGACGTTCGACCATCGTCGAACAGGTTGAGCTCATCGTCGATCTCTGACGACGACAGCTTGTTGCTTGAGAAGCCAGAAACAGCCGAACGATTGTTCGACTACTCTGCTTCTGAGCCGATCGTCGAACGGCCGTTCGACTATCGGGTCAAGTATCTTTTTAATAGATCGACTATTCCCGGTCTAATATAAAGCCGATAGTCGACCTAGGTTAAAAGATCTTGTGTTTTATCGTCGACGGAGCGTGCCCTTTCGCATTCTGCTTTCCCTTGCGATTTCCGGGCGTTTCGTCTTCTTCGTTCTCTGCAGCTTTCTCGAGCTTTCTCCAGCGAATCCATGGCGGTTTCCCCAGCAGTTCTAGCCGTCGTGAAGTTTGATTCAGGATTTAGCGTGGATTTCGACGCATTCAGCAGCTGCGATGCAGGAATAGTAGAAGTTCTATAGCTATGCAGGGATCAGGGATTAGAGAAATTAATGTCTGCAAGGATTAAGATCAACATTCCAGAAATCAAAGAATGGGCTTTCACGTCATCTTCCTCAGACGAATCGATGATCGGTACCATCGGCGGAGAAGAGGTAATCCTGACTCCGGCCGTTTTATCTGATGTTTTTGGATTAGTTAATGGTGACGAGGATTATGAGCAAGATGCTCAGGAATTCGGAAGAATGCTGGTTGAGCTGGGACATGCTGAGTGCATTCCCACGAAGCTGCTCAAAGTGAATTTTCCTTTCAAGATCAAGTTTCTGGCTGAGTTAGTAGGAAAAGTGCTCCTGGGTAAGCACTCTGCCCACGATAATATAACAAGGCAGCAATTCGCACTCATGTGTGCGATTGTTAATCGAAAAAGGATCGATTGGGCTGCAGTTGTGTTTGATTTAATCAGGAAAAAGACTGGTAAGAAGGAAGTCACCCTAGGAAGGGTCATTGGAATCTTCCTTAAAGAAAAATACCCCCAGCTGCTAAGTTCAACTGCAACAACAATCAATGCAAGCAAGAAGATGGACCCCAACTTGTTCTCTAAGTGGAAGAGAACTTTTGTGAAACCTGCTCCAGCAACATCTGAGGACACAAGGACTGAATCAGTCACTCCTCACCATGTTGAAGCTGGCTCAGCTCTTCCTTCCTCCTCCTCTGCTTTGCCGTCTGCCTCAGTTGAAGTACCATCAACTTCAGCTGAAGTACGACCTTCTTCCTCTGCTGCTCCAGAAACAACTACGGTTGTTCCTCTTTCTCCTCCAGCCTCTCCTCTTCCTGCACATCTGGCTAGGATATCTGCTCCTAGCTTTGATTTGTTAGGATCAGAGAGAATTCCTACTCCTCCTCTGTCTCCCGTTCATTCCCCAATTAATTCCCCAATTAACTCTCCTGCTCCATCTCCTGCTCGATCCCCTGTCCACACCATTTCTCATCCCAGCACCACTACCATATCTACTGCGGCTCCATCCACTTTACATCCTTCATCTACTGAGATCTCTCCTGAGCTTATCTCCCGCATTGTGGAGCTGATTACCCCCTCAATCAAAACCATGATTGAAGAGGCAATCGCTCCCCTTGCAGCCTCCATTGATCTCTTATCTGCCTCCATCAAATCCCTTTCAAAATCTGCTGAGCCATCTTCCTCAAGGGGCCTGGTTTCAGTATCTACTGAAATCAGGCAGGGGGAGATGTTCAATGAAGATGCCTCAGACCATCCTGCCTCCCCTCCAGCTATAAAAGATACAGTCATGACTGCCCAGGAAGAATCTGCTCAAGCTGAGATAGAAATAGTTCCAGATGCTGTAATGACTGCCCAGGAAGAAATAGCTTCTGCTGAGGAAGAAATAGCTCCAGCCCAGGAAGAATCTGCTCCTGCTGAGGAAGAAATAGCTCCTGCTGAGAAAGAAATAGCTCCAGTTTTGTCTGATAAGGAAATAGCAGATGGAATCTTGTTATCTGAGATTGCAGTTAAAGTCTGCTTAGAAGATCTTACCTCTCCTATGATTGCTAGATTCCTAGAAGGAATTATAACTTCATATCTGAATGAATCATGGGAGATGGTTAAGTATGAAGGTAACTCTTTCATTCGTTTTGTTGATGAGTCGATTAATTTGATAGTTTATGAATACCTTGAGGAATGATTATCGCTTATTTAGCAGATATGTATTCATAATTTTACAGATGTTATTAAAGAAGATTTAGCTGCTCAGATCATAGCAGTTGTTTCTGAAGCTGATCCAAGTGTTTCTGATACTCAAGTAGATCCTGAATTAGAATCCTTTTTAGATAATAAAGAAGATGAGTCTGAGAAAGATGAAGTCAAAGTTGACTCTCCTGTTCTGAATTTGGAAGAAGTTCAAGCAAGAGCAGCCTGGATTTAAGAGTACAATCTTTAAAAGAGAAGGAAAAAGATCTGCAAGTTGAAAAGTCAACCATCTGGGATGACTCTCCAGGGTTGGACTTAGATTCCCTTCTGGCTCTGGATGCCATGGAAGAGGAAAGGGAGAAATCTGATCCTAAGCTTAAAGAAAAGGCTGTTTCAGAAGCCTATGATCCTTATGAAAATCCTCCCTCATCTCATTCTGATGATGATGATGATTCTGATGTTTCTGAGAAGTCAAAGAGAAAGAAAGCTGCCTCAAAGAAGAGAAAAGCTGCTCCTCCTCCACCTCCCAGTAAGGATAATGATATTCCCTATTACATTCTGAAGGGCATTGACCCTAAATCCAAGGATTTTCAGCACTGGATGAGGTTTTCAAAGAATCAGCAGAAAGAAAGAAAAAGAACTAAGAGGTATGATAGTCCTGTCTCAAGATGAACTCCCAGAGGTCCTCCTCCTCCACCTCCTGGTGCAGGAGCCTCTGGGAACCTATCAGCTAATCCTGCTGCCTCTTCTGGAAGATCTGCGTCTTTTCAGCCCCAGCCAAGACAAAGTTATCAAAGCTCACAAGGCAAATCATTTTATGGTTCTCAAAGACAAATGAAGGAGACTGTGGTTCAAAGGCCAACCTTTTCCCCACCTCCTTCTCCAAAGAAGAGAATTTCATCTCCATCACCAGTTCAGTTTGAGGAAATTGTATCAAAAGGTAAATAGTTTACTTTGTTCTAAAATTTCTAGCAAGAACCCCTTTTGCTAAGTATACTCTAATGTCTTATCTAGTTATTCAAGATAAAATAGCTGATGCTGCTTCTCCTGAGCCTGTGTATGAAAATCCTGAGCTCGATCCTAACTTTAGGATGGCTCGCTTTCAAGAACTAGTTGGAGCAGCCCAAATAAGAAAAGCTAGAGCAGAAGGAAAAGATGCGACTGGTCTAACTACCATGTCTGCTTACAGAAAGAAAGAATTTGAAAAGTTCCAGGTTAATCCTGAGATTTTTGATCCATCAAAATATATGGAAAAACATCCTGAAGCAGTAGTCCCAAGAGCTACAGAGCTGAAGATCATTGGTGCGCAGGACCTGAAAATGTCAAAGAAAGAATCTGATGATCCCTTAAGGAAAATCTCTTTTGTTTCTAGCTCTTCTGTAGCTAAGCCTGACTCTGTTGATCCATAGTTTGATTAACTGCTGTGCTATATTTGTTTATCTGTTTGATAATCTGCTAGTTAATTGTTAACTATTTTCTGTATTATTTTATTGCTCTTTAGCTAGCTTTTATGTTTTAGATGTTGAGAGACTTAACTCAAATAGGGGGAGATTGTTGGCACCCTAGTTTTGATTTGAGTTTAGTCCTCTCCTTCGTGCCCCTTGACCCAAGAAATACTTATGGTCAATGGTTAGAAGTCTAGCTGTAGAGTCCTCACTTTTCCAGATTGAGAATTTGGTTAAGTAGTTTTTTCGTTCGACTATAGTCGAACGCCGCTCGACTATCGTCTATCGGCTGATCGACGATCGTCTATCAGTTGGTCGACGCTTTGTCTGCGTTGATAGTTCGACTATCTGTTGATAGTTCGACTATCTGTTTTGCGTTGATAGTTCGACTATCTGTTGATAGTTCGACTATCTGCTTGGCGAGGTAGTTCGACTATCTGTTCTGATAGATCGACTATCTGATAGTTCGACTATCTGTTGATAGATCGACTATCTGTTTCGCTTTGATAGTTCGACTATCTGTCGATAGATCGACTATCTGTTTCGTCTTGATAGTTCGACTATCTGTTGATAGTTCGACTATCTGTTGCCTTTGATAGTTCGACTATCTGTCCTGATAGTTCGACTATCTGATAGTTCGACTATCTGCTGATAGATCGACTATCTGATTTGTTTTGATAGTTCGACTATCTTTTGATAGATCGACTATCTGTTTTCTGAGGTAGGTCGACTATCTGCTTGATAGGTCGACTATCTCTGTGCGCTTGATAGTTCGACTATCTGTCCTAGATAGATCGACTATCTGATAGTTCGACTATCTGTTCTGATAGTTCGACTATCTGCCGGGGTAGTTCGACTATCTTCTTTGATAGGTCGACTATCTGGATCGTTCGACTATCTGCTCGATAGTTCGACGATCTCCGTGCGTCGTTCGACGATCTTCGAGGGTCGTTCGACGCTTTCTGTTTGCCTTTGTATTTTGTATTTATTTATTATATTTAATTAATTAATACATTTTCTGGCACATTATTTTTAAGCTGAATGATAATATTTCCAGGCATTATTTGCTCTATTCTTTTTGCCTGAGTTAAAATCTTTTTAGATAAAGTTGTTTGTCTTATTAGCTGTCTTTATAAACTACTTTATCTATTGTCAGCCCCTTATAGCCGTTAGACTGAAAAGTCTTCTTTTTGCTATAAATAGATTATTTCTGATGTGACTTTATTTAGTCCTTCTGTTATTTGATTTAAGCCTGCAGCTTCTTAGAAAGAGGTTCATTCCTTTTATAGAATGTTTTGCTGCAGAGTTGTTTCTGTCTTCTTGATATTTACAGCTCAGGTCTCAAGGCTCAGAAGAAGACAAATAATTCAAATGGAAGAGAGCCGTTGCTTGCTGATGATTATAAAAAGGACCCTTTGAAGAAGGATTCAAGATAGTGTTACACATATTCTCAAGCACTCAAGCCTTCATCAAGTTCAAGCTTCCTGCTCTCAGCAATTTCCATCTAACTGAGAAGTGTTAAGATCTTCATCTCTTCTTCACCTGAGTTCTCCTGCTTTCAGGAAGTTCAAGCTCAGAGTCCCTTTGAAGAAGAAGAAGAAGATAGCTGCTTGAAGATCTTTGATTTTATTATTTATTTTCTTCCTGTAGCTTTTCCTTCAGAACTTTCTGAAGAGTTTCTCTGCACTGAAGCAAGACTTCACCTGGACATTCTTGAGCCAGGGGGAGCCTTGATTCTTTAGAGCATTCTAGCTCAGTGCAAGTTTTTGTGCTTCTCTAATCTATTGTAAAATAGAGAAGACATCTTAACCTTCTTCCCCCTCCTGTACAGGGTTATTACTCCCTTCAAAAGTATCCCTTGGTGGCAGGGCACCTGATCAAAAACCTGTGCTTGGTTTTTAGACACCTGATCAAAAGTCAAAAGGGTTTCTGGATCTACATGAAGCAGATCCTGTTGGTGGCAGGGCACCTGATCAAAAACCTGAGTAGATTCCTACCGTGTGGGTAGAAGAGTGGACGTACCCAAGTTGTTTGGGGAACCACTATAAATTTCCTTGTGTCGTCTGGATTCCATTGTTTAATTCCTGTATTGTGGCTGTGATTAGATATAACTAGGTTGCTAGTTGCTGATTAGGTTTTCCAAGCTTAACTGTAATTACAGTTAGCTTGTGTTTGTACACATCACTTGTGTTAGGCTTTAAGGTTAAATCAATATCTATAATCTTTTCATTCCGCACTTCACTCCAAGGGAGTTGGGTAGACTATTAAGTTTTGTCTGTGCAAAATTTGATAACTCTATTCACCCCCCCTCTAGAGTAGTATCTATCCCTTCACTTTCACATAGTCCACGAATCGGCATGCAAAAACTAGCCGAACACCCCAACTCCCCCTTAGGAAGGAAAAACTCCACTAACAGTCCTAAAGAAGCACACATCCCAAGGCTAAAGACTTAGCCTAAAAAAAACTGCTGCGTTGAGTGAGTATACCTCACTCAACGCCAAAATAGCCACGACGTTGAGTGAGGTACCCTCACTCAACGCCAAGGACTTAACCGCAAGCCCTTGATGTGGCGTTGAGTGATTCTACCTCACTCAACGCCAAACCTGCTTTGGCGTTGAGTGAGGTCGAATCACTCAACGCCATCAGACTTAACTGCTAAAAATACTGCGGCGTTGAGTGAGTCAACCTCACTCAACGCCAAAATTGCTTGCGGCGTTGAGTGAGGTTTACTCACTCAATGTCAAAGACTTAGCCGCAAGTCTTAGCTGTGGCGTTGAGTGAGTTCACCTCACTCAACGCCAGACCTGTCTTGGCGTTGAGTGAGGTCGACTCACTCAATGCCTCGACACTTAACCGCAAAAAGACAACCTGGCGTTGAGTGAGGCCCACTCCACTCAACGCCTGGACCCTTAGCCGCAAAAAAATAACTATGGCGTTTAGTGAGTGCACCACACTCAACGCCAAAAGTCTAACAGTCTAGACATTGAGTGAGGTACACTCACTCAATGCTTTTTACTTAATAATTTTCCAGAAAAGCTGGAACTAAACCCTCCCCTGCCAACTCAGCTTCCCACAACCCGAGAGCTGGAATTTAATTCCAGCTCTCACTTCTACCTCTCCTACCCGACCACAGCAGCTCCAAACTAGCTTACCTCTAAGCTAAGCCTAATCCTAATATTAACTAAGGCTGGACACCAGCCGAGACAAACAAAACCACAAACAAAAACAAAAAGAAAGAAAAACTGTTGCTGCTAAAGCTAGAGTTTAGGGAGCAGCTCAGGAGGGATTGAGGAGAGAGAAAAAAACCTCTTACTGCTCTACTTCTAGGGAAGAACAACCAGAACACAAGCTAGGAGATAGAATAAAATAAATAGCAAGGGCAAGGGAGCCACTTGCCTCTCCACCAAGCTCCAGCAGCTGCCTTCCCAAGCTCGGTTACCGACAGCAAAGCAGCTACCTAGGAAGCTAGCTCTCGGCGAGAGCAGCTCAGATCCACCGTCGCCTGAGAGAAAAGACTCCTAAACTAGCGGCCACCGCTGGTCAAAGCTTCAGCTCCTCCGCTGGTTCCTTCTACAGGAAGCCTGCTGATTACTTGGGAAGGAGGAGAAGTGAAGCTCGATACCAGCTGGCTTCCTATATATCTCCATCCACCTTCTCCAAAAGATAATATAGAATAATCTAAGCATGGGGAGTTTCGGCCACCAGCCACAGTAATCTTACCTCTTCACCCTCCAGCTAACAGCCACTTCTAGCTTAATCACACTTATATATATACATGTATGTTTATCTTAACCTCACCTCAGCTAACCGAACTTCGGCCACCAGGCTAACCCTACCCGAGCTAAGCTAGGAAAATAGTATATATGTAAACTTTTATATATACCGATATATACATATATATATATATATATATATACATATATATATATATATATATATATATATATATAAGCAAACCTATATATATAAGCTGAAAAAAGAAAAGAAAAGGCTAACCGCACCCCATCATTACAAGCACAAATAAATAAATAAATAAATATATAAATATATATATATACATGTACGTATATATGTAAAATAAATGGCTAACATTTTAGCCTAAAACCAAGCACAAGCCTTACCAGGCTCGGCCACACAAGAATACGCACAACAAAGGCAACAACCTGGCTACACACCACCGGTTAACAAAACGAACGTCGAAATGACGCGGAAAACCAACGATCGCGGATTTCGACAAAACTCGCACCGTAGATAAACACCCAAGCTACAAACACAACGGCGAAGTCGAAAACAACATTCGACGATCGAACACTCGGGCTAACACCACCCAAGCCAAAGCACAAGCATTCCCTAAGAGGCTCAGTCGAGTCATCACAACTGACACAGGCTAGCTGGGGAATCTTGCAAACATGTTACTCAAGGAACTTAAAGAGCTAAAACTACGCTCTACAACGACAAAAGGCCGGAAATGCATCAACGTAACACCAAACGATAAACAAACAAAACACCGAAAAACCGGGGGCGTTACACGTAGGGACGTACTGCTTTGTCAGCAAGGCCTTCATGTCTGCCCAACCAATGGTTAATTCACCATTCTCGACTCTCAGACGTCACTCCTCATTCAACCAAAATATCTTAGCTCTACCTAACAACTTCCTTCTTTCCACTCACACCTTATCCGCCTCAGTCAGGTTTTACCACTCAAAGTAACACTCTATTTCCATAACCCAGTCTAGGAAATCTTGGGGTTCTCCCAATCCATCGTAAGATGGGGGTTTGACCCAGACGGCCCTAGTAATATCAAACTCGTACAGTGCTCGCGGAACATGTTCATTATTATTGTTAATGTTAGGGTTATTATTTCCTTCCACACGTTGGTTGGCGGGTTCATTACGGGGAGCCGCGAGATTTAATCTCAAGTCGTGAAGCGTCTCCCTAATAGCCGTCATTTGTTCAGTGAAATCCTGGCGGAGTTCCTCAAGCGTTGTGAGACCATGACCCTCATCCCGTTCATCCGCCATATTGGAAGAAGACAGAGAATACTTTGTACCTAATCTAGTGTGCATGCAAAGAAACAGTAGCTGGTTTACTACCTCAGACTTGCATCAGCACAAGGACTCATACTATGACGAATGAACCCCTTAGCAAATCCGAAATTAATTTTTGCAATTTTAAGTGTGTGGAGGGGTTTAGTCGATAATGGGGAAGATTTGGCAACGAATAACCCGGAACGAAATCAATATTGTGTTGAATGTCACGCATGGGGGGTAACTCAAGTGGTAAGTCATCTGGGTAAACATCCTTGAATTCCTCTAATAGGGTCCTCAATGTTAGCGGTAAGTTCTCGAAAGAGGAGCTATCTTCCTTAATTTGCAAGAAAACTAGCGCATATATGACACCGTCGATAAAAGACTCGCGCTCAAACTCCTTCTTACCTATCAAGCTTAACGTTTTCTTTTCTACAGATACAATAGTGTCTTTGGAAGTGACCGAGGGATCTTTAGGTGGAGTGGGTTTAAAAAAAACGGTCTTACATTTAAATTTAAACTCATAGGTGTTAGCTCTCCCTAGATGAGTAACATCATGGTCATAAAGCCATGGGCGTCCAAGTAAGACATGACAAGCATCCATGGGGATGACGTCACACCAAACCTTTTCAGAATAAGCCTTGATGATAAGGGGTACCAAGAACGCTTCGACACGGGGAGAGATGTCTTATTTACCCATGACACCTTATAAGGGTGAGGGTGCGGTTCAGTAACTAATGACATTCGGGTCACCGCACTTTCAGAAATTACGTTCATACAACTACCACTATTTATGATCAACTTACACCACTTCTCTCCGCTCTTAAAATTTAACAAAAAGATATTTATCCTATTCTAGTCATCTAAAGCTCGTGGAGTAGCCAGAACACACTGCATGACCTAATATGAGAATTATCCTCCAAATCACTCGGTACTCCTTCTGACTCGCTATCTTCTCCAGCCTCATATATAATGTCGTCGGACTCACAAGTGGAATCTAAGAGAGCTAAGGGCTTGGCTTAGTAGGACACTCACTAGCGTAATGACCCTGAATCCCACAAGCAAAACATGTAGCATTCGTTTTATTAACCCTTCCTACAGGGACTCTCTCACCCGATGGGTTTTTATTATTCCTGGCAGTCACGACTATGGAGTTTGAGTCGGTGGACCGGAACTTCCCCTTATCCTTATAGGTGGAAGTGGGAGGTGGTCCTAAGATGGACATTTCCTTCTGAAACGAGCGAGACTTATTTTTATGAACGTTGTGCTTCTCAATGTCTAATGCAACATTAAAAGTGACGTTTAGGTCGGTGTGACCATAACGCGGTAACTTTCCCTGGATGTCGGGCCCTTACGAAATCTAGAGAGGGTGATCTCTGGCATCTCCTTCACGCCACACCTAACCATCATGTCCTTAAGAAGACTCATATACTCAGAGACCGACCTATTCCTTTGCTTAAGGGTAGCCAAATCATCAAACATTTGCGTTCTAAGGTACGTAGTGTCACAACCCGCATTTTCCCAGATGTTAAGAAGTATCAGAGTACGGGAAAACACGTGTTGTGATGCCACGTCGAGCAGGGGATAACTGCTGACGCTCAGGCAACGCACTAAGACTTTAAATCACAAGTTTTAAAATAGTAGAAAACCAGTTTATTTAAAGGCCATATCCCTCGGCACAGTGGATCAGCTAGTCCACGATAGGAAAATATATTTGTTTGCAGCGGAAAAATACTTTGATTTAGTTGATTTGGCATCCTAAATAAGTATAGTATTTATATATGAAAGATATTCTTTACGCTTAAAGAAGGTAGTGTTTTAGCTTTGCAAATATGATATGCATGAGATACATATAATAATTTAGGGTTTTAAAATACCTAACATGCAACCTAGCATAAAACCTTTCCAGAAGCAAGTAAGCAACCCCAAGAGGGCAAAAACAACAGTTTTAATTCATATTCCGCAAAACAAGTAAGCCACCAGTGGGCGTCGACAACTCGACACGATCCCACCGGTGAGTGTGCATGTCCATATAGAAAAGAAGGATAACTACCTCACAAGGTGGAAGATTTGCAACTCAGCTACCCTGGAGGCTAACAGCAAAACCCACTAGAAGTAAACAGCCGCTCTATCGGCTACAACATGGACCTGAGGAATTCAAGGAAGAACGCCTCAGCACAATATCAAAGCATGAAGAATATAAGATTTAAGTGCGAGCAAAAATGGTTTACCAACCCGGTAACAAGATCAATAACTAACAGTAAGTGAAAAGTATGATAGGAAGAAGAACAAAACTATCAAAAGGACAGTAAAGGTAAATCACGCCAAGTGTGAGCACAAAAGCTACCTGCTCGGCAGAAAGAAACAACCTGCTGCAGTAAAGCATCGGTATACTAGCAGGAATAGCCAATAGCAGGAAAAGAAAGAGCTAACAATCCTAACTTTGTGGGCAAATGACCAGGGTGTAAATAATAAGGGGCTGGAGTGGGCGGCAGTACATGCACCAACAACCAGACCCCAAAATAAATACTCAAGGGTGGACACAACCGGTGGCAGCCTTAGGGTCCACACACCTAAACAAGTCGGCCCCATTGTCCAGACTTCGTGGTGTCCACAGCTCAGCACACACATTCCACCCCTCCAGAGTCCGAAAAACACCCCCTCCGGCCATAGTCCACGAATCGGTATGCATAAACTAGCCGAACACCCCAACATCCCCCTTAGGAAGGAAAAAACTCCTCTAACAGTCCTAAAGAAGCACGCATCCCAAGGCTAAAGACTTAGCCTAAAAAAAACTGCGTCGTTGAGTGAGTCTACCTCACTCAATGCCAAAACAGCCACGGCGTTGAGTGAGGTACCCTCACTCAACGCCAAGGACTTAACAACAAGCCCTGGTTGTGGCGTTGAGTGAGTCTACTTCACTCAACGCCAAACCTGCTTTGGCGTTGAGTGAGGTCGACTCACTCAACGCCATCAGACTTAACTGCTGAAAATACTACGGCGTTGAGTGAGTCCACCTCACTCAATGCCAAAACAGCTGCGGCATTGAGTGAGATCTACTCACTCAACGCCAAAGACTTAGCCGCAAGTCTTAGCTGTGGCGTTGAGTGAGTTCACCTCACTCAACGCCAGACCTGCCTTGGCGTTGAGTGAGGTCGACTCACTCAACGCCTCGACACTTAACCGCAAAAAGACAACCTGGCGTTGAGTGAGGCCCACTCCACTCAACGCCTGGACCCTTAGCTGCAAAAAAACAACTATGGCCCTGAGTGAGTGCACCACACTCAATGCCATAAGCCTAACAGTCTAGGCATTGAGTGAGGTACACTCACTCAACGCTTTTGACTTAACAATTTTCTTGAAAATCTGGAACTAAACCCTCCCCTGCCCACTCAGCTTCCCACAACCCGAGAGCTGGAATTTAATTCCAGCTCACACTCCTACCTCTCCTACCCGACCACAGCAGCTCCAAACTAGCTTACCGCTAAGCAAAGCCTAATCCTAATATTAACTAAGGCTTGACACCAGCCGAGACAAACAAAACCACAAACAAAAACAAAAAGAAAGAAAAAATGCTGCTGCTAAAGCTAGAGTTTAGGGAGCAGCTCAGGAGGGATTGATGGAGAGAGAAAAAAAAAACCTCTTGCTGCTCTACTTCTAGGGAAGAACAACCAGAACACAAGCTAGGAGATAGAATAAAATAAATAGCAAGGGCAAGGGAGCCACTTGCCTCTCCACCAAGCTCCAACAGCTGCCTTCCTAAGCTCGGCACCGGCAGCAAAGCAGCTACCTAGGAAGCTAGCTCTCGGCGAGAGCAGCTCAGATCCACCGTCGCCTGATAGAAAAGACTCCTAAACTAGCGGCCACCACCGGTCAAAGCTGCAGCTCCTCCGTCGGTTCCTTCTGTAGGAAGCCTGCTGATTACTTGGGAAGGAGGAGAAGTGAAGCTCGATACCAGCTGGCTTCCTATATATCTCCAGCCACCTTCTCCAAAAGATAATATAGAATAATCTAAGCATGGGGAGTTTCGGCCACCAGCCACAGTAATCCTACCTCTTCACCCGCCAGCTAACAGCCACTTCTAGCTTAAGCACACTCATATATATACATGCATGCTTATCTTAACCTCACCTCAGCTAACCGAACTCCGGCCACCTAGCTGACCCTACCCGAGCTAAGCTAGGAACAAGTATATATATAAACTTTTATATATACCGATATATACATATATATATAAGCTGAAAAAAGAAAAGGGCTAACCGCACCCCATCATTACAAGCACAAATAAATAAATAAATAAATAAATATATATATATATATATATACATGTACATATATATATGTAAAATAAATGGCTAACATTTTAGCCTAAAACCAAGCACAAGCCTTACCAGGCTCGACCACACAAGGCTACGCACAACAAAGGCAACGGCCTGGCTACACACCACCGGCTAACAAAACGAACGTTGAAACGACGCAGAAAAACCAACGATCGCGGATTTCGACAAAACTTGCACTGTAGCTAAACACCCAAGCTACAAACACAACGACGAAGTCGAAAACAACATTCGACGATCGAACACTCGGGTTATCACCACCCAAGCCAAAGCACAAGCATTCCCTAAGAGGCTCAGCCGAGTCATCACAACTGACACAGGCTAGCTGGGGAATCTTGAAAACAGGTTACTCAAGGAACCTAAAGAGCAAAGACTACTCTCTACAATGGCAAAAGGCCGGAAACGCGTCAACGTAACGCCAAACGATAAACAAACAAAACACCGAAAAACCGGGGGCGTTAAAGCCACTCCCCCTAGAAGAAAGTTTCGTCTCGAAACTTTAAACATAAAACTTTAATAAAAAAATAGCTAAGCCAAAGCTATAAAAAAACACAATACATACCAGGCAAACGGTCAGGGAAACAGATGAGAATAAGCCTTCCTCATCGCCAACTCTAGCTCCCAAGTCGCGCTTTCCACATCCTGGTTCTTCCATAAAATCCTAACCATAGGTATGGTTTTCCTCCGCAAGACGTGATCCTGAGCATCCAAGACGCGGACAGGCACCTCCACATAAGAAGGTTTGTCTCCAACTGGGGCACAGAATCCAAAACTTGCCTGTCACTCTGCACACACTACTGCAACTGACTGACGTGAAAGACATCATGCACGCCAGGAAAATTTGCAGACAACTCTAACCTGTAAGCTGATACTCTAATCCGCTCAGTAATCAAAAATGGCCCCACGTATCTCGGGTCCAATTTCCTGTTCTTGCCAAACCTCTTAGTCCCGCTCATCGGGGAAACCTTTAAGAACACCTGGTCCCCCACAGCAAATTCCAAATCTAATCTACGCTGGTTGGCATTCTTTTCATATCTCTCCTGGGCTATTCGAAGCTTTTCCCGAATAAGCTTCACCGAAATCTCCATCTCCTCGAGTGCTTCTGGACACAACAAGGGTCGCTCGCCCAACTCAGCCCAAAACAAAGGAGTCCTGCAGCACCTCCCATACAAAGCCTCAAAAGGAGCCATTTGCAAGCTTTCTTGATAGCTGTTGTTATACGCAAACTCCATAAGCCACAAACGCTCATCCCACACCCCACCGTGGTCCAGAATGTAGCATCGGATCATATCTTCCACAATCTGATTTACCCGCTCCGTCTGACCGTTAGTCTGTGGGTGATAAGCAGTGGAATACCTCAAATCTGTCCCCAACCCCTCTTGAAGACTCTTCCAAAAGCGAGACGTGAACCTGGAGTCTCGATCCGATATGATGCTCACGGGTACACCATGCAGTCTGATCACCTCCTCCAAATACAACTCTGCTATCTTCCTCATCGGGTAGTCGATCTTGAATGGCACGAAGTGAGCACACTTCGTCAGTCTGTCCTCGTTCACCCATACTGAGTCATGCCCCCTAGGAGATCTTGGCAAGCCTGTAATGAAATCCATTGAGATGCTTTCCCACTTCCAAGTCGGAATCTCCAAGGGAGTCAGCTTGCCACCTGGTCTTCCATGATCAGCCTTCACTCGCTTGCAAGTGTGGCACTCAGAAACAAACCTGGCTATGTCTCCCTTCATCATATACCACAAGGCAATCTACTTCAAATCGCGATACATCTTGGTGGATCCTGGGTGGTAGGCAACGCTAGATCCATGGGCTTCCCTGCACACCATAACCCTGATGTCTCCAACCGCGGGAATGCAAAACCTGCCACGGTACTTCAAAGTACCTGAATCATCTATAAAAAAATCTGGCAGCTCACCTTTCTCAATTCGAAGATACAAATGCAGAAGGTTTGGATCATCCTTATAATGCAATCTCGTGAGCGTGATCCATGAAGGTTCTACCACTATCAAGCTACTCTGCACATCGCAGCTACCCACAGAAATGCCCATCAACAGAAACTCCTCTACTAACAACTCGGCTGTGAGACCAAAAACCTTCCCTGATTTCTGACTTAGGGCATCGGCCACCACATTGTCCTTGCCTGGATGATACTGAATCTCGACATCATAGTCGGCCACGTACTCTAGCCACCGTCTCTTATGCAGATTCAACTCCTTCTGCGTGAAGATATACTTCAAGCTCCTATGATCAGTAAAAATCCTACACTGCACACCATACAGCAAATTCCTCCACAACTTTAGAGCATAGATCACGGCAGAAAACTCCAGGTCATGCGTAGGTTAATTCCTCTCATGAGTCTTTAGCTGTCTCGACCCGTATGCAATCACCTTCCCGCCTTGCATCAGTACGCATCCCAGCCCGATATGCGATGCATCCACATATACATCATACTCAGCACCTTTAGTAGGCAAGGACAAAACAGGAGTTGAATATAGCCTTCTCTTTAGCTCCTCAAAAGCCTCTTCACATGTGCTATCCCATATGAAGGCTACATTCTTCTGCGTCAACTTGGTCAACGACGCAAACAGGGTGGAGAATCCCTCCACAAATCTTCTATAATAGCCCGCCAAGCCCAAGAAGCTTCTGATCTCTCGAGGAGTAACATGTCTCTCCCATTCCATAACCGCAGCGATCTTTTCTGGGTCCACTGAGATTCCCTCCTCGTTAACCACATGGCCAAGGAAAGATACCTGAGGCAGCCAAAATTCACATTTGCTCAGCTTGGCATAAAGCTTATGGTCTCTCAGAGTCTCCAAGACCAGACGCAGATGTCGATCATGCTCTTCTGCACTCCGGGAGTACACCAAAACGTCGTCAATAAAGACAATAACAAACTTGTCTAGGCAATCCTTGAACACGCGGTTCATCAAATCCATGAAAGCTGAAGGCGCATTAGTCAAACCAAATGACATGACTAAGAACTCGAAATGCCCATGACGAGAACGGAACGCCGTCCGCGGAACATCTGACTCCCGAATCCTCAACTGATGATAGCCCGGATGAAGGTCTATCTTAGAAAACACAGCACTACCACGTAGCTGGTCAAACAAATCATCAATCCGAGGCAGAGGGTACCTGTTCTTAATTGTAACCTTGTTCAGCTCTCTATAGTCGATGCATAGCCTCATCGACCCGTCTTTTTTCTTTACAAACAGAACAGGAGCACCCCAGGGCGACGAACTCGGCCTGATAAAACCCTTTGCCAACATCTCATCTAGCTGGATCCGCAACTCCTCCAGCTCTCGTGGGGCCATGCGGTACGGCGCCTTAGCAACAGGACGCGTACCCGGCTCCAAATCTATGACAAACTCGACATCTCTATCGGGTGGAAGACTGGGAAGATCGTCAGGAAAAACATCAGAGAACTCACAAACAACAGGAATCTCTTCCAACCACGGCACACTAACATCTGCCCCTACCAGAGAGACCAAACAGGAAAAATAGCCAGAACCAAGCAACTTGCGAGCACGTACCGCAGAAATAACCGGAGACTCCTGGAGTGGATCGTCATAAATGCTCCCGGGCTGACCGTTGTCCTTCACGAAATCTAAGCACTTACCCTTGCACTAGATAACCACATCATATCTAGACAACCAGTCCATGCCTAGGATAACATCGAAGTCCTCCAAGTCAATCACTTTCAGATCCGCCTTTGCTAGAAAGTCCCCCAATAAGATTGGGCAGCCCTGAATACCCAAATCTGAAATCACAGAGTCACCAGAAGGGAATTTGATGCAGAAAGCTCCACCAACACGATCTGGGCCCAAGCGGAATCGCTCCATGAAAGCCTTGCAACAAAAGAGTGGATAGAGCCAGAATCGAAAAGAACGCACGCCTAGCGGTTCTTTACCTTAAATCTCCCTATAAAGTAGCCCACGCAACTAAGGGAAAATAAAAGCTAAACTATACTAGAAGTAAAATATTCAAGTTAGAAAGAAATCTAACCTGAAATAACCTGGGTCGAGGTCAACGCTTCCTCCGAAGAGATAACATTTAGCTTTCCCTTGCCTTTATCCACGTGCGGGGGTGGAGCCAACGCCTGCAATGGAACTGCTGGGAGAACGGGCTGCGCCTGAGGTCACCTCGTCTTGAGATCACCCTTTTGCCCACACTGAAAGCAAACTTTATCTTTCAACCAGCAACGGTCCGCATCATGCCCCTTATTTCCGCACAAAGTACACACCACATCCCCTCTAGGAGTACCCTGAATAGCATGGACTTGCTCTTTCTTCTGCGCTGCCAATCTCTTGAAGAACTTCTCCAAAGGATGGCCCGGCCGGCCACAGAAGCTACAAGTCCCCTTGGTCTTCATCCTTAAAACTGCATAAGGTTCCTGGGGGCCTTTCCATCCAACAGACTTCCGCTTGTCTTGCCTCGCTTGCTGGCCTCTATTCTTAGCATTCTCAATGGCCTCGACCTTCAAAGCAGCTTCAACCACACTGGCATAACTGACTGCTCCGTAGGCATTTGCTAACTGCTGAATGTCGCTTCTTAGCCCACACAGAAATCACTTAACCCGATCTGCTTCAACACTCACAAGCCCAGGAGCAAACCGACTCAGCTTGCTAAATTCAACCTCATACTCACTGACCGTGAGTTTCCTTTGCTTCAAATGCAGGAAGTCATTCATCAACCGGTCCCGCTCGACCGAGGGCAGAAATTTACTTAACAGCATTACCTTAAATGACTCCCAGGTGCATCCTGCCACCAAGCTTTCCTTCTCCCTTATCCACCAACTCTTTGTCAATCCCTTGAGCTGGTAGGCAGCGAGCATTACCTTCTTAGCATCCGTAATCCAAGAATAGGAGAACATCTCCTCTATGGAAATCAGTCAGTCATCCAAAATCATGAAATCCGCTTGCCCGTCATAAGTTGGGGGCCTAAGCCACTAAAACTGAGATATGAAGGCCATCTCCGGGGGCACCACAACTGGAGGCACAAGAGGAGAAGGAGGGGGAGGAACAGCTACACCACCAACGGGGTCCTGAACTCTCTGAGCCTGCCCTGCCACTACTGCAACCAAGGACTGAATCTGGGTTTGCATGTCCACCATCTTCCTAGATAAGGCTTCATTACTTAGCCGCAAACTTTCAATCAGAGCCTTGCTCTGGGATCCCAAAGACTCACCCTTAGATTGGGGAGTCGATCGTGTCGCAGGACGCTTCACCATCCTATAATTGCACCAGCTCTAGTTAGAACCCAGCCTAACAGCTAGAAAAAAACTACCTGGTACAGACAAGCATACTTAAATATGAATTTCAACTGCTAAACTTGCTCTGGGATTTGTTTCATAATGATGATGTTATGCTTAACCTGAGATGGTTCACCACCATCATACTAACTCATGTGCCTAAACCATGAATGCATGCTTTTATATTCATTTTGACTCAAAACCATATGTGTATATATGTCATCATGCAAATCTTTAGCTTGACACGTTGTGCTTATGAAATGTTATGCTATGCATTCTAAAAAAAGGCCTTAATACATGTCATGGGCAACGTACACATGAAAATGTTATGCATCCCATACTACATAACATTCCCATGTAATAAAAAAGAAAACGTGTTAGTCGTATTCATGTGGTGAGGTTATGCATCCTATACTACATAACCCTCACATGTTGCCTCCTATGGTGGATCCATATACAAACACATATTATGCATCACATACTACATAATATGTCCCGTATACTTCTTTATGCTTATGAGTGTAGTGTTCTTGGTTTGGCCAAGACGTGCTGATGATATATCGGTGTGTGTATGCTTATGAAGCAAAACTTCTAATGTAATCAAAAGGAAAGATTTCCCGACTAACTTATCAAGAAACCTCCCTCTGATACCAACTGTCACAACCCTCATTTTCCCCGATGTTAAGAAGTATCAGAGTACGGGAAAACACACGTTGTGATGCCACGTCGAGCAGGGGATAACTGCTGACGCTCAGGCAATGCACTAAGACTTCAAATCACAAGTTTTAAAATAGTATAAAACCAGTTTATTTAAAGGCCATATCCCTCGACACAGTGGATCAGCTAGTCCACGATAAGAAAATATATTTGTTTGCAGCGGAAAAATACTTTGATTTAGTTGATTTGACATCCTAAATAAGTATAGTATTTATATATGAAAGATATTCTTTACGATTAAAGAAGGTAGTGTTTTAGCTTTGCAAATATGATATGCATGAGATACATATAATAATTTAGGATTTTAAAATACATAACATGCAACCTAGCATAAAACCTTCCCAAAAGCAAGTAAGCAACCCCAAGAGGTCAAAACAGCAGTTTTAATTCATATTCCGCAAAATAAGTAAGCCACCAGTAGGCGTCGATAACTCGACACGAACCCACCGGTGAGTGTGCATGTCCATACATAAAAGAAGGATAACTACCTCACAAGGTGGAAAATCTGTAACTCAGCTACCCTGGAGGCTAACAGCAAATCCCAGTAGATGGAAACAACCGCACTATCAGCTACAACCTGGAACTGAGGCATTCCAGGAAGAACGCCTCAGCACAATATCAAAGCATAAAGAATATAAGATTTAAGTGCGAGCAAAAAGGGTTTACCAACCCGGTAACAAGAGCAACAGCTAACAGTAAGTGAAAAATATGACAGGAAGAAGAACAAAACTATCAAAAGGACAGTAAAGTTAAATCATGCCAAGTGTGAGCACAAAAGCTACGTGCTCGGCAGAAAGAAACAACCTGCAGCAGTAAAGCATCAGTATACTAGCAGGAATAGCCAATAGCAGGAAAAGAAAGAGCTAACAATCCTAACTTTGTGGGCAAATGACCGGGGTGTAAATAATAAGGGGTTGGAGTGGGTGGAAGTACCAGCACCAACAACCAAACCCCAAAATAAATACTCAAGGGTGGACACAACCGGTGGTAGCCTTAGGGTCCACACACCTAAACAAGTCGGCCCCATTGTCCAGACTTCGCGGTGTCCAATGCTCAGCACACACATTCACCCCTGTAGAGTCCGGAAAACACCCCCTCCGACCATAGTCCACGAATCGGCATGCAAAAACTAGTCGAACACCCCAACTCCCCCTTAGGAAGGAAAAAACTCCACTAACAGTCCTAAAGAAGCACACATCCCAAGGCTAAAGACTTAGCCTAAAAAAAACTGCTGCGTTGAGTGAGTATACCTCACTCAACGCCAAAATAGCCACGGCGTTGAGTGAGGTACCCTCACTCAACGCCAAGGACTTAACCGCAAGCCCTTGATGTGGCGTTGAGTGATTCTACCTCACTCAACGCCAAACCTGCTTTGGCGTTGAGTGAGGTCGAATCACTCAACGCCATCAGACTTAACTGCTGAAAATACTGCGGCGTTGAGTGAGTCAACCTCACTCAACTCCAAAATTGCTGCGACGTTGAGTGAGGTTTACTCACTCAATGTCAAAGACTTAGCCGCAAGTCTTAGCTGTGGCATTGAGTGAGTTCACCTCACTCAACGCCAGACCTGTCTTGGCGTTGAGTGAGGTCGACTCACTCAATACCTCGACACTTAACCGCAAAAAGACAACCTGGCGTTGAGTGAGGCCCACTCCACTCAACGCCTGGACCCTTAGCCGCAAAAAACAACTATGGCGTTTAGTGAGTGCACCACACTCAACGCCAAAAGTCTAACAGTCTAGACATTGAGTGAGGTACACTCACTCAACGCTTTTTACTTAACAATTTTCCAGAAAAGCTGGAACTAAACCCTCCCCTGCCAACTCAGCTTCCCACAACCCGAGAGCTGGAATTTAATTCCAGCTCTCACTTCTACCTCTCCTACCCGACCACAGCAGCTCCAAACTAGCTTACCTCTAAGCTAAGCCTAATCCTAATATTAACTAAGGCTGGACACCAGCCGAGACAAACAAAATCACAAACAAAAACAAAAAGAAAGAAAAACTGTTGCTGCTAAAGCTAGAGTTTAGGGAGCAGCTCAGGAGGGATTGAGGGAGAGAGAAAAAAACCTCTTACTGCTCTACTTCTAGGGAAGAACAACCAGAACACAAGCTAGGAGATAGAATAAAATAAATAGCAAGGGCAAGGGAGCCACTTGCCTCTCCACCAAGCTCCAGCAGCTGCCTTCCCAAGCTCGGTACCGACAGCAAAGCAGCTACCTAGGAAGCTAGCTCTCGGCGAGAGCAGCTCAGATCCTCCATCGCCTGAGAGAAAAGACTCCTAAACTAGCGGCCACCGCTGGTCAAAGCTTCAGCTCCTCCGCTGGTTCCTTCTACAGGAAGCCTGCTGATTACTTGGGAAGGAGGAGAAGTGAAGCTCGATACCAGCTGGCTTCCTATATATCTCCATCCACCTTCTCCAAAAGATAATATAGAATAATCTAAGCATGGGGAGTTTCGGCCACCAGCCACAGTAATCTTACCTCTTCACCCTCCAGCTAACAGCCACTTCTAGCTTAATCACACTTATATATATACATGTATGTTTATCTTAACCTCACCTCAGCTAACCGAACTTCGGCCACCAGGCTAACCCTACCCGAGCTAAGCTAGGAAATAGTATATATGTAAACTTTTATATATACCGATATATACATATATATATATATATATATATATATATATATATATATATATATATATATATATATATATATATATATATATATATAAGCAAACCTATATATATAAGCTGAAAAAAGAAAAGGGCTAACCGCACCCCATCATTACAAGCACAAATAAATAAATAAATAAATATATAAATATATATATACATGTACGTATATATATGTAAAATAAATGGCTAACATTTTAGCCTAAAACCAAGCACAAGCCTTACCAGGCTCGGCCACACAAGAATACGCACAACAAAGGCAACAACCTGGCTACACACCACCGGTTAACAAAACGAACGTCGAAATGACGCGGAAAAACCAACGATCGCGGATTTCGACAAAACTCGCACCGTAGATAAACACCCAAGCTACAAACACAACGGCGAAGTCGAAAACAACATTCGACGATCGAACACTCGGGCTAACACCACCCAAGCCAAAGCACAAGCATTCCCTAAGAGGCTCAGTCGAGTCATCACAACTGACACAGGCTAGCTGGGGAATCTTGCAAACATGTTACTCAAGGAACTTAAAGAGCTAAAACTACGCTTTACAACGACAAAAGGCCGGAAACGCGTCAACGTAACACCAAACGATAAACAAACAAAACACCGAAAAACCGGGGGCGTTACACGTAGGGACGTACTGCTTTGTCAGCAAGGCCTTCATGTCTGCCCAACCAATGGTTAATTCACCATTCTCGACTCTCAGACGTCACTCCTCATTCAACCAAAATATCTTAGCTCTACCTAACAACTTCATTCTTTCCACTCACACCTTATCCGCCTCAGTCAGGTTTTACCACTCAAAGTAACACTCTATTTCCATAACCCAGTCTAGGAAATCTTGGGGTTCTCCCAATCCATCGTAAGATGGGGGTTTGACCCGGACGGCCCTAGTAATATCAAACTCGTACAGTGCTCGCGGAACATGTTCATTATTATTGTTAATGTTAGGGTTATTATTTCCTTCCACACGTTGGTTGGCGGGTTCATTACGGGGAGCCGCAAGATTTAATCTCAAGTCGTGAAGCGTCTCCCTAATAGCCGTCATTTGTTCAGTGAAATCCTGGCGGAGTTCCTCAAGCGTTGTGAGACCATGACCCTCATCCCGTTCGTCCGCCATATTGGAAGAAGACAGAGAATACTTTGTACCTAATCTAGTGTGCATGCAAAGAAACAGTAGTTCTGTCCTAAGAAATGAACAACAGAAGGAATTGTTTCCGCTTAATATCTAGGGTAGGAAAATAATTTTTTTGATTTTCTTACTGAAAATAAATAAGCGACTATTAAAAAAAATTTTTGATTTTTTTTTTCAGAAAAATAAAAAATTTAGGCCACTATTGGCAGACCAGAAAAAAATGTAATTTTGACAAAACGACATACAAGAAAAGTGCGTGTTGATGAACCAAGTAAGAGGGGGAGCGTGACAGTTAGGAAATTGACGTGAACCTCCCTCTGATACCAAATTGGTGCAGGCCCACACATTGACACCGTAGAAATCAACGAATTAAGCACGATTGTCTCTCAACGTTCGAATTCTACACTCGCACAATTTTTCAACGCAGTGCACACGCAAGCAATTATTTCAATTAGATGTTAACGTACGGGTATCCAAACCGATTAGGATAGAATAATGAGCTATAAGCCTATATTCTTTCCGGCTAAAAGTCCCACCCGGTCCGATCGAGCAATGGTTGTACCAAAAGAGATCTACCAAAAATTACTATTCGGAAACGATAGATCTCTCCCAACAAAAAGTAAATGAGGTTCGCCAATCCTCTCGAAAATTAAATCAATCAAGATAAACACAAAAATCGTTCGAAGAAAACCACGGTCATTTAAAGCTATCACGATTCAACGACACAGTTTCCACCACAAGAAAATCTAGGGAAAAGAAACACACGAAGGTAGAAATTTTCGTTACCCAATCAGAATGGATGATTCCGATTATCTAACTTGGATCATTCTTCAACGTCTTCGTCGGAGTCACGCCGATGTAGAAAGAACTCGTCTGCCTTCATCGCATCACGTCTTGGTCGAGATCTTTAATTGGTAGGAATAGTGGTCGGCCAGAGGAGGTGGTAGGGCTGGTTAGGTTTTTGTTTTGATGTAGAGTGAGGAGAGAGGAAAGGTGGCAAGGTGGCAGCTAAGGGGAGGGAAAAAGAAAAGGAGAATAGGGTTGGTTGGCTGCTTGGCTTTTGGAGGGTGGTGGTCAGGTTCTTGAAGAGGGTGGAGGAGGAGGTGTGGTGGCCGAAACTTTGAGGGTGGTGGTGGAGGAAAACCGTGAGGGGGCTGGAGAGATAAAAGGTGGCGGGCTAGTATGGTGGTCGGGTTTTAGAGAGAGGGAGGGCTGGAGTGGTAGAGAGAGGAGGCCGAGAGGTAGGGAGGGATGGAGGAGGGCCGACGGCAGTTTGGAGAGGGGAGTGGAAGGGGGCGGCGGTTTTTGAGAGGGAGAGAGGTTGCTTGGCCGAATTTAGGAGAGGGAGAAAAAGGAGGAAATTCTCAAGGAGGAGGATTAGGGTTTTCAATTCTATTTCATTCAACTTAATGAGGAATAAGCAATGTATGGCTTTATATAGGCTTACAATAAGGTTAGGCTACATGCATCCCAAAATAAAAAATAAAGCACTCCAAATGTAAATGCTAAAAAATAGCAAAATAAAATCAACTAAATATTATTAAGCCGTCTTACGCCGAGGGCAGAGATTGTAGTGGCGCTCCACAAGATCACCACGGCGCCCCAAGTCTTTGACTGGAGACGGAGAAAAATCTTCCGTAAGCATGTCGTCGCCTTCTTCATCATGTTGGGGGTCGTCGTCTCCATCATCAGCTAAAATTGATCTTTCCTCTTGTGTTGTTGAGCTTGAGAACCTTCACCATTTTTAATTGCTCTGCTTTAAGTAGTCTTGGCATTAATCTCTTATCTCTTAAAGTAGAGGAAGGGTTTGGGAATATACTTTGATGGCATCCTCCTTTGATTGTTTTTCCTCACTAAATTTTCCTTGAAAACTCTATCCCTTAGAGAATGTCTTTCTATATGTTTAATCCGTTCTTCTGAAAGATACACATTATCAATGTTCTTTAGGAGGTGTCTATGCCTTATCTAAGCTTTGATGATGATTTTCTGAGAGTCATCATTCTAATATTCATAATCAGGATTATGGATGGTGGAATATGTAATGTCCCGATTCGCGCTAGACCCCTTGCATGCATTTTCAAGTCAAGTGAGTTGACTTGGCCTAGGGTGCACTTGTGGCCAGGCTTGAATTTGAGTCGGGGAAGTGCTAACTCGACGTTGAGTGTCTGGTTGCTACCGCACGACGGTAGTGGGATTCCGTGCTGCGATAGCAGTCGTCGTGTGTTCACAATATCTCTCGACAATCGTTGAGTTGCTACCGCGCGACGGTAGTGAAATACTGTTGGCGGTAGTGTTCATCGAGTGTGTCGACTGGATTCGACGAGCGCCAAGTATACTCGTCGATCGTCAAGTTACTACCGCGCGGCGATAACGGGATACCACGCGGGGGTAGTCGAGCTTAGAATTGGGAGAGTCCTCTATGAGCAACCGCACGGCGGTAGCAATACCTGAAAGTCTTTGATTTCAAGGATAGCTAAATCACCTAGAGGGGTGGGGGTGGGGGTGAATAGGTTTCTTAGTCCTTAGTGACTTATCTTTTATTTTCTTTTCTTTAGGAGCTTTATTAGTTGATTGGACTTTGCTTTCAAGATATGTAACCTGCAACACAACAAACATACAAAGCACACACAAGATTTATAGTGGTTCCCCTAACAAGAGTACATCCACTTTCCCTCTCACTTATCCAACTATCTTATTGGACTAGGCACTTCTCAAAAACTCTTCTACAAAGAGATTACACCTCAGATCCCTCAGGATCTCCCAGTCTCCTCCAAGACTTACAACTCATTCACAAGGGCCTACAACTAAGTGATCAGCAGATCACCTACCTCAGGCCAAAGTCTCTACACTCAGGCTGGGAGGATAGCCCTACCTAACATCCACTAGGGATCCTACCTCAGAGAGAATGACTCTCCTACCTCAGGCTATTAAGCCCTACCTCAGATCCAAAGGATCCTACTGCTCAGGCACAAGTGCCCTACAACTCAGTGAGAATGACTCACCTACCTCAAATCCACTAGTGAATCCTACACTCAGAGAGTAATACCCTCATATAGCTCAGCCAAATTTTCCCTACCTCAGGCCAATGGCCCTACACCTCAGTTCCAGAAGGATCCTACAGAAAAAGTTGGTGATTTATATTTAACACAGAGAAATTTCTCTGTATTATCCTTTGAGCTAAGTTATCTTAGCTCTGATTTTCTTCTTAGCTACAAGATTTTGAGCTAGAAGTAACTAATAGTAAACTGCTTTGCTTCCTCTTCCTTCCCAGGACAGAATCAACAACTTTTATTCTCTCTTCGTCTCAGCTTCAGAAGTAGATCTTCAAATTTGAGTTTGCTAAGCTGAGAAGCAACTCGATCTGCAGAAACCTGTTATCAATTTTTGCTTCTCCCGTAGAAGGCAGACCTTCTGATCTTGTTGATGCAGGTGAAGATGGCACCAGCTAACTCACTTTCTTCTCTTTAGAAATTAGCTCTAATCTTGCTGATGTCAAGAACGATAACAAACAACTAACTTATTTTTGCTCTTCATCTTGCTGACTTGAGCTTCCTATTCTTCAGTCACAGTAACAATGGCAATGAAGAAGAACAATACCAACAACTTCCTTTTTCTGTAAAAAGGCTTCTCCTTTTATTGATTGCAACCTAACGACTCTTTTAGCAGTGGGCCCCACACCATTGATGGGCAGCTGTAACTTTGCTTTAACGCTAACTATCGTACAGTAGCTCTGCGGTACCTTTTGACTTGTACTGTAGCTTTCCCGCTATCAATTTGAATAATGTTGACTCGTTGACATCAGCAGCTGTGGACTTAGCCAAAATCAAGCAACATTAGCATAGGCGTTGAGTGAGTGAGCTTCAGTCAATGCTAAAATACTTAGACAGAATTCTTAATATCTAGGCATTGATAGCATTGAGTGAGCAAGCCTCACTCAACTCTTTTTTCCTTAGCTTATTCTCCAGTCTTTTCTATATACTTGGCATTGAGAGTGTTGAGTGACCACGCCTCACTCAACACCTTGTTCCTTAGCCATGCTTTCTGTATTTTAGGCATTGAGAGCATTGAGTGAGCACTCCTCACTCAACGCTTTCTCCCTTAATCAATTTACTGCTTCTTCAACATCTTAAGCATTGAGAGCTTTGAGTGAGCACACCTCACTCAATGCTTTTTTTGCTTTAGCAAGATTTTCTAAATCATGGCATTAAGAGCGTTGAGTGAGCATGTCTCACTCAACGCCTTCTACCTTAGCCAGATTTTTCTGCACCTTCGCGTTGAGTGAGTAAGCTCCACTCAACGCATTTGGACTTAGCCAAATTTCTGTGTCTGAAAACATAAGTTCTGACTGAATGATGGTCAGTCAACGCTTTACCATATGGCATTGAGTGAGCTTGCCTCACTCAATGCCTGTGGACTTAGTCAAATATCAGGACAGATTTTCTATGGCTTTGGCTTACAATATAGAGTATGGCGTTGAGTGAGTGATACTCAATCAACGCCTGTCGACTTAGCCAATTTTCTGCCCATTTATTCTTAGGCTTTTACTACATTAGCCTGTCTCATAGCCTTTTGTTGTATGACGTTGAGTGAGTTGACTTCACTCAACACCCGTGTAGTTAGCCACTTTCTCAGCTTGCCACTACTGTAGCTTTGACTGTATAGGCTCCACTCAGTGTTATAAGTCATATGGCATTGAGTGAGTGACCTTCACTCAACACCTGTGGATTTAGACAAATTTCTGTCTATCCATAGGTTTGCCTAGACAGTACCTGTTTTGGCCACTTAGGCAACTATCCCATCAGTGTATAGTAGACATCCTGCAATCACTAAACTTGAGCACAAGTTAGATCATCACATGTGTATACATTGTTTGCTAGACCTTCTTCAAATCCAGGACATTGGGATCAATGGACCCAACAAACTCCCCCTATTTGAAGAAGTCAAAACCTATGCCAATGTATACACTAATACAACTATGTAACATATACAGTAAACAATAATCTGCATAATTTAGAAATAATGATTATCAACAAAATGATTTTCATTTATCTTTTAATGAATAATAGTTCTTGTGCATTTAACAAAACAACACACATTCCTTAAGCCCCTTAAGCAGAACCTGAAACTTTTCAAGTTTTAGGTTCCCTTATCACAATCCCACTGCCCTTTGGCCTCTTGACTATTTTTTCTTCAACAATAGCCTTCTTATTTCCTTTGTTATCTTTCTTGTATGCTTTAGCTGCTTCAGCTTATGCTTTGTCTTTCTGCCTTTCAAAGTAGCTGAAGGGCTTGAGGAAGTACTTGGAGGCTTTAACTACACCAGGAAGCAAAGTGTTATCATTCTTGTTCTTCCAGTAAATTCTCCTTTTAGTGTCCCTCTTTGCCATTTTCTCCCATTCCATTTTGTTGTACCACTTTTCTCTCTCTGACCTCTTGTTTTTGACATGATCCCAAGCAAGCAGAATGATGGATCTAGACTCAAGGCTCCACTGTTCAAAACCAAGCCTCTTCTTTATTTCTTCTCTATATTTCCTCTTCCTTAGCTTGAATTCTTCCTCAGTTTTAGCAGCAGTCAACTCGTTTGTCTTTAGCGTCTGGTCTACAGTGGGGCTGAAAGAAGGAATCTCAGCAGCAGTAGATTACTCTCCCCACTGATCACCAGCACTATCACCTTCTTCTATAAACTGTCCATACCCCTAATTATCTTGCTGAGCAGACATTCTGTTCAAAGCATCTTGGAATTGGGCAGGCATCATTGGGATGTTATCATACTGAATTTGCTCCATTCTCAATGATCCTCTCACCGCATTGGTTGCCCAGACCATATTTTTCAGTATTAGTTCTTATTGCCTCACTCTCCCCTTTTTTGACTTCTTCACCTATTTGAATGGTCTGGGAGGTACATGCCTTACTTTTTTCTATTTCTAGATGGTAAAATCCAGCAGTAATATGATTCTTGACTTTTAGCATATGGTCATCAATCAGTTTAGTACAGGCGTCCATCTTGGTAAAGATTGTAGTATTTTGTTGATCCATCAAAACTTTATCAGTATTATGAATAGCCAGCATGTTCTGAGCCTGAATATTTTGATTCTCTATGACAGTGTCAACATTCTGGCTTGCCACATCCAGCTTCTTCATGGTGTAGTCTACAACTAGAGCAGCTCATTTAAAGAACTTGATAGTTTCTCCTTTCAGTAAGTTTACTTCAAATCTGATCGATTTGATTTATGTGGTTAGATCATTTCTGATATATTTAAGGGCATCATCCACAAAATTTTCTAATGCCCTCCTCTGCTCATCCAGCATGCCTTTCAGTTGGCCAAGGAAGATAGGTGGAATCTGGTCTATTTGAGCAGAGGTGGCTTCAACATGAGGTTCTGGAGTTTGTCTGACCTCTTCCTTCTCACCAGAGTTAGTCTCATTTTCATCTGTCTCTTTTTCTGGAGCATCTGTCTCTTCTTGTAACATTGAGGAATCAATGTTGTGAACTTCTATCTGAGCAGGGAGTTAAGATTGAATCTCCCCCTCTGTCATGCCTTCATTGGCATTCAATATAACAGCAACAGCAGTTGTATCACTTGCAGTAGTCTGAACTACTTTTGGAGGGACCTGTAGTTGCTCCCCCACAACTAATGCATCTTGCATTATCTCTTGTGCAAGCTGCTCCCCCTCAACCATTGCAGTCTTTTTCTCATCAAAAGCAGCATCAATAACTTGAGCCAGGAGGTGCTCACCTTCAGACATTGTTATTTCCATTTCAGAAGTCAAATTGATCTCCCCCTTACTTTGAGGCCTGGGAACATCAGCATTATCAGGATTTAACAGGTGATCACCTGTATCATCGGATCTTAAATCTTCTCCTTCCATCCTAGCTGAAATCATGGTAACAATAGTTTCAACAATTTGCCCAACAACTTCAGCTGAAGGCAAGTCATCATCCCGGTCAGGAGTTTCTTCAGACTGAGCACTGTTCAACTGATTTCTACCAGCACAATCAGAGGAAACTGACACCTGTGCACTTCTGTCCTTCCTTATTCCTTCATCAGACCCTATTGAACTTGAAACTTGAGTCTCTCCCTCATCTTTAGCAGAACTGCTCGAGCCGCTTGGCTTTGGAGCTGCAACCTTCTTTCCTTTCTTCTCTGTTGCTGATGGTCCATGAGGCAGAAGAACACTTTCCCATCGATCAAGCATTTTGATGTCTATTCTCCGCATATGATGTATTCTCGCCCCAAGCTTTAAGTTCAAGATTTCTGGGATAGTTTGTTGCAAAAATAGGGACAGAATTATCCCTAAATTTGGTTTATTGATGCATTCAATAATCCTTTCAAATAGGATTCTCCCCCAGTCGGTCTTCTTTGACAAGATAATCCTGGTGATTACCTCGAACATCTTCTTTGATATTTTATCGTGGGGGCCGATTTTGCAGAGCAAGGCTTTTCCAACGATATCATCCAAGAACTTAACCCTTAGGTTGCGTTCTTTCCTTAGGATTGAGCCGGTGGAGTGCTTGTACAACCCACACCATTTAATTACAGTTTTAATATCATTCTGCACTAGTTCGTCTTCGTCGTCATTCACAGAGAGCTTTGGCAATTACAGCGCCTTGCTAAGCCTTCTAGGGGTAATCTTGATCATCTTCCCACTTACTACAGTCTTGACCTTGCATGCTGATGCATTTTCCTTGGCATTTGCAAACAATTCTAACACTTCCCTCTTCCACAGCAGACAGGGCTCCATCAGGACGAAAGCTAGGTCAGATTTTTGCAGAAGATGAAGCACATGTTGAACCTCTTCAGGAGCATCCATGAATCCATTGCGAACAACCTCTGCTCCCTCAAAGAGAAAATCCTGACACACCCTCTAGTCACGGGCGTGACCTAGGGTTGTGTCTCTCCAGAAAAATTCCTATAAATTCCAGACAGTGCTAGGAGCTCAGGGAGTCAATTTTGAGTGATCTAGGGGGCAACTAGGAGTAGATTTTAGGCAGATTTTGTAGCTTGCTTTTCAGTTATTATGCATTTCTTTCATATATTTTTCCATTTCATAGTTTAGTTTTGTTTCCGTAATTTTAATTCAAGCACTTTTATTTCCCTATCATGTCTCTTTTTATGTAGCTTTTACATCATGTTAAGTAGCTAATTTCAATTAGCACTTGATCATGATGATCTTTGAATAAAATAAACTTCTTTTTCAAGCTCTCTTTATTTATTGCTTTGATTTAACTTTGATTTCAATTGTGTCTATTTCATGATTTCGACCCTAGATCCGTTTTCTAGATTTACCAAGAGATTGTGGATACGAGTAGATCACTCAAAGGTAGAAGGAGTTGTATGCACTCCTCGAGAGAGGATGTCATAAATCTTCTGGATTAGAGTCAAATCCAATAGTGGGGGTTCAAGGCTCAAAGCAAACTTAGGGGTTTCGACTAGCCGAGGGGTCTTAATCGATCAACCTAAGTTTAGTCGAGAGCGTATTCTCGAGAGAGGCGCTTTTGAAATTTGGGAACCTCCACGGTCGAAGTAGGTAAATTAGAAGCTTTAATTTTATATAAAAAAATTTTACCAAAGGGATTCTAGATCTAGTCCTAATCATTATTTTTATATTTTAATTTAACCAATTTTTATTTACCGATAAAATAATATTAATTTGCATGAGTAGAAGTAGTCAACAGTCCCGAAAGAATATGACACTTGATATTTTATTTTAAAAATATCATATACTATGAACGATAGGTGCTCTTGCCTATAGTTTGTAGAATTTAGAAATATTTTCAAACCTAAATTTACGCATCAGGGGAGGAAAGAGAATACAACAGACGATATGAGACTAAATACAAGCCACGAGGCTAGGCAGTTTGACACAGTCAAACTGCCATGCTATACAGAATATGTAACCAGTGAAGCCTTTGAACTCCAGTACCGGCTAACATCCAGACCGCAGCTGCGGTAAACTCCCAGACCGCTGCTATGGCTAACCACCAAACCGTTACTGTGGCTAACCTTTAAACCGCAGCTGCGGCTTGCTAATAGACCACTGCTGCGGTCATCTCCCAAACCGTTTCTATTACTAACCACCAGACCGCTATTGCGGCTAACCTCTATACCACAGTTATGGCTAGCCAACAAACCGCTGTTGCGGCTAACCAACAGACCGCTAAGCCAAATCTCCAGAATAAGGATACTAGCAGACCGCTGAGCCAAATCGCCAGACCAGGGAGACAAGCTGACCGCTGCGACTAGATATTAAACTGCCCAGTCTCCTTAAGCTTCAACACTTCCCCTTAAGATGGGGCATGTATATCCACCATGCCCAGCTTGTTTCTAACCTCCCCAAAAGGAGTAACATGTTTGGTGAAGAAATCAGCTAGTTCTCTCTCTAAGGTAACAAACGGTGCACATATTTGATTCTTCAAAATCTCCTCTTAACGAAGTAACAATCCACCTCGATATGCTTCGTCCTCTCATGAATGACTGGATTCCTTGAAATATCTATGTCTGTCTTATTGCCACAGAACATAGGTAGGGGATGATCATATAACTCTCCCAGATCAAGCAAGAGTGTCCGTAGCCACTTCAACTCGCAAGCAGACTGAGCCATGCTTCTATATTAAGCTTCTGCACTTGACCTGGTAACTATAACATATTTCTTACTCTTCCAGCTAATTTGGTTACCTCCAACAAAAGTGCAAAAACCAGATGTAGACTTCCTATATTTCTTGTCATCTGCGTAGCTAACATCAGAATACGCCTCAACCTTCAAATGTCCCCTTTTATAAAAAAAGTCCCCTTTTCTCGGTGCACCTTTTACATACTCTAAGATCTTTAGGGCTGACTGCAGATGACATTCTTTGGGGGCTTGCATAAACTTGCTCACTTTCCCTACTGCATAACAAATATCAGATCTTGTGACTGTCAGATAAATGAGTTTATCCACAAGACGTATGTATCTAGTAACATCTTTAAGAATAGGAGAATTCTCACTCCAGCATTTGTCATCTCTAATAGCCATAGGAGTCTGAGCAGGTTTAGCCCCAAGAAGACATGTCTTTTTCAAGAGATCTAAGACATACTTCCGCTGTGAATGAACAATAGAAGCAGGTTTTCGAGATATCTCAATCCCCAAAAAGTATTTAGGAGACCCCATATCCTTGGTAACAAAATACTGAAGCAGATGCTTCTTTAACATATTAATGCCATTTTTATCATCCCCTGTAAGAAGAATGTCATCCACGTATACAACAAGAACAACAAGGCCAGACGAGGTTTTGCGAATGAACAAAGAAAGATCTGCAATACTTTGAACAAATCCAATAACATAAATAACTTCATTGAATTTTTTAAACTAGGCCCTCGAGCTTTGCTTGAGACCATAGATAGCCTTACGCAATCTACAGATATGAGACTCCCCCTAAGCAACATACCCAGGAGGTTGCTCCATATAAACTGTCTCATGCAAATCACCATAAAGAAAAGCATTCTTCACATCCAACTGAGACATTTCCCAGTCTCTGTTGACAGTCACAGAAAAGAGAACACGGATTATAGTAATCCTAGCAATAGGAGAGAAAGTATCAAATAAATCTATACCATAGGTTTTCGTAAATTCTTTGGCTACAAGCCAAGCTTTGTAACGATCAATAGTACCATCGAGAAGAAATTTGATGACAAAGACCCAACAATAGCCAACCACATCAGCTCCAGGAGGGGTAGGAACGAGAGTCCAAGTACTCCGTTCAGTGAGGGTTTTTATCTCTTTATTCATAGCAGCTTTCCAATGAGGAATGACAAGAGCATCTTGATATGAGGCGGAAAGAACATTCGCCGATATAGCAAAGGCAAAACTCTTAGACTGAGAAGACAACTGCGCATAAGAGACCACATCCTAAAGGGGATGTTGAGTGTAAGATTGAACACCATTCTAAAGAGCAATCGGAAGATCAAGGTCTGTCCTATCAACTATATCAGTTTCACTCGAAGGAGAGACAACTGGCTCAAGTGCTGTTAGCAGCAACGTAGTAGAAGAATCAGAGACAGTAGGAGAATTAGAAGTAGAAGGAGAAGGAAGAAGTGCAGGCTCTAGAAGAGGTGCCAACACTAGAGGAAAAGAAGCAGAATTATTAGAAGAAGGAAGAATAGAGGAAGAAAAAAAAGAACAGATCATCCTCAAAGAAATGACATCTGTAAAAACATATTATTTCCGGAGTACATGATCAAAACACTTATATCCTTTCTATGTAGGGCAATAACCCAGAAAAATGCACTTAACGGAGCGAGGAGCGAGTTTGTCATGACCAGAAGAAGGTGAGTGAACAAATGTTGTGCATCCAAAGACTCGAGGAGGTAAAGGAAACGGAGTACCATCAGGATATAGGATAGAAAATGGAGTCTTCCTAATCAGAATTGAAGACGGAACTCGATTAATGAGAAAATAAGAGGGAAGACTAGCATGACCCCAATAAGACCCGGGAACATGCATATGAGTAAGAAGGCTACGGGCCACATCAATAAGATGACGATTTTTGCGTTCAGCAATGCCATTCTGTAGAGAAGTGTAAGG
This sequence comes from Platanthera zijinensis, assembly GCA_039513925.1. Taxonomy (NCBI): domain Eukaryota; kingdom Viridiplantae; phylum Streptophyta; class Magnoliopsida; order Asparagales; family Orchidaceae; genus Platanthera; species Platanthera zijinensis. The sequence goes on from CM077087.1 coordinate 150,997,736, forward strand.
ATAAGTAGTTTGATGGACAATCCCATGATCCACATAAAATGACGTAAACTGATGAGTGAGATACTCCTTAGCATTATCAGTGCGAAGAATTTTAATAGGGGGTATCAAATTGTGTATTAATTTCATTATAAAACACAGTGAAAATAGAAAATATTTCAGAGCATTCATATAGCAAATACAATCATGTACACCGAGAGAAATCATCAATAAAAGTTACAAAATACATGCTACTCCTACCAACAGTCGGAAGGGGAGCATGACCCCAAACATCCGAATGAACAAGGTCAAAGGGACGAGAAAAATTGCGGTCTTACTTAGCGGGAAAAATAGACCGGTGATGTTTGCCTAGTTGACACGCCTCACAATTAAGAGAAAAATTCTCTCGAGATAAATCAGGCAGAAGCTGATAAAGAATCTGGGGAGGATGATGCCCAAGACGAAGATGTCACTGAAGTAAAGAAGAGAATGAAAAATAGAAGTAGTATCAAGATAGAATAAGCCACCGCTTGCAGTCCTAGTAGCAATCGACTCCTTGGATTGAGGGACCTGAAAAAAACAGGTAGAAGTAGTAAAAATAGCTTCACAGTTCAACTGTTTACAAAGAGCAGTGACAGAAAGAAGATTGCATGGAATACTCGGGACATAAAGAGTGTCACGAAGTTCTAGAGAAGGAGTAACATGCACCTTGCTAGATCCATAAACTGGAGACGGAGTACCATCCACAATAAGAACCAAAGGAAACTAGTTATTCCTGTCAAGAGAAGAGAAAAGACGAGAATTCCCCGACATATGATTAGTAGCCCCAGAATCAATGAGCCACCTTCCTATAGTAGACAATTGAGTAGCAGCTGAAGTAACAAGAGAAGAAGAAGGAGTGGTTATAGAGAACAACAGCAAACCGCACGGTTTAACAGAACAAACTAAGCAAACAAAGGGCCACAAACAGACGACCAAGAAGAGCTGAAGCCGAAAATGAGCAGGTCGCAAAAGAACTGATCGGCAAACCGATCGGCAAACAGGCCGCAGAAAGAATGCAAACAAGAAAAGAGGGTAGGGAGAGAGACTCAAACCGCATGGTTGAGAGAGAAGCCAGAAGAATAGTTCGCAGAAAAAAGAGAACGCGTGAGTAGAGAATACAACCCGTGTTAGAAGAGAAGAGGGAGAGACCGCACGAGTAGAGAAAAACAACCCGTGGGAAGCACAAAATAAAAACAGAAGCGCGAACAGCAGGGAAGCCGCGTGAACACAATAAGTCGCAAAGAACAGCGACTAGCAAATAAGGCGCACGATAAGAAACCCGCAAAGGCCGCACGAACAAGAAGCCACAAGCAAGAAGGAGCAAGACAGAGCAGCTAGAAAGGAAGATTGCCTGAATAGAAAATTTTGCAAGGACACAAGTCGTAGAAATAATAACAAGAAGGGAGGGCTGGGCGGGAATAAGCAGACCGGAAGCAGACAGAAAGAAGCTAACCAGAAGCGATTAGACAAATAAACCACTATCTCTTTGGAGCAAAGGATCGGTTCACTCTGATACCATGTGAAAAAGAACTAAATAAAGACAAATTTTATTGCTCCAAAAAGATAAATAATACATAGGTATGCCCTCTTATTTATAGATAATGGGGGAGGAGAGAGAATACAACAGGCAATATGGGACTAAATACAAGCCACGTGGTTAGGCGGTTTGACTACGGAATACATAACCAGTGAAGCCTCTAAACTACATCACCGGCTAACATCCAGACCACAGTTGTTGTTATCTCCTATACCGATGTTATGGCTAACCACCAGACCGCTGCTGTGGCTAATCTCCAGACCACAGTTGTGGCTTGCCAACAGATCGCGGCTACTGTTAACTCCCAGACCGCTGCTGCGACTAATCACAAGACCACTGCTGCGGCTAACCTCCAGACCACATCTGCGGCTTGCGAATAGACTGCTGTTGTGGCTAACCAACAGACCGCTAATCCAAACCGCCAGAACAAGGAGACTAGCAGACCACTGAGCCAAACTGCCAGACTGGGGAGGCAAGCTGACCGCTACGGCTAGATATTAAACCGCCCGGTCTCCTCAAGATTCAAAAACTTTCAAACACATACTAAGAGGACAATCCTACCTCAGAGTCAACACCCCTACAGATCAGGCAATAGCCTTACAACTCAGAACTTATACAAGATCCTACAGAATTAAATGTTATGTAAGACTACAACTGAAAGACTCAAAAGATTGACCTTAGAAGCCGAGCCTTCAGTTGTCACTACTTGAATAAGTTTTCACTTGAAGCAGCCCTCTATTCAAATATCTCTTCAGGAAGCGCAGATCAAGGGTTCTTATTCTTGATCTTCTTCTTTAAGAAGAAGACCTGGCTATGAGTCTAGATTGACTCAACTTATTCTTCAGAAGGCCTCTAGGAAGAACTAGCTTGCAGATTGCATGAAGCAGTACGCCGTTTTTGGTTTTATGAATTCTAGCAACGATACTATTCCATTGACCAGGAATTTCATCTTATAGACATTGACACACTGCAACGGTCTTGAGAAAATGCCTTGTCGAAGCATGGGTAAAAATAGAATATCTTATCCCTGCTTTCGACGTTAGTGCCAAAATTGACTTCCGCCAAGCAATCTGGGCTTCAACAGTAAGCATTTGAATCGTGTCAGCTGTACCACTAAGTATTCATTCCATTCTCAACGTATTAGACTTGGTGCTGAGACCCGTGGCTTTCAGCGGCTGTATTTGAATCTTCTCAACTTTACTGCTGAGAAGATCCTTCATTCTCAATGGTATTTTCTTTGACGCTGAGATCTATGGCTTTCAGCGGTATGGACCATTATCTCAAGATGTAGCTGAGAACTATAAGCTAACTCAGCTGTATATCTAAGCTTTACTTTAACCATTTCTTCCAAGAGCCCTGGATGCTCATAAAGTGGATATGCATCAATTACACTATGTTCTTAGCATTGGTAGTGATGCTTATTTAAATCTTAAAAAATTGAGGGCAATTTACCCAACACTATTTATGTTGGATCAATGTTTAGATCTAAGCTATAGGGCCTTTGTGCTTGAGTTGTAGGGATGTACTCCAGCCTGAGTTGTAATACACAGAGATAAGTTTGAGGTAGGACTTGGGAAACAGTAAGAGTTTCTTAGTTGTTGGAGTTATAATACTCTGAGTTATAGGGCATGTATACCTGACGTAGGATCTTGGAGGAGATCTAAGAGATCTTGAGAGATCTGAGTTGTAAGCTCAAGGAGATGGGTTTTGGAGGAGCTTGCCTAGTATATCTCATTACTAGATAGGTGTAAAGGAAAAGTGGATATACCCAGACCTTGAAGAACCACTATAAACATCTGTGTGCTGATCTGTGTTTGCTTTGTGTGCTTTATATTTCTTATAAACTGCAAAATCTTGGTAAGTAGCAAAATAGTACATAGCCACCTATTCACCCCCGCTCTAGTTGAGTTAGACTATCACTAATAACAAACTATCATTAATGTTCCTCCATCAGTCGCATTCGCTCCTCTATTGACGATGATAATGTGGCGATTATCTCCTTGAGGCATAGTGCGTTGCTGGTGGATGAGTGGTTGGAGGCTTCATTGCCCACTTCCTTGCCAATTGTTTGGTCAGCAATTGATGCGCCTCCCTTTTTCATTGTGGCTAGTTGGGAATGCTTGCGTGGGGGCAAGCGTTATCTTCTTGAAATTTTTTAGAGATTTTGGGAGCACCTTCCCATAGATGACGCCAAACTGTCATAGTCACCCGGTTTTTCCCCAGTCTGGAGAATCAGCCACCTTAGCTCAAAGTTGAACCGAGCGTGAAAATAGTCAATAAAATGCAGCATCAATGACATGAGCTTTTTTTACCGTGGAAAACCCGAAAAGGTTGAAAAATCACGTGGAGATATATGTGTCGTGTCAAAATCAACTATTTCACTTAGTTTACAAGTTTTACAAGTTTCCTTGGAGGGTGACATCCCATCTCTCTATTTCAAGCTTTGAATACAAGAACAACATAAAATAAACTAAGTACTCGGATCCTTGGTGAGAGCGCTCTCGTGGGGGAAATATGTCAAGTTCTCGGAGACTTGATGAAAGAGCTTCTACAGAGTCAGATCCTTGATAAGAGCGCTCCCACAGATAAGGATGTTAAGTTCATGAAGCGTTGTGATGATTTTACGCCAGCATCCGCGAAAGAGAATTCCAATGCCTTCTCCTAGTCTCACAAAACGTCGAGGTGAGTGTCGAGCGTTGTGCATGCCAGAGAGGGAGCTGAGCAAATTCCAAGCGGAGAAACGATTTAAGTCACACGTTTGTGCCGGAAAATTTCAGAGCTCTCTCTAGTCACTAGAGTTGTTTGTCTTCAAATGAAAGCTTGAGAGACTTTTTATAGTTTTCTGGTGTGACGTGTTGGTAATTGCGCACCATCGGATTTTGAGCAGTGCGTAAGGCGTGCGCGAGTGCGCGTGTGCAGGGGCGCGCGCGGTCGCGCACAGCGCTTGCCCCCGCACGTGGCGCTGGTGTCCACGTGCGGCGCCCGTGCGAGTGCGCTGGCACGTGCGTGGTTATACTCGCGTGGTCACTCGGCTTCATTGGCTTGGTTTGGGAAATCACAAGGGGAACCCATCAATAATATTAAAATATTTTATTTATTTATGAAGTCATTATGGTTCAAACACTGATTCATCCGATTCGACCAATTTGAAATTAGAAAATAAATTAGTTTTGATCATGATAACTATCACCATGTCAAACGAAGCCTAAATCTTTCCTTCCTCCATTATGGGATCAGATTCTTAAATCTTATGGTAGAGTCATATTTTAAGGTACGTCAACGATAGCTTAAAATGTTACTGAAATAGTTTTGACTTTTTCCGTATAGTGGAGATGAGACACATTTCTTAATCGAAACTTCTATTCGTTTTTGACACGGCACTCCTATAGCAAAAAAATTATGGTACAGCACCGTATTACTGCTAAAGACTAATAATAACTGGGTGATGACCCAGGCAATGACTTCATTTCCCGCTCGCAAAAGAGAAGTTAATGTAGAATTGCACTCGTCAACTCAGTAGCGCCGTGCAAGCAATAAGACTGCGCTGTCGGTTTGAAACTTACATGTACTTCATAATCATTCTTGATTGACATCGGCAACATGGGCATCCGCCAAGAACAAGGGGGGAGAAATTGTTCTATGCACATAACGCATGAAGATCATGCGCAAATAAAAGCCCTTTTGCAGTTGGGCCCGCTTCCTTTTCCTTCATTGCAAAAGAATAACCGGCTGACCTCCCGTCTTCTCCAACCCCCGGCAACCAAAGCGAAACTGAGCGACCACCAGAGAAAAAAAGGGGTTGAGCTTGCTGAACTTTACCACCACCAAATATGTCGGAGCTTCCTCACCATTACGCACATCAACTCAGTTCCTGTTCAGTTTTAGACGAGGTATTGTAACTTTGCGTGCTCACAACTCCTAGAATCTGTTGCGTTGTTGTTGAGTATATGTGGAACATCTATCATTTTAATCAATATTTAAGCTCAGTAAGTTTAGGTCTAAGGCAACCAAAATTTTCTTCGTGATTTGATTCAGATATTGGACAAAAATGTCAGATGTTTGAGCATCAAGTGCCCAGAGATCCGGCAATGCTACTGAGGGAAAGTACTATGTAAGCCAGTTTATCCTTCGACCTGTTTAGCTCAACATGTGACATTTTATTTTTTTCAACTGCATTTAGTTTCAAATTTTTAACTGTATTTTGAATTGAACTACATTTGATTTTTTATTTGCAGTTGGATTTTTTTTAAGCATAATGTTGTTGCGGTCTACTGATAGATCGGACCTCATGTATCATCTTAGCCCGCAGAGCGGTCGAGCATGTAAACAGTTAAGAATTATACGATCAATGCAAATGAGATTTGATTGCGTGGAATGTTGAAATTTCACAAGCTGATCAGAAAATAGCTCTGATACCAAGTAAAAAACTTTCAGAGCTATCAAGTTGACTACTTGATCAAGCGGAAACGAGAACTAGGCGCAGGAATACTCCAACCATAAACTGAGCTATATAAATCAGAGACAATAGAGAGCAAACACAAATCTTGTAATATCAACTATCTTTATTACAAGGCAAGACGAGACATGATTTCGCCAAGTACAAAGGAGAAGCAAACAAGCAAGCAAGAAGAAACAAGCCGGGCGGACTGCCTCAGAGACCGCTGAGTCCGCTGAGTCCGCCAAGACCACCAAGCCGTTGCTGCACCAACTGAACCAAGAAGTCCGCGAAGTCTGCGGACTACCCATTATTCTGCTGACCGACTGCTCTGCAAGCCGCCGCTGAACTGAAGAAACAAACCGCCTAGTCCACCGAGACCGGCAGACAAGTTATTGAACTTGGAAAATTGCTGAAGGAGAGAAGACTGGCTGGCCGCAAATGTTACCTGCTGAAACCGTCGATTGTAAACCGCGAGCTCCACTGATTCCTGACCGCAGTCAGAACCAGACTCCTGACTTCACAGTGCTAGCCGCGCAACTTGAAAACATCAACCAATTAACCTTCTCAAACCGCACGGACAAGAAAACAGAGGCCGCAACAATTAACCAACGCTCAACTTACTATTCCTCTATTACTATTGATGTGACGAGGGGGGGGCCTATTTATAGGTGCGGAGAGGAGTGTGTTCACCGCCCTAGTGGATAGAATCACCACCCCAGTCCGCAGCTAGCACAAGCCAGTCCGCCGAGTCCGCAAGGACAAGGCCGGACAAGCCAACCAAAACCGCCTGGCACCAAGGCTGGAATCCAGCCCGCAATGTAAGACCCCCCTCTCCTCGATTAACGAAAACCGACATAAACAGGGGGATCCTACCGCACACCACTGCCAATACATGACGTCGAAGGAGTAATGGAGGCACACCCATCTCCATCATCTCCCTTAAGTTTTCCCATGTCACTATGGGTGCACATAAAGCCCGCCGGGCCCGGGCTTGGCCCGGGCCTGCCGGGCCCGGGCTTTTCCCAACCGGGCCCGGGCCCGGGCCTAAGAAGCAACCGGGCCGGGCCGGGCCGGGCAATGCCCCCTGGGGGGGGCCTGGTAAGGCCCCCCAGGCCGGCCCGGGCCGGGCCCGGGCTTAGCCCGGGACCGGTTATTATTTTATATTTTTTTTTATAAAAAATTATATACTAAATTTTATATAAAAATTTAAAAAAAATTATATACAATTACAAATTAATAAATTACCCTAAAAAAAAATAAAAAACACAACAACTGAACAACATAATATTGAAAAAAAAATTTATTAATAATTAATGTAATGAAATTATACAAATTTAGGAATGTGTAAAATTTACACTGTAAATATACAAAAATTATGAAATTCTAAATTTTTAAAAATTACAAATGTGACAAATATTCTAAATTATTAAAAATTAGAAAATTACAAATAAAAAAAATACAAAAAGTTGTCTAGTGGCCCTAGTTTAAATTGATCGCGTCCATCTCGTCTTCCATGTCCGACGAGCTATCCTCGATCGCTGAAATATGCTGCTTTCTCTTCATCGCGTCCAGGTGGTCCTTGTAGCATATGCAGATCTCGAGCGATTCTTCGCTTAGCCGACTTCTCCGCTCGTTTAAAACCCTGCCACTAAGAGAAAAAGCAGACTCCGAAGCTACCGTGCTAGCTTGGATCGTTAGTAAATCTCGGGCCATATAGGCCATAATAGGATAGGTATTTACTTTACCTTTCCACCATTTTAAAATATCGAAATTTTCTAATTCGTCCGTGGACATAAAATCGCGAAATTGTGTTTTTGTGTACAATCCTAATTCATTTAAACTACTAGATGTTGTGCGCGCTTTTTTCCTAGAAGCTAACTCTAACATTTTATTTTTAAAACTACTAGATGTTTTGGGTTGCGACACATCCTCTCGGGGCCGCGACCCATATAAATTATCGTAATAATTATAACATTGAGTAAAAATAGTGTTAAAATTTAAAATACTCAGATTATCTAAATCTGAATTATTTAGATCTACGCCTATATTGTTATTTATTTCTTCAATAAAATTTTCTACGCCGTCTACGCCGAAAAGAGGATTCAAAGCGGCAGCGCATGAAAACATAACTGGGATTTCTCTATAATATTTTAAAAATTTTATTTCCATTATTTTTATTAATTCGATCCATCCGGCGTGTTGTTTAAAATAATTTAATTTTTGTGAAATATTAACAATATTTTCAATAACTAGGGGCTAGTAGGATAATATACGCCCGATAAACTATTTGTCGCAGTATAAAAAACTTCTAACAAATCCATGTAATTTTCTAAAATTGCCCAATCGGACTCGGTTAATTCGTGTTGACCTAACAAAGTATAAAATTCCATTAATAGTGTTTTTTGGCGAATCGCTCGTTTTAACATTATATATGTAGAGTTCCATCTAATTGACATGTCAAATAGAGGTTTTAAAAATTTGTGACCTTGACCGATTACGAATTTTTAAAATCTTGACGCCGTTGTTTAGAACTATAAATAAATTGTAACATTAAACGTATTTTATTAATGTATGGTTCCATATAGGACAAACTATCCTGCACTACTAAATTTAAAACGTGACACGCGCAACGAGTATGAAAAAAGGCGCCGTTTAACATAGGTTTCAAATCACGTTTTAACCACTCAATTGAGGTGGTATTATTTGTGGCGTTATCGAAAGAAATACTCATAATTTTATCTTTTATTTTAAATTCGCGCACACATTTTGAAATTATTTGATAAATTGCCTCACCGGTGTGCGGGACTTCGAAACTTTCAAAACAAATTATTCGTTTATTTAGATCCCAGGAAACGGGATCGACCCAGTGACACGTTATAGACATATATGATAATCCTAATTTTATACTACTTGTCCAAACGTCGCTCGTTAAACTCACTCGACCCTCAAATTTTTCAAAAAAATTTATTAAAATTTGTTTTGCCTCTAAGTAATATTTAAGCGCGTCGCGTCTAATAGAAGATCGACTTACTTGGTGATATTTGGGTTGTAGCCCTTGGTGAATGTACTCGGTCTCTTCTTCATTGTCGTAGTGGTTGAACGCCAACCCGCGTCTGATGATATTCTTCACCTGCAGCTCTCGCTGCCGACCTTGATCGTATGTCCAGATTTGTCCGGATGCCGATAATTGCGCCTGGGTCGACTCGGGAGGAGCTTGTTTGGCTGCGCAAGACTTAACGTGTCTTGCGAGTGTCGAGTTGCCAGCGGTCGAAAGTAATTTCGAGCACTGTTTGCACCTCGCCTTTTGCTCCGCGCCGACTTGTACTAAGTCGAAATATTCCCAAACTGCCGCCGTACGCTTGTGCTCCACCACTTTGTGAGCGACGGATGAGGAAGACGACGCCTGCGTTGACGACATGCTCGCGAGAAAAAATAAATAGAGTTGAGAGAGAGAGAGGGGGTGGGAGGGTGAAAGGAAGAAAGGAGGGGGGAGGGGGGGGAATTTATAGGTTTTTTTTTTTTAAAAAAAAAAATTTTAATTAAAAAAATTTAAAAAAAGCAGCCACTTGGGCTGCAAATAGCAGCCCAAGTGGCTGCTTGGCAGCAGGCCAACGGCTCTTAGAGCCGTTGGTTGCTGGCTGGCAACCAACGGCTCTTAGAGCCGTTGGTTGCTGGCTGGCAACCAACGGCTCTAAGAGCCGTTGGTTGGAACCAACGGCTCTTAGAGCCGTTGGTTCCAGCAGCCCGGGCTTTGCCCGGGCTTTTCCAGGCCCGGGCTAAGCCCGGTGACCGGGCTTTGCCCGGCCCGGCCCGGGCTAAGCCCGGTGACCGGGCTTTGCCCGGCCCGGCCCAGGCCGGGCACCGGGCCGGGCAGTGGCTTTGGACTGGGGCCCGCAAGGGCCCCATGGCCCGGCCTGGGCCCGAACCGGGCTTGGCCCGGGACCGGGCCTACCGGGCTTTTCACCGGGCCGGGCCGGGCCAGCCTGGTGAGCCCGGTTTTTTTGGACACCCCTACATGTCACATACTAACGATGATGTTAAGCGAACAACAATACATACCAAAGTAAGGGGAAGTAGTTTCCCGACGGGAGTCACCACTAACAGGTGCACCTTATTATGGGAAGCAGAATGCATAGTCTTATAATGGAAGATTACCCTTCACAGAATCTCCATACCCGAAACCTGAGCAAGCCTGCTTCTTCTGGGTGATATCCTTTATCCGCACATGTCACCTGTGCAAATAACAAATTATTAGAACCACGTATAGAATCCATTAATCCCTAGTAGCATCAAGTGTAGTAGTATTTTTAAGGGAGGTAGATATGGAATTTTTATTTTGGGTCGAGGCGATCTTCCCATGATCACTGCCTACGTACTCCGTATCACTCTGTATATGGTCTCAGACCCACGCAGTTCTATAGTTTCGCACGGGTTGTCTTCCCAGACCGTCCACCATGCGGGTTGCCTCAGATTGAAACTCGTCAGCCATCCGATATTTTCTCATGGCATACATCTTGAAGGTACAAACATATTCCGGGAGGAATCGCATCTCGAGGCACATTTTTCGAAGGCACAAATACATCATATCTCGAGGCACATTTCTCGAAGGCACAAACATATACCATAAGAAACCACATCTCAAGGCACATTTCTCGAAGGCACAAACATATACCATAAGGAACCACATCTCGAGGCACATTTCTCGAAGGCACAAACTCATCACATCTCAAGGCACATCTCTCAAAGGCACAAATATATACCATAAGGAACCACATCTCGAGGTATATTTCTCGAAGGCACAAACTCATCAAATCTCAAGGCACATTTCTCGAAGGCACAAACTCATACTATAAGGAACCATATCTCGAGAAATATTTCTCGAGGCACAAACTCATACCATAAGGAACCATATCTCGAGGCATATTTCTCGAAGGCACAAACTCATACCATAAGAAACCACATCTCGAGGCATATTTCTCGAAGGCACAAACTCATATCATAAGGAACCACATCTCGAGGCATGTTTCTCGAAGGCACAAACTCATTCCAGAATGAATCACATTTCGAGGCACTACTTATTATTGTAAGAATAAAAGCTCAGAGGTACAACTTATTCCCGTAGGAATAGTAACTCGGTGGTACGTACATCTCATTCCAGTGGGAACAATATCTCACAGGCATATTTTTTGAATGCTCAATCTACCATAGCGTATGAGCGATAAAAATTATGCCGTTTAAAGTTTCATGAGCCAAAAACCAACCAACGTTTATATAACCAGGGATTGAGTCAAAGGTTGGGGCCTTATCTTGCTCAACAACCTTATCACCCAGAATTATAGCTATGTGACTCTAAAAAGGCCCAGTCACTGGTTCAACTCATGATGAGTTGCGGCCTCTTGGGTTACACACTAATTTGATTCACCAATAAAGCTATAGGAGTTCATACTCATTCAGAAGAAAATCTTGTGCTTTTAATGGACAATTCGACAAACACCAAACGATTTGTCAAGTGATTAAGGTGTCGACCTCAACCACATGCTATACTTTATTAAGAGAGTCGATCGGGTCCCATACTATTTAGATTAGACATTTATGGAATTTCTTGTCACCAAGTCAACTATGAATCAAGAGTGAAACCAATTAAGGAGTATTACCCCCGAACTCATCTACACTGCTCTACTGACAAGAGTGGCTAACCCTGAATGAAATCTTATCTCCAGGTTAACCCTTAACCAAAAAAGGACTAAAAAGAAGTAGCCATCAAATTGTTAGCTTTACTCTACTAACAAGAGCGATGGGTTCGACCCTGAAGGAATGTCCCCTCTTCAGGTCAACTCTTAATTATAGACAAAACTAAATAAAGATGCTTACCCTGAGACTTGTCCGCACTACCCTACCGACAAGAGCAACGACCATTCCGGGTCTAACTAGGATTGACCGAAGGCCCCGTCTTCAGGTTAACTCTTAATTTTGACAAAACTGAGTAATGCAAAGCATTGAACTATTTGCACTGCTTTACGGATAAGGGTGGCGCCCAGTTCAGTATTATTTAGATATAATACTAAAATAAAGGCAAAAATCTCGATATGTCCACTCTGCTCGAAGAGTGGCGGCTAGTTCGACAATTAAAGGCTGTAATGAAATAAAAGTCTAAACCTCGATCTGTCCGCTCTGATCGAAGAGTGGCGGCCAGTTCAGCAATTAAAGACTGTACTGAAACAGAAGCCTAAATATCGATCTGTTCGCTCTACTCGAAGAGTGGCGGCCAGTTCGGAAATTAAAGGCTGTACTGAAATAAAAGCCTAAAACTCAATCTGTCCACTCTGCTCGAAGAGTGGCGGCCAGTTCAACAATTAAAGGTTGTACTTAAGTAAAATCCTAAATCTCGATCGGTCCGCTCTACTCGAAGAGTGGCGGCCAGTTAGATAATTAAAGGCTGTACTGAAACAAAAGCCTAAGACTCGATCTGTCCGCTCTATTCGAAGAGTGGCGGTCAGTTCAACAATTAAAGGTTGTACTGAAATAAAAGTCTAAACCTTGATCTGTCTGCTCTATTCGAAAAGTGGCGGTCAGTTCGATAATTAAAGTCTGTACTGAAACAAAAGCCTAAATCTCGATCTGTCCGCTCTGCTCGAAGAGTGGCGGTCAGTTCAACAATTAAAGACTGTACTGAAACAAAAGCCTAAACCTCGATCTGTCCGCTCTGCTCGAAGAATGACGGCCAGTTCGACAATTAAAGGCTGTACTGAAATAAAAGCCTAAACCCTAATCTGTCCGCTCAGCTCGAAGAGTGGCGACCAGTTCGACAATTAAAGGCTGTACTGAAATAAAAGCCTAAACCTCGATCTGTCCGCTCTGCTTGAAGAGTGGCGGCCAGTTCATCAATTAAAGGCTGTACTGAAACAAAAGCCTAAACTTCGATCTGTCCGCTATGCTCGAAAAGTAGCGGCCAGTTCGGCAATTAAAGGCTGTACTGAAATAAAATCCTAAACCTCGGTCTGTCCGCTCTGCTCAAAGATGGAAGCCAGTTCAGCAACTAAAGGCTGTACTGAAATAAAAGCATAAACCTTGATCTGTCCGCTCTGCTCGAAGAGTGGCGGCCAGTTCGACAATTAAAGGATGTACTGAAATAAAAGCATAAACCTCGGTCTGTCCGCTCTGCTCGAAGAGTGGCGGCCAGTTCGGCAATTAAAGGAAGTACTGCAATAAAATCCTTAACCTCGATTTGTCCGCTCTGCTCGAAGAGTGGCGTCCAGTTCGACAATTAAAGGTTGTACTGAAACAAAAGCCTAAACCTCGATCTGTCCGCTCTGCTCGCAGAGTGGCGGGCAGTTCGACAATTAAAGGCTGTACCGAAATAAAAGCCTAAATCTTGATCTGTCTGCTATGCTCGAAGAGTGGCGGTCAGTTCAATAATTAAGGCTGTACTGAAATAAAATCCTAAACCTCGATCTGTCCGCTCTGCTCGAAGAGTGACGGCCAGTTCGACAACTAAAAGCTATACTGAAATAAAAGAATAAACCTCGATCTGTCCCCTCTGCTCGAAGAGTGGCAGACAGTTCGGCAATTAAAGGCTGTACTGAAATAAAAACCTCAACCTCGATCTGTCTGCTCTACTCGAAGAACGGCGGTCAGTTCGACAATTAAAGGCTGTACTGAAATAAAAGCCTAAACCTCGATCTTTCTGCTCTGATTGAAGAGTTTTATTTCCTTTATCGCGGTCATAACCTTTGTTTTGCCAAACATATATTTATGAAAATGATGTTTTTGACCCAACTTATCAGAGCAAATAAGCCCTGTCAAACACTACACAAGTTTTCGTAGCATGCACTACTCCTTGCATAGTTGTTATATATATAACTTTATATATACTCAAGCATATAAATGTATATATATATAAATATAACTTTTATAACTATATATAACAATATATATATATATATATATATATATATATCTCAACCATATATAAAGAAATACTTCTGCAATGAATTATAAACTCATTGAAGTAATATCAGCCGTTAGATCTATCTCACTAATTCAGCAGCCATCAGATCTTTTCTGATGGAAACACTAAAAAACTCTAGCTCCCCTAAAGCTACAGCCGGTGAAGGATCAGAGAGAGAAAGAAAGAGAGGGAAAGGGAGAGAGAGATAAAGGGAGGAGAGAGAGAATGTGAGGAGAGAGATGAGAGAGAGGGCGGCAGAGAGGCTTATAATAATAGAAGGCGGTGGATAACAACTAATAATATATATAAGGGGGAGAGAGGGCATATAATAATATAAGGTGATGTCATATAATAATAGAAGGCGGCTGAGAGCATATATAGAGAGAGAAAGAGATGGAGAGGGAGAGAGAGAGATAGGGCGGCAGAGAGCATACATCTAATAATATATATAAACGGTGTAGTTTAATTTAGATTTAATTAATATAAACGGAGCCTACATACATATGTTGCGGGGGTAGCCCGCAGACGCCTCGAGCACGGGCGAAGCCCGTGCGAAGAGGCGGGCAAAGCCCGCTTGGATGCGGCTGAAGACCGCTCGAGAGCATCAAGCACGGGCGTTCGCCCGTGCGGAGAGGCGTGCGAAGTCCGCTTGGATGCGGCCGAAGGCCGCCCGAGAGCATCGAGCACGGGCGTAGCCCGTGCGAAGATGCTCGTATATATATATATATATATATATATATATATATATATATATATATATATATATATAACAACTATGCAAGAGGTTCAAGACGGCTCCAAATTAAGGTCTAAGATGGCTCCAAATCAAAAAGTGATCAACATAAAAGTTGTTCGTCTTGCCGAGATCTACAACTTTCATGTTGATTACTTTTGGATTTGAATCCATCTTGACCCCCAAAAAAGCTTACCCGTACACCACACTTTAGCGTGCCCGCATTTGAGATTTACCCTATATATATATATCTTTATTATATAATACAATATAGCTATTTGGAATCACACCATTAGGGAAATCTGGACCGTCGGATCAAGCATCTTCATTTTCTGGCCGTTGGATTCAAGAGGGAGGGGCTGCCAATAACCAAAACAGGAAAAGTGCTACTGTTCATTCCAGGAAAAAACCCGATCCCAGCATCCCGCCTCCCGCGCCTTCACGGGCACACCCCGCCGCCGGCAGCGGAGCCGCCGACGGCCTGCCCGGTGCCCACCGACGGGTTCGCCTGCCTCCGGCGAACACGTCGGGGGTTGTCCGGCGGCGAGCGGGCAGGGCCACCGCCGGCGGTGGCCCTGCCCGTGTGCCGCCGGACAACCCCCGGCGGGTTCGCCGGAGGCAGGCGAACCCGCCGGTGGGTGGCGGGCAGGCCGCCACCGCCTCCGCTGGCGACGGCGTGGAAAGTCGGCCTACGTGAGCAGGCCGAAGCGGGGGGGGGGGATTTTGGGTTTTTTTAAATTTTTTTTTAAAATGAAAAGTATTTATATAATTTATAGTTTTTTTAATAATTAATTTAATATTTTAATAATTAATTTAATAATCCTTTTAAATGCTTTTATAATTAGGTTTCGCGCGACGGGGGGCGGGCGAAGCGCGCCGGGGGGCGGGCGAAGCGCGCCGGGGGGGCGGGCGAAGCGCGCCGGGGGGCTGGCGAAGCCCGCCGGAATGCCAAGAGGGCGAAGCCCGCAACGACGCATCGAGAACGGGCAGAGCCCGTTCGAAGATGCTAGTATATATATATATATATATATATATATATATATATATATATATATATATATATATATACACACACGAGTGACAGGCACGGGCCTCCGGCCCGATGGCTACGCGCCACAGTACCCGGCTCGCGACGACGGGCTTCGCCCGCCCCCGGCGAAGGTCTCCCGTCGACGGCTCGCGACGGCGGGCTTCGCCCGCCCCCGATGGCTACGCGTCATAGTACAAAGCAGGCGGGTTCGCCACAGTAGCCAACCGCCTGTGAATAAAACAATTAATTAAAAAACAAAACATTATAAAGCAGGCGGACCCGCAAAAATAAAACATTAAAAAATAATAAAACATTTAATAAATATATAATATATAATAAAAAAATTATATAAATATTAAAACCGGCGGACCCGCAAAAACCTGCACGCCAGCCCGCCAATCATAAATTCCCCAAGCCCGCCCGAATGCCTGCCAGCCCACATAAAGGCTCCATTTGGTTCGGCGGTGGCGGGTCGATCCGGCGGGTGGAAACGGAGTGTTCGAACCGGAGGGGGGAGGTGGCTGCTCCAAACGGAGCTTTTCGAGACGTTTCTCAAGGCGGGCGAGTGGAAACAGAGCAAATGCCGCCGGAGGTTAATTTGTTTACCCTCCTTCCGGCGTCGTTTGCCCAAAACAGAGCAGCGAAACGCCCAAACAAATAGAGCCTAATTCATACATTATATTCCGAATTTTCAATATATTCCGGAAATTCTTCTCTGAACCGGCGGTGTGGGACTAAAACAGGTGGGTGCACTGCTCACTCGCCTGTTTTAGTCCCACACCGCCGGTTCATTGTGAAATTTCCGGTATATATTGAATATTCCGCTGTAATTGTTTGAAGTAATGTGCGCTGACAGGCTTGTGGGCGGGCTTCCGGAATTCTGTTTGGCAGGCTGGCTTGCTTGCAGGTTTTTGCGGGCATACCGGGTTGCGGGTCCGCCAGCTTTTTTGCTGTCCTAGAGTAGGTTTAGGACTCTCCTAGAGTAGGTTTAAGAGGTCTATAAAAAAGTCTGGATAGAGGGTTGGTTTGATCCAACGGTTCATGATCAAAAATCTGAAATCCGACGGCCACCTAATTACCTTTTAATTTCGAACTCATGCTATATGCAGGCCACCATATTTCTTTATAATATGGTATATATATATAAGTATATAACTATTATATATACATTACACGGGTGGCGCGTGAGGCGGAGCCAGAAAACCCGCAACCTCCAACTGCCACCGGCCGGCCGGAGGGGTCGGCGCTCCACCGCCTCCAGCCAACTCGTCGGAGGAGGGCGCAACTCCCAGCGGTGGTCTAGGGGCCTTGCACCGCCGCCGCCCCCAGGAGAAAGTATTGCAATCAAAACGGAGGCGGCCTGCGCACCGCCAGAGCTTACTTTTTCAGCAGTGGCACCGCCTTGAACCACCCCAAGGTGGGTCACCGCTCCCTCTCCGGCCAGGTGTGGCCCCCTTTTATTACGGCTCTGAGGCCTTGAGAGCTTCCCATGCAATAGAGGGGGTGGAGGGAGACGGGAGTGGCGGTGGAGGCCGAGCTTGTCTTCTCTGGCTCAGGTGAGGCTCCAGGTGGGGACAACTTATTTGGAAAATGCTTGGTGGGAGCTCCTGGCCGTCCTCCCCTCAGCTGAAGCCAAAGAGGATTCTTATAGGGGAGGTCGTGACCTCCCCTACCTCCTCTCTCTCTCCAGATTAGGGACGGTGACAGGCAGGTTAATCCCAACCCTTAGCTTGTTAGCACAAGGGGCAGTTGGCGGTAGATTAGAGGGGAAGTACAATGAACTGCTAGCTAATCAGGGCTTAGCACACGAATTATGTGCTTTCTCTTTGGCTAAATGAAAAGCGGGAGGGTTAGCTTTTGGTTTCATTTAACCATGGTGGATTAGGAGGGACATCTGGTGGTCTGTATTTGATGGCCAATAAGCATGGTGAAGGGGAATTGTGGATTTGGGCAGGGTTAACCCAAGCCAACTCTAAGTGGGTCCCCCACATATGTCAAAGTTATTATGGGTTCGAGTCACCGCGTGTCGTGGCGACGAAGTTGAATTCGTGCGTTTACATGGTGCGAGACGTCGTAATATTTTACGAGCTTTATTTTTATTTAGCTGATCAAACGATATCGGAAATCAATGAAATGAGTCTCATTGCACTCGTACTGACTGTATGAGTCTAATGAGACTGACATGAGTCAATTCAGAACTCGCTTGCTTAATATTTTATAAAGGTATTCTGGCGGTGCATAACATCAGTAAAAATAGTCGTTTTAACCAAACGACCTCAGATCAAGATGAAATGAGATCTGGTGCACTCGTATTGAATATGCGAGCTCAAAGCATCTGACGAATGTCGATTTAGAGCACATATGCTCGATATTTTAATACAATGTCGTTGTGCGCGAAACATTACTCAAAAAGGTCGTTTTCACTAAACGACATTGGATTGAGAGGAAACGAGTTCTGGTGCACTCGTACAGACTATACGAGTCCAATGCAACTGACAGAAGTCGATTCGGAGTACGTATGCTAATATTTTAGCACGTTATCCTTAACCATGTAACGTATGTCGGGTCGTAGTTTGCCAAGACCCGGTCAAAACCCTTCACTGGGTTCAATTGAACCGTCTAGACCCCCTTTTTGTAGGCGGGATGTTACACGCAACCCGGTGGACATCACACCAGTCTGCACGCTGCACAACATGCGGACACAACAACCCACACACTACAACATTCCACACACTATACACGGACACAACACCAACCCACACAAGCCACGAACACCGCACTAGCCCGCAACACAAGTCCACGACCAACAGACACAAACCGCCCGGTCAACCAGTGGACATTGCGGATTCTGAGATCACCCTGGACTTGTCATAGAATGTGACAAAGTCCAGCAACCAACCAAGCACTGGTGCGAGCTCGGCAGACAAGGATCCAGTCCGCCAGCTCCTAAGGCAGGCTGCCAACAAGCCGCTCCACCATAGCAAGGCAATCAACCGAACTCACAAAACTCCAAAAGCAGTCCGCATAAAGCGAACTCCGTGGACTCATTGTGAGTCCGCCCTTCCGCGGATACTCCATCTATCTGCAAGGTTACACCAGGGAATGAGCAACTGCATGACACTAAGAAAACAGATCGCAACAACTAGGTCGCCCCAGACTGCCCAGACTGCAATAACCATCACAAGGCCGAACCAACAGTCTACCCAGGCTCCACGGTCTACCTGATCAACCCCCCACTTTCACTTCACAATTTTCAACACTCTCCCTTGAAGTGAGAAGTGGTGACCAAGACCAGTAGTCCCTATAACCGAGTAAATGACACCTGAAAGTGAGGGTAAGATCTACCTTTACTCTAGAGGGGGGTGAATAGAGTATATTAAAATAATTTTGAAAGTCTCTAGTGTCGACTAGGTCCACCTATGGGGGGGGGGAATAGGTGACATGCAGTCTTTTGCGGAATTTAAATTACCTGCACAAATAAACAAACACAACACAGAAAAGCAAAAACCTGCACGCCAGCCCGCCAATCATAAATTCCCCAAGCCCGCCCGAATGCCTGCCAGCCCACATAAAGGCTCCATTTGGTTCGGCGGTGGCGGGTCGATCCGGCGGGGGAAACGGAGTGTTCGAACCGGAGGGGGGAGGTGGCTGCTCCAAACGGAGCTTTTCGAGACGTTTCTCAAGGCGGGCGGGTGGAAACGGAGCAAATGCCGCCGGAGGTTAATTTGTTTACCCTCCTTCCGACGTCGTTTGCCCAAAACGGAGCAGCGAAACGCCCAAACAAATAGAGCCTAATTCATACATTATATTCCGAATTTTCAATATATACCGGAAATTCTTCTCTGAACCGGCGGTGTGGGACTAAAACAGGCGGGTGCACTGCTCACTCGCCTGTTTTAGTCCCACACCGCCGGTTCATTGTGAAATTTCCGGTATATATTGAATATTCCGCTGTAATTGTTTGAAGTAATGTGCGCTGACAGGCTTGCGGGCGGGCTTCCGGAATTCTGTTTGGCAGGCTGGTTTGCTTGCAGGTTTTTGCGGGCATACCGGGTTGCGGGTCCGCCAGCTTTTTTGCTGTCCTAGAGTAGGTTTAGGACTCTCCTAGAGTAGGTTTAAGAGGTCTATAAAAAAGTCTGGATAGAGGGTTGGTTTGATCCAACGGTTCATGATCAAAAATCTGAAATCCGACGGCCACCTAATTACCTTTTAATTTCGAACTCATGCTATATGCAGGCCACCATATTTCTTTATAATATGGTATATATATATATAAGTATATAACTATTATATATACATTACACGGGTGGCGCGTGAGGCGGAGCCAGAAAACCCGCAACCTCCAACTGCCACCGGCCGGCCGGAGGGGTCGGCGCTCCACCGCCTCCGGCCAACTCGTCGGAGGAGGGCGCAACTCCCAGCGGTGGTCTAGGGGCCTTGCACCGCCGCCGCCCCCAGGAGAAAGTATTGCAATCAAAACGGAGGCGGCCTGCGCACCGCCAGAGCTTACTTTTTCGGCAGTGCCACCGCCTCGAACCACCCTAAGGTGGGTCACCGCTCCCTCTCCGGCCAGGTGTGGCCCCCTTTTATTACGGCTCTGAGGCCTTGAGAGCTTCCCATGCAATAGAGGGGGTGGAGGGAGACGGGAGTGGCGGTGGAGGCCGAGCTTGTCTTCTCTGGCTCAGGTGAGGCTCCAGGTGGGGACAACTTATTTGGAAAATGCTTGGTGGGAGCTCCTGGCCGTCCTCCCCTCAGCTGAAGCCAAAGAGGATTCTTATAGGGGAGGTCGTGACCTCCCCTACCTCCTCTCTCTCTCCAGATTAGGGACGGTGACAGGCAGGTTAATCCCAACCCTTAGCTTGTTAGCACAAGGGGCAGTTGGCGGTAGATTAGAGGGGAAGTACAATGAACTGCTAGCTAATCAGGGCTTAGCACACGAATTATGTGCTTTCACTTTGGCTAAATGAAAAGCGGGAGGGTTAGCTTTTGGTTTCATTTAACCATGGTGGATTAGGAGGGACATCTGGTGGTCTGTATCTGATGGCCAATAAGCATGGTGAAGGGGAATTGTGGATTTGGGCAGGGTTAACCCAAGCCAACTCTAAGTGGGTCCCCCACATATGTCAAAGTTATTATGGGTTCGAGTCACCGCGTGTCGTGGCGACGAAGTTGAATTCGTGCGTTTACATGGTGCGAGAAGTCGTAATATTTTACGAGCTTTATTTTTATTTAGCTGATCAAACGATATCGGAAATCAATGAAATGAGTCTCATTGCACTCGTACTGACTGTATGAGTCTAATGAGACTGACATGAGTCAATTCAGAACTCGCTTGCTTAATATTTTATAAAGGTATTCTGGCGGCGCATAACATCACTAAAAATAGTCGTTTTAACCAAACGACCTCAGATCAAGATGAAATGAGATCTGGTGCACTCGTATTGAATATGCGAGCTCAAAGCATCTGACGAATGTCGATTTAGAGCACATATGCTCGATATTTTAATACAATGTCATTGTGCGCGAAACACTACTCAAAAAGGTCGTTTTCACTAAATGACATTGGATTGAGAGGAAACGAGTTCTGGTGCACTCGTACAGACTATACGAGTCCAATGCAACTGACAGAAGTCGATTCGGAGTACGTATGCTAATATTTTAGCACGTTATCCTTAACCATGTAACGTATGTCGGGTCGTAGTTTGCCAAGACCCGGTCAAAACCCTTCACTGGGTTCAATTGAACCGTCTAGACCCCCTTTTTGTAGGCGGGATGTTACACGCAACCCGGTGGACATCACACCAGTCTGCATGCTGCACAGCATGCGGACACAACAACCCATACACTACAACATTCCACACACTATACACGGACACAACACCAACCCACACAAGCCACGAACACCGCACTAGCCCGCAACACAAGTCCACGACCAACAGACACAAACCGCCCGGTCAACCAGTGGACATTGCGGATTCTGAGATCACCCTGGACTTGTCATAGAATGTGACAAAGTCCAGCAACCAACCAAGCACTGGTGCGAGCTCGGCAGACAAGGATCCAGTCCGCCAGCTCCTAAGGCAGGCTGCCAACAAGCCGCTCCACCAAAGCAAGGCAATCAGCCGAACTCACAAAACTCCAAAAGCAGTCCGCATAAAGCGAACTCCGTGGACTCATTGTGAGTCCGCCCTTCCGCGGATACTCAATCTATCTGCAAGGTTACACCAGGGAATGAGCAACTGCATGACACTAAGAAAACAGACCGCAACAACTAGGTCGCCCCAGACTGCCCAGACTGTAATAACCATCACAAGGCCGAACCAACAATCTACCCAGGCTCCACGGTCTACCTGATCAACCCCCCACTTTCACTTCACAATTTTCAACACTCTCCCTTGAAGTGAGAAGTGGTGACCAAGACCAGTAGTCCCTATAACCGAGTAAATGACACCTGAAAGTGAGGGTAAGATCTACCTTTACTCTAGAGGGGGGTGAATAGAGTATATTAAAATAATTTTGAAAGTCTCTAGTGTCGACTAGGTCCACCTATGGGGGGGGGGGAATAGGTGACATGCAGTCTTTTGCGGAATTTAAATTACCTGCACAAATAAACAAACACAACACAGAAAAGCAAAAACCTGCACGCCAGCCCGCCAATCATAAATTCCCCAAGCCCGCCCGAATGCCTGCCAGCCCACATAAAGGCTCCATTTGGTTCGGCGGTGGCGGGTCGATCCGGCGGGTGGAAACGGAGTGTTCGAACCGGAGGGGGGAGGTGGCTGCTCCAAACGGAGCTTTTCGAGACGTTTCTCAAGGCGGTCGGGTGGAAACGGAGCAAATGCCGCCGGAGGTTAATTTGTTTACCCTCCTTCCGGCGTCGTTTGCCCAAAACGGAGCAGCGAAACGCCCAAACAAATAGAGCCTAATTCATACATTATATTCCGAATTTTCAATATATACCGGAAATTCTTCTCTGAACCGGCGGTGTGGGACTAAGACAGGCGGGTGCACTGCTCACTCGCCTGTTTTAGTCCCACACCGCCGGTTCATTGTGAAATTTCCGGTATATATTGAATATTCCGCTGTAATTGTTTGAAGTAATGTGCGCTGACAGGCTTGCGGGCGGGCTTCCGGAATTCTGTTTGGCAGGCTGGCTTGCTTGCAGGTTTTTGCGGGCATACCGGGTTGCGGGTCCGCCAGCTTTTTTGCTGTCCTAGAGTAGGTTTAGGACTCTCCTAGAGTAGGTTTAAGAGGTCTATAAAAAAGTCTGGATAGAGGGTTGGTTTGATCCAACGGTTCATGATCAAAAATCTGAAATCCGACGGCCACCTAATTACCTTTTAATTTCGAACTCATGCTATATGCAGGCCACCATATTTCTTTATAATATAGTATATATATATATAAGTATATAACTATTATATATACATTACACGGGTGGCGCGTGAGGCGGAGCCAGAAAACCCGCAACCTCCAACTGCCACCGGCCGGCCGGAGGGGTCGGCGCTCCACCGCCTCCGGCCAACTCGTCGGAGGAGGGCGCAACTCCCAGCGGTGGTCTAGGGGCCTTGCACCGCCGCTGCCCCCAGGAGAAAGTATTGCAATCAAAACGGAGGCGGCCTGCGCACCGCCAGAGCTTACTTTTTCGGCAGTGCCACCGCCTCGAACCACCCCAAGGTGGGTCACCGCTCCCTCTCCGGCCAGGTGTGGCCCCCTTTTATTACGGCTCTGAGGCCTTGAGAGCTTCCCATGCAATAGAGGGGGTGGAGGGAGACGGGAGTGGCGGTGGAGGCCGAGCTTGTCTTCTCTGGCTCAGGTGAGGCTCCAGGTGGGGACAACTTATTTGGAAAATGCTTGGTGGGAGCTCCTGGCCGTCCTCCCCTCAACTGAAGCCAAAGAGGATTCTTATAGGGGAGGTCGTGACCTCCCCTACCTCCTCTCTCTCTCTCCAGATTAGGGACGGTGACAGGCAGGTTAATCCCAACCCTTAGCTTGTTAGCACAAGGGGCAGTTGGCGGTAGATTAGAGGGGAAGTACAATGAACTGCTAGCTAATCAGGGCTTAGCACACGAATTATGTGCTTTCTCTTTGGCTAAATGAAAAGCGGGAGGGTTAGCTTTTGGTTTCATTTAACCATGGTGGATTAGGAGGGACATCTGGTGGTCTGTATCTGATGGCCAATAAGCATGGTGAAGGGGAATTGTGGATTTGGGCAGGGTTGACCCAAGCCAACTCTAAGTGGGTCCCCCACATATGTCAAAGTTATTATGGGTTCGAGTCACCGCGTGTCGTGGCGACGAAGTTGAATTCGTGCGTTTACATGGTGCGAGACGTCGTAATATTTTACGAGCTTTATTTTTATTTAGCTGATCAAACGATATCGGAAATCAATGAAATGAGTCTCATTGCACTCGTACTGACTGTATGAGTCTAATGAGACTGACATGAGTCAATTCAGAACTCGCTTGCTTAATATTTTATAAAGGTATTCTGGCGGCGCATAACATCACTAAAAATAGTCGTTTTAACCAAACGACCTCAGATCAAGATGAAATGAGATCTGGTGCACTCGTATTGAATATGCGAGCTCAAAGCATCTGACGAATGTCGATTTAGAGCACATATGCTCGATATTTTAATACAATGTCGTTGTGCGCGAAACACTACTCAAAAAGGTCGTTTTCACTAAACGACATTGGATTGAGAGGAAACGAGTTCTGGTGCACTCGTACAGACTATACGAGTCCAATGCAACTGACAGAAGTCGATTCGGAGTACGTATGCTAATATTTTAGCACGTTATCCTTAACCATGTAACGTATGTCGGGTCGTAGTTTGCCAAGACCCGGTCAAAACCCTTCACTGGGTTCAATTGAACCGTCTAGACCCCCTTTTTGTAGGCGAGATGTTACACGCAACCCGGTGGACATCACACCAGTCTGCACGCTGCACAGCATGCGGACACAACAACCCACACACTACAACATTCCACACACTATACACGGACACAACACCAACCCACACAAGCCACGAACACCGCACTAGCCCGCAACACAAGTCCACGACCAACAGACACAAACCGCCCGGTCAACCAGTGGACATTGCGGATTCTGAGATCACCCTGGACTTGTCATAGAATGTGACAAAGTCCAGCAACCAACCAAGCACTGGTGCGAGCTCGGCAGATAAGGATCCAGTCCGCCAGCTCCTAAGGCAGGCTGCCAACAAGCCGCTCCACCATAGCAAGGCAATCAGCCGAACTCACAAAACTCCAAAAGCAGTCCGCATAAAGCGAACTCCGTGGACTCATTGTGAGTCCGCCCTTCCGCTGATACTCAATCTATCTGCAAGGTTACACCAGGGAATGAGCAACTGCATGACACTAAGAAAACAGACCGCAATAACTAGGTCGCCCCAGACTGCCCAGACTGCAATAACCATCACAAGGCCGAACCAACAGTCTACCCAGGCTCCACGGTCTACCTGATCAACCCCCCACTTTCACTTCACAATTTTCAACACTCTCCCTTGAAGTGAGAAGTGGTGACCAAGACCAGTAGTCCCTATAACCGAGTAAATGACACCTGAAAGTGAGGGTAAGATCTACCTTTACTCTAGAGGGGGGTGAATAGAGTATATTAAAATAATTTTGAAAGTCTCTAGTGTCGACTAGGTCCACCTATGGGGGGGGGGGGAATAGGTGACATGCAGTCTTTTGCAGAATTTAAATTACCTGCACAAATAAACAAACACAACACAGAAAAGCAAAAACCTGCACGCCAGCCCGCCAATCATAAATTCCCCAAGCCCGCCCGAATGCCTGCCAGCCCACATAAAGGCTCCATTTGGTTCGGCGGTGGCGGGTCGATCCGACGGGTGGAAACGGAGTGTTCGAACCGGAGGGGGGAGGTGGCTGCTCCAAACGGAGCTTTTCGAGACGTTTCTCAAGGAGGGCGGGTGGAAACGGAGCAAATGCCGCCGGAGGTTAATTTGTTTACCCTCCTTCCGGCGTCGTTTGCCCAAAACAGAGCAGCGAAACGCCCAAACAAATAGAGCCTAATTCATACATTATATTCCGAATTTTCAATATATACCGGAAATTCTTCTCTGAACCGGCGGTGTGGGACTAAAATAGGCGGGTGCACTGCTCACTCGCCTGTTTTAGTCCCACACCGCCGGTTCATTGTGAAATTTCCGGTATATATTGAATATTCCGCTGTAATTGTTTGAAGTAATGTGCGCTGACAGGCTTGCGGGCGGGCTTCCGGAATTCTGTTTGGCAGGCTGGCTTGCTTGCAGGTTTTTGCGGGCATACCGGGTTGCGGGTCCGCCAGCTTTTTTGCTGTCCTAGAGTAGGTTTAGGACTCTCCTAGAGTAGGTTTAAGAGGTCTATAAAAAAGTCTGGATAGAGGGTTGGTTTGATCCAACGGTTCATGATCAAAAATCTGAAATCCGACGGCCACCTAATTACCTTTTAATTTCGAACTCATGCTATATGCAGGCCACCATATTTCTTTATAATATGGTATATATATATATAAGTATATAACTATTATATATACATTACACGGGTGGCGCGTGAGGCGGAGCCAGAAAACCCGCAACCTCCAACTGCCACCGGCCGGCCGGAGGGGTCGGCGCTCCACCGCCTCCGGCCAACTCGTCGGAGGAGGGCGCAACTCCCAGCGGTGGTCTAGGGGCCTTGCACCGCCGCCGCCCCCAGGAGAAAGTATTGCAATCAAAACGGAGGCGGCCTGCGCACCGCCAGAGCTTACTTTTTCGGCAGTGCCACCGCCTCGAACCACCCCAAGGTGGGTCACCGCTCCCTCTCCGGCCAGGTGTGGCCCCCTTTTATTACGGCTCTGAGGCCTTGAGAGCTTCCCATGCAATAGAGGGGGTGGAGGGAGACGGGAGTGGCGGTGGAGGCCGAGCTTGTCTTCTCTGGCTCAGGTGAGGCTCCAGGTGGGGACAACTTATTTGGAAAATGCTTGGTGGGAGCTCCTGGCCGTCCTCCCCTCAGCTGAAGCCAAAGAGGATTCTTATAGGGGAGGTCGTGACCTCCCCTACCTCCTCTCTATCTCCAGATTAGGGACGGTGACAGGCAGGTTAATCCCAACCCTTAGCTTGTTAGCACAAGGGGCAGTTGGCGGTAGATTAGAGGGGAAGTACAATGAACTGCTAGCTAATCAGGGCTTAGCACACAAATTATGTGCTTTCTCTTTGGCTAAATGAAAAGCGGGAGGGTTAGCTTTTGGTTTCATTTAACCATGGTGGATTAGGAGGGACATCTGGTGGTCTGTATCTGATGGCCAATAAGCATGGTGAAGGGGAATTGTGGATTTGGGCAGGGTTGACCCAAGCCAACTCTAAGTGGGTCCCCACATATGTCAAAGTTATTATGGGTTCGAGTCACCGCGTGTCGTGGCGACGAAGTTGAATTCGTGCGTTTACATAGTGCGAGACGTCGTAATATTTTACGAGCTTTATTTTTATTTAGCTGATCAAACGATATCAGAAATCAATGAAATGAGTCTCATTGCACTCGTACTGACTGTATGAGTCTAATGAGACTGACATGAGTCAATTCAGAACTCGCTTGCTTAATATTTTATAAAGGTATTCTGGCGGCGCATAACATCACTAAAAATAGTCGTTTTAACCAAACGACCTCAGATCAAGATGAAATGAGATCTGGTGCACTCGTATTGAATATGCGAGCTCAAAGCATCTGACGAATGTCGATTTAGAGCACATATGCTCGATATTTTAATACAATGTCGTTGTGCGCGAAACACTACTCAAAAAGGTCGTTTTCACTAAACGACATTGGATTGAGAGGAAACGAGTTCTGGTGCACTCGTACAGACTATACGAGTCCAATGCAACTGACAGAAGTCGATTCGGAGTACGTATGCTAATATTTTAGCACGTTATCCTTAACCATGTAACGTATGTCGGGTCGTAGTTTGCCAAGACCCGGTCAAAACCCTTCATTGGATTCAATTGAACCGTCTAGACCGCCTTTTTGTAGGCGGGATGTTACACGCAACCCGGTGGACATCACACCAGTCTGCACGCTGCACAGCATACGGACACAACAACCCACACACTACAACATTCCACACACTATACACGGACACAACACCAACCCACACAAGCCACGAACACCGCACTAGCCCGCAACACAAGTCCACGACCAACAGACACAAACCGCCCGGTCAACCAGTGGACATTGCGGATTCTGAGATCACCCTGGACTTGTCATAGAATGTGACAAAGTCCAGCAACCAACCAAGCACTGGTGCGAGCTCGACAGACAAGGATCCAGTCCGCCAGCTCCTAAGGCAGGCTGCCAACAAGCCGCTCCACCATAGCAAGGCAATCAGCCGAACTCACAAAACTCCAAAAGCAGTCCGCATAAAGCGAACTCCGTGGACTCATTGTGAGTCCGCCCTTCCGCGGATACTCCATCTATCTGCAAGGTTACACCAGGGAATGAGCAACTGCATGACACTAAGAAAACAGAACGCAACAACTAGGTCGCCCCAGACTGCAATAACCATCACAAGGCCGAACCAACAGTCTACCCAGGCTCCACGGTCTACCTGATCAACCCCCCACTTTCACTTCACAATTTTCAACACTCTCCCTTGAAGTGAGAAGTGGTGACCAAGACCAGTAGTCCCTATAACCGAGTAAATGACACCTGAAAGTGAGGGTAAGATCTACCTTTACTCTAGAGGGGGGTGAATAGAGTATATTAAAATAATTTTGAAAGTCTCTAGTGTCGACTAGGTCCACCTATGGGGGGGGGGGGAATAGGTGACATGCAGTCTTTTGCGGAATTTAAATTACCTGCACAAATAAACAAACACAATACAGAAAAGCACACAAGCAATTATAGTGGTTCCCTGATTTGGGTACGTCCACTCTCCTCCTTCGACCAATCTCCCACCAAGGGACGACTCTGTCACTTCACCAAACGGATTGAAATCCAATCTTCACACTACGGAAGACACCCTTCCAACCGAAGGAGTCACTACTCCTCCACCATGGGTTGCACCCAACCCTTACAACTAGGAATCACTATTCCTTTAAACAAAACAAAAATAGAATGTACAAGAGATACAAACTACACGTGTGGAGAACCCGATGTCCCTCTTCGTTCGTTGAAGCGTTCTTGATGAAGACGAAGAGTCCACCACCGGAGAACTCTCTTGGAGAGGATCTTGCCAAGATCGGCGACGGCAAGCGATTGCGGCGGCGATGCTTTGTAGATCCAAACTTCTTGACAAAGCAAGCAAGGTCTACCAACGACCTAAATTGGATCGGTCGTCTCAATCGATTCAGAATGAAGAACTAACCTCGTTCAACAAATCGAGAGACAAGGTATCTCGAGAGAGAAAGCGTAAGACGCTATACTAGCCCCGGTTCTGTCATCGGGAGATCAAAGATGATCTGAGATTTGCAGTGACGACTACCTTGCGAGCGGCGACGACGACAGGAGGATTTCCGCGATCGGCTAGGTCACGCTCGGCGGCTTTGATTTCTCGTGAATGATTACTGTTGAAGTTCGAAATAAGCATGTATATATACCCTGAGGCCAACCCTAAAGTCCTTTGTGGGACCCACAAAGAGAAACCTTAGCCCCGACCGAAACAACGTAACCCATCTTGGTTTGGTCCAGCGAGAGACGAAATTTGCCTAAGGCAAAATTGACGAGAATCGTTGGTGATTCCCGTCAAAGTCAGCGGGAATCACTCACGATTCCCGTCGATTCTGCCTTGGTCGATTTCCAGTTGTAAAACTAGTCAGCCTGCGGGAATCGGTGGGAATGCGAATGTCATTCTCGACGAATCGGCGAGAATCGGTTAATGATTCCCGTCGATTCTGCCTTAGCAGAATTCTTGAAGGAGGACAGTCAGCCAGATAAAATCGGCGGGAATCACTTGCTGATTCTCGACGATTCGACGGGAATCACTTGTGATTCCCGCCTAATCGGCGGGAATCACTTAGTGATTCCCGTCGATTTCGACTTAGACGATTTTCCTCTTCCTTCCCATGAACTTGGTCTTTGACCCATCTTTGCTCCTCTTCTTCTCTTAATCTATCTCGACCCTGTACTTCAAAATAAGTACACTCCAATAGAGAGAGCACACATGAGTCAACACTCTGATCTGCTCAACGAGGGATTACGTTGCGTAGACCCGTGTATATTGACCCAATGCACCCTGACATTGGTGTGTACTTAGCATGGAATAGCTGGAAGCACAACTTGAAGAAATATCGTCAAATATATTGTCAATTTAACTTAGCTTGTTCAGGGGCTTTTTCAAATCAGGTACATTGTGGATACAATACCCAACAATTTTGCAAATTAAAAATCAATTGGCAGTGGAAGACTTAATGTAATTATAGTGTATTGTGCTTGCAGTAAAATAAAGTAAAGCAAGGAACTAATTCACAGCACACAACAAAAAAAACACAAACAACCAGAAGACACAAGGAGCTATAGTGGTTCCCCAATCAACCTTGGTACATCCACTCTTCTATCACCCTAGGTAGGAATCCACTGCAGGATGAGTTGATCAGGTGTCCTGGGCACCAATGAGCTTTTGATAAGGTGCTCAAAAACCAAACCAGATTTTTTGATCAGGTGTCTTGCCACCACTGAGTTTTGACAAGGTCTCAGAAACCAAACACAAAACTTTTGAAGGGAGTTTTGAGTAACCCTTTTACAGCAAAAGAAAAGAAAAGGAGGTGAAGTTCTTCTCTATCAACAGTCAAAGAGAAGACTAGTGGATTGATGATGTCAAAGCTCCCACTGAGATTTGTAATTGTTCAGGAGAAGAAGCTTTGCATAGGGTAATAGGCCTTCAGAAGATGAGATCTCCAGCAAAAGATAATTTCAGCAATGACTGGAATGTGATGTGTTTGGAGTCTTGATTGATGAAGCCTTGAAAAACTTGAATCAGAGATGAGATACTGTAATCCTATAGTTCTTTTGTGTGTCTCACAGATCTCAGATATTGTTCTTAGTTTTTTCTTGTTATTTTTCTCTGTCTCTATTGTCTGAAAAAGATATATTGAAATCAGATCTTCTTGATAGCCGTTGGCCAGTCATAAATGACTTCCTTAATTGATAACTGTCTCTGGACGAAAGTCCTAAAAAACATACTCTTTTAGTCTCCTTGAACTTGCTCCAGATTGATTGAAATGGCTACAAAATCCTTCGCATTAAATGCTGGATATGAAGAAATTTGAATTCCATAACCGACTGAATTTGAAATCCTGACATCGTCGATCTCTCAAGAAAATCGTCGATCTGAGCTCGACTATCGTCGACCTGAGCTCAGAGACTGGATTTTAACTTGAGACAGAAACGTCAATTTGTGCTCGACTATCGTCGAATTGAGCTCAGAGATCTGGATTTTAACTTGAGACAGAAACGTCAATCTGAGCTCGGATATCATCGAACCGAGTTCGACGACTCATTGAACTGAGCTCGACGATAATTGCCTTAGTCTTCTCCACTTGTAATCTGAACTAGGAGGTCTTGGGGAAGCTTTCAAACCTAAGTACTAAGCCTTAGACCTATTCTAATTGACCTTTAAATCTATACAATGAGGTTAAGACACACTCCTATGAACATAGTGATCCTTACCCAAATCAGTAATAGGGTGTTCCAACAATCTCCCCCTATTTGGGTTAGGATTACTATTTACAAGATTTAGGAATTTAAATGTAGATAAGCAGAAACAAATACAACATTGCAGAAGATTAAATAACAGCATTGCATAAGCACAACAAATTTGTTCAGAGTGAGAGATATATATAGTTCAGTCTTACACTATCAGTCCTTTTCCTTGCCCTTTTTGAAAAGGATTTCCCTGTTGGGGTTATCAACTTCTCTCTTAGATCTTCTGTCATCAGCAGCACCAAGGGTAGTTTGAGATTTGGCTCTAGGGACAACTGCCTCTGGGTGAAATTCCATGTATCTTTCTGGATCAAAGAATTTACTGGAAGAATATCTTTCAAGTTCTTTCTTTCTCTGTTCAGAAAAAGTTGAAATGCTGGAAGTGTTTTTTCCTTGTTCTCTGGCTTTCCTTATCTGATCTAATGGAGCTAACTCCTTCATTCTTGCTGTCCAAGAGACTGGGTTGTTCTCTGGATCTTCAAAGGGTACAGGAGGTTCATATCTGTTAATAGTGTCAGAAGGAGGAGCTCTTGAGGGAACATTTTCTTTGAGCTTATAAGGGAATGGACCAGTAGAAGTTTCACTTGAAGCAGCTGGTGTTTTCCTTTCATATGGTCTATATCTTGATTGTACTCTGGAATATACTTGCTGATCTCTCTGATTACCTCTTTGTTGACTTCCTCTAGATTGATTTCCCCTAGAACTGTAACTTCTTGACTGAGAACCTCTTGCTTAAACATGAGACTGGGCAGATCTTTGAGTAGAGATAATTGAGGCTGAATCAGCACTGGATCCTGCACCAGGAGAAGGAGGAGGAGGAGTAAGAAATGGAAGAGATCTTTCCTTGCATCTCTTTTTATTTTTCATTGCCTTCAGCTGATTTCTAGAGTATTGCATCCAGGGTTCTGTTATTGGACAATCATGCAATATATAGTTGGGAATATCATTATCAAAAGTGGCTTTCTCTGTAGGAACTTTCCTCATAGCTTTACTTCTAGCTTTCCTCTTCCTTGCAATGGTTGTAGAGGAATCATCAGAATCAGTCCTGTATTCATCACTTTCAGAACTCTGTGGATTGTTATACAGATCATCAATCCTCTTTATGTATTCCTGTGTAGCTTTAGAAGGAGCAACAGGAGCAGGAGCAGAAACAGTAACAGGAGCAGGAATACTGACAGCAGGAGCAGAAGTAGAAACAGTAACAGCAGCAGCATCAACAACAATAGAAATAACAACATCAGCATCTGAAGCAATAACAACAGGCTCTGAATCAATATCATCAGACTCTAAAACGCTAGCCTATGTGATTATCACATAATTATCATCAACAGCAGTATCAATACAAACATCAGCAGCAGTAATTTCCACAGCCTTGATTGAATTGATATATGATAATATCAAGCTGGGATCACAGTGAGAAACAGGCACAATGGCCTTAGTAAGATCTTCAGCATCTTGGGCTAGAAGATATCTACTATATAGAGCATCAAAATCTGAAAGCAGTGACTTGAAGTCAACTGTACTGAAAGATAGAACTGGAGCTGGAGCTAGAAGATCTGACACTTCTTCTGAACTTTGCATGAAGTCTGAATCTTCAGCATGCAGTATGACTACTTCATTGGGCATCTCCCCCTGCCTGGATTCAGTATAAACTGGATCGAGGCACCCCAAAGAAGGGATTGCCTTAGGAAGGTGGGAAGAAGAAAGCCTAGCAGATAAATCATTTATAGATTTGAGAAGAGGAGCCAAGGAGGTATCCAACAAGAGTGTTAGCCTGGGAGCTAACATCTCATATAATTTATCTGCAAGGGCAGGAATATCTACTTGCTCAAGGGATGCTTGAGTAGAGATAGAGGAGAAAGTTGCAGAAGTTGATGATGTTTGTGGAGCTGTAGAAATGTGTGGAGTTAATGTTGATGGATGGGGTATGGATGGTTCTGATATAGGGATGGTGGTGATGGATGTAACTGGGATGGTAATGGATGGAGTGACTGTGGTTATGGATTGGGTGAATGAGGGCTGAGCTGGGATATCATGAAGTAGTTGTTGGTAGAAGGTAGAAGAAGATGAAAGCTCTTGAGGTGATGAATGAGAATCATCCATGTAGGAGTCATCTATGAGGTTGAATGATGGAAAATGGATGGATGAGTCAAGATCAAGAGGGGGATAGAAATTTAGAGGATGAAATTGTTCTTGCAGAGTGGCTGGAGGTGGTGAAGAAGTTGTTGGTGATGGAATTGAGATGGGTGAGGAAATTGTGATGGGGGATGAAATTGAGATGGTGGATGAAGGGATGGTTGAGGAAACAGGAGGTGGAGATGGTGGAGATGATGAGGAGGAAGCATGAAAATCTTCTAGGGGGGCAGTTGCCTGAGGGGAAGTGACTGAAACAGTCCTTGTGCCTGAAGTAGAGTTAGCTGTAGAACCCCTGCTGGGTTTGGCAATCTGCCTATCCCATTTTCCAAAGAGAGCACAGGAGAGTCTCTTGGAAGCATTTATATGCATACCATTTGACACAAGCAGTTGGGGGCATCTGTTGTTTAAAAACAAGCCTACTATCCTCCCAAAGTTAACAAAGTTCTTATTAATTTTCTTCTTAATTAAATCAAAAAAGATTTCTCCCCAGTTCAGATGTTTCTTATCAACTATAGCAGCCATTAAACAAAATGATACCTAGAGATTGTATCATGAGCAGAATGTTTGGCTAAGAGAACTTTTCCCACTACATCAGCCAAAAACCTGTACTCTACTGAAAAGGTTTTTCTTAAGAAGTTTATTAGGGTTTACTGCATTATGTCCCATTCTATCTAGCATAACAGAAAATTCTTCTCCAGACAACTCAACAGTATCATGTTCAGTACTTAATTGAAAAACTTCTGTCAGAAGTGCGGGAGAGAGGGATACCTGGGTTCCTGAGATAGTCCCGACAACTGTATTTTGATCCATATTATGGGCTGTGTATATCCATTCTTTGATTTCATCTGCAGCCAGCTTAATCCTTGTAGTCATGATTGTGACCAACTGTTGTTCCTTGAATAGCTCTAGTATGTCCTTGAATATCTGATTGCCTTGAAACGAGTCCATGTCAATGTCAAATCCGGTATCAAACTTCATCGCGGCTAAGACAGCAACTGAAACGACCATGTTTTTCCTGCAAAAACAAACAAACAAGACCAAGTGTAGAAGGGTTTGGAGGGAAGAAAAGCTCTGTAGAAAGTATGAATGCGCAAAAAAGAACGACGGCCAAAAAAATGATTTTTATATCAGGGTTCCACGCAGAAAAGGAAAGATCGTTGAACTCAGTTCGACGATCTGGGCTTCTAAAGGAATCTGAAAGGTCTTAAACATCGTCGATCTACGTTCGACGATATTGGAGAGCGTCGAGCTCCGTTCGACGATCTCTGACCGGAAAAAGATAGCCTAACACTATCTAGAAAATGCTGAGCTCCGTTTGATGATTTCATGAGAACGACGATCTCTATTCGACGATATTTAGGAAAAACGTCGAGCGCAGTTCAAAGTTAAGAAAGAACCTATAGACACTAGAAAAATCAAGTTTTTAGCCTAGTCTTTGTCAATTTTAAGGTTTTAAAAATCTTGGATCTTAATTTAGACTTCCTCCATCTAACATTCCTAACTGATTCAGGATAAATGTGTGTTTCTTTTCATCCAAGATTTTGGTGAAAATATCTCCCCTTTGCAAATCAGTTGGGATATATTGAAGTTCAATTTTATTCTTTTCAACATTATCTCTTAAGAAGTGATGCCTAATCTCTATATGTTTTTTCCTACTATGAAGGACTGGATTTTGGGCTATTGAAATAACACTGGTGTTATCATAAAAGATTTTTGACTTATCTAAGTTGTAACCATAGTCTAGGAGCTGATTTTGAATCCACAATATATGTGAGCAACAACTACCTGTTGCCATGTATTCAGCTTCAGCAGTTGATGTGGACACAGATGTTTGTTTCTTACAAAACAAGGAGACAAGTATGTCACCAAGAAACTGACAAGTTCCACTGGTGATTTTCCTATCTACTTTACATCCAGCATAATCAGCATCTGAAAATCGATCCTGCAGGACCACTCAGTCCCCATCAAGACTTACAACTCGAGAACTAAGCCCAACCACTCAGTGATTAAATAATTACCTACCTCAAGCACAAATTCCCTTCAACTCAGGCTAGAAGGACAGACGTACACTCATATCCCATAATGGATCCTACCTCAGCCTTTATAACTAGGCCTATAACTCAGATTTTACACAGAATCCTACCACTCAGCCTTTAAAGAAAGGCTTATAACTTAGATCCTAGACAGGATCCTACAAAGAGAATGTAAGGTTAATTGTGTTGAATTGACACCAGAGTAATTACTCTATGTCCACTTCTTCCCGGGCTGAGTAGATTTCAGCCCTAGCTTCTGCTGATGAAGATTATGGAGATGACAGTTCTATTCTTCTTCAATTAGCAACCTTTTATTGCAGAACTTGATTGATCTGCCTCTTCTTCTTCCTCTCAGAAATTGCTTCTGAACCTGCTATCGCAGATGTAGATTTCAATAACTAACTCTTGTCGCTTTCAAGTTCACTGATAAAAACAAAACCTTCAAGCTCGTCAATAATGACGAGGAAGACGATGATGTTCTGCCGCAATGTGTAATCAGAAAACCCCAAAAGCTTCTTTCCTTTTAGCCAATCTTATCCTTTTATAGTCAGCTGAGTAACGGCTTTGTTGGGTCCATTGCCCACAATGTCTTGGATTTGAGTGAAGTCAATCTTTTCAATGATATACACATATTAGTAGATGACTATGATAGGTCAGGTACCCTAAGTGGCTAAGATAGGTAAGTTCTTACCTAAGGTGTGGGATAACAGAAATCTGTCTAAGTCCACAGGCATTGAGTGAAGGAACATCACTCAACACTAGATGACTTATAGCGCTGAGTGAAGCCTATATAGTCAAAGCCAAGGCAGTGGCAAGCTGATAATATGGCTAAGTCCACAGGCGTTGAGTGAACTCAACTTACTCAACGACATGGTACTAAAGAGAAAGTTGGCTAAGTGTCTTGGCGTTGAGTGATGAAGACACACTCAACGCCATTCAGCAAAAATGCTGTAAGTTGAACTAGTTGAACTAAGTTCAAAATTCGTCAAATTGAGTTCAGAGTTTGTCGAGCTCAGCTCACCTTTCATCGAGCTAAGTTCAGAGCTTGAGTTCTGAGTTCATCGAGCTCAGTTGAGATTTCGTCGAACTGAGTTCAGAATTCGTCGAGCTCAGCTCACCATTTATCAAGCTAAGTTCAGAGCTTGAGTTCTGAGTTCGTAGAGCTTAGTTGAGAGTTCGTAGAACTGAGTTCAAAGTTCATCGAGCTCATATTCACCATTCGTCGAACTCAGTTCAAAGTAAGACAGTCTAAGCCCAGCCGTTTTAAACACCGAAAATTGGCTAAGGCAAAAAAAGTTGAGTAAGGCTTACTCACTCAACGCTCTCAACACCTTTATGCATAAATGAGTTTAAAGCTGGTAGCGTTGAGTGAGGCATGTTCACTCAACGCTCTCAATGCTTAAGTTGCTGAAGAAGTAGAAATTTGGTTAAGGCAAAAAGCGTTGAGTGGAGGTTACTGACTCAACGCTGTCAGCGCCTAGTGAAGACAGAATTTTGTCTAAAGAGGTTTGGCGTGGAGTGATGCTTACTCACTCAACGCCAAATAACAGAAAGATGATAAAGCAAGTTGGCGTTGAGTGAAGCTAAATCTCTAAATGCCTAGTATCAGACTTCATATTTTAAGTAGTTTGGCGTTAAGTGAAGGTTACTCACCCAACGCCAAGAGACAGTAAATCTGTCTAAGTGCTTTGGCATTGAGTGATGCTTACTCACTCAACGCCTATTCTTTAATGCTCGATTTTTGCTAAGTTTGCAGGTGCTGACGTCAGCAAAATCGACAAAATCAACTAAGGTCAATTCAGACACGGGGAAGCTACCCTACATGACAAAATTTGCCGTGAAGCTACTGTACGTCTTCTTCTGTTAAAGCAAGGCGCAACTGGAAGATGCAGGTGGGGCCCATCGATCTCTAAGAGACATTGATCGGTGAACTACAAAAGGAAGAGATAGGGCCAAGACAAAGATAACTTTTAGGGCATATAATATTCAAAAAGGAGAGCAGCCGTCTTCATCTTATTTGCCATTGCTGCATGTGAAAAGCTTGAAGCTCTCCAGCAAGAAAAGTTCAGTTAGCTGTGCAAGTCTCCATCTGCCATAGCAGATCAGAATCAGTTCTGAAGAAAAAAGAACCTTCATCCTTTAACAGGTTTAGTGAGCTGTTTGAAGACTCAAGATCAAAAGATCTTTAGCCTTCAGCAGCAAGTTCAGAAGTTATCTTTTAAGTTCCTCCACCAAAATCTTTCCCTGCTGTGAGGAGAGTTGGAGCAGAAATTTATCTGCACAAGTTGTGGAAACAGAGGAATTCCTCTGTGTCAAAGTAAATTAAACTATTTCTTTTTGTAGGATCCTTCTGGATCTGAGTGTAGGACCTCTAGGTCTGAGGTAGGGCAAATTTGCCTGAGCTATAGGAGAGCGTTGCTTTCTGAGGTAGGTGAGTTTTACTCACTGAGTAGTATTGCAATTTTGCCTGAACTTCAGGAGAGTGCATCTCTCTGAGTTGTAGGAGCAAGCTTGCTCTGAGGTAGGGCTATCCTACATAGCCTGAGTGGTAGGTCTTAAGTGCCTGAGATAGGTGATACTTGTTTCATTGAGTATAGGCCTTTATGGCTGAGGTGTAATTCTTCGAGGAGACTTAGAGATCCTGAGGGATCTGAGGTGTAAGTTCCTTGGAGCATTGGTTTTGATAAGTGCCTTGACTAACAGGAAGTTAGCACGGTAGGAGGACAGTGGATGCACCCATAATTTTGGGGAACTACTATAAAATACTTGTTTGCTTTTCTGTGTTTACTTTTATTTTATTAATTGCAGGTGCTAAGGACAAGCTCTAGATCACTCTATGCTGAAAGCTAAAAGAAATAAATAAGTGATTTAAAAGACTATCAAAAGACCTAAGCAAACCTATTCACCCCCTCTAGGTTGCTAGATACCATGAAAATAAGATCTTTTAAGTGATATCAGAGGGAGGTTCCTCAAAAAGGATATAACAATCTGAGTGATCCTCTAAGGTAGCTGCTATTAAGTGGTTATGGGCTCAGGAGAGAGCTAGAGAGAGCTGAGTTCCATGAAACTCTCCATCTGCAGAAAAGAGCAGTTTGGAATATGGAAGGAGAGGGTGAGGATATTCATGGAAGCCTATGATCCAAGAATTTTTGCAACTATTAGGGAGGGACCTATCATTCCCATGAAGGTATCTGATCTGGATGCCAACATCCAGACACAAAAGACACTCTCTGAAATTACCAAAGATGAGGTCATATTAGCTGGCCTGGATAGGAGAGCACAGAACATCATTGCCAGTGCTATAGATGACTCAACCTTCATGAACTTGGTTCACTGCCAGACCTCTAAGGAGATGTGGGACACCCTTATGGTCTACATGGAGGGTACTGATGAGGTAAGAGATGATAGGAAGTCTCTGCTCAACCAAGAGTATGAGGCTTTCAGGAAAATCCTAAAGGAGAACATAACTACCTGTTATGAAAGATTCTTCTGGATCATAAATAAGTTAAAGACCTATGGAAGGGTCTTCAATAATTATGAAATAAATGACAAGTTTCTCAGATCTCTCACTAGAGACTGGGATACTAAGATCTGTGCCATAAAAGAGATGTCCAAGCTTGCTGACACTCCTCCCCAAATATTGTTTGGGAAGCTGTTCTCCTATGAGATGCAGCTGGATGCCAGGAAGGAGGAGGATGCCTCCAATAAATCACTGGCCAAAGAAAAGTCCTTAGACTTCAAAGCTGAAAGCACAAGGAAAGGCAAGGAAAGGATTCCTTCACCACCAAGGAGACCAGCTGAGTCAGACAGCTCTGACTCAGAGGCATCAGACAACAGCATGTCTGATGAAGATTTTGTAGCCTTTTCCAGACAACTCCAAAGGTTAATGAAGAAGAAGCATTGGAAGAAGAGGCCTTCCAATTCCACTCATCACAGAAAGAACAAGTCAAAGACTAACATGTATGGTTCTAAACATAATAAATATAACTCCTCTAAAGTAATTTGCTACTATTGCATCAAGCCTGGGCATGTGATAGCTAACTGCCCAGAGAAGAGGAAGGAGACTGAGGAGAAGAAGCAGTACCAGCACAAAGGAAAGAAGGAAAAGTCCTTAATTACCAAGAAGGAAAAGAGTTGAACAAACTCATCATCTTCTGAGTCTAAAGAAGAGGAAGACTATATTGGGCTAGTTGCTGCTGCTGTTAAAGATGAAGCTATTACAGCAGGAGAAGTGAATACTCCAGGGAGGATAGGAATCATAGCCCCTCTGACACTGTAAGACTGTGAGTCAGAGGTGGATGAAGATGTCCATAGCTATAGAGGGATGATGGCAATGACAGATGAGGAAGGCAACTAGGATTAGCCTGGTCAGAGCAAGGTACATCTATCACCTAACTCTGCTTATCTGTGTTAGTTTGAGACTAGTCCTTGCTCAAAAGCCTCTTCACCCTGTAGTGAAGAAGATTCTGGATCTGAAGGAGATGTCAATAATTGATTGACAAGTATGGAGAACTTCTGAATGCCTTCAAGAAGGTCAAGAAGTTGTCTAAGAAGCAAGCTAAAGAGATCTCATCACTTAAGCTTGTAGTTGCCCAGCAGACTGTAATAACAAATCTGCTGGACTAGAAAGCTAGGGAAATTAGCCAACTGAAGTCTCTCTTGGACATTCATGTAGCCTCCTTTAAGCACAAGAACTATCTCATCAGGGAGCTTGAAGATAAGATTGAGAAGGAGAAATGATTAGTGGCTAGCAATTCTAAGCCAAGTACTATCCTCCCCTTGATAGACTCCTCCTCTCAAAAGTGCAAGAAGGGGTTGGGATTCAAGAGAAGTACACGAGTTGCTCCTTCCAAAAGGAAGGACACAACTCCAGCTCCACCTCAGCCTATTGCTTTTAAACCTCCCATTCTTTTCAGAAAAGTTTTGATACCTTCTAATAGGTATGACCAAGAAAGCTCTTATGGTCACTGGGAGAGGGTGAAAGTGAAGGGATAGATACTACTCTAGAGGGGGGGGGGGGGGTGAATTGAGTTATCAAATTTTGCACTAGACAAAACTTAATAGTCTACCCAACTCCCTTGGAGTGAAATGCGGAATGAAAAGATTATAGATATAGAAATAACCCTAAAGCCTAACACAAGTGTTGTGCACAAACTCAAGCTAACTGTAATTACAGTTAAGGCTTGGAAAACCTAATCAGCAACTAGCAAACCTAGTTATATCTAATCACAGCCACAATGCAGGAATTAAACAAGGCAATCCAGACGACACAAGGAATTTATAGTGGTTCCCCAAACAACTTGGGTACGTCCACTCTTCTACCAACAAGGTAGGAATCCACTCAGGTTTTTGATCAGGTGCCCTGCCACTAACAGGATCTGCTTCAGGTAGATCCAGAAACCCTTTAGACTTTTGATCAGGTGTCTAAAAACCAAACACAGGTTTTTGATCAGGTGCCCTGCCACCAAGGGATACTTTTGAAGGGAGTAATAACCCTGTACAGGAGGGGAAAGAAGGTTAAGATGTCTTCTCTATTTTACAATAGATTAGAGAAGCACAAAGACTTGCACTGAGCTAGAATGCTCAAGGAATCAAGGCTCCCCCTGGCTCAAAGAATGTCCAGGTGAAGTCTTGCTTCAGTGCAGAAACTCTTCAGTAAAAACTGAAGGAAAAACTACAAGAAGATAAATAAAATATAAAATAGAAATCTTCTAGCAGCTATCTTCTTCTTCTTCTTCAAATGAACTCTGAGTTGGAACTTCCTGGAAGCAGGAGAACTCAGGTTGAAGAAGAGCAGAAGAGCTTAACACTTCTCAGTTGAATGAGTATTGCTGAGAGCAGTGAACTTGGTCTTGATGAAAGCTTGAATGCTTAAATGAATAACTGGTTAGCTAGCTGAAATCCTTCTCCAAAGGATTCCTTTTATAGCAGTAACAAGCAACAGCTCTTTTCATTTTGAACTGTTTGTCTTCTTCTGAAACTTGAAACCTGGGCTGCAAATAACACAAAGACAAACAAACTCTGCAGCAAAATATTCTATAAAAGGGATAAACCTTTTTCAAGGAAGCTGCATGAAGCAATCTGATAATACAGGTACTAAATAAAATCACATCAGAGATAGACTCTTTATAGCAAAAGGAAGACTTTTCAGTCTAACGGCTATAAAGGACTGACAGCAGATAAAGTAAAATACAATGTCAGCTAATAAGACAAACAACTTTATCTGAAAAGATTTTACTCAGGCAGAAGGGATGGAGCAGATATTGCCTGGAAATATAATTATAAAACAACTGAAATAAAATGCCAGATAATGTATTAATTAATTAAATATAATAAATAAATACAAAATAAAAAGGCAGACAGAAAACGTCGAACGACCCTCGGAGATCGTCGACCGACGCACGGAGATCGTCGAACTATCAGACAGATAGTCGAACAATCCAGATAGTCAAACTATCAAAGAAGATAGTCGAACCATCACAACAGATAGTCGAACTATCAGAAGATAGTCGAGCTATCAGATAGTCGACCTATCAACAGATAGTCGAACTATCAAAGCAAAACCGATAGTCGACCTATCAATAGATAGTCGAACTATCAACGCAGAACAGATAGTCGAACTATCAATAGATAGTCGAACTACCCAGGGAACGACAGATAGTCGAACTATCAATAGATAGTCGAGCTATCAGATAGTTGAGCTATCAAAGCAGATAGTCGAACTATCAAGGGAAAACAGATAGTCGATCTATCAGCAGATAGTCGAACTATCAGAAGAAAGCAGATAGTCGACCTATCAACAGATAGTCGAACTATCAAACAACGCAGATAGTCGACCTATCAAACAGATAGTCGAGCTATCAGATAGTTGAACTATCCAAGCAGATAGTCGAACTATCAAACAAATAGATAGTCGACCTATCAACAGATAGTCGAACTATCACAGCACATAGATAGTCGAACTATCAACAGATAATCGAACTATCCTCGCAGACAGAACGTCGAGCAACTGATTGACGATCGTCGAATAGTTAGTCGACGATAGTCGAGCGGCGTTAGACTATAGTCGAACGAAAAACTACTCCTTTCTTCATTCAGGGGGTCCTAAGCGGACTTACATCTAGACCATAAACATTCCATACATTTGGCTCCAAAATTCTAAACTAAATCAAATTTTAGGGGGGACAAACTCCCCCTATTTGAGTAATCTTCTCAAAAACTAAAAACTAACTAGCTATAGAACAATTAAACAGGAAATAGATAACCATATTTTATTAGTATCTCAACAGACAGATATATATTGAATTTGGTCTACAGAATAAGTCCTAATTTTTTTTCAAGGACTGGATAAAAGAAAGAATTCCGCAAGGGATCATAGCTTCTTTCTTGGACCAAATTCAAATCTTAGCACGTAATCTTCAGTGGCAGTTGAACAACTGCTTCTGGTTGTTTTTTAGATTAGAAGTCTCAAATACTTCACTAAATGTCCTTGAGTTCCTTCATTTGAATTTTGAATTGTTAAATCCTGTAGTCCTTTCAGTTTTCGTTCTTTATCTGAGCTTTAACAGAATCTAGGTCGTCCTAAATAGATCACTTTTAATTATACACTAACTATAATGAACCATCTTCTATCTGTTCAATTTCGCAGAGAAATCCCACGGCGAAGTCTATCTCGTATTGTTCAGTGATCGGCTTATGAACACTATCCTTGGAATCTAAACTATAAGTATTGTCTAAATTTTTGAATAAAGACTATCATCTGGATA